>CAWUFW010011453.1:0-614821 GCA_963921515.1 Calotriton arnoldi
GCATGTAGTGTTTACAATGTCTCTGATTTCATGTGCACAATGGGAGACAGTCTCCACATCCACGTTGTGTGTGCATGGACTCTGATGTTGTGCGTGTGTGTCACAGACGTCCATGTCTGTCCTGCCATGGCAAGTGTGGCCACTACCTGTGGGGGTCATGTTTGTTTTGCTGTGGTGTACACATGATACTCCAGGTGATGCCAGTGTCCATGTGGCATTACAGGGTCCCTGGGAATGTGCCTGTCGTTGAGCTGTGGTGCCTGGGGCACATCTGTCCTCACATGTCACTGTGGGGGTGACTGTGACACAGCATCATGATATCCAATGGGCCAACCTGGGACAAATTGATGCCACCTGTAGGACCGTGTTGACAGATGTTGGCCATGTATGTACCATACATGTCGTTCCGGTACTGCACACTTCATGTAGTTGTGCCTCATGATGATGTATGTTGGGATCTTGAGTGTGTTCAATGCCGCATATGTGGGGTGACTGACGATCTTGCTTACTTCTCCTCTGCACTGCAGGGCTCCTGCTGTCCATCGGCCATTCCCAGACCTGGCAACGATGGTGGAACGGGACAGCATCCGACGGTACCACTTCACCAGGCAGCTGATTGAGGATTTGGCAGTGCAGTTGTCCCCACATTTGCAGCCTGGCCGGCCGTATCCTACAGCGCTGACCCCCAAGGTGAAGGTGATGGCAGCCCTACACTTCTTTGCCACCGGTACCTTCCAACATACTGTGGCGTCTGCTGGTGGGATGTCACAGACCATGTTCAGCCGTGTGCTCCGCGATGTTTTGGCGGCAATGTTGCTCTTCCTGAACCGGTACATCTATTTCCCTAGACTGCGACGACTCACTGACGTGAAGAGTGACTTTTATGCCCTGGGGAGGATGCCGCATGTCATTGGCTCCATTGATGGGACACATGTGGCTTTGGTACCACCACAGGCCCAGGAGCAGGCCTACCGTAACCGCAAGCACTACCACTCGGTCAATGCACTGGTTGTGTGTCTTGCAGACATGACCATCACACACGTGTGTGCCCGTTTCCCTGGTTCAGCACACGATGCCTTTGTGATGAGGAGTAGTCGCATCCCCAGGATGATGGCACAGATGCAGAACCAGCGTGCCTGGCTTGTCGGTGTGTACTGACTTTGTGCCATTGTGTGTGATCTGATCTGTAGTATTCCGCCCACTTTTCCAAGTCAGCTGATGTGCACTTGTCTGTCCGTAGGTGACTCGGGATACCCCAACATGCCATGGTTGCTGACACCCCTCAGGAACCCTGTGACACCTGCCCAGATGTGCTACAATGAGGCACATGGTCGGACCAGGAGAGTGATTGAGCGGACCTTTGGTCTCCTGAAGAGCCGCTTCCGCTGCCTGGACAAGACCGGAGGGTCCCTCCCATATGCCCCTGCGAAAGTGTGCAAGATTATCATCGTCTGCTGCATGCTACACAACCTGGCAGTGCGGAAGGAGTTGCCTCTCATCCAGGATGACGATGACCAACATCCGCCACCTGTGGAGGATCCTGGCCTGGACCACGATGCCAGTGACGATGATGATGATGATGATGGTGATGGTGATGTCCGCACACAGCTCATCACCAACTTCTTTAGCTGAATGTGAGTATCCTGAGGTGCCATGTGAATGATGTGAGTTGGCATGATGTGTGGGTGGTGCTCTGGTGCTGTTGGAGTGTGTCCATGGGCTACTTGACAGGATGTGTGTTGCGATGTGTGGTGACAGGTGGGCTGTACTCCCCAACAGTGTTGACATGCTAACTTGGTTCTGGGTGGGTATCTTGTAACATGTATTGTGCATGAGTTTTGCTGTTCTGTCCTGTACTGCATTGCTTTTGACTGTGTGTCATTTCTGTCCTTCACAGGGTACTTTCAGATTCGTTTGGTCAACTGTGTCCACCGACGACGTGATTGCACATCCAGGCTGGTAGCTGTTGTGTCCCTACAGGTGATGTGCGCCACACCCATGGACTTCCTTCCGTCTACAGTTGTTGACTGTGTGCCCGCTACCAGGTGGGGTTACCTTGCATCTGTAGTGGTTACGGCATGTTGCTACTGTGTAATAAACCTGTGCTTCACTTAGTGATGTGCGTTGTCTGTGGTCACACATTTGACTGCCATTTGCTTACTGCACCTGTGGGCTACTTGACTACAACTGGGAATGGGTGTGGTGTCTGTGCATTGCACCGTCTTCCCTGGCAACATCAGTGTAGGCAATGAGTCAGATGGCCTAGGTGTGTATGTGTTGTGTGTGAGAAGTTGGCCTGGCATATGCTGTCCACTAATTATAGTGGGCACCTTGCACCAGTCCAAATCGACTCTTATGGTAGGTAGGTTAAAGACAACCTTATTGAAAGCTATCCTAGTGGTAGCTGTGGAGAGCAGCCTTCAGGCTAAGTCTTGAAGGAATGTAAAGCAGCTTGTTTTACCAGTCTATAATTTCTTGAGTGACCAAATGAAAGAGCACCACACCAGGTATATATTCAAAATATATGTATTTATTACTAAACACACCCCTCTAGTCTCTTTATGAGGCTAGAGTTCGAAAGTACATAGGTTATAAGATCTTAAATCACAGTAATAGCACAAATACACGTTTGGGCCCTAGGGGCGTACCAAACCATATACCAATAAAGTGGTATGCGAACCACGACTGAACTAGACACTAGGCCTAGAGCCTCTAGAAGTGCTTGGACCACAAGGAACCACCCAAGGTAGTGACACAGGGGACCCACGGGAGACGCGTGCAGTGTAAATACACAACCGCGATACGCCGTTAACTTCTATGGAGAAAGTCGGGATCGGAAAAATAGAGGAAAGGGACACTTTAAAGAGGACTAGGACAAAATCCTTTGAGATCTAGGACTTTGAAGAGTCTCTACCCACGGGAGCACCGGAGTACTCGTGTTACCTCACCCAGGGAAGCCGGGTGCATAGGTGCCTTTCGGGGTCGGGTTTCGTCGTCGTTTCTTATGGCGATCTGCTGCAAAGTGCTGCTGGCGACCAGGAGAAAAGTGTCCGGGTGGATCCAAGAGTGGATCGGAGTTCTGAAGAACCTGAAAGCAGAGGGGACAGAGTCTGGGTCACTAGCCAGTGACCAGGAGGGCGATGGACAGATGCCCACCGATGTCGAGTGCTTCAAGTTCGTTGACGGTCATCTTGACTCTTCAGCCACGAGGTCCGGGAGGCGTTGTCGGTGACCAGGAGCAGGATTCGGGCTGTTGCTCGATGTCTGTCGAGTGCAGAGGTGTCGGCGACCAGATTGGACCCAACAGGCCTTGGCAACGGCAAGTCTCGAGTAAGATGTAGATCGTCGATGATGCAGACCAGCAAGGTCTGGGGAACTCACCCAGCAAGGGTAAGTGAGGGCAGGCCTGGAGCAACCAGACTGCCAAGTAAAGAAAAGATTGGCCTTCGGTAAGGGCTACTGGCCAACGGGCTAGCGACCGCGAAGGAGCCTCGTGACGCCGCACGTGGAGCTGGCTTACAGGACACTCGTGGAGTGGGGGCCAGTGATCTTCGGTGCAGGTGGTGCTGGAGGCTAGGGCTACTCGGAGCCCAAAGCACGACTTCTTGGGAGACCCAGAAGATGATGCACTTGCAAGTGTGCTCGGTGTCCAGGGGTCACGGTCTCAAGTCACCCACGATAGCCACGGGCCTCAGCTTTGCTGGGGACTCAGGGTAGCCTCGGGGAAGTCTGAGAATCCACCTCTGGTGATGCGATGACTTCGGCGTCCGACGGGAGCTTCAGTAATGCGAACCGGACAGATGCTTCTTTGGTGCCTGCCAAGCAGGGAGTCACTCCTTGACCCCAAGGGAGCTTCTTCAGTCCTCTAATCGTGAGTAGAGCGTCGAAGGTCCAGGATTCTGTTTCAGAGTTTCGTCCAGGTATAATCTAAAGTCCTAAGGACTGGGTTCCTACCTTTATTCTAAAAATAGGGGATGGACTACTCTGTGGCCCCACCTATGGGTGGGTCAGGGCAGAGGGGTGGCTACACCCCTTTCCCTTTGTCCAGTTCGCGCCAAAGCAGGGGCTGCAAGCCCCTGATCCGGTTTGAACTGGGGTATGCACAGGGACACCAAATGTGCCCCCAGTGCAGGACTTCAAAGCACCCGAAAGTGCTCCCGCCCAGCCCCAATACACATTGTCCTGTCTGGGGAGGTGGTCACACCTCCCTGGGACAGGAAACCTATTGTCCAGGCCTCCCCTGCCGGAGTTTCGTCCAGCAGCAGGAGGCCAGACTCGTGTCTGTGGCAGCAGCATCCATTTTGTGATGCCAGGGCTCTGGAAAGAAGTTACCGGACTCGTCAGAGTTAACATGCCTTTCCCTCTAGAAGGGTGGAATGCTACCCCCGCCGCCAGAATTGGCGGGGGGTAGTATTCCAAGATGTTTGACACCAAACACGACATGTTTCGGTGCAGCCATTCCATAGTTAGCATTTTACCGCGAGGATATAATGCGTTTAAGAGTATATGGTCAGGCTGCACTACAAACAGCATCAGAGATGGTCTCCGAACGCTGCAGAGGGGCCCTGCTCATGCAGGGGCACCCTCTCACATAGGAACCATGCACTCTGCCTTTAGGATTGATAAGGCCTGCCTTAGGAGTGACTTATAGGTTTATATGTGTGTATGCATTTAGTGATATAGGTAACCTATACCACAGCAAGGGGTGCATGCACCACCTTACCCAGGCTGCAGTAGCAGACCTGTGGTGCCAGTTTGGATGGCCTACCAGGGGTGGCATAATACATGCTGCAGCCCCTGGCAGGCCTCTGAGGTACCTATGCCCTTGGTACATAGTATACCATATACTAGGGACTTACAAGGGCACTCCAGATCCCAATCAGTGATGTGCCTAAGGCACATGGAGACCCTTTAAAGAGGAAACAGCTAGGCTGGGGTTCTGAATAGCAGGGCCCCAGCCAGACTAATGTCGAAAACCAGTGAAGTATCAGCAAAAAGTGGGGGTACCCCTGTGAAGCAGATCCTACTCTCCTACACTGTGTACCCCTGGTGGTGTGTCTCCCTCATATGTGTCACGTTGCCTGTACTCACATGCCTGTGTTGTCCTTGCTGTTGCAGTTCGCATACACAGTGTAATTTTGCAGTTCATCATCCCCATAACAGCACCCACGTTGGAATCACGACAGAGGCAAGTATGGTGTATTAGTGTGTTTATTGTGATACATCTGTGTTAATAGTGCATAGGATGGGTTGTGCTGTACATGAATCTTGCAATCCCAAGTTCCTAGGTGAATTGAAAGTCCAGGTAGACAGGATCCCCAGTATCGGGGCCACAGTTGTCTGACACATTGTTCCAACTTGTACTCCCCATGCAATGTGTGGGAGTAGTGTTGCCGTCAACAGGGTGAACAGTCTGTGCACAAAGGCGAAAATCCAGAACAGGTTCAGGCTTCCTGGGAGTTGCGCTTGGCCATCAGCCTCTCACTGTCCCCTCCTCGGACGACCCCTCTTCTTGGGGGGGGGCCCTCAAGTGCAGGCTGCTGCGGTGCAGGGGACTCTCCTCCAGAGTCCTCCTCCCTCCCTGTGGCAGTTGCAGTTTGTTCGGTACCAGATGTTGTTGGCACACAGGGAGGTGTGGACTGGTTGCTGTTCATCTGGCGGAGGCATTGTAAAATGTCCCTGTGCACCGCCGTCATCTCATGTAGTACATCCCACTTGGACTCCACGCGGGACATGTGGGAGTCCACACGTGACATGTGTGACTCCACGTGGGACATGTGGGAGTCCAAGCGGGCATGATGGGCAGCCTGCTGCTGTTTGATGTCTCTGAGGAGCCCCACTACCTGGCTGAGCTCTCCGGTGCTGGACTGGTACGCATCAGCTATGCGTACCAGTTGTGGGTCTTCATGCACACCAGCAACGTCTGCAAGCAGCGACCTCTGTCTCCCACCCTCCCACCACCCCTGCTGACATGTGCAGTGTGTGCAGTTGCACGCACAGATAACCCTGGTCCACCTTGGGGGTTGGTGGTGGTGGTGGTGTCCATGGCCCCAGGTTGGTCCAGGGTCACTGCGCTGGTGTTGCTCCTTATTCTGTCCATGTCGGCAGGGATGGTATTCGTGGTGACAGTCGTTGGAGGGGTGGGTGCAGGGGGTGCAGCTGGTGGACCTGCTGGTGCTGCAGCTGGTGGTCCTGCTGGTGCAGCATGTTGACTTGCACCGGATGTGCCAGGTTGTTCATCGTCCGAGGAGGACAGAGGCTGTACGACGCCAGTGAGCTCGGCATCCTCTTGAGCCTGGGACTGGGACTCCTCAGCGTCTGCTGCTGTGTCCCCATCATCACCTGTTTTTGGGAGACACAAACAATGTATGTCATGTTTCTGCAGGCATCAGTGGTTGACACACCTGACAGTTGTGACTGTGCCTCGGGGTGCGGGCCTGTACATTGTATTGTCCTAAGTCGTCACAGTCAGGGGTTGATATTGGTGTGGCACATTGTCCTGCATTATTTGGGCATTTCTATGTATTCTCTGGGGTGTGAACATGGTCTGCATTGCTTGTGTTTGGTTGACAGCCAGACCTCCTTCCCACCCACCCAGCCAGCCAGTCAGTTATCCCACCATGGAACGTGCTTGCATTGCAGGGAGTGTAAGTTGTCTCTCAGGATGTCAGTCAGTGGTGTCCTGCTGTTTGTTGGTGCACAGTTGGCAGCAGGGCCTTGTGCTCCCCACAGCAGTAGCCAGTGTCAGCCATCTTGTGAGTCCTTCTCCACTCCCTGTGATGTGAGCACGGTTCAGGGTGGTGTTGATGGGCCAGTTGTGAGGCTGAGCAATGTCTGTGACTACGACTCCCATCATGCTATTGCCTCCTCCCCCTTCCCAGCATGCCCATGCTTCCTTCCTTTGACTCTGCTTCCCTGTGGGGTGGGCTGGCTGTGCTGACAGGATGGCTGGGAGTGTTGTCCTGGCAGTTGTTTGGCTAAGAGTCCCAAGAGTGTCCCTGTGCTTCACACAACATAACCCAGGGTGGTGGTGCTTTGTGGGATCTTGTGTTAGGATGGAGGGCATTGCATTCTACCAGGTGGGTACTGTGGAGTTTGTGTTGGGGAGGGTGTGAGGGGAGGTGCTGGTGACTATGGTCAGTGCTGTGAGTCCTCCTTCCCACCCAGCCAGCCAGATATCCCACCATGGAACGTGCTTGCATTGCAGGGAGTGGAAGTTGTCTCTCAGGATGTCAGTCAGTGGTGTCCTGCTGTTTGTTGGTGCACAGTTGCCAGCAGGGCCTTGTGCTCCCCACAGCAGTAGCCAGTGTCAGCCATCTTGTGAGTCCTTCTCCACTCCCTGTGATGTGAGCATGGTTCAGGGTGGTGTTGATGGGACAGTTGTGGGGGTGAGCTATGTCTGTGACTACGACTCCCATCATGCCATTGCCTCCACCCCACTTGCCAGCATTCCCATACTTACTTGCTTTTGTGTGGAGTTCAGTGGGTGTGGGTGTGAGGGCAATGGCAAGATGGCTGACAGTGGTGTCCTGCTGTTGGTTGCTGAGCAGTACCCAGCATGCCCTTGTGCTCCCCACGACACAGCAACAGTGTCAGACATCTTTGATGGGCCTTTCCACTCTCTGTGGGATGTGCATGCGTGAGTGTGAGCTTGCTGGGCCATGTGGTGGGGGATGTAGGGCTGTGAGTACGACTCCCATCATGCTATTGCCTCCTCCCCCTTCCCAACATGCCCATGCTTCCTTCCTTTTGACTCTGCTTCCCTGTGGGTTGGGCTGGCTGTGCTGACAGGATGGCTGGGAGTGTTGTCCTGGCAGTTGTTTGGCTAAGAGTCCCAAGAGTGTCCCTGTGCTTCACACAACATAACCCAGGGTGGTGGTGCTTTGTGGGATCTTGTGTTAGGATGGAGGGCATTGCATTCTACCAGGTGGGTACTGTGGAGTTTGTGTTGGGGAGGGTGTGAGGGGAGGTGCTGGTGACTATATTCAGTGCTGCAAGTCCCCCTTCCCACCCAGCCAGCCAGATATCCCACCATGGAACGTGCTTGCATTGCAGGGAGTGTGAGTTGTCTCTCAGGATGTCAGTCAGTGGTGTCCTGCTGTTTGTTGGTGCACAGTTGGCAGCAGGGCCTTGTGCTCCCCACAGCAATAGCCAGTGTCAGCCATCTTGTGAGTCCTTCTCCACTCCCTGTGATGTGAGCACGGTTCAGGGTGGTGTTGATGGGCCAGTTGTGAGGCTGAGCAATGTCTGTGACTACGACTCCCATCATGCTATTGCCTCCACCCCCTTCCCAGCATGCCCATGCTTCCTTCCTTTTGACTCTGCTTCCCTGTGGGGTGGGCTGGCTGTGCTGACAGGATGGCTGGGAGTGTTGTCCTGGCAGTTGTTTGGCTAAGAGTCCCAAGAGTGTCCCTGTGCTTCACACAACATAACCCAGGGTGGTGGTGCTTTGTGGGATCTTGTGTTAGGATGGAGGGCATTGCATTCTACCAGGTGGGTACTGTGGAGTTTGTGTTGGGGGGGTGTGAGGGAGGTGCTGGTGACTATAGTCAGTGCTGCAAGTCCCCCTTCCCACCCAGCCAGCCAGATATCCCACCATGGAACGTGCTTGCATTGCAGGGAGTGGAAGTTGTCTTTCAGGATGTCAGTCAGTGGTGTCCTGCTGTTTGTTGGTGCACAGTTGGCAGCAGGGCCTTGTGCTCCCCACAGCAGTAGCCAGTGTCAGCCATCTTGTGAGTCCTTCTCCACTCCCTGTGATGTGCGCATGGTTCATGGTGGTGTTGATGGGACAGTTTTGGGGCGGGCAATATGTGTGACTGCAACTCCCATGATGCTATTGGCTACACTGACTTGGCCAGCATACACAGAATTCCTTCCTTTGAGTGGTCTTCACTGTGTGTTGGTGTTGTTGTGGTGGCTACATGTGTGGATGTGTTTGTTGGTTCTATTTGTGCCACTGCCTAGCTGTAGTTGTGGTTGTGTTTGTACATGTGTTGGCACAGATGGATGTGACTTTTTTGATGGCATGTGTTGTGTTTCTCTGACTGACATACACATTTTGGGATGATTCTGTTCTGGTTGCTGTGTGATTGCTATGAGTGCATGGTTTGACTCTCCCCTTGACAGTGATGTGTGTGTGTTTTGTGGCAGTATATTGTGTACATTTGTTGTGTACTCACCAGGCTCTGGGATGTCCTCTAGTCCATATATGCTCACTGGCGGTAGGATGGCCCGCACCTTCTCCTCCCAGGGCCTGAGGTATATTGGCTTGGCAGGAGGGCCACTGCCGGTGTGTTGGCTGTTGATGTAGTCTTGCTTCAGCAGTTTCCGTACCCTCCTGCGCACGTCATACCACCTGTTCTGGATGTCGGTCTTTGTGCGCAGACATGGTGATTGGGCATTCACCCTGTTGATGATCCTCTCCCACATCTTGGTTTTCTGCGACATGAGGGTCTGTTGGACCAATGTGCCAAACAGCTGTGGCTCTACCCTGAGGATCTCGTCTACCAGGACTTCCAATTCACAATCTAGGAACTTGTGATTCTTCTTGGGGGGCATGGTGATGGGTGGTGATGGTGAGTGATGTGTGTGTTGGTGTGCAGGTGAGGGTGTGTGAGTGTGTGTTTTGCTGGGTGTATGTGAGGTAGGTATTTGTTGGTGTGCTGATGGTGTGTGGCTTGTGTGAGGGATGAGCTGTGGGTGTGTGGTTGCTTTCTCTTGGGTGCTGGCAGTGGAATGGCATTTGCAAAGGCTCATGGTAGTGATTTGTGTCCTTTATATAGGTGGAGTTGTGGGTGTGTCTTTGTTCTCTGTCCCCACCCCCCAGTATTTATTGGCTTGGTAATTGCTTGTTTGGCCTTTTTTGGGTGATTTTTCCTTTGTGTTGTTTGTGTATGTTGGAAACGTTCTTGTGACCGAGTCGGACCCTGCATTGGTCTCGTACGGTGTTTTCCGTTTCGTTCACGCTGTGTTTGTGCAGTTTTCTATGCTGCGTACGCGTCGGTCGCGGTGTATTGTATTGCTTCGGCTCGGTTTTGTATGCGTGTCGGTCGTACGGCTTGTCCTCCGTCCGACTCGGTCGTGTTTTTCGCGCCTTGCATCGTACTTTGCGGTTTGGAGTTGGCGGGTACGTTTCGGTCGGATTTGTTCCGGGTGCGTGTCGGTCGGTTGGATTCGCGTGTTTTTCCGGCCGGATTGCTATTTTCCGTGCGGCTCGGTCGGTCGGCTTGGTTTCCTTACGTGTCGGTCGGATTTATCGCCGCTTGCATCGTACTTGGCGTGTCGGGCGCCACTGGTACGTGTCGGTCGGTAATTTTTCCGGCTCCGAGTCGGTCGGTGCTTTTTCCGGCCCGAATCGGAATCGACCCCTCAGTTGTTCCTTGACTACTGAGAATCCGCGAGAACTGGAATTGCCACTTGGCCGTTTAAAAAAAAAAATCACTGACTAGACAAACAAAAAGGTTCTTTCCTTCATAAAATACAAATAAAAATTCAGCAAATAAGTCATTTGTAGTATACAATAAACTCCCACAAAAATTTCAATCTGCAGGGTTATTTAGCTGAAACCTTCAAGCCCTACTATAAATTCAGGCTCCTGCAACTAGGAATCAGTCTGTATTCCTCCTATGACCTGCTTCTGAAGTGATCTGATAGGACGCCCACTCAAAATTGCAGACTTTGTCGACAACACGAGGAAACGTTGGCCCATATGCTCTGCACCTGCACCTCATTACTGAACGTGCGCAGACTGTGGCTTCGAAGCGCTTTACACGACAGTCTGTCGACATGCTATCGTTTTTTGCATGAGAGGGGAATACCCTCATGCAGTGTCCAGGTTTATTTAATATATGAACAAAGTGAGAGGTTACTAGCGACTTAACCTAACAATCGGCTATTTTGATCCCCAAAACAGATGCAAGACTATAATCTCCCTAGCAGCCAAAGTTTTTCATTTCAGTTTAACGACGTATTCCATTTTATCAACACATTTTATATAATCTGCTCAGTTACGTTGTATATTAACTTAATAATTAACTAACTTTGGCGCTTAAGGCATTTGTCTTACCTACATATTTAAAATGTTTTCCTTTCTTTAAAATGATTTTAATCTCATAAACGTTTAGCTAGACATTAACCTGAAACCACTTTACAGAACTGACACATAAGAAAATGTGCCCTTTTAAAAAACATGCTAAATTAAGGTCTTGTTTATTTACTTGCACTAAGCTTTCATTTCTATTGTACTTTCATAAGAAAAGAACCAGACTATGGGGCCGATTCCGATTCGGGCCGGAAATCTCTCCGACCGAGCCGGACCCGGAGAGATTTCCGACCGAGTCGGACCCGTGCAGTCCGACCGAACGAGTACGATGCGCACGTATGCCATCGGACTCGAGTCGGTCGGACTCCCATTGAAGTCAATGGGAGCCTGTCGTACAACGCGTACGCGGGCTCCCATTGACTCAATGGGTGCGATGCGGACAAGTGCGCCCCCTACAGCGTGTGCGCGGCGAAGCGATTCGCGCCGTACACGCACAGGTAGGGGACCCATGGGTCCCCCTGTGTGCGACTCGCACGGCTACGCGTACAGGGGGTCCGACACGGACCCCCAAAGTGCGGCTCCGACAGCTCTTTCGAGCCGGAGTGCGCGGCTCGGTCGGACTGCTCGCGGCGCGCATCGTACTTACCCGGCCGGGGAACGTCTCCATTGCGCGGTGCGAGTCGAGTCCGAGCGAGTCGGTCGGTGCGGTTGGACCCGGGAACGAGTCGGTCGGAGCGGTCGGGATGCCCGGACGAGTCGGTCGGCGAATACGCATCGTACTCGCTCGCCCGGACGCGCGTACGGTTCGGTCGGGAAATAGGGCTCCGAATCGGATCCGGTTAAGCCGAATCCGATTCGGAGCCCTACCGGCCGAGATCGGAATCGGCCCCTATGCCTCATATTTGTCTATTTTTCCAATTTTCCTTTGAATAAATAAATGCCTTTTAGAAATGCTGAACCATGCACAAATGTCTTCCTTAGAGGACCTGAATTTGACTTGCTTAAATTTGTCATTGCTGTAGAATGTGCTGACTTTATAAAATATATTTCTTCTTTATAAAATGCATGTTCTCATTTCATTTAGATAGTTTTAGCACATAATAATGAATAGTGAACAGTGTATTAAAACAAATAGAGCTTTCAAGAAGACGTGAATCTCACGATTTAACCAGGAGGCTGAATTAAAATGTTTCTGTCTTTAGAATAGTTCATTGTTATGCAGTGGAGCACGTAGTAGCTGATAACTTAGATTTGTTGAGGTTCCCATGAGAAACCAAGTAAAGTAATTACAAATATATGAATGTTTTGCAACTAACTGATACTTTCAGACTATACCTTGTGTACATCGTGTGTTTACTAGGCCTGAGTGAAGTTCGAGGAGTTGCACTCGGTGGAGCTCCGCGAAGTGCCGCAAAAACTTTGCCAAACGACGCGGCGTTCCGCAAGTTGTGGAGTCTGGTAAGTTGCGCTGTTTGTGCTGATTTTTAGTGGCAGGAGTTTCTCCCGTGCTGTAAAATCAGCGCAAATGGCATCATGCGAAGTGCCAGAGGGAGCTGCTTCTTTCTGTCATTCAAGTAGATTTTCTATTCGAGCGGCAGCTTCCTTAACATGAGGGGCAGCTTTCTCAACGCGAGTGGTAGTGACCTGCCGCGACCGCCCACATTCAGACATCTCACTGGGAGATGGTCTAGCGCGCAATTTCTCCTACTCGCGCTCACCAACTTAACATTGGCGAGCCGAGCAAGTGAAAAACTCCACTCCACATCACTTTACGGACTTTTTCAGGACTCTGCGCGGAGCACGAAGTGGGGAAAACTCCGTAAACTCCTCTGGTGGAGCGTAATTCTTCTCCCTCCCCTAGTGTTTACCGTGGGAATGAAGGAAAAAGCTGCAGATGATCGGACAATTGCTTTTCATTGGTTCGAGATGACCTAACACCTGAATACATTGATACATGTATTTGTGTTTTATATTAATGCATGCTTCCTAATTGCTATTGGCATTTTTCATGGCACATCTTTCAGAATTACTGTTCATGAGGAGCTCTTTTCCTGACCTTCTTTGATGTCCTCTTTTGCAGACCTTAGCTGAAAGCTACTGCTGACAGCTTTAGTTACTTTCCACTTGGGGAGTGACTCCTTTGATTTATCTCTTTTCTTTTCCTTCTGATTTTATGGGTGAAGTTACTGTAGCGCCCATTGCTAGAATAGGGGGACTCGGCTGAATTTCTTGAACTGATCTTTATGGGGAGTTCGACTTCTTAAATGCTCCACTGATCTCGCTCTTTTCAAGAACTCTCTATGGGTTCTACTTAACTCTTAAAATATAACTTATGTAGCATAGGGACTTATTTCTTTTATGGAACATGCCATTTGATTTTATTTTATTATTGCCTCTATGATTTTCTTGATATTTCTGTAAACAAATTTATCTGACTTATTAAATTGAATAAAGCGAATATATAATTTGCTAATCTCTTAATGGGACAATAAAGGTTTTTGAACTTATCACAAACTCTCATCATTGATTGAACTGAATTGCCTGTAATGATGACATTGATTAAGATGCTTTTGTGACTTATGCTCCATTCTAAAACGGTGGCAAAGATCCATTCACAAGGAGAAGAACATAGCGCAGAGCTGAAGTCCATCTTTGTAAGTCAAGCGTTGAACTGATTATATTAAATTAAATTGACTTCCACGCTATCAGTTTTGAATTGAATGTTAGATTTGAAATGTTTTTAATTAACTGAAATAAAATATTCACTCACTGGGTTGAGAAGTAAGGGGGAGCATGAATTGGGCCAAAAATATGCAGTCCAAGGGTGGGCTGTTGCTCTGGGATACCCATCCCGAGTATCTAGAAATGATTCGTTTAAATTATAGCAGTATAATATACTACATAGTGCATATCTTATCACCAAGAGATTGGCATTGAGATGCCCGGCTGCCTCATCTGGGTGCCCCAAGTGTGGGGAGGAGGAGGAAAGTTTCAGCAATCCAGCATTGTCATGCCTCATGATGACGGATTATTGGAGAAAGGTGACTGAGATGGTGGAGAAGGGGACAGTCAGACTGGGTCTACTGGAACCTCGATACTGCCTGTTGGGGCTTTCCCCACCCAGCTAAGAGGAGATTGGGCAACAGATTCATCGATTTTGCTTTATTGGTGGTGAAGTGAGGGATAGCTACATCCTAGAATTCTGCCCAAAGCCCCAACCTGGCACAATGGGTCGGAGCAAGGTAATCGTGGACTGAAATATCAAGGGCTGATTTTAAGCAACAGAATCACAGACTGTTTTTTGAGAACAGGGCATGGGCATGCCTTTCATGTAACCAATGCCATAACAGAATCAAATGAAACACCATGACACATCCACAAATAGAAATAAAGGTTCAACTGAGAATCCTAAACTGCTGGGATTATGTCCTGAAATGTCTATGTTGACTGGCATAGTTAGGAAAAATGACCAGGTGTGTAAAGGTCAGAATAGGAGACCATACGTGAAAAACATGAAGTATGCACTTGCAAGCTACTTTAATGCTCAAAAATACACTATTTGGTGCTCGAAATAACCAAGCACACCTCGGACGAGGAAATAACAATTAGGGCACTTAAATTGAACGAGAGTAACTTTGGATGTTTATACTCAACAATTTGGCTCTGGATTAGATATGATTTTTAAAAATATCCTGTTTCCGTACGTAATCTGATGATGAAGGAGCTACCATCGATACTTTCTATGACGATGGCTAGAACATGAGGTTGAGGGGATCATGGTAATGGTGATGCCTCAAATGAAATTGAAACGGGAAACAAGGAATCACATGAGTGTGTTAACAGTCTTGGAAATTCAGACCACAGAGAAATGGTGGTGAATAAGATGTCTTATAAAAGACACTGTTCTGTTTGCTGTTACATGTATACAAGATTGAAGAAGGAAGGAAAGTGTTTAGTGTGTTATTTTACTTTTGATTTTAGCTATGGGACTGAGTTGTTGACTGAACACTTGACAAACGGCTATGCCAATAAGCATTTGCAGTCATCAGGTCCATCCACGTTTTTGTTTAAAGCTGCATCATTTTGGACTATGTTTGTTCATAATTATGTTAAACTAAGGGATCTATCAACTCGGATTTGTAGAGCATGGCTAATCACCCATGAGGGTATCCAGGTAGGGATGGAATTGATAATGCAATACCAGTCCAAATTAATTACATCCTTGAATAGATAAATGTTTGTGAAGTTGGAAATGAATACATTGAGAAGAGGCAGGAAGAACAGAACATGGATAGGGATCTACATGTGCCTTCTGTGCCACAAAATAGAAGACTTAATTGGTCCTGTGACTTTCAATCCATTGGGGCGTGCTTCCACACATGTGACACACCCTGGACCCAAAGTTCTTCCAAAATATGGTTGTGAATGCTCTGTGGGTCAGTCTTTTGGAGTTGTCACCTCGTTGTTAACTGTACTTTATTTCAGATTCCCCTTGCCAGTCAAACAAGTGTCCGCCCCATTTTCTGTATAAAAAAGAAACAAAAATAAGTTGTCACAAGACACAATAGAGAAAGTGATGTGAGATTTAGAAGCCCTCCTGTCAGGACTTGTAGTGAAGAATAAACTGTAAGTAGGTAAGAAATTGTGTGGTACTGTCACAAACTGATTCATTAAAAATAGAGTGTTGACTCATAGTGCCTCTTGATCCTCTCTAAAATTAAAGAAATGAAAAAAGCTGCTCTTTGATGACTGGTGACAGTCGTGAAAATAGAATCACTCTGGGGAGAAGGATATATTTAGACACAGTAATTACCAATAACAATGCAATCACAAAGAAAACAGCTGTATTCAAGAGGATGAATATATGTCTCAAATTGAGACTTCACATCAACAGTGCAATAGCATATAAATAACAGTGAAGCACATTTTGCCCAACAGGAGTGACAGAGAGTAATAGATTTGCAAACCATGAAGGTTTATTAGCAGTTTAACAAAGTAATAAACTCACATCAGTCAAATCAGTCATCAGTACAGTGTAAGTCAATATGATCCAAGTAAGTCATAATACCAAATACAATGGCAAGTTATTTAAGGATTATTGTAAGCAAATCATAAAAGATTCAGTTCAATAAATGATGTCATTTGAGATATCAACAGTGATGTCATAAATGATGTTATAGAACATGCCATGAGCGATACCATATGTGAGATCATAAGCAGTGCATGGTGGGGTGCAAATTATAGTTAGAGCTACTAACTGTCTTTCAGAATTTCTGTGTTTTTTTTAGTTCAAAACGTTGATGTTGTCACTGTTAAATTCATCCAACTATAACGTTACTTTAACCTTTGTTTTTATCAGTATATTTATAAATATACATATATATTACTTACTGGCGGTCACAAGTAGGTAGTTATCGTTAGGACCTAGTTTCCAAGAGAAGAGCATTTTTTGACTTGCCTATAATTTTGGTGTCGTTTAACCAGTCTTCATGGAACTTTACAAAAAAAGTGTCAAAGTAGGTTCTGTGTGTCATGGAAAGTTTGAGGGTGATCCACGTAGTGAGGACCGAGAAATAGGGGCATGAAATAAGGGTGCGTTTGTAATGTTAATTTCCATAGGAAGGCGTTGTTGAACCTACAGCCTGAACTGTTGGAGAGAATTACACCAAATTTGGCAGAAAGGTAGATGTTGATACACAGATTGTGCTTTTTGTTATTTAGTGTAAATCCGTTCAGTAGTTTTTCAGAAATTTAAGGAGAAAAAGATAAATATATCTCTGGTCACGAAGCCTTTGCTAAAAATGCACCACTCTGATTGGCTTTGAACACTTCAACCAGGAAGTGTTGGCAACCATCTTGAGACTCGGCTTCACCAAGTCCCAAAAACAAAAAGTGAAACTAAAGAAAAGGGGGTAGGGTAGAATGCCCTGACCCCCAAGCCATGGTCTTGGGGTCCCACTGGGACCCTGTGACAGCATAAAAGCATTAAAAAAAATATATATATATTTTCTGCACAATAACGATATTTGCGAATTAGCTGCAAAACATTTTTAAAAAGCAAGCGCAGCCTCCCATGATTGCTTTGAAATAGCCCCCCGGTGCATATAATAAATATAGGATGGGGTGCACGGGGCCCCCCTCCTCTGGCTATTCAAAGCCCCAGGGATCGCCACTTCCCTGGAGCAGTTTTCATTAAGAATGCGGGCGGGCCCACTGGGCCCTCTCGCAGCCCCAGGGACCACCACCTCCCCAGGGTTAATTAAAACAATATGGGGGGCCTCATGGACTCCCCTTGCCCCAGGGACCACCTCCTCCTTGTGGCTAAATCAAATAATAATGTGTGGGGGGCTCTGGCCTGCCCACGTAGCCCAGGGGACCGCCACCTCCCTGGGGCACACAAACAACAATTAAGGGGGTCCATTGCGGACCCCATCCCCGGGAACCACCACCTTCCTGGAGCACATTTGAATAAAAGAGGGGGGCAGCGCGGCCCCCCACCAGTAAAAATGCTCTAGCTTCCACGAAGCAGAGCAGAATTGCTTTTGGGCAGAGGGAGCTGCATGTTAGCAACTCCCTCTGTTCAAAAGCAATGCTGGGTCCCACAGGAGACGGGGAGCCGGCAGGGACTGCAGGTGCCTTGAGGCCCCCCTGCGGTCCCCAACAAGTTGGCCATGCCCCGGGGGATGGGGTCCCTGGGGCAATATCAGCCCGGGGATGGGGGCCACGCAATCCCCCTTTCCTTTGAAAAAAATTATAAAGGCCTGGACCTGGGAGACTTAGCAGTGACTACACTTGATACTAACACATACTCACTCACCTATACAGTCACTGACACAAGCACACACTCACACACACAGTCACTCATATATTCCAACACTCACCTATACTGCCTTTCACATATAAAGTTACTCACCCATATACCAATGACACATCTATTCACTCACTGACACAGCCATACACACACTCAGTCAGCTATACAGCCCCTCACTTACGCACTCACTAACCCATACAGCCACTGATTCACTCACTCACTCATCCAAGCAGGCAGCCACACACCCTCTCACCCAGCCACACACTTATACACCCATACAGGTACTCAGACACCCAATCAATCACTCATACAGCCACTCACGTGCCCATTCACCAACCCATACAGCCACTTAGACACCTTCTGACAGACTGATACAGACATTCTCAAAACCCAGACACTAACTCATACATTAACTGAGACATCTAATCACTCACTTATATAGTCAGTCGCGCACCCACTGAATCATCCATACAGGCACTAAAAACACCCAGTGATTCATCAATACACCTTGGTATATTTAACACTCATTAGCATTTTAAAAACACTCACAGTCACTGGATGATTTCATCAGTGAGGTAATCAGTGATGTCATTTGAGATGTCATGAGTGATGTCACTGACCATGCCATGAGTGATGTAAAATGTGAGGTCATAAGCAGTGCATTGCGGGGTCACGAGTTATAGTTAGCTCAGCTAACTATAACTGCTGAACTTCTCTGGTTTTGTATGAGTGAATAAATATAACGGCTCTGTAACATTTGGTTTTTCCATTGAATATATATACATATGTGCGTGTTTGTGTGAGTGTGTGTATATATATATATATGACAAAAACAGTCTCTTCTGAGGAAGCAACTGAAGGGGACTCAACGGGGAATACAGGAAAGGTAACTTTATTTAAAACAATGGCATGACGCGTTTCGGCGCAATGCCTTTATCAAATGCCATATATCGGTGAAATATCCCGCCAACCTCCTTCCTTATTTATGCAAATTGCTCCAGCGTTACTTGCCGCAATCCAGCTGAGCCATATCAATTGGCTGAAACTCACTGCAGTTCGCATCGGCGAACCACAATTCCCAACAGGCACCTGGCTGGTCGGGTAAGTATTCCGCCATGGCTTGATCCCATAGTGAGCACTGGAAGTGATGTTACGGAGCCGTTTGAAGGAGGAATCCCGGTTAGCAAGCTCACAGCACTGTAGTTCAAACAAAGTCCTATCCTGTGTCCCCAACGCTCAGCCGCATTGCCCAATGATATATATATATATCTCAAAGAAACTTCTCACGGACCCCAAGAAGGATGAGATGCACTCCTCGATTAGTAACAATCTTACTTATTTATTTAGCAACACAGAGCAGTGTGCGCCTCCCCAACGCGTTTCGATGCTTTCATCTTGCTCACGGGTACGTGTGGCTTCTTATTGTCAATGACTGCCAGGATACTCGCACCTGAATTTATTCAATCATTGGCTCCCCTGAGCCTCCATCATAACAATCATCTTTAGTGCATTATGGTCCCGGTAGTTTTAATAATTCATTTAGCCCTTCAAGGGGCTTTGCACAAAGTTCGTGTTACAAATATGCAATCATGAAATCCAGTCGTCCCATTATCCGCCCCACATTAAAGGCTCAACAGGCCCTCCAAACGCAGAAGTCCACGATAGTGTGCATCGTCCTCTTCCAATTCTCACTTTTATTTGTGCACCTTGGACAATGCAACACTGTTTTTTAAGGTGGTGCAATCTCACGTGGCACAGGGCTATCCCACAAATTATCAAAGGAACTTCTCACAGACCCCAAGAAGGATGAGATGCACTCCTCGACTTGTAGCAATCTTCCTTATTTATTTAGCAACATGGAGCAGTGTGCGCCTCCCCAATGCGTTTCGATGCTTTCATCTTGCTCACGGGTACATGCAGCTTGTTGCTGTCAATGACTGCCAGGATATTTGCACCTAAATTTATTCAATCTTTGGCTCCCATGAGCCTCCATCATAACAATCATCATTGGTGCCTTATGGTCCCGGTAGTTTTATTAATTCATTTTAGCCCTTCAATGGGCTTTGCACAAAGTTTGTGTTACAACAAAGCAATCATTAGGTCCAGTTGTCCCGTTATCTGCCCCACATTAAAGGCTGAACAGGCCCTCCAAATGCAGAAATCCGCAATAGTGTGCATTGTCCTCTTCCAATTCTCATTTTTATTCGTGCACCTTGGACAGTATAACACTGTTTTTTAAGGTGGTGCAATCTCACGTGGCACAGGGCTATGCCACAAAATATCAAAGAAACTTCTCACAGACCCCAAAAAGGATGAGATGCACTCCTCAACTAGTAGCAATCTTCCTTATTTATTTAGCAACACAGAGCAGTGTGCGCCCCCCCAAAGCGTTTCGATGCTTTCATCTTGCTCATGGTTACGCTCGGCTTGTTATTGTCAATGACTGCCAAGATATTCGCACCTGAATTTATTCAATCATTGGCTTCCATGAGCCTCCATCATAACAATCATCTTTAGTGCATTATGGTCCCGATAGTTTTAATAATTAATTTTAGCCCTTCAATGGGCTTTGCACAAAGTTTGTGTTACAAAAATGCAATCATGAAGTCCAGTCGTCGGTTCTCCGCCCCACATTAAAGGCTAAACATGCCCTCAAAATGCAGAAATCCGCAATAGTGTGCGTCGTCCTCTTCCAATTCTTACTTTTATTCGCGCACCTTGGACGATATATATATATATATATATATATATATATATATATATATATATATATATATATATATTACCTACTGGCGGTCGCCAGTAGGTAGTTATAGTTAGGACCTAGTTTCCATAGGAAAAGCGTTTTTTCTTTTGCCAATATCTTTGGCGCCGTTTGACGAATCTTCGCAAAATTTTCAAAACTAATGGCCCGCTCCGGTCAGCTCCTGTCTTGAAAGTTTCGGGGTGATTCGTCAAGCAGGGGCTGAGAAAAAAGGGGGGTCCCAAAACGCATTTTCTCCATGTTAATTTCCGTAGGAAATTTTGGAACAGGCTACAGCCCGAACTGCTGAACGGAATGACACCAAATTTGGCAAAAAGGTAGCTCTTGGTTCAGAAAGAGACCTTTTTTTTAAATGGTGTAAATCCGTTCAGTAGTTCCTGAGAAATTAAAAAAAGAAAAATATCAATATCTGAGCACCGAGGAGGAGTCGTAACTCCTCCCGAGCACGAACTGACTTCTGATTGGCTGCCAACACTTCAAACCAGGAAGTGTTGGCAGCCATCTTGTGACTCGGTAACCGAGTCACAAGAAAACAGTGGAAAAAAGTTGAAAAATAAGAAAAGGGGGCAGGGTAGAAACACCCTGATCCCTTAGGCCTGCTCAGGGGTCCCACAAGGACTCCCAGGCCCAAAAAAAGCATTAAAAAAAAATAAATCAGCCTACATTGCGCTGGGTGCGCGAATCGGCTGGGAAAACAAAAAAAAAATGAAGCGCGGGCTCCCGTGCTTCATTATTCTTAAGCCCCCGGGTGGGCCAGGTCCCGGGGGCAATGCTGCTTTATGTAGCGGGGGCCCACGGGAGCCCCCACAGCCCCGGGGACCTCCACCTTCCCGGGGCTTTATAATTTAGGCGCAGGGGCACGCGGCCCCCGCAGCCCCAGGGACCTCAGGACACAAATGGACTTCATCCTCCGAGCAGCAGTGCGCCAGGAGCTGCGTTTGCAGAGTGGTGTAAAAAGGGGCATGGCCTCGGACCACCTCTCTGCAATCCAGCTCTGTAGCGCTTACTGGAGGTACCTGGTTGGCTAGTTGACCCCCAGGGACCCTCAGGATTCAAGGGGATTTAATCCCCCAACCCAGAACGCACCAAGAGGTGTGTCTGCAGAGTGGTGGAGAAAGGGGGCGTGACCTGGTATGAGAAGTTAGCAATCCTGCTGTGTGGGACTTACTGGAGGTAATAGGAGGGGTAGTTGGCCCCGAAGGTTGATGTTGGGGGCTAACTACCCCTCCTTTTACCTCCAGTAAATCCCACACAGTGGGATTGCTTAGAGGTGTTCGGAGGCCACGCTCACCTTTCTCCACCACGCTGCAAACGCGACTGCTATGTTATAGTTAGAAATTAGCATTTAAAAAACCTTAGAAATTCTCTGAAAAAACCAGAGGTTTCAGGGACGTTATAGTTAGAAATTAGCATTTAAAAAACCTTAGAAATTCACTGAAAAAAACCATAGGTTTCAGGGACGTTATAGTTAGTTGGACATTTCACTAGTATAGCTAACTATAACTCGCGCCCCCGCAATGCACTGCTGATGACGTCACATATTACATCACTCATGACATGCTCAGTGACATCACTGATGACATCTCAAATGACATCACTGATGACATCATCCAGTGACTGAGTGTTTCTAAAAACAAAACCAAAGCAGAGCCGTGCTCCCGCCCTGCCATAGCAAACAGCAATGTCCCGGGGGTGGGCACCCCGGGACATTGCAGGAGCCGGCACTGGGGGTGGGGGTCCCCAGGGCCATCAAGGGCTCCAGGAGGGGGGCCACGTGGCCCCCTTCCCTTCATTTTCAAAGACCCGGGGAGGTGGTGGTCCCCGGGGCTTGGGGGTCCGTAACGAACCCCCCAATTTCAATATTTAGTTCCCCGGGGAGGTGGTGGTCCCCGGGGCGTGTGGGGGGCTCGAGCCCCCCACCCTAATTATAAGAAAGCCCCAGGGAGGTGGTGGTCCCCGGGGCTTGGGGGGGCCCGTGAGGCCCGTGAGGCCCCCCCACCCTAATTATAAAAAAAGCCCCGGGGAGGTGGCAGTCCCCAGGGCTTGGGGGGGCCGCGAGGCCCCCCTGCCCTTTTTGCATAATGCCCCGGGGAGGTGGCGGTCCCCTGGGCTACGGGGGGCCGCATGCCCCCCACACATCATAAATAAAGCCCCGGGGAGGTGTTGGTCCCCGGGGCTGTGGGGGCCCCTGCGGGCCCCTGCAACATAATTTAGCATGCCCCTGGGACCTGGCCCACACAAGGGCTTAAATTCAACGAAGCGCGGGAGACCGCGCTCTGTTTTTTTTTTATTTTCTCGGCCGAATTCACGACCCCACCGCGAATTCGGCTGTTTTTTTTTTTTTTTAAATGCTTTCTTTGGCCCTGGGGTGCTTGTGGGACCACCTGAGCAGGCCTAGGGGGTCAGGGCGTTTGTACCCTGCCCCCTTTTCTTGTTTTTCACCTTTTTTTTACTCTTTTCTTGTGACTCGGTTACCGAATCACAAGATGGCTGCCAACACTTCCTGGTTTGGAGTGTTGGCAGTCAATCAGAGTGAAGCTCGTGCCCGGGAGGAGTCGTGACTCCTCCTCGGTATTCAGATATCGATATTTTTCTTTTTTTAATTTCTCAGGAACTACTGAACGGATTTACACCATTTTAAAAAAAGGTCGCTTTCTGGACCAAGACCTACCTTTTTGCCAAATTTGGTGTAATTCCGTTCAGCAGTTCGGGCTGTAGCTTTGTCTAAAATTCCTATGGAAATTAACATGGGGAAAATGCATTTTGGGACCCCCCTTTTTTCTCGGCCCCCGCTTGTCGAATCACCCAGAAACTTTCAAGACAGGAGCTGACTGGAGCGGGCCATTAGTTTTGAAAATTTCGCAAAGATTCGTCAAACGACACCAAAGTTATTGGCAAAACAAACCGACCGCCAGTAGGTAATATATATATATATATATATATATATATATATATATATATATATATATATATATATATATATATATATATATATATATGCTCCTCAATGTGATTCCGGTTTCCGTCGCGCACAACAGCGGGTGCAAGCATAGGGGCCGAATCCAAGTCCTGATTCAATTTTCAAAACAAAGGATGCTGCACTCTAGAATCCAATATTCAATGTTTTTTTCGTAACGATTCACAGTCCTTTGAAAAATAAAATATATATATATGTATATAAATATATGTATATGTGCATATATATATGTATATTCACTGATTACAGGGACGTTATAGCTAGGCTCAGATTTCACTCGTACAAAACCAGTGAAATTCAGCAGTTATAGTTACCTAAGCAAACTATAACTTATGCTCCCGCGATGCACTTCTTATGACCTCCCATATTACATCACTCATGACATGGTCAGTAAATTTACTGATGACATCTCAAATTACATCACTGATGACATAATTGATGACATCATCCAGCGAGTGGTAGTGTTTCATAAAAGCTTCTGAGAGTTAAAGGTATATACTAAGTTACTGAATAAGTTAAATTACTATTCTTTTTGCACTACTATTGAGTGATACTGTTTTTATTATATGCCATCTGAGTGGCACTGTGACTGTAGCAGTGTGGAAGTGGGTGTGTGAGTGGCTGTATGGGTGTTTGAGTGGCTATATGGATGAATAAGTGTGTGTATGAGTAGCTCTGTGGGTGAGAGAGTGACTGTGTGAGTGGCTGTATGACTGGGTGAGTGTGTGTGTGAGTGGCTGCATCAGTGACTGTGATGGCTGCATGAGTTGCTCAATGGGTGGATGAGTGTGTGTGTGAGTAGCTGTATTGGTGACTGAGTGGCTGTGTGAATGGCCCTATGGGTGAGTGACTGGGTGTGTAAGTGGATGTATGGGGAGGTGAGTGGCTGTATGACTGGGTATATGGGCAAGTGAGTGAGTGTGTGAGTGGCTGTTTTGCACAGTAAGTATTTGTGTGAGTGGCTGTATAGATGAGTGAGTGGGCACGGGAGTGATTGTATTGATGTATGAATGGGTATGTAAGTGGGTTTGTGGATGAGTGAATGGATGTGTGTAGTGTTTTGTAAAGGTTTCTGGGATTTAAAGATATATACTAAGTTACTGCATAAGTGAAATTACTATTCTTTTTGTACTACTAATGAGTGATTATATGTCATCTGAGTGGCACTGTGACTGTATCAGTGTGGGAGTGAGTGACTGAGTGGCTGTATGGGTCTGTGAGTGGCTATGTGGGTATGTGAGTTGTATGGGTGAGTGAGTGAGTGACTGTGTGAGCGGCTGTATGGGTGGGTGAGTGTGTGTGTTAATGGCTGTATCAGTGACTAGTGGCTGTGTGAGTAGCTCTATGTGTGGGTGAGTGTTTGTGTGTGAGTGGCTGTATCGGTGACTGAGTGGCTGTGTGAATGGCTCTATGGGTGAGTGTCTGGGTATGCTAAGTGTATGTATGGGTAAGTAAGTGGCTACTTGACTGGGTGTATGGGTAAGTGAGAGGGTGTATGAGTAGCTGTTTTACACAGTAAGTATTTGTGTGAGTGAAGGAAGCTGGCTTTCTATATAGTGTACTAAAATGAAGTATACTGTGGAGAGAGTCCAGTGAATCCCCTACTGGTACACAGAGGTTAAAGTAGATAATACTAATGTTCTTTTTGTGGTAGTGCTTGCGAGCAGTTAGGCTCATCAGTGGATAGTGCTAAGCATTTGTTGTACTCACAGAGGAAATACATAAGACACACACTCAAGAATAAATCTGAGACCAGCTTTTAAAAATAGTATCGATTTTTATTTTTATTTTAAAACTGAGAAGTTTAATCTACAGTCAGCACTTTAGAAGTTACGGTTTTTAAGAGTTTAGAAAATATATCACTTTTGTGCGCAATTACGCTCCATTAAAGTCAATCAAGAAAAGCAGAAAAATGCATATAAAATCAGGCAATGCTTTCATGAAGTTCACCTTTTCGTTTTAGGTCGATAGCAGGACCAGGTCCAAAGTTCTAGCAGGAGAAGATCAGGAGCGCCCCAGATTCGGCCCAAAGCAGGGTGCTGAAGGTGTTGGTAGCTTGTGCGCTACAACAAAGGAAGTCACCTGGAAAGACACTGCACCGGAGGACTTAGATGTAAGTCTGGTGGGTCTCACTGGAGGGAGGAGGTCACAAGGGTCGTAGGACCAAGGGAGCACAGCAGTTTCATCATTACTGGGCCCAGTGGGGCTGGGTGCAGAGCAGATATGTCAGGTGGGCGTTGTGCCTTAAGACGTCCTTGAGGTCAGGAGCAGGCAACTTGGAGAGGTGAATTTGGGATATCTGGGCCACTCTGGATTTGGGTTTCAGGGGTCTAGACATTCCTCGATGGGTGTTTGCTTCTGGTATAGTTGGAGTCTGACACGGACTCTTCTTTTCACTGGTTGCTGTAAGGGGTCCAGTACCACATGAATTGACATATTGCGGCTTGGGTAGGTCCTGGTGTCTTCAAACTTGGTGAGGGGACAGACCTGACCCTCCAGAGCTGGTGTACCTCTTTTGGAGCAGGTGCTGTGTCAAAGTCATCAGGGAACAGCACGTCGACAAACCAGACACAGCGGGATCCGTGCCTGTGGTGTGCAGGGGAGTAATACCTTCCCTCCATGGGAGGTTCTCAGTGATTTTGCAAAGGCTGGAGGAGCTCCAGGGTTCTTGGAGTCTTCACAGGTTCAGTCTCGACATGGCACACCACGATTGTCGAAGTCCTAGACACAGCAGGCAGGGTTTGGCACCAATATTCTTCCGCAGCAGGGCTTCAGTTCTCTGGCATTGAGTCTTCTTTGTCCTGGTCTTCTTCTTGCCCATTGAATATAAGTTCCAGGTCTAGGGATACCACCTAAATACTGAATTTAGGGGAGACAGGTAGTTTCCAATGGGCTACCTATCTTTAGGGTGCCTACACCATCTAAGTGACCACTCTCTGTGGGAAGAGGCACTACCCTAGCCCTGATAGGCTGTTTCTCCACCATCCCAAGATTGTTGATTTTCAGGCTATGGGTTCACATTGCCAGCTCCACCCTAGGGGTGGTGCTGGCTGAGAGTGCACCCTCCTCCTCACCTAACTACTTTTTCCACCTGTCCTCCCATCAAATGTGGAGGAGGACAGAGGGGTTGGCATCCCCCACCATCTGGAGAAACTTGGGCTGTACTTCAAAGGCAGCAATATCTTTGAAGCTTCCTGCTCTGGAAGGGCATTCCAGCATGGAGGAGGTGTGAAGCACCTCCACCTAGAGCAGTCTTTGTTTTGAACCTCTGAGAGCAGAGGTTCTCACCCCATTTATTAGGGACTTTCAAGGGTGGCTGAAGTTGTGCCAATCGAGGTACCATTTTGGGAACGAGATCGGGCACTGGGAACCTGGTTATCAGAGACCCAGTGCACTTACAGTTTGAAATCACATCAAGCATCAAGCAAAAGGGGGGGCTAGCCATGTCAAAAGAGGCACTTTCCTACAGTGAGTGGTTTTATAAATGAGTGAGTGGGTGCATGAGTGATTGTATTGATGTGTGAATGGGTATGAAAGTGGTTTTGTGGATGAGTGAAATGGATGTATGAGTGGCTGTGAGGGTGAGTGAGTAGCTCTGTTAGTAGCTATATGGGTGAGTGAGTTGCTGTGTGAGAGGCTGTATGGGTGTAAGTGATTGTGTGAGTGACTGTGTGGGTGTGTGAATGGGTATGTAAGTAGTTGTATGGGTTATGAGTGGTTGTATGGGTCTGTGAGTGGCTGTGTGACTGGCTGTATGAGTGAGTGAGTGTTTTTGTCAGTAGTTGCATGGGTCTGTCAATGGGTATGTGAGTGGTTGTGTGGGTGTGTAAGTTGGTTTATGAGAGGTTGTGTGGGAGTGTGAGTGGGTAAAGGAGTGGTTCTGTGAAAGCTGTCATAAGTGATGTCATCAGTATTGTAATTTACGATATCAATATCAAAACACCTCCTAAGTCTACCTCTATCAGCGTCTACTGAAATAATACATCAAGAAGTAGGAATAAATTACTTAGCTGATCAGATTGCTATGCGGCCATTACGGTTATGGAGATCTATCTGGGCCAAAGATGAGACTAAATTCACTCAAACTATCATCAAAGATTGCCTACTCCTGGATAAAAGCTCACGCATCCCCTAGCTTAAATATATCAATGATTCATTTAGCAATCTATTTAAACTCCAGATTCAGGTAAATCCAGGATGCGTGATAACTTTACCTAAACAGGAGATTAAGGATACCTTTTTAGCCCACAAAAAAAAGAGACCCGTATGAGAGTGGTAGGGAAACAACCTACCCTTGTATTTTATCAAATGATGGAGTATAGAGTGCGATTTCAAGATTATCTGTCTGTAATGACTAGGTCCTCACATCGCTTCATCCTGATCCGCTTGAGATTAGGAATAGCACATCACCTAGTTGCTTTCCCAACAATGAAAATGTGCCCCTCTACCCCATGCCCTTGTGATGGGCAATCTAAACAAAGCACCATGCACTTTATGCTCTTTTGTAAGTTTTATTTTCTTCTTAGGCGTTTTTACTTAAAACCACTTTTTATAAAACATAGGGGCATATTCACAAGGAGCTAACGCCGAATTAACGGCACTTCATCGCAGCCAAAGTCGTGATAAACTTACCTCCCCATTCACAAGCCGGTGTAAACAGCCCACAGCACCAGTTTACCCGCGATAGCAGCCGCAAAAAACATCGCCACAGAAGACCCCCGCAAATATTGCTAATGAGATGCAGAGTGGGCGTTCCCGTGTGAAAAGTCGAGACAACATCACACCTCAACATTCACAACGACCAGCCACATCGGCGATAAGAACACAAAACAGGCGATAAGGTGCGGTAGCCGCAGGTATTTAACACCTGCCTCAAGCAGGTGTAAAGACGGACAACTACCTGCAGTAGGCAACGGAGTCCCGCACACAGCCATACCCGAAGAACAAACAACGCCATGGAGCTACTCTACATGCAGCTCGCAGCCCCAACAGGGGCAAAACACCCACCGCCACCACCCCCAGGACCCGGACCCACTCCCTCCCCCGGACCACCACAGAGGCAGCGTAGACTAAGACAGTGGACCTACCGAAAACGCACCACTCTCACAGACCTAACGCCTGCGGAAGTTATTGCCCACTACAGGCTCAAAAGGACAACCATCCTCCGCATCCTGACCCACATCGCCCATAGGCTGACGGTCCCAACACAGCGGAGAACAAACATCCCTCCGCAGACAAAGCTGCTGGCAGGGCTGCACCTGTTGGCCTCTGGGACCTTCCAACCAACAACTGCCAGAGTCGGAGGGGTCTCACAGCCAGCCCTACCAAAGTTCATCACACCTGTCATGGATGCCATCATCAGCTTCATACTCCAGTACCTTCACTTTCCCAACACTGCGCAGGAACAGCTGGAGACTAAGCAAGGCTTCTACGCCATAGCTGGATTCCTGGCCGTGTTGGGGGCAATCGACTGCACACATGTCCCACTTGTGCCCCCTGCGGATACTGCACACCACTACTGCAACAGGAAGCACAATCATTCCATCAATGTGCAGGCAATAGTGGACCACCGGGGAATGTTCACCAATGTCGTCGCCAACTACCCAGGCAGTGTGCATGATTCCTTCATCTTCCGACAGTCCATCATTAACCAGCGCTTCCAGGATGGCACATAGGGAACGGGACTGCTCGTTGGTAAGTACCAAATCAACACCCCACACATCCCACAGCCACCAACGCACAAGGCACAACTGTGGGGATGCACACGTGACCTAACCACATCCGACATGTTGAACTACACAACCACCTACCAGACACGACTACACCACTCCATGGTCATCCTGGGCTACCCCTGCACCCAATACAGACTTCACATGGCACCACAGCCACACAACAGCTGAACGTGTGGAGATGCGTAATGCAGCCATGACACATGTGAGGCACTGCTCTGCCCTCATGACCCTACCCCAGTCTCCCGCAGGTCAGCGTCCCGTGGTGGTGGGCCCGTGTCGACCGCTGTGCATCGGGGGCGACTAGCCCTGTGCGCCTCGAGTCATCCCCCCTTGTAGTTCTGACATTGCATGTCTGTGTGCCTGATGACTGTTGGTATAGTTGCCAGCACCAGCTACTCGCTGAGGGCTGGCTTACACTCACCCCACAAACAGCCAGCACAAGCGTCACTGAATTGGTGGGCCTGCCATCACATCCTGCCGAACCAAGTATTGACTCTTTTCTCCCTGCACTGTCACAGGTGATCAAGGATATGCACTCTGCCCTTGGATGATGACACCCCTCCGAGACCCGAACACACCCGCCCAGAGGCAGTACAATGCAGCCCACATATGCACCAGGGGCATCGTTGAACGCACATTTGGCGTGTTGAAGTCACGTTTCAGGTGCCTGGACGGCACAGGTGGGAAGCTCCTGTACAGCCCGGACGTCGTGTGCCAGATGATTGTTGCATGTTGTGTGTTGCACAACATCTGTGTTCGCACTAGGGCCCCATGGATCCCAGTACCAGAGGCACCGGACGATGATGGTGGTGATGGGGCAGGTGGCCCACATCCCACTGCAGCTGCGGCAGGAATGGCCCATAGGGACTCGATCATTGACACTTACTTCTCATGAGCACATCACATTGTGACCGTCCGTGGCATTCATGGAACAGTAGTAGATGTCCAATTGCACTGCATGTGTGAATAAAACATATTTGCAGGTCACAGGTTGGAATTGTACATTGTCATGTTACATGTCCCTGGGGTTTCAGATGTGATTTGCCATGTTGTGCAAATTTTCCGAACCAGTTGTGTCCTGTGTTCAGTTGTGGAGGTGTTGCTGTTTGTACCGGAATGTTGTCACTGTCCGGGTGCACTTCTGCTTATGTGCGTATGCTGCACGGTGGGTGTGTCGCTCCTGCGGCTCAGATTTGTCTGCCACTGGTCTCTTTCATGTGGTGTGCCTGTAGGTTCTGTTCTTTCACGGTGCGTGGATGTTGTGGTGTGCATGTTGTCCTCTGCAGTTGGCCACGGTGCATCCGTGGTACTCCGCTGTTGATGTATTTTGTTCTGTGGCATTTTCCGTATACTGTTCTTGTGCTTTTTCCCGCATTGCGCGTGCGTATTGCTGCCCTCGCGCTGGTTGTCACTGTTTTCTTATCGGGCTTTGGCCCATCGCAGCTTTTTTCGTGTTGTGGTTTGTGTTTTTATCTCCGTCGGGTTGGTTGTGTCGCGAGCATTGGCCGCGGTGTCGGCCAACGATCGCATGCTACCGCCGTGTTGTGAATTCCACGTTGACACGGGGTTATTTTCCCGAGATAGGCTGCGATATTGAAAGTTGCGTTACGCTACTCTTGTGGTAGTTATCACACGTTCTTGTGAATATACCCCATAATGCGAGAACAACCCATGCTGCTATGAAATTACTGGTTACCCTTAATGATCCTGGGATATGTTTTTATGCTGCGTCATATATCCAAAAAACAATTGATGCAAGGAAAGGCATTGTGCTTGATAACTAAATGGACTGTTTTATGTATCGGAGTGTTTTATTAATTGTGTTTTAAACTTGTTTCTGCTTTTATGGTTGTTGTATATACCGAATAAAGCTCTTTGATGATGATATCAATGATGTCATCAGTGATGTCACTGAACATGTCATGAGTGATGTATTATGTGAGGTCATAAGCAGTGCATTGCAGAGGCATGAGTTATATTTAGCTCAGGTAACTATAACTGCTGAACTTCACTGGTTCTGTATGAGTGAAATCTGAACCTAACTATAAAGTCCCCATAATCTTTGATTTTTCCCAGTGAACTTCTAAGGTTTTTTAATTCTATTTCTTAACTATAATGTCCCTCTAACCTTTGTTTTTTTGAGTGAATTTCTAAGGTTTTTTTCATGTTGTTTCCTAACGATAATGTCCCTGTAACCTTTGTTTTTTAAGTGAATTTCTAAAGTTTTTTAAATTTTATTTTCTAACTGTAACCTTTGAGAGTGTGTGTGTGAGTGCATGAGTGTCCTGACCTTTATTCTACCTCTTGCTGCTCATTCCTGACCTCTATTTTGCTTCTTCCCGCTCATTTCTGACCTCAATTTTGCCTGTTTCTTCTCATTCTGCCCGTTATTTTGCCTCTTTCTATTCGCTCCTGACCTTTATTTTGCCTCTTCCTACTCATTTCTGACCTTTGTTCTGCCTCTTTCTGCTCATTTCTCACCTTTATCTTGCCTCTTTCTGCTCATTGATGATCTTTATTCTGCCCTTTTATGATCATTTGTGGCCTTTATTCTGCCTCTTTTACCCTGGGACCTTAGGGGGGGCTCATGGCCCCCGCAGACCTAGCCTGCTTTATGCCTGCTCCCCTCCTGTTTCCTGCCATGTCTGTGGGTAGGGAAAGAAATGAAACATCACCTTCCAGCAGGTCAGAGTACTTTGACAGCTCCTGCCAAGTGGAACCGGAGTGTTTAATTTTGCTTGGTGGGAGCTGTTAAATCTCCTGCCAAGTAAAAGCAAACAGCTATGTCCCAGGGGTGGGCACCCTGGGACATAGCAGGAGTCTGCCCTGAAGGGTGGCTGTCCATGTATGGCTCCAGGAAGGTGATGGTACCCGGGGCCGGGTACGGCCCAGGAGAAGGGCCCCTCTCCTTCTTATAAAAAGAAGAAAGCCCCGGGAGGTGGTAATCCTTGGGATATGGGGGGCCCTCATGGCCCCCACACCATATTAAGATAAGCCCTGGGGACGCAGTGGTCCCAGTGTCTGGGGGGTTCCGCATGACTCCCCACACAATTTCTTTAAAGTAAAGCCTGGTAAAGAGGTGGTGGTCCCCAGGGCTCATTTGAGCCCATGGAGGGCGGTCTGTGCATCCTCCCTATTAATAAAAAGCCCTGGGGATGTGGTGGTCCCTGGGGCACAAAGAGCCTCAGGTTGGGGGCCCAGTGCAACCCCCTCCTTTTTATGAAAACTGCCCAGTGGTCCTGGCCCAGCCGCGGTCCCTTTACAAAACAATCGCAGGAGCCTGTGCCTGATTCTTTTTTTGCTGCGAGTTCACAAATTACACGAGTTTGTGGCAAAAAAATGGTTAAATGCTTTTTTGCCCTGCTGAGGTCCATCTGGGACCGTAAGACCAAGGCCTGGGGGTTAGAGTATTCCTACCCTGCCCCCTTTTATTTTTTTCACATTTTTTTGTGGGACTCAGCTAAAGTTGACTCCCAAGATGGCTGGCAACACTTCTTGGTTAAAGTGTTGGCAGCCAATCAGAGCTCTGCATTTACCTGCACAAGCCTGTCACTATTCACAAATTAGTTATATCTCATATGTACAAATTGGACTTCTTTAAATTTCTTAACAACTAATGAATGGATTTACACAAAATAACAAAAAGCACAATCTGAGGACCAAAAGCTAGCTTTCTGCCAAATTTTCTGCAAATCATGTTCAAAGCTCCTACAGGAATTAACATGGGAAACACACTTTTTTTGACATTCCCTTTTTATAGGCCCTTGCTTGGCTTATCGCCTCAAAACTTTCCATGCATAACAAGAATCACCAGGAGCACTCTTTTGGGAAAATTTCGTGAAGATTCATCAAAAGGCGCCAAAGATACAGGCAAGTAAAAAAAAAAGCATATCCTATGGAACCATGGTCCTAACTATAACTACCTACTGGTGACCGCCAGTAGCTTATATATATATACATATATTATCTACTGGCGGTCGCCAGTAGATAGTTATAGTTAGGACCTATTTTCCATAGGAAATCCGCGACATTCTATTTGAAATAACTCTTGCGTCGGTTGACGAATCTTCGCGAAATTTTCAAACGTTATGGCCCGCTCCGGTCCGCTCCTACCCTGAAAGTTTCAGGGTGATTCGTCAAGCGGGGCTGAGAAAAAGGGGGTCCCAAAACATGATTTCCCCATTCATTTTCCCATAGGAAACTTTAGCCACGGCTACAGCCCGAACTGCTGAACGGAATTACACAAAATTTGGCAAAGAGGTAGTTCTTGGTTCAGAAAGAACCCTTTTTGTTAAATGGTGTAAATCCGTTCAGTAGTTGCGGAGAAATTAAAAAATAAGAGTCAAAAATCAATTTCCCATAGGAAACTTTATGCAAGGCTACAGCTCGAACTGCTGAACGGAATTACACCAAATTTGGCAAAGAGGTAGTTCTTGGTTCAGAAAGAAACCTTTTTGTTAAATGGTGTAAATCCGTTCAGTAGTTGCTGAGAAAATCAAAAGTAAAAACACATATATATCTGGGCGGAGCCTAACCACACATGTCATCGTGAGATCTGATTGGCTGTCAGCACTTCATCCTGGAATTGCTGGCAGCCATCTTGGGACCAATATAAATGATAGTACCCCATTGAACTGCATTGTAGTGAATCGAAGATTTTGAGGGTTACCAAAAGGAGAACTATAAAGGGTGATAACAGACTTTAGTTACATTAGAATTCATTTGTTGATGGTACCATACTAATTTCAGGAATTGTGGTGTGTTCTAAGGTGATTTTATCCTGTGAAAAACCTTCTGATGGGATATCATGAATCATGTTTGAGAGAAAACTATTTTCACATGCTTGTCCCATACAGTTTTGGAAGGTGCTCCAGAAGCTAAAATGAGAGCATATTTTCTGTAAATTCACATTATCTTTCTCAGTCATGTGAGAATGAAGTCTGACATTCTCAGTAAAACATGTACATCCAACAAGGGCAGAGACTGTCAGTTGATTCCTTTGTGTTCTACTGCAGCTTCCCAGAGTGTTCTAAAGAACAACTAGAGTGCTAACAGCCTTACTTATGACAAAAGTATGGCACACCTGAAGCCATCTTGATTGGAATAAACTGGTAACACTTAAAACATTTAATTTAAAAAGGAACAAAATGATGGGGTTCATCTTGTCATAGAAATTATGGTTAGTGCTCTGGAAAGAAAAATTAGGACATGTTTCAAGTGTGATCTCAAATATCTTCCTGTTATATTTCAACAGGAGCAGCCTGTCAGTTGATGCCTTTGTGTTCTACTGCAGCTTCCCAGAGTGTTCTAAAGAACAACTAGAGCGCTAACAGTCTTACTTATGACAAAAGTATGGCACACCTGAAGCCATCTTGATTGGAATAAACTGGTAACACTTAAAACATTTAATTTAAAAAGGAACAAAATGATGGGGTTCATTTTGTCATAGAAATTATGGTTAGTGCTGTAGAAAGAAAAATTAGGACATGTTTCAAGTGTGATCTCAAATATCTTCCTGTTATATTTCAACAGGAGCAGCCTGTCAGTTGATGCCTTTGTGTTCTACTGCAGCTTCCCAGAGTGTTCTAAAGAACAACTAGAGCGCTAACAGTCTTACTTATGACAAAAGTATGGCACACCTGAAGCCATCTTGATTGGAATAAACTGGTAACACTTAAAACATTTAATTTAAAAAGGAACAAAATGAGGGGGTTAATTTTGCCATAGAAATTATGGTTAGTGCTGTAGAAAGAAAAATTAGGACATGTTTTAAGTGAGATCTCAAATATCTTCCTGTTATATTTCAACAGGAGCAGCCTGTCAGTTGATGCCTTTGTGTTCTACTGCAGCTTCCCAGAGTGTTCTAAAGAACAACTAGAGTGCTAACAGCCTTACTTATGACAAAAGTATGGCACACCTGAAGCCATCTTCATTGGAATAAACTGGTAACACTTAAAACATTTAATTTAAAAAGGAACAAAATGAGGGGGTTCATTTTGCCATAGAAATTATGGTTAGTGCTGCAAAAGAAAATTTAGTGCATGTTTTAAGTGAGATCTCAAATCCTCTTCTATTTCATTAGAAAATTCTGACATGCAGACTGAAACAATCACTTTCAATACCAGCAGTAGACTTCCAGTTAACTCCTTGGTGAGCAGTAGCTTTACTACAGTGATCTAATGAACAACTAGAGTAATAACATTCTGAAGTTATGGCAAATGTGTGACACATCTGAATGCCTTCTTGATGGAATCAAAGTAAAAAACTGAAAGCATTTCCTACTGAGGAGACTGCAGTAAATGAGGAAATTAGGAAACTTCATAACAAAGAAGGCTTCCAAGATGGCCACCAGTGAAAAAGAGCCCAAATGTAGCACTAATATTACCCAGATGTAGCCCACATATAGCCCAATGACAAAAGTGTGCAAAACACTTTTTATTTTTAGTTTTTTGCAGTTTTATGTAGTGCAGACTGGTCAGGTATTGGAGCGTTGCATCTTAAAACATGATCCCCTGCACTACAAAAACAACACTGCACTACCCTAAACCCTAAAACACTACCCCAGCACGACCCCCTACACTACACAAGCACCACTGCACTATCCTAAACCCTAAAACACTACCCCCAGCATGACCCCTACACTACACAAACACCACTGCACTACCCTAAACCCTAAAACACTACCCCAACACCACTGCACTAACCTAAATCCTAAAACACTACCCCCAGCACGACCCCCTACACTACCCAAACACCACTGCACTACCCTAAAACATGACCCCCTACACTACACAAACACCACTGCACTAACCTAAACCCTAAAACACTACCCCCAGCATGACCCCCTACACTACACAAGCACCACTGCACTACCCTAAACCCTAAAACACTACCCCCAGCACGACCCCCTACACTACACAAACACCACTGCACTACCTTAAACCCTAAAACACTACCCCAGCACGACCCCTACACTACCCAAACACCACTGCACTAACCTAAATCCTAAAACACTACCCCCAGCACGACCCCTACACTACCCAAACACCACTGCACTACCCTAAAACATGACCCCCTACACTACACAAACACCACTGCACTACCCTAAACCCTAAAACACTACCCCCAGCACGACACCCTACACTACACAAGCACCACTGCACTACCCTAAACCCTAAAACACTACCCCCAGCACGACCCCCTACACTGCCCGAACACCACTGCACTGCCCTAAACCCTGAAACACCAGCCCCTGCACGACCCCCTACACTGCCCGAACACCACTGCACTGCCCTAAACCCTGAAACACATACCCTAGCACGACCCCCAAAACTGCCCGAACACCACTGCACTGCCCTAAACCCTGAAACACCACCCCTTCACGACCCCCTACACTTCCCGAACACCACTGCACTGCCCTAAACCCTGAAACACCACCCCCAGCACACCCCCTACACTGCCCGAACACCACTGCACTGCCCTAAACCCTGAAACACTACCCCCAGCAAGACCTCCTACACTGCCCGAACACCACTGCACTGCCCTAAACCCTGAAACATCACCCCCAGCAAGACCCCCTACACTGCCCGAACAACACTGCCCTAAACCCTGAAACACCACCCCCAGCACGACCCCTTACACTGCCCGAACACCACTGCACTGCCCTAAACCCTGAAACACCACCCCCAGCACGACCCCCTACACTGCCCGAACACCACTGCACTGCCCTAAACCCTGAAACACCACCCCTGCACGACCCCCTACACTGCCCGAACACTACTGCACTGCCCTAAACCCTGAAACACCATCCCCAGCATGACCCACTACACTGCACGAACACCACTGCACTGCCCTAAACCCTGAACCACTACCCCCAGCAAGACCCCCTACACTGCCCGAACACCACTGCACTGCCCTAAACCCTGAAACATCACCCCCAGCAAGACCCCCTACACTGCCCGAACACCACTGCCCTAAACCCTGAAACACCACCCCCAGCAAGACCCCCTACACTGCCCGAACACCACTGCACTGCCCTAAACCCTGAAACACCAGCCCCAGCATGACCCCTACACTGCCCAAACACCACTGCACTGCCCTAAACCCTGAAACACCACCCCTGCACGACCCCCTACACTGCCCAAACACCACTGCACTGCCCTAAACCCTGAAACACCACCCCTGCACGATCCCCTACACTGCCCGAACACTACTGCACTGCCCTAAACCCTGAAACACCACCCCCAGCACGACCCCATACACTGCACGAACACCACTGCACTGCCCTAAACCCCGAAACACTACCCCCAGCAAGACCCCCTACACTGCCCGAGCACCACTGCACTGCCCTAAACCCTGAAACATCACCCCCAGCAAGACCCCCTACACTGCCCGAACACCACTGCCCTGAACCCTGAAACACCACCCCCAGCAAGACCCCCTACACTGCCCGTACACCACTGCACTGCCCTAAACCCTGAAACACCACCCCCAGCATGACCCCCTACACTGCCCGAACACCACTGCACTGCCCTAAACCCTGAAACACCAGTCCCAGCACGACCGCCTACACTGCCCGAAAACCACTGCACTGCCCTAAACCCTGAAACACCAGCCCCAGCACGACCCCCTACACTGCCCGAACACCACTGCACTACCCTAAACCTTCAAACACCAGCCCCAGCACGACCCCCTACACTGCCCGAACACCACTGCACTGCCCTAAACCCTGAAACACCAGCCCCAGCAAGACCCCCTACACTGCCCGAACACCACTGCACTGCCCTAAACCCTGAAACACCACCCCCAGCAAGACCCCTACACTGCCCGAACACCACTGCACTAAAGCCTGAAACACCACCCCCAGCAAGACCACCTACACTGGCCGAACACCACTGCACTGCCCTACACCCTGAAACACCACCCCCTGCACGACCCCTACACTGCCCGAACACCACTGCACTGCCCTAAACCCTGAAACACCACCCTCAGCACGACACCCTACACTGCCCGAACACCACTGCACTGCCCTAAACCCTGAAACACCACCCCCAGCACGACCCCCTACACTGCCCGAACACCACTGCACTGCCCTAAACCCTGAACACCACCCCCTGCACGACCTCCTACACTGCCCGAACACCACTGCACTGCCCTAAACCCTGAAACACCACCCCCAGCACGACCCCCTACTCTGCCCGAACACCACTGCACTGCCCTAAACCCTGAAACATCAACCCCAGCAAAACCCCCTACACTGCCTGAACACCATTGCTCTGCCCTAAATCCTGAAACACTAGTCCCAGCACGACCCCCTACAATGCCCAAACACCACTGTACTGCCCTAAACCCTGAAACACCACCCCCAGCACGACCCCCTACACTGCCCGAACACCACTGCACTGCCCTAAACCCTGAAACACCAGCCCCAGCAAGACCCCCTACACTGCCCGAACACCACTGCACTGCCCTAAACCCTGAAACACCAGCCCCAGCATGACCCCCTACACTGCCCGAACACCACTGCACTGCCCTAAACCCTGAAACACCAGCCCCAGCACGACCACCTACACTGCCCAAACACCACTGCACTGCCCTAAACCCTGAAACACCAGCCCCAGCACGACCCCCTACACTGCCCGAACACCACTGTACTGCCCTAAACCCTAAAACACCAGCCCCAGCACGACCCCCTACACTGCCCGAACACCACTGCACTGCCCTAAACCCTGAAACACCACCCCCTGCAGCACCCCCTACACTGCCCGAACACCACTGCACTGCCCTAAACCCTGAAACACCACCCCTGCACCGCCCCCTACACTGCCCGAACACCACTGCACTGCCCTAAACCCTGAAACACCACCCCCAGCACGACCCCCTTTACTGCTCGAACACCACTGCACTGCCCCAAACCCTGAAACACCACCCCCAGCACGACCCCCTACACTGCCCGAACACCACTGCCCTAAACCCTGAAACACCACCCCTGCACGACCCCCTACACTGCCCGAACACCACTGCACTGCCCTAAACCCTGAAACACCACCCCCTACACTGCCCGAACACCACTGCACTGCCCTAAACCCTGAAACACCACCCCCAGCACGACCCCCTACACTGCCCGAACACCACTGCACTGCCCTAAACCCTAAAACACCACCCCCAGCATTACCCCTACACTGCCCAAACACCACTGCACTGCCCTAAACCCTAGAACACTACCCCCAGCACGACCCCCTACACTACCCAAACACCACTGCACTACCCTAAACCCTAAAATACTACCCCCAGCACAACCCCTACACTACCCGAACACGACTGCACTGCCCTAAACCCTCAAACACTCCCCCAGCATGACCCCCTACACTACCCGAACACCACTGCACTGCCCTAAACCCTAAAACACTCCCCCAGCACGACCCCCTACACTACCCGAACACCACTGCACTGCCCTAAACCCTAAAACACTCCCCCAGCACGACCCCCTACACTACCCAAACACCACTGCACTGCCCTAAACCCTAAAACACTACCCCCGCATGACCCCCTACACTACCCAAACACCAATGCACTACCCTAATCCCTAAAACACTACCCCCCGCATGACCCCCTACACTACCCTAAACCCTAAAACACTATCCCCGCACGACTCCCTACACTACCCAAAGACCACTGCACTACCCTAAACCCTAAAACACGACCTCCTACACTACACAAACACCACTGCACTACCCTAAACCCTAAAACACTACCCCCTACACTACACAAACACCACTGCACTACTCTAAACCCTAAAAACTACCCCCAGCATGAACCACTACACTACCCAAACACCACTGCACTACCCTAAACCCTAAAAAACTACCCCCAGCAGTACCCCTACACTACCCAAACACCACTGCCCTACCCTAAACCCTAAAACACTACCCCCAGCAGTACCCCCTACACTACCCAAACACCACTGCACTACCCTAAATCACTACCCCCAGCACGACCCCCTACACTACCCAAACACCACTGCACTACCCTAAACCCTAAAACACTACCCCCAGCACGACCCCTACACTACCCAAACACCACTGCACTACCCTAAACCCTAAAACACTCCCCCAGCACGACTCCCTACACTACCCAAACACCACTGCACTACCCTAAACCCTAAATCTACCCCCAGCATGACCCCCTACACTACACAAACACCACTGCACTATCCTAATCCCTAAAACACTACCCCCAGCACGACCCTCTTCACTACCTAAACACAACTGCACAATTTGTTACAGGCGTTGCAACGCAGGCCTGTGGTGCTTACTGGAAGTACCTAGTGGGCTAGTTGGGCCCCAGGGACCCTCAGGATTCAAGGTGACCTAATCCCCCAACTTAAAACGCACCACGGGGCGCGTTTGCACAGTGGTGAAGGGAGGGGCGGGGCCTCAGGTGACATGTGCGCAAACACGCCCTGTGGTGCGTTTTAAGTTGGGGAATTAATTCCCTTTGAATCCTGAGGGACCCTGGGAGCCAACTAGCCCACCAGGTACCTTCAGTAAGCACAACAGAGTTGCGTTGCAGAGAGGTGAAAAAGGTGCGTGGCCTCGGATCGCCTCTCTGCAACTCAGCTCTGTGGTCCTAACTGTAGGTACCTGGGGGGCTAGTTGGGCACCAGGGACCCTCAGAATTCAAGGGGACTTAATCCCACAACTTAAAACGCACCACGGGGTGCGTTTGCACACATGTCACCTCATGCCCCCTCCCTTCACCACTGTGCAAACGCGCCCTGTAGCGCGTTTTAAGAGGTAGTTTTAATCCCCTGCCCTATTATGTACTAGGGACTTGCAGAGGAGGTCATGCTAATCACAGGGGTACCCCAACGCATAGTGTTCCCTAGTGTATGTAGGTGTTTTCACTGTATTCTAAGTGTCTTTTAGCATAGCACTGGCTCTGGTTAGTCAGAGTCAGTTACCACCAGTACCCGTCTGAAAAAGTTGTGGGCACAGGATGATTTTGCAACAAGGCCTCTTTCTGCTCCTCTGTTGGTTCATTCTGCACATCTTTTGCTTCTTTCTGTGCGTTTTTTCTTCTTTCTTCACATGTCCTACCTCTGTAGGCATAGTTAGAAACTAGCATTTAAAAAACCTTTGAAATTCACTTAAAAAATCATAGATTTCAGGCACGTTATAGTTAGAAATTAGCATTTAAAAAACCTTTGAAATTCACTGAAAAAACCATAGGTTTCAGACAAGTTATAGTTAGAAATTAGCATTTAAAAAACCTTTGAAATTCACTGAAAAAACCATAGGTTTTAGGGACAGTTATAGTTAGTTGGACATTTCACTCGTACAAAGCCATAGAAATTCCCCCGTTATAGTTAGTTCAGCTAACTATAACTTGCGCCCCCGCAATGCACTGCTGATGACGTCACATATTACATCACTCATGACATGGTCAGTGACATCACTGATGACATCACTGATGACATCTCAAATGACATCACTGATGACATCATCCATGTGATAATTTCATGCATCTTCTCACACCCTAATATAACTTTTGATACACCCACTCTAAATTACAGACTGCCATTCTCACACTCCAACACCAAAAACTACATACCCACTCACTGATTCTTAGGTCTACACACACATCCACTCACTCACCCGTACAGTCACTCATACTTAGTCACTCAGTACAGGACTATCATATGCACTCATACACCTATATAAACACTCACACACCGCCACTCATCCATAGAGGTACTCACACACCTAGTCAGTCATGCAAAAAACTTAATCACACACCCATTTACTCACCTATACAGTTATACACACACCAGCTCACTTACTCATACAAATACTAGCACATTCTTACGCTCTTATACAATCACTGATACAAGTACACACTCATCCATACAGCCACTCTCACAATCACACACTCTCACTTATAGCCATTTATATACTCCAACACACATATATACTGCCTTTCACATATGTAGTTACTCACACATGTACCACTGAGATATACATTCAATCACTAACACACCCATACACACACTCACCCACCCATACAGTCCATCACAGATGCACTCTTGAAACCATGCACCCAGTGAATCACCAACTCACACATCTATGCACAGAGTCACACACACCCCACCCACACAAACACTCAGGCACCCATACAGATACTCAGACAATCAATCAATAACCCATGTAGACACTCATGTAGCTATTCAGAAAGCCATGCAGCCGCTTACAAACCAACAGACAGACGGATACAGACATTCACACAGTTTAGTCACTAACCCATGCATTCAGTAAGATACATTTAATCACTCACTTGTAGAGTCAGTCACTGACGTACTAAATCATCCATTCAGACACTTATACACCCACTCATTCTTCAATACGCCTTTCCCTATATATATTAAACATATTTAAATTTTACAGAAACACACAGTCACTGGATGATGTCATCAGTGATGTCATCAGTGATGTCATTTGAGATGGCATCAGTGATGTCATCAGTGATGTCACTGACCATGTCATGAGTGATGTAATATGTGACGTCATCAGCAGTGCATTGTGGGGGCGCGAGTTATAGTTAGCTGAACTAACTATAACGGGGGAATTTCTATGGTTTTGTACGAGTGAAATGTCCAACTAACTATAACTGTCCCTAAAACCTATGGTTTTTTCAGTGAATATATATATATATACATCTCAACAATGCTTTTCTTCTTCGCTTAAAGGCGCACTCTAACTGCAGGCACAATTCCATCAAAACCGGCAATTAGTATCCAAAGTAAAATTTATTGCGCCTGACGCATTTCAGAGCTACAAGCTCCTTGTTCACAGGCACTTTCCCTCCATCCTTGCAGAAACGCTAAAGAAATCACATGTCCTCGTCAATTACAATTGAAATTTATAGCCCCCTAGTGGGCGTTCACAGTGAATGTTCTTAAACTGCTCTCTGGGACACGTAGTTTCCTTCAGCCAATTCTTCCCCTCTCGTGGGGTCTGCAAAGACAAAGTTTGTTTAGGAATATAATTTAAACCCTCCAGTGGGTCTCCGGATAACCATTTGCCCAGTTACTTTTTATTTCATCTGCAGTCCCGCATTCAATTAATAGAAGGATTTCAAACTGACGGCCTCTCTCATTTCTCTGTGAGTAATGCAGCCTTCTCCGGCAGAAGAGGCCGGAATAACATCTCAACAATGCTTTTCTTCTTCGCTTGAAGGCGCACTCTAACTGCAGGCACAATTCCATCAAAACCGGCAATTAGTATCCAAAGTAAAAATGAATTAGCTGAAGTAAACTACGTGTCCCAGAGAGCAGTTTAAGAACATTCACTGTGAACGCCCACTAGGGGGCTATAAATTTCAATTGTAATTGACGAGGACATGTGATTTCTTTAGCGTTTCTGCAAGGACGGAGGGAAAATGCCTGTGAACAAGGAGCTTGTAGCTCTGAAACGCGTCAGGCGCAATAAATTTTACTTTGGATACTAATTGCTGGTTTTGATGGAATTGTGCCTGCAGTTAGAGTGCGCCTTCAAGCGAAGAAGAAAAGCATTGTTGAGATGTTATTCCGGCCTCTTCTGCCGGAGAACGCTGCACCACTCACAGAGAAATGAGAGAGGCCGTCAGTTTGAAATCCTTTTATTTTTATTTTTTTGTTTTTGTTCAATAAATTTTATTAATTTAAGAGAGAAAATATAAATAATTAAGATATTACACCATGCAATACATTGAAATAGAGATTTGAACAATAAATAGTTAATAAAAAGAATAAATAGAAGCAATGTCATAAATAATGGATATATACCAATAACCTACTTTACTAAAAAGAAAAACATAGAAATCCAAATATTTCAATTGTATTACATTGGAGAAGAGATGGATCAACATAAAAAGATATACAAAAGGAACAACAGAAGAAAGAAGCAAGAAAGAAGGAAAGAGAGGGAAAAGAAGAGAAAGAAGAAAAATAGATAAGAGAAAAAGGAAGAAAAAGAGAGAAAAAGAGAGAGCGGGACTCCAACCTTAATGAAAGAGGAGAATCAGTCAGAGATCGTAAGAGGATATTGAGCCACCCGGCCCTCAGAAGCTAACTGCATATACCTATCAAGTGATCTCCAAACACCAGAAGAAATAAAAGGAGTATATTGTCTTTCCTCCACTGAAGTGTGAGCTCCTCGTAGAAACGATACCCATGCCCACCATGTGTGATAGGATAGAGCATAAAAGAATTTCCATTCCGTCAAAATAATCTTAACAGCTATTGATAATAGCAAGTCTAGGAGTTGTAAATCCAACTCGTCTAAGGGAAGTGGAACTGGAGCAGCCCAAGGTCCCAATACAACTAAAGGAAAGGAAAGCTCAAATTGGACATCAAAGATTAACGATAAATGCTTATGGACCAACTCCCAAAATGGTTGAAGAAGGGAGCATTCGAAAAACATGTGTTGATATGTGCCAGCAGCACTCTTGCAGCTCCAGCATAGATCATCATCCTTAAGGTTGAGTGAATACAAACGGGCCGGGGTCCAATGAAGAAGGTTGAAGGTAAAAAACTTAGATTGAATAAGAGAAGGAGCAATTTTATTGCGTAGGGAAAATTTCCCAATGATTTTCCAGGTTTCCGGTGTAATATGTTGGAATACGTCAGAATCTAAATGATGTATCCACTTGTGCTGCGTAACCGTTGATTGTGAAGGCGGGGTGGTGAACAAAAATGTATATATCCTAGAAGCCACATGCCCTGCCTTATGCCACAATTGTAGAAGAGAAATAGTATGTGAATCCGGATGATAACTCCCTTTGGACACAGCTACTTTTATTTTAAGAAATGAATAGAAATCAATATTATTAAGATTGTGTGATGTAACCAACGATGAAAAAGGTAAAGGCTCATGATGATCATCATAAAGATGTTTGACCAATGTGAAACCTTTACTAGCCCAATGTGACCTTGTCTCTGTGTCAACCTCAATCTTAATTTTGGGATTAAACCACAAAGAAGACCATCTAGATTTATGAATACGCACGGAAACCCTCCTATCAATCACTTTCAATGCAGAAATGGTATCGGAAATGATACGTCCAGAAAAAGGTAAAGGCAAAGTAGAAGCAGTCATCAGAGCAGAGGTAGATAAGGGGGAATCCAGATCTTGCTCAATATATAACCACGGTGGAATATGTCTAGAATCAGAAGAAAACCATAGCGTACCCTGAGAAGCTAAGAACGCCAGTTGATATAGATTCCAATCCGGGAAATTACACCCACCCATATCATAGGACTTCCGTAATTGTTTATACGCAATCCTAGCATGCTTATCACTCCATAAAAACTTTGAAGAGATCACATCTAGCTCGTGAAAAAAAGATGAAGATAATTTGATAGGGAGCATAGAGGACACAAAGTTGACAATAGGAGTTATCATCATTTTCAATGTTTGAAGACGTCCCCACCATGAAATAAATTTAGGCGACCAAGTCTCCAACAAATGTTTAACTTTAGCAATCACCTGAGCCTCATTATATGAAACAGTATCTAATAGGTCAGGACAGAACCAAATCCCTAGATATTTAATCCGCTCAGCTTGCCACTTAAAACCAGCCTCTCCCATATGAGAAGAAAAACATAGCAGATTAAGAGGGAACATTTCGGTTTTATCTTTATTCAGAGTATACCCTGAAACAAGAGAAAAATCTTTAATAATATGAGAAATAGCAGGAATTGCCCTTTCTATGTCCTCAGAGAAGATAAGCACATCATCCGCATACGCAGCCGTTTTAATGGTTTGTATACCAAATTGAAAGCCCCGAATGTCTTTATTTAAATTAAGTAAACGAAGAAGCAGATCAATAGATAACAAGAACAGAAGCAAAAATAATGGGCAGCCCTGGCCAAGATCAAAAAAAGCTGATGTAGCTCCATTAATTCTAATGTTAGCTTTAGGTTGTGCATAGAGAGACATTACCATACCAATAAACACATCCCCGAAGTTATGAGACTGAAGTACTGCTTGGAGGAAAGGCCAAAATACCTTGTCGAAAGCTTTCTCAGCATCAAGGGCGATGGCTGCCGACGGAGAATTAGTCAACTTTGCTTTCTCTAGAATATGACAGAAAGTCCGGATATTATCCCTAGCCAACCTACCCTTGACAAACCCAGTCTGGGAGGGATGAATAAGTGACGAAATGTGGCGCTCCAAACGTTTGGCCAGAATTTTCGCATCTAAATGGTCCTTCCCTTCCTTAGGGATAACCGCTATAGTAGCCTCAGTAGCCGACCCCGATACCCTCCCTGAGGAAACAAAGTGATCATAAACATCTTTGAGATGTGTGGTTAAGGACGTTAGGAATTTCTTATAAAAATCAATAGAAAAGCCATCAGGTCCTGGAGCCTTCCCTGACCTAGTAGCCTTAATGGCTTGAATGATTTTGTCAGAGTCAATTGGTTTACTCAGGGATTCTATGTCAGAGTCAGCAAGTGTGTGAGTAGGAATAGAAGCCAGGAACTGCTGACACTGAGCCAGAGAAGAGTGGTGGATAGGGGTGTAGAGTTTACAATAAAAATCACGAAATACTTCCAAAATATCCTTAGTCTGAAGTTTCCTAGCACCCAAGCTATCTTTAATACAAGAAATCTGTGCGGATCTAATGTTGGAATCCTGAAACTTTAAGGTTGCCGCTAAAACCTTACCTGCTCTATTTTTCAATAAAAGACGTTTAGATTTTTGTGCTTGTATACCAATGTGTGCCCTCCTGCTTAAAATAGAGTTTTAAGAATATTTAAGGTTTTTGATATCCTGCAGTAGTACTCTTTCCTTAGAACTTCTTTATAAGGACTCCTTATGTTTAATACTATCTGCCAAAGAAAAGAGCTCCTTTTAATGGCCGCATTTCTTCTTGCCATTATTTGAATAATGTTACCTCTAAGCGTGCATTTGAAAGCATCCCATAAAACCACCGGGGATGTCACGGAGGCCGCATTCTCTAAAAAAAGTGTGAATAGCTACATTAAGTGTCTCAACCTCTTTATCATCATGCAAGATTTCCGTATTTAAACGCCAGGTACGTGGCCCACAACTGTCCATGAAATTAAGACGAGTGAAAGAAACTGCTGCATGATCAGAGACAACTATAGGGTGAATGATCGTATTCGTAGTATGTTTTAACAAGTTATCGCGAATCAGGAGGTAATCGATGCGAGAAAAACTAGAGTGAGGAGAAGAAAAAAAGGTAAAATCACTACCAGCGGGATTATGCATTCTCCAAACATCAATAAGCCGTTGGGAAGAACACATATTAAGCATCTGTTTATGAGCTCTGGGCGGACGGAATTTAAATGCAGAATGCCTGTCCAGGATAGGATCCATTGGAAGATTAAAGTCACCGCCAACAACCAGCTTATCACTCAAAGAAACTTCAGAGAGTTTTTTGGTTATTGTACGCCAAAAGGACGGATCATCACAATTGGGTGCATAAATGTTCATAATATAGATGTCAGACAGCTAATTAGATAAACGTGTAAGTAACCATCTACCATCAATGTCATGTTCCGCAGAAACAATAGACAGACCCGAGGTTTTAGAAATTAATGTCACCACCCCATTTCTCTTACCAGAGGCCTCTGAACATGCCACATCAAGAACCCACTCCTTTCGCAACAATAAGGCCTCCTTATAAGCCACCGTGGTTTCTTGCAGTAATACAATATCAGTAGCAAGACTTTTACAATAATCCAAAAATTTTGACCTCTTGACCGGGTGATTCAAGCCATGTACATTAAGTGACAAAACATTTAAGCCAGCCATAGACAGGAAAAATTAACAGAAAGAAGAGTATTCAGTGAAAGAGAGAGAGCAAAGTATATTCGTTGTGTGAGAGGATCAGAAAAAGGAGGAGACCCAAATAGATAGGCACAAGACATCAAGGCTGGAATCCCTAGACAGAAAGGAATCAAGAAGAAATAAGATAAGAGTAGAAAGAAGAGAGAAACCAAAAGTGAGACAAAAACCAAAAACTGGACAGACGAGAATAGAAGCCCCACCCGGGGAAGTCCATAAGAGACCAAAAACATGCAAGAGGGAAACATGGAAGAGCAACCAAAGAGGCCATTCTTACCACCGGCCCTTAATATTATAAGATAATGGGAAGAAACCGGAGAGAAGAAAAGCAACACATATATATATATAACATTGCATTAAAATATCAGATAAATATAAGTTCCAACAATACTTGAGTAAATACCGGTAATCCGATAATAAAAATACTAAAGTCATCAATCATGTAAAATAACATCAATAAAATAACAAATTCATGTAATAAGCGATATGAGAAATGAGCAAATGTATACAAATAAGAAAGTGTAGAACATAGAGAAATTTATAATTACATATAATACTATTATCATTGAGTGTAGAATCAACACGTAACAGCCTACAGCCAAAGAAATGATATTAGAAAACATAAAGGAAATATCTCCATTCTATCTAATACCTGTGGAGAAAAAAGTTAATGAAAACCACCCACTGCCACAAATGTCTATACCATCTGAAAAGCAAACATCTATTAAGCAAACATCTATTATCTTCAACATCCCTTCAACAGAAAGAAAAACCAAACCCAGCTACACGTCAACAGTGTCATAGTACATATGAAGTGAAGAGTCTAGCAAAAATATGTAATTAGGAGATTACGGCTATAAAAAGAAGATAATCAAAACCAATAACAATCTTACTCCTGCATAGAAAATCTTAAACATAGAACGACATGTTAAAAAGTGATACTCAAAAACCAATGGGATAGTAAAAAGAAATATATTTAACTGCTCCAATTCATACCTGTGGAGAAAAAAAGTTAATAAGAGACCCACACCGCCGTAAATAACCATTATGAGCAACCCCAATATGTTAACAGCTACACAGATACACAGATATCTAACCAGCACCAGAACCAATGCCCAGGAACACCATTCAGGACAGGACAGGAAAGAGACCCTAGACACTATAAATATCAGAAAAGATGGAAAAACAAGTGAGAAAAAAAGGGAAAACACATCCTAATCCGATAAAAAACTGTTGGAAACAGAAAAATCCATAGTGTGACACACAGGAAGATGCATCCTTTATCTAATCCTACCCCATAAGAAGGCGGTAGTACCCGCACTATACCAATTAGTAGATATATAAATAGGAGAAAAAAGGGAGAAAGGTTTAACCACCCCTGATCCATCCTCTAAATAAAGAAGTCACTATAAACCGTAGATCCAGAGATACAACCTGTAAGGAAAAATTATTACACAAGGAAATATAAGAGTAGCATCAACCAATCATATATAAAGGTTAAGGAAGAGGGACCCCAACGCCCCACCGGAACAACAATCTGAGAACCTGTGAAGAGAAAGGTGACATAGAAGATCCCAACCCCTTAAAAAGGAAAACGATATCACATACAAGAAGTAGAAGAGCCTGAAGGAGATTCTGAATCCATCCTTGACTCAGACTGATTGTCCAAAAAGGTAGCCAACTCGGACAGTTCATAAAAAATCTGTGAGCGACCCTTGAAAGTTATTCTGAACCGTGAAGGTCCAGCAAAGGAAAAAGGAATGTTCATTTCCAACAGTCGTCTTCGAAGATTCAAGAAACCCTTCCGCCTGATGACAGTATCTCTAGCAAAGTCCTGAGAGATAGCAATCCTGTGTCCCTCCCAAGTAATCGCTCTGATTTTCCTCATCTGAGCCAGAATTAGCTCCGAATGTTGATGACGTAGGGGTTTGAAAACCACTGGTCTGGGATGTGGCAAAGATTTTGGACGAAACGAGGGAACCCTATGAGCACGTTCAATTTCAAAGTCTTTCTGAAAAGAAATGTTCAGAACCGCCGGAATACATTCCAGCAAGAAATCAAGCATCGATGGAGCGGCCTTCTCTGAGTCCTCTGGTAGACCAAAGATACGTAAGTTGCTTCTACGGTTCCTGTCTTCCTGCTCCGTAAGATCCCTCCGTAAAGAAGCCATGGAGCGCTCCAGACTTTTCACATGTTTAGCATGTTGATGTGTGGTATCCTCAACACCACTAATACGAGATTCTGCATTAGAGACCCACAACGACAAACAAGAGAATCGTATCAAGAGTAGTAGTGGACTCCTTTGATGTTGCATCCGGCGTAGGAGACACTTGTTTGGATCTCTTAAGATTACCTTTGGCTTCTTTGTCCTTTGAAGAGAGACCCATGCTGTCTGCCATTGGGATCATGAGGAATAAGTAATAGGTAAGCTTCCTCACCGTAAATTGACTTCACTAGCCTCGCGGACCACTCTTCAAAAAAGAACCCAGACCAGACCCCAGTAAAGGAGAATCAACATTGAACAGACTCTTAAGTAGTCATAGATGAGCGACACCAGCAACCCATGTAACAGCCATCACAGAATTGCAGACTGGTACCCACATGGAACCGCCACAATGACAGAGCTGGTATACCAAAAATGGTAAAGAACAGCGACCAAGAAACTTAAATATAGTTCATGCCGGTCTGGAACACAAACTGCCAGGTATAACTCCTGCGCGGAAAATGGTGCAAGTCATAAATCATCATAAGTATGGCCCCCACACTTATAAGACATTCTTCTTCTCATGGCCAGGAAACATGAGGACCATGAATATCTCCTCAATAACACAGCACTTGTATCATTCTGGCAATGAAAAACAGACAAGCCAGCATATAACTCCAATCCAAACGCTTCCTCATGAAGTGGAATCCTCCTCAGGGAAAGCACTCTCCAGGCGAATGAGCAAAAGTTCCAGAAAGTATGTTGCGAAATACACTCCCCGCTCTCACCGTAAGAAGTACAGAGGTTCCGGCGTTACTCCCTCCGTCTTCCTCGCGCCGCCGCCATTTTAGACTCCGCGTCTGAGGAGCTGACACACACGGAAAGAACTTCACCCAGGAACGCTAAAAATGCGTCGCCACTCCTCCTCTGGTCGCTCAACACATTCCGCTGCCGATTTCCTGGCAGGGAACCGGCATTCAGGGACTCCGACTCCTTGTAATCCGACCGGCCTCACAGCGCTGCGTCGGAGCTCAAAAACTTGGGGCCATCTTGACCGCGCGTAAGCCACGCCCCCCCCCCTTTGAAATCCTTTCATTAACTGAATGCGGGACTGCAGATGAAATAAAAAGTAACTGGGCAAATGGTTATCCGGAGACCCACTGGAGGGTTTAAATTATATTCCTAAACAAACTTTGTCTTTGCAGACCCCACAAGAGGGGAAGAATTGGCTGAAGTAAACTACGTGTCCCAGGGAGCAGTTTAAGAACATTCACTGTGAACGCCCACTAGGGGGCCATACATTTCAATTGTAATTGACGAGGACATGTGATTTCTTTAGCGTTTCTGCAAGGACGAAGGGAAAATGCCTGTGAACAAGGAGCTTGTAGCTCTGAAACGCGTCAGGCGCAATAAATTTTACTTTGGATATTAATTGCCGGTTTTAATGGAATTGTGCCTGCAGTTAGAGTGCGCCTTCAAGCGAAGAAGAAAAGCATTGTTGAGATGTTATTCCGGCCTCTTCTGCCGGAGAAGGCTGCACCACTCACAGAGAAATGAGAGAGGCCATCAGTTTGAAATCCTTTTATTAACTGAATGCGGGACTGCAGATGAAATAAAAAGTAACTGGGCAAATGGTTATCCGGAGACCCACTGGAGGGTTTAAATTATATTCCTAAACAAACTTTGTCTTTGCAGACCCCACAAGAGGGGAAGAATTGGCTGAAGTAAACTACGTGTCCCACAGAGCAGTTTAAGAACATTCACTGTCAACGCCCACTAGGGGGCTATAAATTTCAATTGTAATTGACGAGGACATGTGATTTCTTTAGCGTTTCTGCAAGGACGGAGGGAAAATGCCTGTGAACAAGGAGCTTGTAGCTCTGAAACGCGTCAGGCGCAATAAATTTTACTTTGGATACTCATTGCCGGTTTTGTTGGAATTGTGCCTGCAGTTAGAGTGCACCTTCAAGCGAAGAAGAAAAGCATTGTTGATATATATATATATATCTATATATATATATATATATTCACTGAAAAACCATAGGTTTCAGGGACGTTATAGTTAGTTGGAGATTTCACTACTACAAAACCAGAGAAATTCCACCGTTATAGTTCGTTCAGCTAACTATAACTTGCGCTCCCGCAATGCACTGCTGATGACGTCACATATTACATCATTCATGACATGGTCAGTGACATCACTGATGACATCTCACATGACATCACTGATGACATCACTGATGACATCATCCACATGACTGTGTGTTTCTTTAAAGTTTAAATATGTATTATATATATAGGGAAAGGCGTATTGAAGAATGAGTGGGTGTATAAGTGTCTGGATGGAGGATTTAGTAGGTGCGTGACTGACTGTTTAAGTGAGTGATTACATGTGTCTTACTGAATGCGTGGGAGAGTTGGAGTACATAAATGACTATACGTGAGAGTCAGTGATTGTGAGAGTGGCTGTATGGATGAGTGTGTACATGTATCAGTGATTGTATAAGAGAGTAAGTATGCGTTTGTTTCTGTTTGAATAAGTGATGTGGTGTGTGTATAACTGTATAGGTGAGTAAAGGGAAGTGTGATTGATTCTTTGCATGACTGACTAGGTGTGTGAGTAACTATATGGATGAGTGACGGTGTGTGAGTGTCTGTATAGATATGTGACTGCATATGATAGTGCCGTATTGATGGTAGACTGCATGTATGAGTGACTGTATGGGTGAATGAGTGGATGTGTGTGTAGACCTAGGAATCAGTGAGTGTGTATGTAGTAACTGGTATTGGTGTGTCTATGGTTTCGAAAATGGTAGTCTGTATTTTAGAGTGGGTGTATCAAAGGTTATATTAGGGTGTGAGGAGGTGCATCAGATTATCACGTGGATGATGTCATCAGTGATGTCATCAGTGATGTCATTTGAGATGTCATCAGTGAGGTCACTGACCATGTCATGAATGATGTAATATGTGACGTCATCAGCAGTGCATTGCAGGGGCGCGAGTTATAGTTAGCTGAACTAACTATAACGGTGGAATTTCTCTGGTTTTGTACGAGTGAAATCTCCAACTAACTATAACGTCCCTGAAACCTATGGCTTTTTCAGTGAATTTCTAAGGTTTTTTAAATGCTAATTTCTAACTATAACGTGCCTGAAACCTATGGTTTTTTCAGTGAATTTCAAAGGTTTTTTAAATGCTAATTTTTATCTATAACGTCTCTATTAAGTCCCCTTGAATCCTGAGGGTCCCTGGGAGCCAACTAGCCCACCAGGTACCTCCAGTAAGCGCCACAGAGCTGCGTTGCAGAGTGGTGTAAAAAGGGGCGTGGCCTCAGACCACCTCTCTGCAACGCAGCTCTGTGCCACTTACTGGAGGTACCTGGTGGGCTAGTTGGCCCTTAGAGACCCTCAGGATTGAACGCAACTTAATCCCCCAATTTACAATGCACCAGGGGCAACATTTGCACACTTGTTTTGTTAGGCCCCGCCCCCTCCCTGCACCACTGTGCAAACGCGGCCCCTGGCGCGTTGTAAATTGGGGATTCATTCCCCTTGAGTCCTGAGGGTCCCTGGGGCCCAACTAGCCCACCAGGTACCTCCAGTAAGCGCCACAAGGCTGCGTTTCAGAGAGGTGGCCCGAGGGCACGCCCCATTTTACACCTCTCTGCAATGCAGCTCTGTGGCGCTTACTGGAGGTACCTGGTGGGCTAGTTGGCCCCCAGAGACCCTCAGGATTGAAGGGGACTTAATCCCCAAGTTACAACGCACCAGGGGGCGCATTTGCACACTTGCCATATCAGGCCCCTCTCTCCCTGCACCACTTTGCAAACATGCCCCCTGGTGCGTTGTAACTTGGAATATTAATTCCCCTTGAATCCTGAGGGCCCCTGGGGGCCAACTAGCCCACCAGGTACCTCCAGTAAGCGCCTCAGAGCTGCTTTGCAGAGAGGTGTAAAAAGGGGCGTGGCCTCAAACCACCTCTCTGCAACGCAGCCCTGTGGCGCATACTGGAGGTACCTGGTGGGCTAATTGGCCCCAGGGACCCCCAGTATTCAAGGGGAATTAAATCACCAACTTACAACGCGCCAGGCGGCGCGTTTGCAGAGTGCTGCAGGGAGGGGGCGGGGCCTTGGCGCAATGCCAGCTTTTTTTTCCTTTTGCTTTTTTCAGAAGGGGTGCTGTGTGGCCCCCTTCTTTTCTCATTTTTGGGGCCCTGGGGACCCCATCCTCCAGGGCCTGACCCCTTATTCATAAAAAAAATATATAAATCGGGAAGGGGGCCACGTGGCCCCCCTCCTGAGGCCAATTTCGGCCCCGCGGACCCCATCCCCCGGGGCATGGCCAGAATTTTATTCCTTTTTTTCTTAATGTTTGGAGGGGGGCCGCATGGCCCCCCTCCTAAGACCAATTATGGCCCTGGGGACCCCATCCCCCAGGGCCGGCCTTTGCTATTTTAAAATTTACTTATTGGGGAGGGGGGCCGCGTGGCTCCCCTCCAGGGCCACTTCTGGCCCCAGGGACCCCATCCCCCGGGGCCTGGCCTCTCCGTTGGGGACCGTGGGGGGAGCCCCAATGCCCCCATGGTCCCGCCGGCTCCCCACCTCCTGCGGGAGCCGGCATTGCTTTTACACAAGGGGAGCTGCTGACATGCAGCTCCCCTTGTGGAAAAGCAATTCTGCTTTGCTTCATTGAAGCGAAAGCAGGTTTCCCTGCTCTCACTTCAATGAAGCAAAGCAGAGTTTGCAATGACTTTGCAAACAGCAGTGTCCCGGGGGTGGGCACCCCGGGACACTGCAGGAGCCAGCCCTGGGGGGTGGCGGACCCCAGGGCCATCGAGGGCTCCAGGAGGGGGGCCGCGCGGCCCCCTTCCCTTCATTTTAAAAGCCCCGGGGAGGTGGTGGTCCCCGGGGCCTGTGGGTCCGTAACAGAACCCTGAATTTAAATATAGAGTGCCCCGGGGCATTTGGGGGGGCTCAAGCCCCCCCCACACATCTTTTAAAAATACAAAATAGAGCCCCGGGGAGGTCCCCGGGGCAGCGTGGGGGGTATTGGGCCCCCCCACGCTTTTTTTTCACAGCCCCAGGGAGGAGGCGGTCCCGGGGCTGCGGGGGGCCATAGTGCCCCCTGCATACATTGTAATAAGCCCCGGGGAGGTGGCGGTCCCTGGGGCTGTGTGGGCTCCTCGGGCCCCCGCTATTATTTTTTGTGCAATGCTCCCGGGACCTGGCCCACCCGGGGGCCTCATTTTTTTAAAAATTTTGGCGGGATTCGCGGCCCCAACGCGAATTCCGACGAATATTTTTTTTAAAAAAATGCTTTTTTTGGCCTTGGGGTCCTTGTGGGACCCCCTGAGCAGGCCTAGGGTGTCAGGGTGTTTCTCCCCTGCCCCCTTTTCTTCATTTTTCACTTAGTTTTACTGTTTTCTGGTGACTCAGTTCTACCGAGTCGCAAGATGGCTGCCAACACTTCCTGGTTTGGAGTGTTGGCAGCCAATCACAGTGAAGCTCGTGGTCGGGAGGGTTCGCGAATCCACAGCGTCCCTAGATATCGAAACTTTTATTTTTTTAATTTCTCAGCAACTACTGAACGGATTTACACCATTTAAAAAAAAGGTTGCTTTCTGAACCAAGCACTACATTTTTGCCAAATTTTGGTGTAATTCCGTTCAGCAGTTCGGGCTGTAGCCTTGGCTAAAGTTTCCTATGGAAAATTGATTATCCACCTTTTATTTTTTTAATTTCTCTGGAACTACTGAACGGATTTACACCATTTAAAAAGAAGGTCGCTTTCTGAACCAAGGGCTACCTTTTTGCCAAATTTGGTGTAATTTCGTTCAGAAGTTCGGGCTGTAGCCGTGTCTAAAGTTTCCTATGGAAAATAACATGGGGAAAACGCGTTTTGGGACCCCCCTTTTTTCTCGGCCCCCGCTTGGCGAATCACCCCGAAACTTTCAAGACAGGAGCTGACCGGAGCGGGCCACTAGTTTTGAAAATTTCGCGAAGATTCGTCAACCGGCGCCAAAGTTATTGGGACAACAATAAACGCTTTTCCTATGGAAACTAGGTCCTAACTATAACTACCTACTGGCGACCACCAGTAGGTAATGTATATATATATATATATATATATATATATATATATATATATATATATATATTATAGTGGCAGTGAATGAAAGTTTATCTCTGATGACTTTCTTTTACATCTGTGTGCAACCTTCGTGAGTGAATAAAGAAGGGATTGAACCTACCTGATGTGGCTCTTCCATAAGGGGTAACTCTGTTTGATTTGGATATATATATATATATATATATATATATATATATATATATATATATATATCAAAAACAAAGGGTGTCCCCAATAAAGACGTCACACCTGGGGGGGTTTTGTAGCACAAGCACCTATGGCAGTGGCAGCGCAAGCGGAATCCCCAGCCTCCAAATTGCAAGTTTGTCCATACGCGTTTCAAGCCGTAGCCCTTGTTCACTGGCTTGCAAATAGTAGACAGAGGCAGCATTACATTTACAGAACACCTTTATTGAATTACTCAGTCCTTCAAACTTGCAATTTGGAGGCTGGGGATTCCGCTTGCGCTGCCACTGCCATAGGTGCTTGTGCTACAAAACCCCCCCAGGTGTGACGTCTTTATTGGGGACACCCTTTGTTTTTGATATATATATATATATATATATATATATATATATATATATGCCACAACAGGGTGCGTTCTTCTCGTACCCAATGGAAAGCACTCACGGGAACAGTTTTAGCAAAATGCTTTATTCGTGCAGACCCCCCGCTCTGACAGACACGTTTCGCCTTTCAGCTTTTTCGATGTCAGTTACCCTGTGCAAAACCAGCAGTATTTCACGTCACAATGTGTCACATGGTCATACAGTTGACATAAAAGACGGACTTACAAACATTGTTGTAAAATTCATGGCGGCCATCTGAAACGCGTTGGGTGTACTGGCTATGCTTTGTTAATAAAATTGCTAAAGAATAATGGATTTGGAGTGAATTTGTTCAACCATCCGTGAGTGCGAGAGGAACTTCCTTTGGATACTTTGTGGCAATTTGAAACGGCTTGACTCTGCCGTACCTTTCTCGCACCGCCTTAGAGCGCCTGTATGTGTCAGAAAATGGGGTCAAAATGGAGAATATATATATATATTTATATATAAATATATATTCGTCCAAACTCTGCATAAACAGTGTGGCGCACACTCGAGTGAAAGTTTAAAAATTACTTTATTTTAGTCCCGTGCTAAACAAACGCGTTTCGGCCATGACGGCCTTCATCATATATATATATATATACACATATATATATATATATATATATATATATATATATATATAACCTAATGGAGTAATGGCATTATGCAGCAGAGAAGGGGAATACATTTCCTTTTCTTGCCGCATAATTTACTCAACCCTGCCGCATAATTAGAACCTTCTCTGCCACATAATTCCAGTATTCCAAAATTGAGTACTGGCATAATGCGGCAGAGAAGGGTCAAATCATGTGGCAGGGTTTAGTAAACCCTGCTGCATAACTAGACCCTTTTCTGCTGCAGAATTCTAGCACTCCATAATGGAGTACTGAAATTATATGGCAGAGAAGGGGCATAAATCGCCTTTTCTTGCTGCATAATTTACTCAACCCTGCGGAATAATTTGACCTTTCTCTGCCGCATACCTCTAGTACTACTTAATGGTGTACTGGAATTCTTCAGCAGAGAAGGGTCAAATTATGTGGCAGGGTTAAATAAACCCTGCCACATAATTAGACCCTTCTCTGCCACATAATTCCAGTACTCCATAACTGCTTTTACTTAATGCTTTTCCTATGGAAACATGGTCCTAACTATAACTACCAACTGGCAACCGCCAGTTGGCAATATGTCGCCAGTAGGTAGTTATAGTTAGGATGGAGTTTTCATAGGAAGAGTGTTTTTTCATTTGCCAATAACTTTGGTGTCGTTTGATGAATCCTGGAGAAATTTTCAAAAGTAGTTTGCCACTTACTTCAGCTGCTGTCTTGAAGGTTTTGGAGTGATTCGGCAAGCGGGGACATAGAAAAAGGGGGCATCCCTAAACGAGTGTTCCCCATGTTAATTTCCAAACGAACTTTAGGCATGGCTACAGTCGGAATACACCCAATTTGGCACAAAGGTATGTTGGGGTCCAGAAAGTGACCTTTTTCCTTAATTGAGGTAAATCCGTTCAGTATTTGCAGAGTTATTTAAGGAACTTTCCAACTGCATATACAGGGATGTGGAGGACCCGCGACCCCTTCTGATCTTGTGCTGCGATCTGATTGGCTGCCAACACTTCAAACCAGGAGGTGTTGGCAGCCATCTTAGAACTCGGCTTGAGCCGAGTCCCAGAAAAAATATTTTATAAAAGAAAAGGGGACAGGGTGGAAATACCCTGACCCCCTAGGCCTCTTGGGGGGGTGTGCCACAGGGACCCTACAAGTCCAAAAATGCATTTTTTTAAAGAACATGCCTTTCCTCTTGGGGTTTATTAATGCCCCGAGGACTACCAACTCCCCAGGGCTTATTCACTTAAAAATGGGGGGCTTCTTGGACCACCCCAGTCACCGGGGACCTACAATTCCCTGGGGCCACATGCCAGAAAGAAATTGGGGGGCCTCTTAGGCCCCCCTGTGCCACGGGGATTTTCTTCTCTCTGAGGCTAATATATTATTATGGGGGGCCTCTCGGACCCTACCCTGGCCCTGGGGACCACCACCTCCCTGGGGCCAAAAGGAATTTGTATTGGGGGCCCTAGGGACCCCCCAGGAACCACCACCACCAGGTGGTGGTCGCCGGGCCATCTTCTTTTAAAATAATTGGGAGGGGAGCCACAGGCCCCCCTCCCAGGCCATTCTTGGCCAAGGGGACAGCCACCTCCATGGGAAAGGCCCTACAAATTAAAAAGGAGGGTGGCTGTGTGCCCCCCTCCTGGAGCTATAGATGGCACTGGGGACTACCACTTCCCAGGGCCAGCTCCTGCTATGTCCCGGGGTGCTCACCCCTCGGACATAGCTGTTTTCTGTGGCTTGGTAGTGGTGTTTTACCACTCCCGCCAAGCGATAGCAAATGCTCTGCTTCCAGCAAGCAAGAGCATTAGATATGCACTCACTTGCTGGAAGCTTAGCAAAATTGCTTTCACAGACAGGGAGCTGTGTTTTTAGCAGCTCCTTGTGAGGGAAAACAATGGTGGCTCCCGCAGAAGGCAGGGAGCCTCCTCGGACCGCGGGGGCATTCAGGCTCCCCCCGCAGTCCCCAACAGTTGTGAGTGGATGCCCTGGGTGGGACCAAGGCACCCAGAATAGAGGCAGGGCCCCAGGGGATGGGGTCACCAGGGCCGATATCAGTCCGGGAGAGGGGGACCACTCAGCACCCCTCCCTTTAATTAAAAAAACAAAGCAAAATAAAAAGGCGGGCCCAATTTATATATTAGGGGAGGGGGGCCACATGTCATTTAGATGTCATCAGTGATTTCATCAGTGATGTCACTGACCATGTTATGAGTGATGTAATATATGAGGTTATAAGCAGTGCATCATGGGGGCATAAGTTATAGTTAGCTCAGATAACTATAACTGCTGAATTTCACTTATTTTGTACAAGTGAAATCTGAGCTTAACTAAATCGGCCCTGTAACCTTTGTTTTTTTCAGTGAATATATAGATATGTATTTATATATTTATTGGGATGTTTATAGGTGGGTAAGGGTATTGATTGGCAAGGGTGATTTTAGGGTTTAGTAGTGGGTAAAGTTATTGGGTGGTTAAGGGTGCTTTTAGGGCTTGGGGTGGTTCGGCCATTTGGGTGGTAAGGGTGTTTAGGGGTGGGTAAGGGTACTGCATGGTAAGGATGCTTTTAGGGTTTAGGGGTAGGTAGGTGTATTGGGTGGTAAGGGTGTTTATAGGGTTTAGGGGTGGGTAAGGGTATTGGGTGCTAAACGTGTTTTTAGGGTTTAGGGAAAGGTAGGTTTATTCGGAGGTAAGCGTGTTTATAGGGTTTAGGGGTGGGTAAGGGTTTTGGGTGGTAAAGTTGTTTTTAGAGTTTAGGGCGCGATAAGGGTATTGGGTGGTAAGGGTGTTTTTAGGGTTTAGGGCTGGGTAAGGGTATTGGGTGGTAAGAGTATTTTTAGGGTTAGGGTGGTTGAGTTTAGGGGTTAGGGTCAATAAGGGAATATATATATATATATATATATATATATATATATATATATATATATATTTATATATATATATATGTATTTATATTTAGATAGACACATATACATATATATGTACATGTGTGTGCATATAGAAGTATATAAATATACACGCTATACACTATACTGTAGCGTGTACTGTACATAAGGAGACAAGTAAGTGGCCCGCGGTTGCAACTCCCTCTATGTGCCTAACACAACTTCATCCTCCACGGACAAGCTCTTCAAGGAGTATGGAGAGAACCAGTCCCTTGCACCAAAGACATCGAAGCAGCCCGTTATTGCTTTGGGAGAACTAGTCCATGGGCCAGCAGCGCATCCATTCTGATAAGAACAGCAGAGAACTGTGAAATGGTTATGGTATTTTACTATAAAGGAAACAACTGAAAAGGTTTGAAATTGCTCAGCACTGCACTGGAAGTATAAAGACTACATCTCCTGTAATGCCTGTTAACATGTATAACATGGAAGTTGATACTATTATAGACCACACCCACTTGAAGAAGATGGAGGTCAAAACGCGTCATGGGATTTTATCTTGACAGCTGTTGATCGAATAAATGGATGTTGGCAAAGCCCCTGGGAGTGCAGCATCTCCTTCTGTGAAATAATATGTAGAGGGTTTGTAGTCATATACCCCCAATGCTGCACTGGCAGTTAGAGCGTGCTGCTTAGAGACCACTCTGTGAAAAATGTTTTAAAGCAGCAGCACCCGCTGTTGGGGTTGACAACGTAAGAGACTGAAGCTGGTGTGGAGATGCTAATCTCCAGCATGTGGACTGTACATAGGGAGACAAGTCAGTGTTCCGCGGTCATAATTCCCTAAATATACCTAGCTCAACTTCACCCTCCTGTGACGAGCTCTTCAAGCAATATGGAGAGCACCAGTCCCTTGCACCAAAGACATTGATGCGGTCCATTATTGCTTTGAGAGAAAGGGTCAAGGGGCCAGCAGCGTGTCTTTTCAGATTGGAACAGCAAAGAACAGTGCAATGGTCATAGGATTTTACTATAAAGGAAACAACTGAAAAGGTTTGAAATAGCTCAGCACTGCGCTGGAAGTATAAAGACACATTTCCCATAATGCCTGTTAAACGATATAAGCATGAAAGTTGATATTACTATAAACCCCACTTACTTGAAGATGACAGCGGTCGAAACGCGCCGTAGGGTTTTATCTTGAAGGCTGTTGATCGAATAAATGGATTTTGCCAAAGTCCCTGAGAGTGCAGCGTCTCCTTTTGTGAAATAATATGTAGGGGTTTGTGGTCTTATACCCCCAATGCTGCAGCGGCAGTTAGAGCGTGCTGCTTGGAGATCACAGTGAAAAAATGTTTTTAGGCGGCGGTGCCCGGTGTTGGGATTGACAACGCAAGAGACTGAAGTTGGTGTGGAGATACTAATCTCCAGCATGCGTACTGTACATAGGGAGACAAGTGGCCCCCGGTCACAACTCCCTGAATGTGCCTAGTGCACCTTCACCCTCCAGGGACGAGCTCTCCAAGCAATATGGACAGCACCAGTCCCTTGCAACAAAAACATCAATGTGGCCCGTTATTGCTTTGCGAGAAAGGGTCCAGGGGTCAGCAGCGCGTCCATTCAGATCGGAAAAGCAGAGAACTGCGCAATCATTATGAGATTTTACCATCAAGAAAACAACTGAAAAGGTTTCAATTGCTTAGCACTACGCTGGAAGTATAAAGACTACATCTCCCATAATGTCTGTTAACAGATATAAGCATAGAAGTTGATACTACTATAGACCACACCCACTTGAAGAAGACAGCGGTCGAAACACATTGTGGGTTTTATCAATGAAGTCTGTTGATCTAATAAATGGATGTTGTCAAAGCCTCTGGTAGTGCATCAAATCCTTTTCGTGAAATAATATGTAGGGTGTTTGTGGTCTTATACCCCCAAAGTTACACCAGCATTTAGAGCATGCTGCTTGGAGACCACTTTGTGAAAAAATATTTAAAGCGTTGGGGCCTAGTGTTGGGATGACAACACAAGAGACAGAAGTTAGAGTGGAGATACTAATATCCAGCATGTGTACTGTACATAGGGAGACAAGTAAGTGGCTCGCGGTCACAACTCCCGAAATGCACCTAGCGCGACTTCACCCTCCAGGGACCAGCTCTTCAAGCAATATGGAGAGCACCAGTCCCTTGCTCCAAAGACATCGATGCGGCCCGTTATAGCTTTGGGAGGAAGGGTACAGGGGCCAGCAGCGTCCGTTCAGATCGGAACACTAGAGAACTGTGCAGTGGTTATGGAATTTTACTGTGAAGGAAACAACTGAAAAGGTTTAAAATTGCTCAGCACTGTGCTGGAATAAAGACTACATCTCACATAATGCCTTTTAACAGATGTAAGCATGGAAGTTGATACTACTATAAATCACACCCACTTGAAGAAGACGGAGGTTGAAACACATCGTGGGGTTTTATCTTGATGGCTGTTGATCAAATAAATGGATGTTACCAAAGCCCCTGGGAGTGCAGCGTCTCCTTTTGTGAAGTAGTAATAAGTAGGGGGGTTGTGGTCGTATACCCACAATGCTGCACTGTCAGTTAGAGCATGCTGAATCAAGACCACGTTGTGAAAAAATGTTTTAAAGTGGCAGCGCCCGGTGTTGGGATTGACAACGCAAGAGACTGAAGTTGGCGGGGAGATACTAATCTTCAGCCTGTGTACTGTACATAGGGAGACAAGTAAGTGGCCCTCTATAGCAACTCCCTAAATGCGCCTAGTGTGACTTTACCCTCCAGGGACAAGCTCTTCAAGCAATATGGAGAGCACAGTCTCTTGCACCAAAGACATCGATGTGGCCAGTTATTGCTTTGGGAGAAAGTGTCCAGGGGCCAGCAACATGTCCATTCAGATCAGAACAGCAAAGAACTGTGCAATGTTTATGGGATTTTACTATAAAGGAAACAACCTAAAATGTTTGAAATTGCTCAACACTGAGCTGGAAGTATAAAGACTACAGATATAGTACAGAAACAATTGGTCCCAACAGGATTATTTTAACATTGATAGTACCTAAAACATAGAGAACAGATACTCAAAAAGTGAGAAACTGTTGGATTATATCATAAATTAGATCATAAATAAATTTTTTACTTTTATAATTTTATGATAAAGTTGCTCAGAAGTGGGTAAGAAATTGATTGAAGAGAGTGCTTGTGATAAAGATTAAGTAAAAGACAAAGATTATATATCAATATTTACAAATTCATATAGAGGTGGCCTGTCCGAAATTAATTTACACCGTCTTCCTTAGCACCCTATGTCTTGGAACAAAGATAAGACGAGAATCGTGTCTCCGGTACAGGTAATTGGTATGTGTCGACGTTTCGACCCCAAGTGGAAGGTAGGCCAATTAACTCCTTAAGAGGGGGACTTCATCAGGACAGGGTAAAGATCAACCTAAAAGACACCGGTCGAAGACTGGTGGGGGGCCTCGCATTCAGGGCCAGCCAGCTCCTGGGGGCCGATAACTCGGTATTGCCAAAAGTCCACAAGAATCCAACCACTGGACGTGCTATAGGTGATTGAATCTGCAGTGCAGGCCTGTAGGTATCCACATTACCCGTAGGGCATTTTAAATGCAAAAGGGGAGAATTTGTAGGTCCAAATCAGATCCTGTGTCAGAAATGTAGCCCCGCAATAAAGACGAAGGTCCTATGATGGAGACTAAAACCACTGACTTGTAACGTATTAGTATCGATACCGAATGGATCAGTTCGTGTGTGGTCGTGCTATCCGACGAGCAGCACCGAATAATGATGTTAACAGATATAAGCATGGAAGCTGATACTACTATATACCACACCTACTTGAAGAAGATGGAGGTTGAAACATATCATGGGGTTTTATCTTGAAGGCTGTTGATCGAATAAATGGATGTTGCCAAATGCCCTGGGAGTGCAGTGTCTTATTTCGTGAAATAATATGTAGGGGGTTTGTGGTTTTATACCCCCAACGCTGCACCGGCTGTTATAACGTGCTGCTTGGAGACCATTTTATGAAGAAATATATATATATATATATATATATTGCAAATAAGTTTCCCTCCATGTCGATTTCCCTCCAGCTATATCAACTTATCGTTAGGTGGGTGTGGTATCTTGCTTTCTTCTCTACTCTGTCCTTTCTTTGTGTCCTGTACTTTCCTGCTCAGCCAGTCTCTGTGATGTCATGGAATGTTCCCTCTGTGTATGTTTAAGTGTTTCAGTCAGTTTATTCATGAGGCTGAGCAGCAGGGTTGCTGCTCCCGGTGGAGCTTACTATGCTGTACTTGATTACTTGGATTAATATGCTGTTTATCCTACTTCAACTCCTGTAACTACTTCTCAAGAATAAACCTGGAACTTGGATACAGCTACAACAGAGTCATCTTGCTTTCATTGAATTTCACACTACGACGAACTAAAAAAGGACCCTCTTGGATGAAAAGGACTTCTCTGAACTTAAAAAAGGTCATCTTTGCAACTAAAGAAAAGAGACACGTTTGAAAATACTTGCTTGCGTCTGGGTGTCTGGTTCCAATGGACAGTCTCAGCCCAGAGCACTGTGTTAATCTTTGCTGAAATATTCTACATCTACATCATTGGAACAAGCACTTGCGCAAACTTAAAGGACAGCCTGTGTTTCCCTCTACTGCGTCAACTTACTTCATGTGCAATTGTGCTTCTGTTGACTGTCCTCTTTGTGCCTGCGCTATATGTGCAACTTGTTGTTTAAAGACTTTGTTGCTTGCAACTTTTAAACAAGCACTGTGAACTAAAGTTGGCTTTATCTGGATTTTATCTGAAATTGATACCAGCATTTATCTTCATTCTGCGCGTCTCAGCTGGAACCTATCTTTGGACCCTTTGTATGTGTTCACATCGCTCTTGTGGCATGTCGCTATCTACCTTGTGTTTAATTGTTCAGTCAGTTATGACTAGAGTCACAATTTATGGGTGCCACATTGGTCATGTTGGATGCGTGTCTGTTCAACCACGCTGGAGTGTGCTCGATAGTCTCTCTTTCAACAATACCATTAAACTACTTGTATGTGGTTTCCCCTGGACAGCAATGTCAGTTCAACTGCAACAGAGAATTTTAAAATGGAATGCGCAAGCCCACTTACCTTCATGGGGATCGCGCGTCATCTCTTCAGTGGCGTGCTGCCATAGCGATCTTGGAATCTTCTGTGAATCGAAGAAAACAGCATCCTGGACCCATCCCAATCAGGGTTCCGCAGCAACCACAGCACTGAGACTGCCCTCATTGCCGCCACCGACGACATCAGGATCCTGCTGGACAATGGTGAGACCGCAGCCCTCATCCTGCTGGACCTCTCCGCCGCCTTCGACACTGTCTGCCACCGCACTCTACGTGCACGCCTCCACGACGCAGGGATCCGAGACAAGGCCCTGGAATGGACCACCTCCTTCCTCGACGGCAGAACCCAGAGAGTCCGCCTCCCACCTTTCCGATCCGAAGCCTCCGAGATCATCTGCGGCGTACCCCAGGGATCGTCCCTCAGCCCAACACTGTTCAACATCTACATGGCCCCGCTCGCACGCATCGCCAGACAACATGACCTCAACATTATCTCCTACGCCGACGACACTCAACTGATCCTCTCCCTCACCAAGGACCCCTCGCCGCCAAAGCCAAACTCCATGAAGGAATGAAGGCCGTCGCCGATTGGATGAAGATCAGCCGACTAAAGCTGAACACGGACAAAACGGAGGTCCTCATCCTCGGCTCCAACCCCTCAGCCTGGAACGACTCCTGGTGGCCAACGACGCTGGGAGCAGCCCCGACACCCACCGACCACGCACGCAACCTGGGAGTCATCCTCGACTCAACGCTCTCCATGGCCAAGCAAGTCAACGCAGTCTCCTCCTCCTGCTTCAACACCCTCCGCATGCTTCGCAAGATCTACAGGTGGATCCCGACAGACACAAGAAGAACAGTCACCCAGGCCCTCGTCAGTAGCAGACTGGACTATGGGAACGCCCTCACGCGGGAGCCCCGGCCAAGCTCATCAAGCGACTGCAACGCATACAAAACGCCTCCGCACAACTGATCCTCGACGTACCACGCCACAGCCACATCACCCCCACTTGAGGAACCTGCACTGGCTCCCCGTCGACAGGAGGATCACCTTCAAACTCCTCATCCACGCACACAAGGCACTCCACAAAACTGGCCCAGCCTACCTCAACAGACGACTCTTCTTCTACGTCCCCAACCGCCAGCTCCGCTCCGCCGACCTCTCCCTCGACACCGTCCCCCGCATTCGAAGAACAACCACCGGCGGCAGATCCTTCTCACACCTCGCCGCCAAGACCTGGAACACCCTTCCACTAAGTCTACGACAGACCCAAGACCTGCTGACCTTCAGGAGTTTACTCAAGACCTGGCTGTTCGACCAGTAGCAGCATCCCCCCCCCTTCCCTCTCCCCAGCGCCTTGAGACCCTCGCGGGTAAGTAGTGCGCTCTACAAATTCTGTGATTGATTGATTGGTGTTGTTCGTCACAGTTTCAGTTCTTTAATAGGGCAGTGCACGTTTTGGTGCACGGATGTGCCGTGAGCCACTCTGCATCAACATGACATAACGTGCCTCCATTTTCAGATGTCAGGTGTTTCAAGCATTAATAGTCTCCTATTTGCCAACCATGGTCACATCACAACTGTGTAGTTTGGTTCCAAGTGTAAGAGACGCTTTGCTGCATTGTCGTGTCGTGAGCCACCCGACTCAGCGTCACCAACGTGCCACCATCTTTTGGTTGGCAGATGCCTGAAGTTTCCTATTTATGCTGCACACTTTAAGCTCAACTCCTTAACATTTGGCAAGTTTCCTGCAATCTCTACTGACTACGTTTTGTTCATGGATATATCATGCCTGATGGAAGTCATTGTTCTCCTTTACAACCGTTACTGACTCTTGCCTGCCTTGCCTCAAACGTGTATGGGTGTTTCCTGTGCACAAGGCGCTCACTGCAAGATGAGATGAATCGTCTTGTGTAATTTAGGAATAGGACTTTATTAACTTTTACTTCCAGACAGCTGGACTCTCGGGTACTAACCTCGAGTACCGGTGTTACTTTCTCATTTTCTCTCAATGTTGTTGATTGATATATTTAATACAAGAATGTTTTGAAGTAACCTATCTGAATTTAAATTGTTTATTTATGTATTTATTGTGGTAGCTTTGCTACTTGCCTCAATATGAATTTACCATGCTTAATTTGTTTCTTTATGTCTTTATAAGCATTTGTTGAGATGCTGCATTATTTATTTGCCTATGTTTTTTCCTAATGTTATGTCTAGTGCTAGGTTTGCTTATTTATTACATCCTAAACTATACATCTTTTATTGACTTGGACATGTTTCAGTGATAGGTTTGTGTTTGTTACATCCTAAACTATACTTCTCAACCATCATTGCGCTCTAATATAGTGCTGGGATTGTTGTTTTCATACGTCCTAAACTATTGTTGTATTAAAACTTTACTTGGGTTGATTGATGTGAGTTACTTAGCCATTATTGTGCTTCAATATAGTGCTGGGTTGCTGTTTTCATGCATCCTAAACTATTGTGCTGAGCCGTTAAGGTGCTCAATTCTGTTTGTGCTGGGATTGCTTTGTGCAGGGCATCCTAAACTATTGTGCTGAGCCGTTAAGGTGCTCAATTCTGTTTGTGCTGGGATTGCTTTGTGCAGGGCATCCTAAACTATTGTGCTGAGCCATTTAGGTGCTCAATTCAGTTTATATTTTCTTGGTGCTGAGCCATTAAGGTGCTCAATTCTGTTTATGTTGGGCATAATTTTTAAGCCCATCGTACTAGCGTGGGGGCATCTTACGCTTCCATTATTGTTTGCGTTTTTCAGTGGTGGGTTCTATTGCTTCCTTAACCACTTTTACGGAGCACGTTCACTCCGTCTTTGCATTTGCTTTTGTCCGGTGGTGGACTAAAACCACGTTAAGTGAGGTTTTTCACTTATTACTTGCATTTATTGTTGTGCCCCATTCTTTTGGTTGTTCTGGGTGTTGGGACATTTTACTGAACTTAAATCCATTTCCTTTATGTTTTATGTTATTAAACACTTCTCCTTGCTGTGGAAAGGGTGTGTGTGTGGGTTCTGTCTCTTATATTCCTTTCTCTTCTGTTTTCTGTGCTCTCTTTCTTACCACTCGTTTCTTTAGTTTTTATTGTCTCCGTTAGGGAGGGAGATGTGTGATATCTTGCTTTCTTCTCTACTCTGTCCTTTCTTTGTGTCCTGTACTTTGCTGCTCAGCCAGTCTCTGTGATGTCAGGGAATGTTCCCTCTGTGTATGTTTAAGTGTTTCAGTCAGTTTATTCATGAGGCTGAGCAGCAGGGTTGCTGCTCCCGGTGGAGCTTACTAGGCTGTACTTGATTACTTGGATTAAAATGCTGTTTATCCTACTTCAACTCCTGTAACTACTTCTCAAGAATAAACCTGGAACTTGGATACAGCTACAACAGAGTCATCTTGCTTTCATTGAATTTCACAGTGGTCCAAAGAAACAGCAGCATAACCAGGTCGGTTTACCGCAAAGCGTATTTATTTAATATTTTTCTTCTCCATAGTTCAAAATGGTACAAGTCTGGCGACGCGTTTCGGCCGGAGACTTTAACTGTCCACAGAGTTTACAAAGTGCTGAGTGTTTTTGAAAGGGACAAAGCCCTTCCCTCACCACCAGCATACAAATGCTAGACTGCGAAAGGCTTTTTTTAAAATCGCTTCCGAGTTAACCACCATCTTGTTTGTACTGCGGGACCACTCAGCGCAAAACATTTACAATACATTCTGTTCAGTCAACACTGTAATAGATTCACATTTGTAATAGTAAAGAACCAATATATGCGTAGCCCCTTCGTTCAACATTTTTATAAGCTATGAAGTGACATAAGTTGATATTGCATATGTTAGAATTCCTTGGAATTTACAACTTAGAATCATTGCAATTGCGTAATACAGTGCAACAAGTCGTGCATTCATAAAACCAAGTGTTATGACAGCAAATGGGGAAATCCATCCAACATGGTCTTTAAGCATTGGTAATATTGAGTCTAGTAAAGTACTGTACGACTGAGATGCTAATGAAAAAATGGTACATGATCGATAAAATCCACATCATTAGCATGTCAAGAATCCCGAATAATGTACTATATGAGTCCCCTTATAACTAAGGTTGTAAATCACAAATTATATGAAAGCCCATCTCTAGATCAGTTGCTTGTTGCATTTACATGAATTCTTTTTTTTTTTGCCATCCCAGATTATGCATTTTGTTATGTCAATATTAATTCATTTTAATGACATGATTGACTGACTTTACTGTACATGATTCTGAGTACTCATTCCATGAAGGGAAGTACTAAATGACTCACCAAACATACACAGTCAATGCCACTTCATTTGTAGATTTAGAGGACCCATATACCTTGCTCTTGTAGGGCAAATCCACTTCATTGACAAAAATTAGAACCCAGATACAAAGACCACATGGAGATGAATCAAAGCTCCATGTTTGATGGAGAAAAATGTTAATCAATTATCTGAGCATGCCTAGGACTGCAACTCTCATGAGTCATTATCACTACATTTACGAAATTGCACAACCAATGTGCAAAACAGCATAAGATAGTGAAGCTGAATGTAATAGAGACAGAGAGTGCTCCGTGCAGAGGCTATTGCCATTGGCACTGAGTTGATATATATCATAATCAGTAACAAAAAGTGCTAAGTGAAAGACATGCTGTGGTGAGGGCATATGATCTATTGGTAAACAGTCACAATTTATACTATATCTTGAAACCATATGACACCATGAAGTACTAAGAGTAAAGTGCCTAATGAAGAGAAATCCAGTTCACAATTAAAGTGTCAAGTGCCTACCCCTTGATTCATATTCATGGAAGAATCTAATTCAGAATTTGTGCAATATCTTGGAGCCTTCTGACCCCATAAAGTGCTACAGATAAAGTGCATAATGCAGAAGAATCCAACTTACAGTTAAATTGTTATGTGCATCCCTCAATAGTTCATACATAGAAGACTCTGGGGCATATTCTCAAGAAACTATCGCCGAGTTAATGGCACTTTATCTCAGCCAAAGTCGCGATAAAATTATCGCCCCATTCACAAGCTGGTGCTAACAGCCGATACCACCAGTTTAATTGCGAAAGCATCCGCAAACAAAATCGCCACAGATGACCCCGGCAACTATCGCTAATGAGATGCAGAGTAGGTGTTCCAGAGCAAAAAGCCGCGACAACACCACACCTCAACATTCTCAACGACCAGCCACGTCGGCGATAAGACCACAAAACAGGCGATAAGGCGCGTTAGCAGCAGGAAATTAACACCTGCTCTGACCTGGTGTAAAGTCGGACGACAACCTGCACCATCAAAGGGAGCCCAGCCCAGAGCCACACATGAAGAACAACAGATGCCATGGAGCCACACACCATGCATCCCGGAGCCCCGAGAGTGCAACAACACCCACCGCCACCACCCCCAGGATCGCCGCCCCTCCCGGACCACCACAGAGGCAGCGCAGACAAAGACAGCGGACCTTCAGGAAATGCACCAGCCTCACAGACCTAACACCAGACAATGTCAATGCCCACTACAGGCTCAAAAGGACAACCATCCTCCGCATCCTGAACATCATTGCCCACAGGCTGACGGTACCAACACAGCGGACAACCAACATCCCTCCGCAGACAAAGCTGCTGGCTGTGCTGCCCCTGTTGGCCTCTGGTACCTCCCAACCAACAACCGCCAGAGTCGGAGGAGTCTCACAGCCATCCCCATCCAAGTTCCTCACACCTGTCCTGGATGCCATCATCAGCCAGGTACCCCAGTACCTATACGTCCCCCACAATGCGCAGGAACAGCTGGAGACCAAGCAAGAACTATACGCCATAGCTGGCTTCCCGCACGTGTTGGGGGCAATCGACTGCACACATGTCCTACTTGTGCCCCCTGCCGACACCGCACACAAGTACCGCAATAGAAAGTACACGCATCCCATCAACGTGCAGGCAATAGTGGACCACAGGGGACTCTTCACCAATGTCATAGCCAACTACCCAGGCAGTGTGCATGATCCCTTCATCTTCCGACAGTCCAACATCAACCAGCGCTTCCAGGATGGCACCTATGGAAATGCACTGCACGTTGGCAAGTACCAAATGAACACACCACACACCTCAACTCCACAATCATGCAACTCAAAACTCTGGCACTGCACACGTCACAAAATCACATACAACATGTCAAACAACATGCCCACCCACCAGACACGACAGCACAACTTACTGTGGCAACCTTGGTTAGCCATGTACATGAGCCATCAACGGCATGGCACCTCAGCCACACAATACCGGAATGTGGGGAGAGGTGGGAACCAGGCATGTGCGAAGGAGGCAAGTCACCCATGAATGAGAATGTACACAATGCCAAGTGTGGCGGAGATGTGCTGAACAGACTGCAGTATGCAGACCACAGACATATCCATGTCTACATGCACTGCTGGTGTCTGGAGTGTAGTGGACAGTGGACGCAACCATGTCACCCCAGCCAGTGGGGAAGCCCAAGGAAATGTAGCTTGTGACGTCCCCCCCTGTAAGTGTGTGCGGAGTGGGCTGGCCCGGCGTACGCCAGGCCAGCGTAGTGGTGTGAATAAAAAGCACGTAGCTCTGGACGTGGTTCTCTTCCGGAATGCCCAACGTGTCTGCCAGGGCGGCGCCTCCCACCCCGCCACGAGGCCGACGCCGTCGCCTTGAGCGGTGTGGCCTGTGTGCCTGCTGCACCCCGGGCCGCTGGTCCCCGAACCCGTCATGGCCGGCCCTGCACAGCCAGGCCTCACTACTCACCTGCCGACACAGGCGTGTGTCAAAGAGGGCCCACCACGTGCTGGCGCAAGCTCCAAGCCCGAAGCCCGCGACCTTGGCAGCCTCCTCAGACCATCACGGCCTCCGCGACACAGGCCCGCTTTACTCCTTTTTCGTTGACGTACTCCACCGCTGCCTCGGGCCTACACTATGGTCGAGTAGGTCACACATGTGGAACTGAGTCTTGATTTCTGCATGGCGGAGTTCATATCATTGTACGCAAGGAGACGAGTAAGAGGAAGACGCAGTTCAGTCCGGAGGAGAAAAGGATCATCGTTACGGAGGTGATCGAACACTGCCGACAACTGCTCTGGAGTCTGGTGTCACTAACTCTGTGCATCGCGGGCCAACGACACGTGGCTGTGGGCCCCTGCTGACCGCTGCCTTGGGCCTACACTGCGGTCAAGTAGGTCACACATTTGGAACTGAGTCTTGATTACACATTTGCCGAGTACACACTTTATGGCTGAGTTTATATCACTATACTCCCTTCGATGTGGTGACACAAAGTATGTGCATGGCATCCCAACCACATGTGTCTGTGGGCCCTTGATGACTACGCATTCGGCCTACACTGCGGTCGAGTAGGTCCCACATTGGGAATTCAGTCATGAATCATTTATGGCAGACTTGACATCATTGTACTGGCCTCATCACAGACTGCATCCCCTTTCAGCTGCAGTGCCACTAAGTCTGTTCCCCGACATCCATGGACACTTTCTGGTTGAACTTTGGTGGCGACTGAGTCTATGGACTGAGGCTTGTCTTCATCATCATGTCGGTGATGCTGACTTTTGTGGCAAAAACGAGGCTGTAGCATTCCACTCCTCCATTTGCCGCTTCCGGCCGGCTCCTGCCCTCTGCATCATGCCCTGGAGGACACCTTCCACTGTTCCCCGCAAACGACCGCTACATTCACCTTCGACATCAACGAGGACCCGCTCACCTCGCATGGCCCTATCTCACTGCACCGCAAGTCACCGTCCTGTGGCGGTGTGCCTGTGCCGGCCGCAGTGCATCCGGGGCCACTAACTCTGTGCAGCTCAAGTCATGGCCCCTGTCTGATAGCATATTGGATGGCCTCTGGGTCGATGGACTGGGGGTCATCAACACCATGTGTCTGTGGCCCTGCGCTGTCCGCTGCCTCCGGCCTCAACTGCGGCCCACTTGGGCTCACACATTAAATCGAGTACTGGCCTGACCGGACATCACATCACCGCAGGATGCACCCGCCACCACCGCCAGGACCAACTCCAAACAACAGGTGCCAGAGTCGTAAGTGTCTTACTGCCAGACTATCAGAGTTGCTCACACCAGTCGTGGGTGCCATCATCAGCTTGTTCCCTGCTCAGCTCTTCAGGTGCACTAACTCAGTGCACCACAAATCATGGACCATTCTGCTTGCATGTTGGGTGAACACTGTACTTTCTCCGGCTACCACCATGATGCTTCACAGCTGTTATGCTGGTGTTTTCTGTTTCTGCTTTCATTGTGATCACTGTTCAAGTTCTTGCCAGCACCAACAACTCCATGAGGGCTGGCTTACCCTCACCCCACACACATCCAGCACACGTGTCACTGTACATGTGACCATGCCAATAAAGGTGTCGAGCGCACGTGCCCGTAGCCAGTTCAACGAACTATCTGCGTGTGTCCGTGTGCTCATGATGTATGCATTTGTGCCTCGGGCACTACAACATTACATTGTGCTGTGTACAGAGGACGCATGTCAGCGGGTGGGACATTGCACATGTAGCTTTGTCGTCCCCCACTCAATACGTAAGGGGAGTGGACTGGGCCGACATACGGCAGTCCAGCGTGCGGGTGTGGATGATCATCCTGTGGCTCTGGGTGTGGTTCAGTACTGGAAATGTCCAAAGTCATGTGTCTCTGTCGTAGTGTGGGTCTCTGTTGGGGAGTGTAGGTGGGCCCTGATGGGACTTAGACACCCATGTATGTGATCGAGTTCGGCTTCCATGAGGTAGTGCCCCACCCGCACATGTTCGACCACCCCCTTCTGGCAGTCTGACATCTAGCCTTGGAATGCGATGTGTGCTTCGGTGGGCTGCTGGGAGCCAGCCGGGGTGGTGGGTGCGTCCAGCTGGGTTGTCTGTGCAGGGGGTGGGGTATCCTCGATGCAGCGGTGCTGCCCTGCTCCTGGAGGTCGATTGCCTAAGATGTCCATGGACTGTTGTTGGGCGTAGGTGTCGGAAGTGTGGTGGTCCTCTTCAGCATCACTGTAGAGTTGTCTGGTCTGCTCTGCTGGAGGTGTTGTTTGTCCCTCTGCAATGTGAAGGGGAGAGGCTTGTTGACATTGTGTTGGCATGTATGTTGCCGCATTGTTCAAGTTTACATGCAGACTTCATGACAATGTACATTGTGACTGTTTGGGAGGTGCGGACTATTTGATGCGGACAGTGGACATTTGGACTACATGATGTAGGTGAGGTTGTACATGTACATTTGCATCTCACAGTTTCCTGCTATGTCAGATGTGCTGGGCCATTTTCTACGCACAGGCGGACGCAGTTGTGTCCTCTGTTCTGCAGTGTAGGTGTTGGACTGTGTACCACATTGTCGTCCATGTGGGTGTGCTGTCATTGCTATGTGTGTGCTGCATTGTGTGGGAGTCACAGCTGTGATTTTGCTGCCCCTTATCCCTTGGAGGCGGTGTGCCTTTGGCTTTTGTGCTTTTGAGGTACTGTGATGTTGGCGACTTGGGTCATTTGTGCTCTTGGACGGTTTTTGTACTCTTGTGCATTGTTTGTCTGCAGATGTGTTGTTGACATCAGTGGTTGTTTGTGCAGGTGGATGTGTCAGAGTGTGACCTGCTCCTTTCCGGATGTTGTCCACACTCAGCCACCTCAGTCTCATGGCGTGCACAGTGTCATGGTGATTGTACTCCAGCCATGCTGCTGGTCATGTGGTGTCACTTGCATTGTCAGTGTGGCTCTCACATACTCATCTTTGCTGTGTTTCGCACGGGTGCATGTGTGTGTTGTGTAATTGGTGATGTGTGGGGTGGGACCCCTTTGCGCACATGGTGAACGGGGGCCTACTTGATGTTTGTATGTGTGCTGCAGTGTGCCACGGGGATCAGGGACATGACCCAGGGTCATTGTGGGTGTGCAGTGTGCTACACGTCATTGTGCATGTGTGCCATTGTGCCCGTCACCCCCGTCCCCACAGTCCCTGTTCATTACTCACCCTGTTGCTGTTGTGTCAGGTCATGTCGAGCAGTGTCCAGACTCCCAACTCCTTGCACCGTCTCCACACTGATGACTGTGGCCGCCATTTTCTCCTGCTCCTCCTGGGGCGAAGGACTCCCACCTCCATTCGCCGTTGCTGCCTTCCTGTTGGCAGCGGGTTTCTGCTTGGTTTGGCTTTTCACATCGTGCCAGCGCATCTTGGCCTCCTCGACACTCCGGCTGCATTCACGATGGAATGCCATTTTTCAGTCTGTGTTGCCAATGACACGGTGGAGGTGACGGACAGTTGTTGTTGGTGCTCTGTCACCTCCGTGACGATGATCCGGTTGTCATGCAGACTGTACCCCGTCTTCCTCTTCCTCTTCTCCTTGGCCTTCCCCGACCCCGAGGTTCCTTGCTGGTGGTCTGTGGGGCTTGTGGGGTTCGCGTTGACCTGGGCACTCGTTCCGGGTGCCTCCATGTTGCTACGCAGTTTATTTTGTTTATGTTGTGTTTTTCTTGTTCAGCTTTTATAGTGCATTTTCCCGCATGACGCGTGGGGATTGCAGGCCTGTCGCTGGTTATCGCTGATTTTTGTATCACGGTTGGCCTCATCGCAACTTTATTCGCGTTCGTGTTTCGCATTTTTGCGGCGTCGCGTTAATTTTAACACGGTCATTTGACGCGTTATCGTGGGGCTATCGCATGGTGTCACCAGGTTGGGAATACTACGTTTACACGGCGCTGTTTTCCCGCGATAGACTGCGATGTGCAAAGTTGCGTTAAGCTAAACTTGCGGTGGTTATCACACGTTTTTGAGAATATGTCCCTAAAATTCAGATTTTAACAATGCAAATATTAATACATGATATCTAAAACTGTGAAAAGATAAGATTTCAAAATACAGGCTTCATGACTTTTGTGATAGGGACCTTTGCGGAATACATACCCATGGTTTTGGAGAGAGCCAGACAAACCAACTGGATGGATTAATGTAAAATTCCAACAAGTCGAGGGCTAAAGAGTGCATATGGCAAATGCAGAGCCACAGGGTACCAGATGCGGACATGCCATCATAGATGATATCATTATTTGAATCATTATTTGAATCCTCAGATCTAAAGGGTACCTGATATATACTTACAATTTTGTTGTAAAGGCATGCATGGTAAAGGCATATGCGTGGTAAAGAACTTGAGTGGTAAAGCAGTGCGTGGTAAAGGCATTGCGTGGTAAAGGGCAAGTGGTAAAGGCATGCACAGTACAGGCATGCATTCCAATGACATACATCTGTTTCCAAGACTTCCCAAGGGTGCCACTTTTAACTCTGTTATGTAAAGGCCTTCCTGGACCATAAAGGTCCATAGAATTATCAACTTATTGCAGACCTCCCTATATTGAGCAAGATCCTAAAAAAGATAGTGACAAACCAGATTCAGAGACATCTGAAGGAGGCCAGTCACTTGGGCCCTGATCAGTCAGGTTTAAGGTCTCACCCCGACACAGTTATATGTCACAATATCAATGCAGGTATATTTTCTGACATAAAAACATTGTTCTAAAGATTTTTTACAAAAAATTCATCCAATTGGATGTTGATTTTCTATTATTTACTCTGATGGGAGATATTTTAGAAAATATTTAAAACAAGATAGATAATGATATTTTGTTAAACAAATTATTTTTTATTTTATCTAAAATTTGTATTTTTATTTTATTTGTTTTATATTTAATTACATGAATTAATACATTTATTATTCTAAATAGGTTTTAGTATTTTTTTCTTTTTAGTCTATATTTAAATATTTAGAAATGGGAATAGTAAATCTGATTCCTCCAAAAGCCAGCACCTTCCCTACAGTTCCTTAGATTGGAGTGGGAACAGTAAATCTTAAATTGTAGAGGAAATAGTAAATCTGACCTCTCCAAATGTCAACCCTTCCCAACATTTTACATTCTTTTGTTTACGTTGGTATGGGAGTAGTAAATTTGATCCCTTAAAAGTCCAATAGTTTCCCACTGTCACTCAGATTTAAGTGGAAATAGTAAATCTGACCTCTCCAAAGACCAACATTGTCCATACTTTTGCTAATGTAGAAGTGGGAATAGAAAATATAACCTCTCCAAAGTCCAACACTTTCCCTAGTTTTGATTACATTGAAGTGGTAACACTAAATCTGACTCCTCCAAAATCAAACGCTTTTCCAACTTTTGCATATGTTGAAGAGGGAATAGTAAATATAACCCCTTCAATGTTCAACAATGTCCTTACTACTGCTCAGATTGTAGTGGAAATAGTTATGCTAATCCATCCAAAGTCTCACACTTTCCCTACTATTGCTAAAACTGAAGTGGGATTAGTAAATCTATCTCCTCCAAAGTCCAACACTTTCCCTACTTTTTCTTATGTTGGAGTGGAAATAGTAAATCTGACCCCCACCAAAGTCCAAAACGTATCCTACTGTTGCTCACAATGGAGTGGGAGCAGTGAATTTGACCTCTTCATGTCACATTTTTTTATTTGAATTCCTTAAGTTTAAAAAAAAAATTGTTTGAATCTTAAAATCAAGTGTACTGTGAATTATTTTATATAATTTATATTTATTCATCATTTTGCTATTTAATGTTTTATGTTAGTGTATATATAGCTTTCATTTTTTAATATCTAGTGTTTGATATTACAATTAACAATTAACTTTTTATAGTATTCTTTTTTAAATAATAGTTTATTTAAAAATATATTAGGATTAGCTTTTGCAATTATTGTACAGTATATATTTTTATTTTATGTTTGTGATTTATGTATATATGCATATATATATTTGATATTGTATCAATATTTTTAAATGAAATCTCATTTTAAAAGTTAATGTATGTTAAGAAGTTTATATAGTGTATAATTGTAAAAATTCAATATACACACGCATTTTTGATGATTGCAAGGTATCAGAGTATAAGCAGAAGTTTGCTAGGCCTAAACCTTCCATTTTAATGCATATAAGTCACCTCTAAGGAAGGCTCTAAACTCCCTCAGGGCAGGGTCCATGATATTTAAAAAGTAGGGCATGTGTACTTAAGTTTTACATGTCCTGAGAGTGAAAAACACCTAAAGTCATGTTTCACTGTTGTAAGGCTATCTCTCCCATAGATTAACACTGGGTTACCTTACTTCACCTAATAAGTGATAGATTCAGTTTGGGAACAGAGGAAGAAATGCTTCTTCCACTCAAATGAATTGCAATATAAAATCGTCTTTAATTGTAAAGTCAATTTTAAAAAGTTGCCATTTTTCTGCCTAAACCAAATGTGCCTTTCTGCCAGTGTCTAGGGTCACATGACTGTGAATGGCTCTGCTGTGGTGTTTTGTGTATTCCTTCCAGACATGGGGACAAAAAGGGCCTTGGAAGTGGGGCAAGGTTTTGCTCTCCTGAGCAGGCTATCCTGGGGTTTTTACTCAGTCTTCCTGAGCTCCAAAGGGTAGCCTCAAGGCTATGCCCACCCCCTTACTGACTTCTAAGGTCTGCCTGCCCTGCCACTGAAGAAAGCAGCTCACACCTAGCCCTGTCTGTCCTTTGTTACCCTAAATAGTTTGGAGCCAAACCAAGGAAACAGAGAAAGTTAGACAAAGGGGGCATCCCCCAACTGCATGCTGGCACTGGGTATAAAAATAGCACCTTCAGAAACCCTCATCAGAACACTCCTGGACATGTGGAAGATTCAACACAAGCACTGTTCTGCTGTCTGAAGAAGGAAGACTGGACCACCTGCTTCTGTTGGACCCAGGTTTCCCAGAAGTGACTCCAAAGGTCAGTTGGCTGACCTCTGGTTTGAGCTACAGGGACACAACAAGCTTCCAGACCCCCCCCCCGCGACTGCCCGACACCAACCTAGCATCTGCCGAGCCCTGCCTGAGCCCTGCTGAAATGAGTCCTGATCCCCAAGAGGTGCCCTCCAGGAGGTCCTGGACCTTTGGCTGTTATCAGAGTGTACTCTTTCTGAACAAAAGGTGACAATCCAGAAGTTTTGAGCTCATCTCAACTGTGAAGTGGACTCTTATTGCCCAACAACAACCACCTGCGAGGCTTGCCAACACAATTCTCCAACGAAAACTGCTTTCCGCGTCAGCCATGACAGTTGACATCTGCAGCGACAGTCCGCGTCAACTGCCAACACAAAGCTCCAGCGATGATTGGCTCTGTGCACTACAACAGTGACCGTCTTCAACGCTAGACCTTCTCCTTTTGGCGACAATTGCCTCCTCATGGCCTCCGCCAACGAGAACCTCCACCTGCAGCTCCTCGAGTGGACTTGGATGCGAGAAGGTAAACTCTTCAGCCAGACAAACCTGGTCCCTGTATCCGACCCGTGCTCAATCACAGTTTGCCTGACTTGTGACTTTACCCGTCCAGGCAGACCAGATAACTGTGAGTGGCGCACTGCGCCTTTTGGTGCTATTTTCACATGAAACTTTAAAAATTCATAACCAGGGCCGGAGTGGCCGTAGGGGGCACCGAGTGTTTCCACGGTAGGCCGCCAGGGTGGGGGCCAGTTTTGGACCCCTGGGGGGCCGATTTTGTTACCGGGGGCCGGCAATATCGGCCCCGTGAAACAAAATCGGCCGAAACCGGCCCAAGAAAACAGCTCGGCCGCACTCCTCCCTCACCACCATGGGGGGCCGGCCGATCAGTTTGCCAGGGCCGGTTTTGGCTCCCAGTACGGCCCTGGCTATAGCTATTGATACTTGACAGTTGTTGCATCTGGCGTTAAATCGGCTACAGGCAAAAGGAGAAAGGAAATCTCTTTTAGTGTTTGGGCTCGAAATGAAAGAACCATAAAAATGCAAAATGGTGTACTCAGTCCGGGGAAGGCATATCCCCTACCATCTATTCAGAAGAAAAAAATAAAATTGTGTGACCTGTCTGTTAAGTTGCGCCAGTAAACTTTTGAACTAACCCAATATTTGCAAGTGCTTCCAGTTGATTTCTTATTATGTTAAATGAAGGTTCTTCATCCCAAATGGTAACATTCATGACAAGGGTGGAATTAAATGACTATAATACAAAAAGTGCTATAAAGTTGGCAATCATACTTCCAAAGTCTGTGCTGGAATTCAGCTGCTTTAAATTAAATGAAATATGTCTGAGCAGGATGCCGAGATAGTGACTCTGTGTACTAACAGTTGTAAGAAATTGGGTTATTGGTTGAGGGGGTGAGAACCCCACTCAAGATATACACACAAACCTTGTCAGGGTGAACCACAAAAGCCACTTAATAAACCTATGCTTATCCCTCTGGCAGCTTGGTATTTATGGAGCACTCAAACAGTACTAAAGGGAAAGTGCAACAAAAGAAAAATCCCAAACCCAATTAGAAACATAGAGTAACATATAATAAATAAAATGACACCAAAATAACAAAAATCCTATAAACATAACCTGAGTTATGATTGTAGCCTCTTCTTTACCCGTAAATCCTTCTCATGCAGTTTGAACGTTTTCACCAGGTTATGGTTTCCCTAGATAATATTTCCCCCTGAAGCTTAAGGAAGAAAGATGCCTACATGAAATGAATTCATTTTTGGGAGTGAGTTCAAACCCTTGATAGCGTCTTGGAAACAGGAAGGATACCACTGGTGGAAAATCTGACTTTAAACATTTATACATTTTGCCCAATAATACTTACAAAACTGACATACCCATCTGACTCAATATCCATGCATGGCCATATTTGTATTGATTTTCGTTCGAACATTTCCTATCCAGTGCACCTACATAATTAACATTTTCTAACCAGGCCTCGTGTGAGGGAGCATCAGCCTTAGTCCATTTTTACAAATCTCTCTACGGGCCAGCAGCATCATTTAAAGAAAAATATGGTTTTCAATCAATAACTTTCTTCTCTCTTTTACCCTTTACTTAGTATCCCGAAAATAAGAATCGGGCTTCCTCTATCTTTTGTCTCAAAATTTTTGAAGCAGTCTTACAACATTTTGTGATTTTGGACAAATCACATAATCTCCATCTTTCCGTGCCTAAAACAATTAATGTGTCCGTGTGTAATCTAATTGGTGCTCATGTAAAGCACTGCAATACCCTCGGGCCGAGTTTGCGCAATATAACATTGTAAAACAAAATAGATTTATTGGAGGCCTCAATTGTGTTCCCCCTTGACCTGTCTGTGTCATTTGTCACAGTCTCTCACCACATTCCCATTTTAAGCATCCTCATCCCAAGAGTGAGGAACTGTCTCGTAGATGTATGTGCTCTTTTGAGGCTGGACTCCTTACTCATACGTTCAGAACAAGCGATGACTTTGCCCTTTTTTGCTCGACATTGCATAGTCTTACATGTAAAGTCCCACAGGGCTCATCATAGAATTGTATACTTTTAACATCTATTTGGCTTGTTTAGCCAAACTTATGAGAGACCAATGCTTTACATTTTGTTGCTACACGAATGACACACAAATGAATCTCAAAACTGTGGTGAATATTCTGTTTCCAAAATACCTTTACTACTGCTTCAAATGATTCAGAACATGGCAGCACATCTGGTCCTAGGTCTCCCTGGGATGGAACATGGCTCTGGCCATCTCAGGGATGTACATTTCCTTCCTATGCACAAGTGTGTTATATTCAAAAGCTTTTGCTTCTGCCATAAAGCCCAGTAGTAACCTGGACTTATGTTACTCTGCCCTCAATTTCCTACGCCTTTCCCTCTCATAACTGATACACTTCCATTGGTTATCAGTTATGTGTCACAATAGGCGTGTTAAGATTGGGGTCAAATCTTCTGAATTAAACTCTCCGTCCCTTGATATTGATGCAGCGGAAGCGGTGGGGGGGTTTATTATTACCATATGACCCACACCAACAGTTACAATACTAGTGGAAGCGTAACTCTAATGACGGGCCCTTAAGTCATTATTTTCCTTATAACAATATCAAAGGTCCTCCGACAGATCTTTGGTAGAGCTAAAAGAGACTAAGTAATGAAAATTGGAGAGCTATTCCCTCATGAGGACCTGTAATGAAGAAACAGCTATAAAATAATATACATCATATATTATTCAGAAATAAACCATAACCCTTGAAATAATGACAAACGCTAATCTTTCTATTTTTTCTCTTTGTTATTTCAGAAATATGAATGGTCAATCACAAGTACAAACTGTAAACCATCATTTAGTTCTCTGTTACAGATTAAATCACCACAAACATTACAAGATAAATGATTCTAATTCATTGAACAAATTAGGTATAGAGGAGGGAGAGGGGGAGGGAGAGAAGGAAAACATCCAGGAAATACAGTTTTCTCACCAAGTTGAGGGAAAACTAATGCACAGCGTACATTTAGTTCGAAAAGCTAACCCCACGGCCGTTAGGATATAGCATGGGCAGCACCATCAGCCGATGATGTGCAAAATCTCTAGGAAAGTTCTCAGGTTTCCAGACCAAGTACACCAGCCAAAGTTTCTCAGGAATCAGCATGACATACTGCATACCACGAACCACGAACGCAGGACAGGTCACCAGTCTGTGAGCAAGCCGACGATCATTTTCCCACCAGCATCTTTATAGTAGTGTTGCTACTTTGTTTCTTCTAAAATGTTTCTATTCTAACCCTCTTCAAGCCTTTCTATTGGTCAGTACTAAGGGGAGGTAAAATCTGACGACGATGACTTTACAAACTTCTCTAAACAGTCTTTGTCTAAAGTTATACAACTTCCTAGAGAGGATGAGAAAAACTACAGTGTCAATAGAAGAATAAAAAAGCTTTTTCTTGTGTTTGCATTTGCTTATTCCTGCAGTTCAGGAAACATAAAAACATTTCAATTAGACAGACAAGATAGTAATTTCTCTCTCATTCGTTGATTAAGTTTCATTTTCCCTTAATGTTAACTCCACTACTTGTATTTTATTCCGACTTTCAAATATGTGCACATTTGCACATTTCTCTGTTGTACTTTTAAAATTCGCACGTTAGCAATTTCGGTTTTCACTCATGGGTAGATTTTTCTGAGCAGGTTTATTTGCAAAAATCGTGCTCCATCAATCCCCCATCTGATGGTATCCCAAGCCATCAAAACAACCCATATCAGATTACTATCTGATAACAAATATTCAGAATGCAGTTGTTGCCATTCTCATCTGTTTCAAGCCTAACTCCTTCTATATCTTTCCAGGCATCATAATACACACCCCTTCGATTTTCCATTTCAATTTCCTCTCTTTTCCTTTTTCTTGCCCTTCGTTCCCCCACTTGAGCCTTACTCTTGTGACATTTATAGAGCATAATTATCATTAGTATACCTGTAGCAACAGCAATTATTGGTCAAGCTGTTAGTAAATGTTGAAAAACAATTACCTATAGAAAAGAAACCCTTACTCAGTTTCCCCCAAGCACCGTCAACCTTCAGTTCTACTAAATCATCATGTAATTTAGTAATGTTGCTGATATATCCCTCTAGATCTTTACTCTTGTCAGGAATATATGTGCAACATTGTTGAATTTTCAGCATACTACAGACTCTGCCTTCTTTTGCCAATAATAAATCTAAAGCGAGTCGATTTTGTAAAATCATGGTTCTCAAAGCAACCATTTCTGTGTCAACCATCAAGAACCCACCAGCAGTATCCGTTGATAAACGATCAACCACTGTAGATAATTTTCTATTCTTTTGTGAATTTAGAACCACCCCAACTGAAGGTATCAATGCTCTGAAAATATCCCCCACAATCTCTGCAGCACTCAAACCCCTTTTATTCCATGTTAGTCCTTTTTCATTGATTCCATGTTTTTTACCAACATGATACATTTTTGGAGAAACTATACCCATATAACAACACCCATACCAATGTGGTGGCAACCTATAGTAGGCATTTTTACCACACACATAGTAAACTCCAGGGAAGACAGGATCAGTACCACCTCTCAATCCCCAACCCCTGTAATAAGGAAAGTATGTTCACATTCACTGGAACCAACAAAATGATTGTTAAAGTCAGTCTTCTGCCTTAGTAAGCAAAGCTTCCCTCTATGAGGCCAATTCAGAGTCATTGCAGCATAAGTCTCATCCTGTTTGTAATTACCTTGCTTATGTGCCCATGGCGGTTCTTTACTTTTCTGCTCTGCAGCTCTTTGTTTAAAACTTCTACGCCTATCTTCTACTGTATTAATGAATTCTATCTCTACACTATGTAACTTACATGTTAGGTTATTTCGATGTGCATATACTGTGTCTATTGTCTTAGTAGTATGGAAAAAAATCTCCCATAAATTCTGCATTCCTAGCACTATACACTATATTCATATTCTTTCTAATAAGAATTTCCGAAAAAATTAAGTCATAGTTTGAATAATAGTGTTGGAATATCTCCTTACCATAAAATAAGTTGGTTAATACACTGCATGAAATACCATATGTTAAAGGTAGATGATGGTGAGTCACTCCTTCTGACACAGACGTAGGTAACTGCATGCACACATAACAATCTCTCGCATCTATAGTGTCAACATATTCATAAAGACATTTAGTAAAGACATTTAAAGAGAAATCATTAATTGATTTATCCACATGCAAAACACTACCAGTTAATTCTTTAATAATAGATTCTGGATCTTCTTTCAGATCTCTTTTAGTATTAATTGTTACATGCTCATTATTATTAGTAGTATTTACTGCATTAATAAACATAAAATATGGTACTACAAATGTTAATAGCAACCATACAAACATTGTTAATGTAACACATGCAAGACAAACATTAAGACATCTTTGCCTACACATGCCCTGATTCTGTTTACCAGTCTCAGATTTACTTCTATCCATTCTAAAAAATCAAAAAAGAATAATCTAAAAATATTCCCAAAAATGTATCAAAAATTGTTACGCTAAATTTTGCTAGACTAGTTTTAGGCTGTGCACCCCACACCTTTTAGAGCCTTCAGCTCTCCTTCAGTTTATCTTTTTCAGGATACATTTATTCATAAATCTCCTCTCTCATTTTGAGCACCCCCTTTAACATTGCAGTTCATTTAAGGTGGCTCAAATGAATTGTTTCCCTTTGCACAGAATTTTATAAATTATTTTTCCCAGTCGTTATTTGACGCAACAACAGTTGGTGCAGCAACCACATATAGCCACTCTGGGGCTGAATATTTCTTGTTCGGTGTACTTATTCTTTTTGTTCTTCGTACTGAATTTTCTTCTTCTTCTTGATCACTTTGTTCAGATTGACTAGACACTTCAAGCACTGTTTCTGGAATTCTCTTATTAACAGTGTATTTCAGCTTCTTTACTCCTTTTGGCCATTTGTCTCCTGTCCTTATTCTTTTTCCATTTTCATTTTCAACATTTGTCGTTGTACCTTGTTCTGAGGAATCTTTTTTTCTTTTTTCTTGTATTACTCAATCCTCAGCATTGACAATGACAGTGTTATTTTCATTAGTCCCAGTAACTTCTGCCCACTCTACTTGATTTTCAACTCGCTCTGGAACATTTCTTTATACACATCTTTCTCCTTTAGCAAGTTCTTCACTTTCAAGCAGACTTGGGACTCTTCTTGTGTGGCTTGCGTGGATCCAATTTGGCAACCCACCACACTTAACAGCTGTTGTTGTCACCAGTATTATTTGATAGGGACCATGCCAACGAGGTTCTCCATCCACAAACAGAACAACATCAGATTCAGACAGCTGCATATCTTTAATATCAGGCCTTGGCTTCGTACACAACTCAGTCACATCCAAACAATCATGGTCTGCTTCATCTAGAACCTCTTCACAGTCTGGAGTTGGCAACAAGGTAGCTGGATTTAGACTCGTACATCTTGCCACTGTCACGTTTTCCGCACCCAAAATTATCTGCTCCTATTTTGTTAAGCGACTGCTTGTGAGATGCTGTGTGCGAGTTCGCGTTAACAAAATCTCAACTGAATGGGGCACATACACTCTCACAGGGTGACCCATCACAATCGACTCACTCTGTCAAGACTCACACATGTAGCAGCAACCGCTTTTAGACATCCTGGTAATGCTGCAGCCACTGGATCCAACATGGCAGAAAAATATGCCACTGGCCTTCGTGCAGTTCTGTGAGTTTGTGTTAGAACTGACAGTGCGCAACCGTCACGTTCATTACAGAACAATGCAAACTCTTTGTCAAAATCTGGCATTCCTAATGCTGGTGCTCGACGTAAACTGTCTCGCAGCTCTAGGAATTTTTTCATGCATTCCTCATCAAGATGTATTGGATCTTTCACATCTTTGTGTGTCAATCTCTGTAATGGTTTGGTGATCAGTGAAAAATTCATAATCCACTGTCTACAGTATCCAACCATTCCCAGAAACATTTGAACTTCTTTCTGAGTTTTCGGTGGATTCATTCACATAATTGCATTGATCCGATCCTGAGAAACTTTCCAAATTCCCTTTTCAATGATATGACCAAGATAAAGAACCTCTTTCTTGCAAAACTGTAATTTTGCCGGGGACACTTTATGCCCACCTACTGCCAAATGGTTCAGTAGAGCAATTGTATCTGTCACACAGTCTTCTTTTGTTTCCGATGCCACCAATAGGTCAGCGATATATTGGACAAGAACTGAATCTTTAGGCAATGGCTCCAAATTTTTTTTCAATATCTGATTAAAGATTGAGGGACTCTCTGTATACCCTTGAGGAACTCGGCATCATGCCAAAACACGGTTTCCTAACCGGAATGCAAATAAATATTGGCTATCCGGATGCAACGGTATCGAGAAAAATGCTTGACACAGATCGATCACTGTGAACCATTCTGCGTCACATGGGATTTGATATAGGATCACGGCTGGATTTGGTACAATTGGACAACAAGGTATAACAATCTGGTTTACCTTTCTCAGGTCCTGTACGATCCTATATTTCCCATTTGGTTTGCAAATTCCCATTATAGGTGAATTGCATGGGTTTCCTAGAATCTCTCTCAAAATTCCTTGCTCAATCAACATCTCTATTACAGGTGTTGCTCCTGTAATTGTTTCAGGACTCATTTTGTATTGCGGTATTCTTGGAAATTCTGCATTTGGTTTCACTGTAATTTGAATCGGAGCAACTCCTTTCATCAATTCAATGTCTTTCCCTGAAAAATTCCACACATCCGTCAACAACAGATTTCTGAATTCAACTGGCAAATCATTCGCTGGAAGCAATGGATACAATTCATTCACCTCTGATCCTTGTCTCGATAATTTAAAAATGACATCTTCATCTTTTGTATGAAATGCTATTCCATCTGGAGTACAATAAATGGAACAGTTCATTTTACACAAAAGATCTCGACCTAACAAATTGTCCGGACTTGAATCACACACAACAAATTTGTGTAATTCTTGAAAATTTCCAATTTGGACTTTCATTGGTTTTGTTATTGGTGTTTTTATTAACTTATTTGAGACTCCTACAACTTGGATATTCTCTCCCGAGATGGGTAGGTTTGGGATTTCCACAGTTCTTACAGTGGAATGGGTAGCACCAGTATCTACGAGGAAAGTGGCAGCATTACCATCAACCTCGCCATCCACATATGGACCTGACTGATCTACTTCAAGAGATGCGCCAAGACCGCACTCTTCCTCCCCCCCTCAGGCACCGTCATTGTGGCGAATCAGAATGATTCTCTTCTGTTTGCAGTATATATTGTGAAACCACCTGTGCATTTGAACCCACTTGACCATTTGTACGGAAACCATTTTTCACATTTTGTCTTTGCATTTGACCATTCACATTATCATTAGACATCAGAGCTTGTGGTATCTGCAAACACTGTCCTCTATCACTTGTCATCTGTACCTGTTGATTTTGATTTTGCATCTGATTCATTTGTACCTGATAATTCTGATTCTGCATCTGCATTTGATTTGGATCATAAGTTCCTGTTTCTCCTCCATTATTTAATAACATCTTACACTCACGTCACCAATGTCCAAATTTACCGCAACATGACAAGGAAACTTCTTTCTTAATTCTTCTTTGTCTCTAAAATTTCCTCTACCTCTTCCCTGACCCATTGGAATCATTTGTGTAACTGTATTGCCATTTGAAACTACACCTTTCATACCAGTTGTAGTCTGACCATCCATGTCAGCACCCAAATATCCTCCTTTCTTTGCTGCTTTAATTTGTGCCAATATTAATTTCTCTTTCAACTTTTTATGTCTCATTTCTATGTCATCTCCACAATATTTTGCATAACGGAGTATTTCATCAATCGTTTTGCTCTGCCAACATATTAAATGTTGCTGAATCATAGCACTTATTTCTTTCTCAATCCATAGACAAATCTATATACAAAATGTCCCATATCTTTTTCTGTGATATTTTCTATTCCACTGAATTGTTTAAACACCTGAAGAAGTCTCTCATAATATGCATGCACTGATTCTTTCAATTCCTGAGTTGTTCTGTCAATTTTCACCCAATCTGTTTCTTTTGGAGAAATCTTCCCTTTTAAATACGTAATGACCTGATTATATTTTTTCATGACTTCCTCTGAAGGCGCTCCTGTTTTAGGATCTCTTGGGTATGCTTTTTTCGGCCAATCCACAGCAATCTTACTTTCAATCCATAAGTCTGTTGGAACCACAATATCAAAAAGACCATCCAGGTCAATCCATAAAATGTTCGAGACCTTCACAAATCTATCTACCTGTCTATACCATTAAACAGGCTTTTCTCTCAGTCTTGAGAAGTCTTTCGTAAATGACAATATATCCTGCCTTGACATTGGAACATTAATAAGACCACCTCCTGGTACTTCTCTAATCGGATATGCTGTTACAGCATCAACTGATTCTGCCTCTTTCTCTGCATCTCTCAAAGGATACAATGGTAAAGCAGCATTCGCCTTAACATTTTCATCTTCCTTCTTTTTAGCCCATCTTCCTTTCCTTCTGTCCAATTCTCCCCATCGTCTCAAAGTAGAAATTAACTCTTTAATTTGCAATCGTCTCCCTGAAACATTCAAGTTTTCTAAATCCTTGTCAGTAAAATCCAATCTATAGGTTTTTTGTAATGCTTTAGACTTCTCAATATCTACTCCATACATCTGTGCAACTTCAGCAAAAGTCTCATGTAAATGTCTCACTTTCCGTGTAATAGTCTTGCATAAAAATAATAACTCATCATCCTGATATTTACTGGACTGATCATACCTGTAATCATCTCTTTCAAATCTACTTTTAATCTATTCACATCTATATAATTATTTTTGTTTTGACTACTACATCCAGGAGCTATTTCTCTAATCCATTCATCTAATTTTTCTGACGATGGACCTAATGATCTTTGTGCATCTTCACCTGACTCACTTCTTGGTCTACTAGGTGTTTGTGTATTTATTCTCTTCTCAGCCTGTATTATTCTCTTGGGATCAAGATATACCACTCGCTTAGGTGTTTCATTTCTCCCTAATAAATCAACCAACTGTCCTTCTTGTCCCATGACTACACTCACATTGGTACCACTATTTCCATTGTTTCTTTCATTATTCCTAGCTGTTTCTCTGTAAGTCGTATGAGGAAGTTCGTTACTCCTCTCTGGTACTGTCTAAGCATGCACTCGAGTAATTCCCTGACCATCATTGTATAATGGAACTATGGGACTAATTGTCACTGGTACTGACAAAACATCTGGATTTTTCATCATTTCTAATCTCACAACTGACTCTTCTCTATTCACATTTTAGACTTGCCTCACTTTATTAATCGCTCTATTCATTGGCTGCTCTTCAATTTGAATTAGAGGAGCACTTGGTGAAACACTCAAAATATTTGAAACATTCGTATTTGAATTAATCTGTTCTTCCTGATATGGTGGTGGAGGCCTATTCATTAATAATTCATTCAGGAAATCCTCATCTATCTCATCTGTATCAATTAAGTCTGTATTTTTCTCCTGTGGTTCTGTATTATTCTTTTTCTCTTTGGATTTTCCCCCTTCACTCACTTGAACTTCTCTAACAGGGAACATTTTAGTACCTTCAACAACATCTCTTCTCCACATTTTCTTACGAGCATCCCATTTTGCTTCAGAATACCTGCTTACTGTATTCTTATATCTATTCTGGTATCTATCTCTTTCTCTCTTGTATGCTTCGTAATCCCATTCTTTTAGAGCTTCGTACTGCATGGTTCTTGGATTTGGACTCAAACTATTCATTCGAAACCTCAAATTCTCTAAAATGTTTGTGTTAAAAGTACCATTTTCGGGGAAAGCCAAATTAGCATAATTTTCCGTTCATTTCATCCAATTTTCTAACCTTGTACAAGTATGATAACCCCTTTCTAACGCTATGAATGCTGCAGGCATTCCTTCAGGAGGCATTGGTATTCCTTCTCTGATTTGTATTGGCTGATCTTTGCTAAACAAAGTTTTTAACAACTTTAATAGCTTCATGTTTCTTTACTAACAAAAGTAATTAAATTCTAGTCTACGTAAGTATTTATAATTCTCTCTTCCGTAATATGTTCTCTACTTCCAATCAAAGTTATTTACGCTGTCCAATCTCAGCGCGACTCACACTAACTAGCCTATAGCACTTCAGTGACGTTTTCTCAACAACTGACCAATACAAGCGTGGCTCACTGTTACGTCAGTTTCACTCCTTCTACTGACCCTCCCTTTACAAAATCAGCATCAGCGTCTTTTATGTCTTTGACAAACAAAACAAACTACATAAACACATCTTGTCTGCTCCACTAAAAGAAATTCAAAAGTATTTTCATGTATTCTAAGAAATTTTACACTCCAGCAAAACCTCGACCAGCGTGATTATGCTCTCTTACAAATGGATAATTCTCGGGACTTCCCCAGTTGTGCTTCTGAAGTGACTCAAATAAACCTCCACTACTCCATTCAACAAAGTTCCCTTTGCAATACTTTCAGTTCGCTGACCGCCTAGTACTGCATTACCAGCAGACAACGCACATAAAGCTTAGTGTATGCCAACACTAAGACAGTCCGCAGGCTTATCCCGGGATCTTAGGCCTACGACGGACCCGTTACCTTCCTTCCATTGAGATTCAACAAACCTCAACGTGACATAAAAGTACGAACATACGAATATAATCTAATTTCGTCAATTCTGTCCAGTCCAAAAAATGTCCTTTTTCATCACCTAGTATTTTAGTCTAAACTAACCATCCGATGCAACTACCAATAGCTGATGCAGCGGAAGCGGTGGGGGGTTTATTATTACCATATGACCCACACCAACATTTACACTACTAGTGGAAACGTAACTGTAATGACGGGCCCATAAGTCATTATTTTCCTTATAACAATATCAAAGGTCCTCCGACGGATCTTTAGTAGAGCTAAAAAGGACTAAGTAATGAAAATTGGAGAGCTTTTCCCTCATGAGGACCTATAATGAAGCTCCAGCTTTAAAATAATATACATCATATATTATTCAGAAATAAACCATAATACTTGAAATAATGACAAATGCTAATCTTTCTATTATTTCTCTTTGTTATTTCAGAAATATGAATGGTCAATCACAAGTACAAACTGTAAACCATCATTTAGTTCTCTGTTACAGATTAAATCACCACAAACATTACAAGATAAGTGATTCCAATTCATCGAATAGATTAGATATAGAGGAGGGAGACGGAAAGAAGGAAAACATCCAGGAAATACAGTTTTCTCACCAAGATGAGGGAAAACTAATGCACAGAGTGCATTTAGTTCGATAAGCTAACCCCACGGCCATTAGGATATAGCATGGGCAGCACCATCAGCCGATGATGTGCAAAATCTCTAGGAAAGTTCTCAGGTTTCCAGCCAAGTACACCAGCCAAAGTTTCTCAGGAATCAGCACGACATACAGCATACCACGAACGCAGGACAGGCCACCAGTCTGTGAGCAAGCCGACGATCATTTTCCCACCAGCATCTTTAAAGTAGTGTTGCTTCATTTGTTTCTTCTAAAATGTTTCTATTCTAACCCTCTTCAAGTCTTTCATTGGTCAGTACTAAGGGGAGGTAAAATCTCCCGACGATGACTTTATAAACTTCTCTAAACAGTCTTTGTCTAAAGTTATACAACTTCCTAGAGAGGAAGAGAAAAAACTACAGTTTACATTATACATACTTCTTGCAACTGTTTCATTTCTGACTTCCTACAAACCTCGCCTAGACAGGAAAGAATATTACTGTTTTCTACATTCTAAGGAAGCATTTGTAAGTTTTACAAGGACATTGGGAAAAGGAGCACGTTAGCACATCCCCTAACAAATACATTTGCTGAGGCCTATATTTTCGAGCAAAAGGAAAGAGGAGAGAGAAAAATCATTTTCTAAGGCCTACATAGCTTTCACGAAGAATAAAAAAGCTTTTTCTTGTTTTTGCAGTTGCTTATTCCTGCAGATCAGGAAACATAAAAACATTTCAATTAGACAGACAAGATAGTAATTTCTCCCTCATTCATTGATTGTTTCATTTTTCCTTAATGTTAACTCCACTACTTGTATTTTATTCCGACTTTCAAATACGTACACATTTGCACATTTCTCTGTTGTACTTTTAAAATTCGCACGTTAGTAATTTCGGTTTTAACTCACGTTAGTAATTTATTAAAAACACACTCATGTGTAGATTTTTCTCAGCAGATTTATTTGCAAAAATCGTGCTCTATCAATATCCACTGCATTTCACTTCCGAAATTAGATGTGCCTTTTACTGGCTTGTTAGCTCTAGGATACTTTATTTAGGTCACTGATGTGCTTTACAAATCCAGCTAATTTTTAATTGAAACTTATATTTTTCTTCTAGGGCCCAAGACACCAGTGAGACACCTGATATCTATGCGGAGTCTATGAGAGGGCTTATTATGTCACGAAAACTCGAGGAGTTGTGTGTCATCTTCAAATCCATCAGTAATTATGCAATTTATCTGAGAGGACTGGTGGTGGCATATAAACTCACACTCATAAAGAAGCCCATCAGAGACTAGTTGATGGTGCACACCACCAAAAATGCATTCAGGCCAAGCTGTCACATGAGCCATGAAGCTCATTTTGATAAAAGCACTAGATAGAGATATTAGTGCAGAAGTACAGAAGGTTGATGAGGGGACACTATTGGGATCAAAAGTCAAAGGAAAGGGGCTAATATAATATGGGAGTTAGACATTGTTTTTTGATCAAGGTGTAGGAATAAGGAACATTACGCTAGGATGTGCAAAATCATGGTGAGGGGTGAGAGAGTAGGCAAATTGATACATTGCAAGGGACAGTGCACTTGTCAGCTGTCAAGGAGATTAGTGCTGAAGACATGAATGATCTGAAGTGTGAAGTGATAATCAACAATGTAAGAATATTAGTAGAGGTGTGGTGGCTTACATGAATTGATGGTTCCTGCTCTGATACCAGAATGGAGAAATTCTTTAGAGTTGGAGGTTGTAAATCTACAGCTCAAGAATATATGCTTACAAGGTATGGTATATGTGGTGAGAAAGGGGTTTATAATTTTGGAGTGGGTGCTCTAAAGTGGTAGCCTTACTGCTAGAGCGGTCGACCTTGAAGTTGGGGAACCGGGTTCGAGACTCAGCAACGACGTTGAACATCCTGTGATTCTGGGCAAATCACTTAATCTCCCTGTGCCCAACAAAAATGAATGTGTCATCTGTAACAAAACTGGTGCTCATGTAACGCGCTCTGATACCCGATGTCTCCGGTCTAGTTCGCGCTAAATAAAAAAAAAATTGCCTCTGGGAGCAGAAGAACAGAATACGTTGTTGACGAGGGGCATGTTTAGGAGAAACTAGAGATTATCAACCTAGGCATGACTGTGAATAAGCTGCTTTACAAGTAACCTGCATCTTTTTGCTCTAAAACTGTGTTTCAGTGGAATCCTATTCCTCAGGTAGGCAAGTTTAGTACGTGTTTTTGATATGAAATAAAGCAGGGAAGTGAAAAGTTATGCTTCATTAGAGGACTCTTAACGACTAATCCAAAATGTGGTGGCACACAAGCCCAATTCCTTGATCCACAACTGTATTACTGAAAAGTCCTTTGTTATGTCCATGCTGACCACCATGTTATAGAAGTGGTCATCACTGCCATGGCATGATTTGATTTTAGTCTTACAGTAGTGACTTGTCACAGATATTGAGTTATTTTTTGTTCAATTGAGATTTTCAGAATTTGCACAAACAACTACTAGAGCATATCAATTTAGAAAAGGGTTGCTTGCACGGGGCATCTGAGTAGGGCAGATGTAGCAAATACTAATGGGTATATTTACAAGCCCCTTTGCATCGCTCTTGCAGCACGCAACGTGGTGCAATGAGATTTATAAAGCCATGCAAGGCCACCTTGCATGGCCCTGAGTGGCTTCATCAATCTCGAGTAATGCAATGCAGTGCAAACCTCTGCATTGCTTTACTCTGTGCCAGGGAGGTGTTTCGATCAGTGTTGTGTGGGTACTCCCACGCAACTCCCATGGTTTTTGACACATTCCCAGATTTACCAGAAGTGGTAAACCTGGGAATGTTCCAAAAAGATACGCCTCCCCAGGTGAGGCATAACGAAGAGAAATATCTTTATTTCTCCACGTTTTTTCCTCTTTCTATGTGTGCTGCAGATGCAGCACACATAGAAAGAGGAAAAAGCCTCATGGGATTGTTTTTGCGCAGGAAGGGCACACACAGAAAGGTGAAACAGAGTACTGTTAATTGAGGACATTACGGTACTAAAGAGAGGTTCAAGGTTTTTGTGAATTTGGTCAAGGTAGAGAGAGATGGAGTCGGGGCGATTTTAGGATTTGGAAATCTGAGTGTTTGCATGGGGGATGTAAGAAGATGGTTTGGTTAAGGACTTGTGTATCAAAATGGGCTCGGAGAGGATGTAGAATCAGACAGTTATTTATGACGTCCAGAGGATCACTGACATAATATTGATGCATACAATACCAAAACACAAACATATTGGAAAATAAATCTCATCAACAAAAATATCACCTTCCTATACTTAACCCCTTCCATGCTCATGACGAGCTGGACTCGTCATGGCACACAGTGGCCGTGTGCTCATGACGAGTCCAGCTCGTCATGACCCCCAGCATCGGAAATCCCTCTGGTGCGGGCACCAGAGGGATTCCCTTTCTCCCCTAAAGCCTCGGGAGTTGGGGAAGAGCTTCCCCAGCTCCAGAGGCCCCCTCTGGTTTCCCTGAAATGACGATCGGCGCGCACGTCGCGCTGATGTCATTTCAGTGAAACTGAAACTGAAATGAGCCAAGAGGCTCATTTCAGTTTCAGTTTCTACGTGCTCAGGGGGCTATCTCAGCCCCTGAGCACGTAGAAACTCAGGAGAGGCTATCGTTGGAAAGGGAGAATCTCCCTAGTGGATCCCTGCTTGGGGATCGCCCCAGGAGGGTGATCCCCAGGCAGGGATCCACCCACTAGGCACCAGGGAGGGGGGAGCGGCCCCTTGGGCAAGGGCCTTTGCTCCCCCATAAACATTTTGGCATAATTAGTCTTTCTGCCCCCCCGGGGGGGGTAGAAAACCCACTAGACACCAGGGACTTTTTTAGAGGATATTTATTAGGGGTGGGGGCTGCCCAAAACGGGCATGCCGATGACCCCCCCCCCCCCGGCCACAAAATTAGTCTTTCTGGGGGGGCAGATGGGGCAGTAGCCAGGGATTTAAAAAAAAAATTATAGTTAGGGGTGGGGGCTGCCCAATATGGGCATGCCAATGCCCCCACCACCCCGCCGCAAAGGTACAGTCTTTCTGCCAATCCTGGGGGGCAGATGGGGGCAGTAGCCCCCAATCTGCCCCCCCCGGGGGGGCAGAAAGCCCACTAGATACCAGGGATTTTTTTTTAAATTATATTCTGGGGTAGGGGCTGCCCAATATGGGCATGCCAATGCCCGCACCCCGACGCAAAGGCACAGTCTTTCTGCCCCTCCTGGGGGGCAGATGGGGGCAGTAGCCCCCAATCTGCCCCCTCGGGGGGCAGAAAGCCCACTAGACACCAGGGCTTTTTTTCCCCTCAATAAATTTAGGGGTGGGGGTTGCCCAAGATGGGCATGCCAATGCCCCCACCCCTCCCCCCACGAAATTCCAGTCTTTCTGCCCCCCCCCGGGGGTTCAGAAACATTCTAGATGCCAGGGATTATTTTTTTTATAGGCCCGGGGGGGCTGCCCAGAATGGGCATGCAAATGCCCCCACCCTACCCCCCAAAGAAAAAAAAAGACTTTTCTGCCCCCCCAGGAGGCAGATGGGGGCAATAGCCCCTGATCTGCCCCCCCCCCGGGGAGGAGGCAGAAAGCCCACTAAGCGTCAGGGATTTTTTTTTATATAGGTAGGGGTGGGGGCTGTTCAGAATGGGCATGTCAATGCCCCCACCCCAAAAAAAATGCTACAGTCATTCTGCTCCCCCGGGAGGCAGATGGGGCAATAGTACCTTATCTGCACCCCGGGGAGCAGAAAGCCCACTAGCCACCAGGGATTTTTTTACAAAGTTCGGGGTGGGGGCTGCCAAGAATGGACATGCCAATGCCCCCACCCACCCCAAAAAGATGCCACTGCCTTTCTGCCCCTCCCAGGAGGCAGATGGGGCAGTAGCCCCTGATCTGCCCCCGGGGGCAGAAAGCCCACTATGTGCCAGCGATTATGCTGGCTTTTTTATACGCAGGGGTGGGGGCTGACCAGAATGGGCATCCCAATGCCCCCGACCCCCAAAAGAATAGCCACAGTCTTTCTGCCCCCTTGGGGGCATATCGGGCAATAGCCCCTGATTTCCCTCCTCCCCAGGGCGGCAGAAAGCCCACTAGGCATTGACTTTTTTTCGGAATGTGCCTACCTGTTGAATTTGGTTCCTAGCTCTGCCGGCACCTAGGGAAACCTAGCAAACCTATACATTTTTTTTAAACTAGACACCCAGGGGAATCCAGGATGGGCTGACTTGACTGGCTCTCACCAGGTTCTGTTACCCAGAATCCCTTGCAAACCTAAAAATTTGTCCCAAAAAACACATTTTCCTCACATTTCTGTGGTGGAAAGTTCTGGAATCTGCGTGGATCCACAAAATTCCACCCACCCCGCGTTCCCCAAAGTCTTCCGAGAAAAATGGTACCTCACTTGTGTGGGTAGGACTAGTGGCCGCGACAGGAAACTGCCCAAAACGCAACATGGACACACCACATTTTCACAGTGAAAACTGACCCTTTTTTTGCAAAGTGCCTAGCTGTAGATTTTGAACGCTAACTCTGCCGGCACCTAGGGAAACCTAGCAAACCTATACATTTTTGAAAACTAGATACCCAGGGGAATCCAGGATGGGGTGACTTGACTGGCTCTCACCAGGTTCTGTTACCCAGAATCCCTTGCAAACCTAAAAATTTGTCCCAAAAAACACATTTTCCTCACATTTCTGTGGTGGAAAGTTCTGGAATCTGCGTGGATCCACAAAATTCCACCCACCCCGCATTCCCCAAAGTCTTCCGAGAAAAATGGTACCTCACTTGTGTGGGTAGGACTAGTGGCCGCGACAGGAAACTGCCCAAAACGCAACATGGACACACCACATTTTCACAGTGAAAACTGACCCTTTTTTGCAAAGTGCCTAGCTGTAGATTTTGAACGCTAACTCTGCCGGCACCTAGGGAAACCTAGCAAACCTATACATTTTTGAAAACTAGATACCCAGGGGAATCCAGGATGGGGTGACTTGACTGGCTCTCACCAGGTTCTGTTACCCAGAATCCCTTGCAAACCGAAACATTTGTCAAAAAAACACATTTTCCTCACATTTCTGTGGTGGAAAGTTCTGGAATCTGCGTGGATCCACAAATTTCCACCCATCCCGCGTTCCCCAAAGTCTTCCGAGAAAAATGGCACCTCACATGTGTGGGTAGGCCTAGTGCCCGCGACAGGAAACGGCCCAAACGCAACGTGGACACACCACATTTTCACAGTGAAAACGGCCCTTTTTTTGCAAAGTGCCTAGCTTTAGATTTTGAACCCTAACACTGCCAGCACCTAGGAAACCTAGCAAACCTATACATTTTTGAAAACTAGACACCCAGGGGAATCCAGGATGGGGTGACTTGACTGGCTCTCACTAGGATCTGTTACCCAGAATCCCTTGCAAACCTAAAAATATGTCCAAAAAACACATTTTCCTCACATTTCTGTGGTGGAAAGTTCTGGAATCTGCGTGGATGTACAAAATTCCACCCACCCCGCGTCCCCCAAAGTCTTCCGTGAAAAATGGTACCTCACTTGTGTGGATGGGTCAAGTACCCGGGACAGGCAAGGGCCCAAAACCTATTGAGGCGACATCAAAATTACCGATCACAAACCAACCTGGTTTTGCAAGGGGAGTCCCATGAGTTTTGGCCCCGGGCTCGACGGCCATCTAAGGAAACCTACCCAACCCACACATTTCTGAAAACTAGACACCCGGAGGAGTCCAGCGAGGTATGGCTTGCGTGGGGCCTCCAAAATTTTCTTACCCAGAATCCCCTGCAAACCTCAAATTTAGCTGAAAAATCACGTTTTTCTCAAATTTCTGTGTGGGAAAGTACTGGAATCTGCGTGGATCCACAAATTTCCTACCACCCTGCATTCCCCCAGGGCTCCCGATAAAAATGCTACCTCACTTGTGTGGGTAGGCATAGTGGCTGAAACAGGAAATGGCCCAAATCATATTGTGGAGACTTCAAAATTACCTATAACAAAACTACCTGGTTTTGGGGGGGGCACTTGGTTTTTTGGCCCCGGGCTCGCTGCCATCTAGGGAAACCTACCAATCCCACATGTTTCTGAAAACTAGACACCCTGGGGAGTCCAATGAGGTATGGCTTGCGTGGTTCCCCCAACGATTCCCTACCCAGAATCCCCTGCAACCCTCAAATTTAGCTGAAAAAAACATATTTTCCACATATGTTTGCATGGAATCACCGTGCTGGCACAAATGTCCTACCACCCAGCGTTGCCCTTGTTCCCCCGAGTAAAATGATACCTCACTTGTGTGGGTGTCCAAAGCAGAACTGGCTAAAAACGTATTTTTAAAAAAAAGTAGCGCTTAGAATTCTCGGTGCTATACCCTAAATCCCTATGTTTTGGGCTCTTCCCAGTCACAGGCCTTTGGCCCACCCACAATTTTGATGTCGCCTCAATACGTTGTGGGCCCTTGCCTGTCGCGGGTACTTGGGCCTCCCAACCGAGTGAGGCACCATTTTTATCGGGAGACCTGGGGGAACGCTGGGTGGTAGGAAATTTGTGTCAGCCCTGTGATGCCACAACTTTACCACACAAAAATGTGTGAAAAAAGGGATTTTTTCAGCAAAATTTCAGGTTTGCAGGGGATTCTGGGTAAGAAAACGGTGGGGGATCCACGCAAGCCATACCTCCCTGGAATCCCCCGGGTGTCTACTTTTCAGAGATGTGTGGGTTTGGTAGGTTTCCCTAGGTGGCCGCCGAGCCCCGGGCCAAAACGTCATGGACCCCCCTTGCAAAACCAGGTCGTTTTGTGATAGGCCATTTTGAGGTCGCCTCAATACGTTGTGGGCCCTTGCCTGTCGTGGGTACTTGGGCCTCCCACCCGAGTGAGGCACCATTTTTATCGGGAGACCTGGGGAACGCTGGGTGGTAGGAAATTTGTGTCAGCCCCGTGATGCCACAACTTTACCACACAAAAATGTGTGAAAAAGGGATTTTTTCAGCAAAATGTCAGGTTTGCAGTGGATTCTGGGTAAGGAAACGTTGGGGGATCCACACAAGCCATACCTCCCTGGAATCCCCGGGTGTCTACTTTTCAGAAATGTGTGGGTTTGGTAGGTTTCCCTAGGTGGCCACCGAGCCCCGGGCCAAAACGTCATGGACCCCCTTGCAAAACCAGGTCCTTTTGTGATAGGCCTTTTTGAGGTCGCCTCAATACGTTGTGGGCCCTTGCCTGTCGCGGGTACTTGGGCCTCCCACCCGAGTGAGGCACCATTTTTATCGGGAGACCTGGGGGAACGCTGGGTGGTAGGAAATTTGTGTCAGCCCCATGATGCCACAACTTTACCACACAAAAATGTGTGAAGAAAGTGGTTTTTTCAGCCAAATTTCAGGTTTGCAGGGGATTCTGGGTAAGAAAACGTTGGGGGATCCATGCAAGCCATACCTCCCTGGAATCCCCGGGTGTCTACTTTTCATAAATGTGTGGGTTTGGTAGGTTTCCCTAGGTGGCCACCGAGCCCCGGGCCAAAACGTCATGGGACCCCCCTTGCAAAACCAGGTCGTTTTGTGATAGGCCATTTTGAGGTCGCCTCAATACGTTGTGGGCCCTTGCCTGTCGCGGGTACTTGGGCCTCCCACCCGAGTGAGGCACCATTTTTATCGGGAGACCTGGGGGAACGCTGGGTGGTAGGAAATTTGTGTCAGCCCCGTGATGTCACAACTTTACCACACAAAAATGTGTGAAGAAAGGGATTTTTTTCAGCAAAATGTCAGGTTTGCAGGGGATTCTGGGTAAGAAAACATTGGGGGATCCACACAAGCCATACCTCCCTGGAATCCCCCGGGTGTCTACTTTTCAGAAATGTGTGGGTTTGGTAGGTTTCCCTAGGTGGCCGCCGAGCGCCGGGCCAAAACGTCATGGGACCCCCCCTTGCAAAACCAGGTTGTTTTTGTTAGGCCATTTTGAGGTCGCCTCAATACGTTGTGGGCCCTTGCCTGTCGCGGGTACTTGGGCCTCCCACCCGAGTGAGGCACCATTTTTATCGGGAGCCCTGGGGGAATGCTGGGTGGTAGGAAATTTGTGTCAGCCCCGTGATGCCACAACTTTACCACACAAAAATGTGTGAAAAAAGGGTATTTTTTCATCAAAATGTCAGGTTTGCAGGGGATTCTGGGTAAGAAAACGTTGGGGGATCCACGCAAGCCATACCTCCCTGGAATCCCCCGGGTGTCTACTTTTCAGAAATGTGTGGGTTTGGTAGGTTCCTCTAGGTGGCCGCCGAGCCCCGGGCCAAAACATCATGGGACCCCCCTTGCAAAACCAGGTCGTTTTGTGATAGGCCATTTTGAGGTCGCCTCAATACGTTGTGGGCCCTTGCCTGTCGCGGGTACTTGGGCTTCCCACCCGAGTGAGGCACCATTTTTTTCGGAAGACCTTGGGGAACGCGGGGTGGGTGGAATTTTGTGGATCCACGCAGATTCCAGAACTTTCCACCACAGAAAAGTGAGGAAAATGTGTTTTTTTTGCCAATTTTTTAGGTTTGCAAGGGATTCTTGGTAACAGAACCTGGTGAGAGCCAGTCAAGTCACCCCATCCTGGATTCCCCTGGGTGTCTACTGTTCAAAAATGTATAGGCTTGCTAGGTTTCCCTAAGTGCCGGCAGAGCTAGGGTTCAAAAACTACAGCTAGGCACTTTGCAAAAAAAGGGTCATTTTTCACTGTGAAAATGTGGTGCGTCCACGTTGCGTTTTCCGCTGCTTCCTGTCGCGGGCACTAGGCCTACCCACACAAGTGAGGTACCATTTTTTTCGGAAGACCTTGGGGAACACGAGGTGGGTGGAATTTTGTGGATCCACGCAGATTCCAGAACTTTCCACCACAGGAAAGTGAGGAAAATGTGTTTTTTTTGCCAATTTCTTATGTTTGCAAGGGATTCTGGGTAACAGAACCTGGTGAGAGCCAGTCAAGTCACCCCATCCTGTATTCCCCTGGGTGTCTACTTTTAAAAAATGTATAGGTTTGCTAGGTTTCCCTAAGTGCCGGCAGAGCTAGGGTTCAAAAACTACAACTAGGCACTTTGCAATAAAAGGGTCATTTTTCACTGTGAAGATGTGGTGCGTCCACGTTGCGTTTTGCGCTGCTTCCTGTCGCGGGCACTAGGCCTACCCACACAAGTGAGGTACCATTTTTTTTGGAAGACCTTAGGAAACGCGGGGTGGGTGGAATTTTGAGGATCCACACAGATTCCAGAACTTTCCACCACAGAAAAGTGAGGAAAATGTGTTTTTTTTGCCAATTTTTTAGGTTTGCAAGGGATTCTGGGTAACAGAACCTGGTGAGAGCCAGTCAAGTCACCCCATCCTGGATTCCCCTGGGTGTCTACTTTTCAAAAATGTATAGGTTTGCTAGGTTTCCCTAAGTGCCGGCAGAGCTAGGGTTCAAAAACTACAGCTAGGCACTTTGCAAAAAAAGGGTCATTTTTCACTGTGAAAATGTGGTGCGTCCACGTTGCGTTTTCCGCTGCTTCCTGTCGCGGGCACTAGGCCTACCCACACAAGTGAGGTACCATTTTTTTCGGAAGACCTTGGGGAACACGAGGTGGGTGGAATTTTGTGGATCCACGCAGATTCCAGAACTTTCCACCACAGAAAAGTGAGGAAAATGTGTTTTTTTTGCCAATTTCTTATGTTTGCAAGGGATTCTGGGTAACAGAACCTGGTGAGGGCCAGTCAATTCACCCCATCCTGGATTCCCCTGGGTGTCTACTTTTCAAAAATGTATAGGTTTGCTAGGTTTCCCTAAGTGCCGGCAGAGCTAGGGTTCAAAAACTACAACTAGGCACTTTGCAATAAAAGGGTCATTTTTCACTGTGAAGATGTGGTGCGTCCACGTTGCGTTTTGCGCTGCTTCCTGTCGCGGGCACTAGGCCTACCCACACAAGTGAGGTACCATTTTTTTCGGAAGACCTTAGGAAACGCGGGGTAGGTGGAATTTTGAGGATCCACACAGATTCCAGAACTTTCCACCACAGAAAAGTGAGGAAAATGTGGTTTTTTTTGCCAATTTTTTAGGTTTGCAAGGGATTCTGGGTAACAGAACCTGGTGAGAACCAGTCAAGTCACCCTATACTGGATTCCCTGGGTGTCTACTTTTCAAAAATGTATAGGTTTGCTAGGTTTCCCTAAGTTCTGGCAGAGCTAGGGTTCAAAAACTACAGCTAGGTACTTTGCAAAAAAAGGGTCATTTTTCACTGTGAAAATGTGGTGCGTCCACGTTGCATTTTGCGCTGCTTCCTGTCACGGGCACTAGGCCTACCCACACAAGTGAGGTACCATTTTTTTCGGAAGACCTTGGGAAACGTGGGGTGGGTGGAATTTTGTGGATCCACACAGATTCCAGAACTTTCCACCACAGAAAAGTGAGGAAAATGTGTTTCTTTTGCCAATTTTTTAGGTTTGCAAGGGATTCTGGGTAACAGAACCTGGTGAGAGCCAGTCAAGTCACCCCATCCTGAATTCCCCTGGGTGTCTAGTTTTCAAAAATGTATAGGTTTGCTAGGTTTCCCTAAGTGCCCGCAGAGCTAGTGTTCAAAAACTACAGCTAGGCACTTTGCAAAAAAAGGGTAATTTTTCATTGTGAAAATGTGGCACGTCCACGTTGCATTTTGAGCCATTTCCTAGTGTGGGCACAAGGCCTACCCACACAAGTGAGATACCATTTTTATCGGGAGACTTAGGGTAACACAGAATTGTAGAGCAACTGTTATTACCTATTGACTTTCGATGCATTTCTGCCTTCCAAATGAAAGACAATGTGTAAAAAATAAGTCATTTTGAAAAATGACCTATAATTCTCATGCTAGTATGGGTACTCCCAATTTCGGAAATGTGCAAATATCTACTGTTTCTAAAATCTACATTTTGTTCCCATTTCAGAAATACATAGGTGTCTTTCATAACAATTTTTCCATGTATACATTTTCCCAAAATAATTTCTATATACCCGGTACATAATAAAAAACCATTGCAAGATGCTGCTCAGTTATTGGCTCTGGGTTTGTCGGGTTCTTGGTGAACCTACAAGTCCTATATATCCCCACAACCAGAAAGGTCCAGCGGATATAACGGTATATTGCTTTCAAAAAGCTGTCATAATTAGAAGAAGTTACAGGTGAAAACGTTGACACAAATGGCTGTTTTTTTCAACTAATTTTCAATTTTTCCTTTATTTAACTGTTAGTTTCTATAAGGAAAACTTTAAGGATCTACACAAATGACCCCTTGCTGAATTCAGAATTTGTCTACTTTTCAGAAATGTATCGCTTTCCAGTATCCATTATTGGTTTCATACCCATTTCTACCATTAACTGGAAGGAGGTTGAAAGCACAAAAAATAGCAAAAATAGGCTATGTCCCAGAAAAATGCCAAAACTGTGTAAAAAAAGTTGTTTTTCTGACAAAAGTCTGCTTGTCCCTGAAAGCTGGGAAGATGGTGATTGCAGCACCACAACCCCTTTTTTGATGCCATTTTCAGGAAAAAAACAAGACGCTTTCATCTGTAGCCCTTTTTTCGCATTTTTCCCAAAAAAAACAACATTTTGCTGTATTTTGGCTAATTTCTGGGTCCCCTCCAGGGAAATCCACAAACCCTGGGTACCTTTACAATCCACATGATGTTAGAAAAAAGGACGCAAATTTGGCATGGATACCTTATGTGGTCAAAAAGTTACAGGGGCCTAAGCGCGCACTACCCCAAATAGCCAAAAAAAGGCTTAGCACAGGGGGGGAAAGGCCTAGCAGCGAAGGGGTTAACTAATAAAATTATGAATATCAAGAGCATAAATATCGTTGTTAAAAATATCGATTTTTACTTATATCAAAAACACAAATTTCAAAAACAAAAATATTGTCACTTTCAAATATACATAAAATATGTCAAAAATATCAATTCACACAATACCAACTACAATAATATTGCCAAACTAATTACATTATCATTAATAAATATAAAAAACACTTTTTAGGTAAAATAATTATTTAAAATAAACATAAAACATTGTATCCACACGTTTGAATTAAAAATAAATATATTACATCAACAAAATGTTTATAATTCGCCCCAATAAAATATCTAACTAAATTTCCAGAAATGTAACCCAAAAGATTTGCATTAACTACAAACATTTATACAACAATCTAAATATGAATAATTATATATAAATACAATTTTATTCCAAACTATCAAACTATGGGCCTGATTAGGATGTCGGTTGGACCACCACTGACAGGCTGTCAGTGCACCGCATTATGATGCAGTGGGTTGGACCGCATGGGTCAGAGGGACCAACCGGCGCTTCGGACTGTCGATCGGATTGTATTCTCTACAATAGGGGTGGTGACTGCTCAGGCACCGCTGTAGGGATTACAATATCCCTTTCCGACAGCCTTTCCATGGAGGTTTGAGAGCCATAGAAAGGCTGTCAGAAAGAGACTTTGGGGGCCACTAGCAGGGCCTCCATCCCACCTGGGCCTCCAGTATGAGGCCCGGGGGGCACAGGTGCCCCCCAAACATCCATGCCCTGTGTGTCAGTCACCACATGGTGCCTGGCACACAGGGCATGGATGATTTAAAACATTGTCTTTTCCACTGCAGCTTGTGCTGCAGCCCTTTTCTGGGCCACTGCTCAAGCCGCAATAGAAAAGGGGATGTTGCCGATCGCCTACACAGCGGTCGCATCTTAACTGGGTGGGTGGATCTGCCGGCTACATGTCGGTCGGTTTTCAACCCGCTGCGATGGTAGTCAGACGCTTGTCGGACCACCATCGTAATTAGGCCCTAAATATCAAACATTATGAACTAAAACTAAATAAACCAATAAAATCAAAATGTAACCTACCTTAACCAAAAAAAAAAAAACAATTAAAGCGACAATATAAAAGGCACACTATTTTTATCAACTCAATACTTCAAAAATGACAAATGCTGCAAGACAAGGAAACTCTGGCAAATTCTTTGAACCGACCCTTAAAGAAGAAATATATACATCTCAACAACTACCTATCCAAGTATTCAAAACTTATATTTAAACTAAAACTTACTTGCAAATAACATTTAAAATGTAAAATAGCAAATAATTAACAAAACACTCCCCAACTAGTATCTTTTTGCATGGACTTCCTAAAAGAAAACACTACGACACTGAAAAGGGATAACCTGCCAGAAAAAAGCACCTATCGCATACCAGCAAAAATACAAACTAAGCATACATAAATTATAAAAAAATATAAACTCACCTCAATAATGAGTAAAAATAAACCTAAGAACCCCAACCTCTACCAACTACCTACAGATAAACATTTAAAATTAAACTGATGCTTTTTTTTCTTCTGCCAGAAAAGAAAAGATCTGCTCCATATTACAGCACCCACAACAGAAAAGCTGGAAAACAATAAGAAACACCTAAAAAGAACAGACTTGGAAATATATAAAATAGAGGTAGTTGCATAATTTTAGATGTAAATTACAAATGTATAAAGTTTAAAAAGTGTATTTATTTATACTATTACACTATTTTCAGATACAATGCCAGAGAGAGCGAAATATATAACATCCACAAAGGAAAGCAGCTACTAAGTCACTTAGGCTACACCTACATCCAAGAATATGCATCAACAGAAAATGTGAATTGGAAATGTATTAAATATTATTCAAATTCATGTTATGGAGGGCCACTACAAAAGATGATGTTGTAAATAATGAAAGGAAACACAACCATCCCCCAAATGTGACAGAACTGGATGTAATGGAGGTATTGCAGGATATAGGAGAGGCAAGAACTAGCTCTCAGGAGCCCACAACCAAAATCCTAAAAGATATACTGCCTAATGTCCCCAAACACATCACAGGCCAACTACCACCTATACCCACTTTAAAATATTTAATTGCACAAACTAAAAAAACAACCAGCGATGCTTCTCCTGCTCCTAAAAAATACCAAGACATCGGAATACCTAAATATTTAGAAATGGCACATAATGAGGAACCTTTCCTTTTATATTACAACCCAAACAATGATAAACAAATCCTAATATTCTCTACAGCAGGTAACTTACTACAACTAAGCCATAGTCAAGTCTGGATGATGGATGGGACCTTCAAAACATGTCCCAAATCATTTACTGAAATATACACAATACATGGTGAATATCAAAATACAAATATCCCTTTTATATATGTCTACTACCAAATAAACAAAGCGCACTTATTATGAACTCTTAAACCACTATAAACATAAAACAAATAACCACTACCGACAAAATTTGATCATAGACCTTGAACAAGCCATGATTCAACCCATTTTAAAAATGTACCTCCACACATCCATACAAGTCTGTTACTACAATTTCAATCAAAGCATATGGAGACACCTCCATTAATATGCACTAAGGGGCCGATTCCGATCTCAGCCGGTAGGGCTCCGAATCGGATTCGTCTTTACCGGATCCGATTCGGAGGCCTTTTTCGCGACCGATTCGTACAGTCATCCCAGCGAGCAAGTACGATGCGAGCGCACGTGAAATCGCCGACGACTCGTTCCCGGGTCCCAACCGCTCCGACCGACTCGTACGGACACGGCTCGCACCATGCAATGGAGACGTTTCCCGACCGAGCAAGTACGATGCGCGCTTCGAACAGCCCGACCGACTCGTAGCGTCCGGCTCCAAAGAGCTGTCGGAGCCGGACTTCGGGGGTCCGTGTCGGACCCCCCTGCACGCATAGCCGCACGAGTCGCACACAGGGGGGACCCAAGGGTCCCCCCTAAACATGCATGTACGGTGCGAGTCGCACCGATGCATACCCACTGTAGGGGGCCCCCCTGTTCGCGACATACCCATTCAGTCAATGGGAGCCCGTGTACGCGTTGTACAACCGGCGCCCATTGACTTCAATGGGAGTCCGACCAAATCGAGTCGGGCAGCGTACGGCCGCATCGTACTCGCTCGGTCGGACTGCGGGAGTCCGGCTCGGTCGGAAATCTCTCCGGATCCGGCTCGGTCGGAGAGTTTTCCGGCCCGAATCGGAATCGGCCCCTAAGTGTAGACTATGCTACAAACAGCTAATTTGCCTTTGAAATATAAACACAATAGTACTAGCCTATGTCCCTGTCACAGAGGTAGCTAACCACCACAAATTACTAATAGAAAGTACTTTCTACAACAACAAAACAAAGATAAGCTAAGTCCCCATATGGATTATTTTGAAGACACTTGGGTTGGACACAGTCTCCAACCCAAATTGCAAATACCATTGTGGAATGTCTATGACAGCCCTTTGGCACAGGAAGCCAAAACAAACAACTCCATGGAAGGGCCGCACAATGCCTTCCAATCCACACTAGACAGAGCCCAACCTACACTCTATAATATATAAAAGCATTACAAAAAGAGAAAAGCTACCAGCAAATATGAATGGAGCAATCTGTAAGCCAAATTGCACCTAAACAATTTAAAGTCAAGCTCTTCCTAACCATCAAAGGAGAAGATAACTTAGAAATAATATCCAAAAGCATAATATTAAATAAATGGTAACCTACAAAAGTCCCAAAAAACTGTTACAAAATCTAAACCAACATGACAAATCATCCACCAAAAACAACAACAAAAAATTCAAAAAAGTCCCAAATAAATGCAAAGATAAAATGAATCCAATAGAGATCCCTCGAAGCAATCCAAAGTATCTAGGAGCCATGAAAACAGAAAAAGGTGTTAAAAAAATTAATGCTCTTGGAAATGCGAAAAAATGGAAATCAAAGTTAAAAATATTGGTTTATAATATACCAAAAGTGATTTCCCTAAAAAAATGGTAACACTCAAGGCCCATAGGACATGTTCCTAGACAAATACCTGGACATTAAATATGAAAACCCACCAGCAAAACAAATTCCAGTCCCAAAAATACATATACATGTCACTTAATCATCATGAAATAAGTAACATAACACAATAGAACATAACGATACATTACTAAAACTATAGGTCTCATTAGGATGTCGGTCAGAAACTGACTGACTTGCGGTCGGCGGTTCCGCCCGACCGATTATGATGCTTTCGAACACCGTTGGTAAGGACGCCTGTGTTCAGACCGACAACACAGGCTCCAATGGGGAAAATGGGTGTCTGTGGAAAACATTGCACACTGTTGCGGGCACCCCATGGTGTCTGCCACACTGTGCATGGTTTTACAGGGGGGTCCATTGGGTACCCCCTTGACCCCAAACCAGAGGACTCAGGATGAAGGGAGGCCTGCTAGGGGCCCCCTAAAGTCAGTTTCCAACAGCCTTTTTGTGTCAGACAGACCGAGTCGGAAAGGCTGTTGGAATCCGACATCGTAATCGGTCAGTCGGAAACGCTGTCCATAGAGCTGTATGAATTGGCTCTGACCGACTCGGTTTCCCTTCAGACCGCAAGCATCGTAATCGGTCGATCGGAATTGTTTCCGACCGAGTCGTAATGATGGGTTCTGACACGGTCTAGGAGAATCCGACTGTCGGTCGTAAGCTTTCCGCCAACATCGTAATGAGGCCCATAGTACGAAAACCCAAAATCTACTCACTGGTGAAAAACACTACAATTAATACAGAAAAATGTACAAAAAAACCCACAAACAACACTGAAACTAACCTTTAGACCTCCCCCAGACGATCCCCCTACCATCAAAACCTTAAAAAACCTTTAAAAAGGACTTACCTCTTCTGACGAACATCAACACCTTACCCCAACCTGGATCCCGGAAAACAGACTAAAAGTTACACAAATAGACTTTAAAAAAAGACTATCTCCCTATAGAAATAAATGGGAAATAATTTAACAATATTGAATAAATGTATTAAAAAAGGAAAAAATTATTAAACATGTAAACATGCCAAGAAAATGTGCAAATTAAAAAATAGCATAAAATAAATACAATTATTTAATATATACTAAAAAGGTGTGAATTTAGGACATTTTGAAAGATGTTAAATGATGGGAAAAATGGAAAATGTACCACATACAATACTATTTCAATATGATTTAAATGTTTATGTAAAAATAAAAACATATTAAAAATGTTTTATCTATCTATATATAAATGTTTATTTTGAAGTTGAAATATATATGTTTAAAAATGTAAAAATATACATTAAACTTTGAAGTCAAATACAGGTCAGGGGGGACACCCTGAACCTGGTCCTCCAACCCAGGGTCTGTACCCTTAGGCTGGACCTGTGCCTGGCAACCCAGGACTTCCGGGGGAGTACACCGACCCCCCCAAGGGAAACACACTCCCCATGAGTTGTTCGAGAGTCCACCTGGCGCAGGTCTCCAGCCTCCTGTCCCTCTGACAGAGCATGAAGACCCCCCAGGCCAGAAGTGGCCTCACCAGGGTCAGTCCTGGTGTGCTCTGACCTCAGAGCTGGCAACCCCTGACCCACTGGACCTTCCACTGGGGACTTCTTCCCCCTCACCATTTTCTCTGGACTCATGCACCCTCCCCATTGGAGCGGTGCTGCCAGACACCAGAACTGGTGAGATTCTTGTTACAGCAGTCACCCCCAGTTCACCTGACACTTTGGGATCCCCCTCAGGGGATGGCCTCTCGGACAGACTAGGCCCCCCTCCTGGTGTTCACTCCATCAACCAACCAGGCCCTGGGACTGGGTTTCAGGCACCCTGGGACACAGCCCACTCCCACTCCTTCTCCTCTGAGACAGGACGTGGGACCCTACACCCCTCCCACTACACTGGGACCTATCTGGGCTACCGCCAACCTCCCCTACTTCACTTGGTTGGGGAAAACCTGAGCCACCCCCCTCAGGATTACTCCCAAAAGCTTCTTCAGACCCTCTGGAATCCACCAAATGGTCTGCCTCCAATGCAAACTCCCTTGGGTCAGAGAACTCACACTCCTCTGACTGTTGGCATAGCTCTGTAAAACAGGGACTTAAAATATGCTCTCCAACAATCGAATCACACAGCCCCACACAAGTGTTGACCAAGCTACTCTTTGCCTCACCATCCAGTGCCTTACACAAGTACCTCACATCACCCTCCTGAGACTGGCAAAACAGTGTCTGACTGTTTCTGTCACTCAACCCACACTCTTCTGGGTGGTCTCCATACCCACATACCAAGGCTTCTACCATGGGCGAACCCCTCTCCCTGCACCTTTCATCTAGAGTTGGTAGAGTGTCCCTCCCACCACTAGGGACACAAACCCCTGTGCCAGTTTCCCAATCCACTTTAGGGACACTGTGCACCACTGGAGCTACCTCATAACCCTGAACCCCTCGGTGTATGTCAACCCCCTCCTTCAAGTCAGGTGCCACATCTCTGGGTGCTTGAACTACTTTCTCAGCACTAGACACTACATTTTTGCTGCCACCATCTGAGCTGGACTCCACCTCCAACCCAGCCAAGCTCACTTGATGAGCTAAACACTTTTCCTTTTTCTTGGCTAAGACACTCATGGCCTAAAGCCTCTCGAGCTCCACATGAAGCTCTCTCATTCATAATTCATGTGCCAAAAGCAACTTCCTTTCTTCCAAGGCACGAGCGTTCTTGCTCTCCTCTGCCTTTAGTCTCATGACCTCCAATTCATGATCCCTGGCCCTTTGCCTTTCCTCCAAATCCTCTGGAGAAAAATTCCTGGAAGAATGATTGCTGTCAGCCCTAGAGGCTGCTCTCCCAACAGGCCAATTCTGGGATCTGAAAAGGCCTTCTGGCACACCCCCATCCACATCTGCATCATCTGTCTCCCCAGCTTCTCTGGGCTCCCACCGGGCCCCTAAGGCCTTCTGTAGCTCCTCTTTCCTAGAGTTGCTCCTCATGGGGCATTCAAAGCGCCTGCAGAACTGCTTGAGTTGCTCTACTTTGTAACTACTTAACATTTCAATGTCAAACTCTAATTTTGCAGCCTCACTTGCTGGTTTACTACTCAGAGACATGGTGCGTGGATACTCATGGGTCAGATCAAAAATAGAACAAAAATAAAACACAGTATGTGGTTGCGTAGTGGTCTGCACTAAACTAGTGATGTACACCAATCACTGTGGGTCGAGTACAAATATAGGTTCAAATCTTCACCGCTGACCACCAATGTTAGAAATGCTGGTCTCTAGTTGGCAGAGGTAGGTACCTTTGTCCAAATAGGGACCCTTGCTTCTAGTCAGGGTAAGGGGGATACACACTTTAGATAACCCCTGCTCACCCCCTTGGTAGCTTGGCACGAGCAGACTGGCTTATCCAAAAGGCAATGTGTAAAGTATTTGTACCAACACTCACAGTAACACAGTGATAACACCACAAATGGACACCACACCGGTTTAGAAAAATAAAGTATCTTTATCTAAACTTAACAAGACAAAAAGGACAAAAATCCAACATACAAAATTTACGAAAAATGACTTTCAAAAGGTTTTAGCAATTGAGTCCACAGAAAACTATGGATGCGCGATTTCTTGCAAAGTACCTGTTGTTGCGACAAAGTTCACCAAGCCAAACAGCCGCAGCGATGAGAAGCGTCGAAAAACAAAGAGATGCGTCGTTCCTGAGACCTTCGTGGATGCGATAGTTCCGCTGTACACAGGGGAGCGATGCGTCGAGTCCGGTCTGTAGGGGGAAGCGATGCATCGGTTCTGAGATGAATCCGATCCGCGGGTGATGCGTCGGGGAAAACTTGCAGCACAGGGGCGATGCTTGGAAATCTGGGATGCACCGGCGAACGATACGGCGGCGTCGAACAGCGCTGCGTCGGTATCTTCTGCCGTGAACCCTCAATGCATCGATTCTTGCAGCGGTGATAGGCACTGCGTCAGTTTCAGCAGCAGCGTGGTGGAGCGGGGAGATTCTTCTCGCACCACGGCGTTGTATCGGAAAAACTGTCGCAAGAAGAGCGATGCGTCGATTTTCTTGTTGTTGCGTTGCTTTCCAGCTCCCAGCAGCAGAAACAACCTCCAGAGGCCCCACACAGTCACAGGCACTCCTGGCAGGTCAGAACTCCCAGCAAGGAAGTTCAGGGGAGCTGGGGGTGAAGTCTTTGTGTTCCTGAGACTTCAAAACAGGAGGCAAGCTCTACTCAAGCCCTTGGAGACTTTCCTCAAGCAGGGCACACAGCACACAGCAAAGTCCTTTTCCTTTCCTTGGCAGAAACAGCAACTGCAGGCCAACCCCAGACGCACAGCAAGGGCAGTACTTCTCCTCAGTTTCTCCAGCTCTTCTCCTCAGCAAAGGTTCCTCTTGATTCCAGAAGTAGTCTAAAGTTCAGGGGTTTTAGGTCTAATACTTATACCCCAAAATGTCCTTGTACTCTTTGTGCAAGGGTTTCTGAGCCCAGTTCAAACCAGTTCTGGGGGGCACTCTGCAAGTGCACAACAACATCCATTGTCAGTGTGAGCCTTGGCTCCAGACACACCACAGGGGGCGGAGCCAGCATTGTGGAAGGCAGGCAAAGCCATATTCAGGTACAGGTGCTACTCCTCCCACCACTCCAAATGCAGATTAGGCCTATTCAACCTAGTGCTGACTCATCCAGACTCCTGGAGCCACTGCACCTCCCCAGCCCCTGCCACTCCAACGTCAGACAGTCAATCCACAAACAGGCAGAGGCACACAGGATGGTTGAACAAGAAAATAGCCACTTTCTAAAAGTGGTATTTTCAAACTCAGAATGTAAAAATCACCTTTCCTAAAAGATGCATCTTTAGATTCTGAGTTCAGGCATACTAAACTTTATTTTCCTATCTGGTCCCAATGGTAAGTTATATTTATAAGATGTTATAAATTAACTCCCATGCTTTCCTATGGGGACAGATAGCCTTACAATAGTGAAAAACGAAATTGGCAATATTTCACTATCAGGACATGCCACACACATCAGGGCATGTCCTACCTTTCACATACACCGCACCCTGCCCACAGGGGTACCTTGGGCCTACCTTAGGGGTGACTGACATGTAAGAAAAGGGAAGGTTAGGTCCTGGCAAGTGGGTGCACTTGCCAAGTCGATATGGCAGTTAACAACTGCGCACAGACACTGCGGTGGCAAGTCTGAGTTACCGTTTCAGGACTACTCGTGTGGGTGGCACAATCAGTGCTGCAGGCCCACTAGTAGTATTTGATTTACCAGCCCCGGCACACTCAGTGCACTTTACTAGGGACTGACCAGTAAATCAAATATCCCAATCAGGGAGAACCAATCATAATAACAATTTACACAGAGAGCATATGCACTTTAGCACTGATCAGCAGTGATAATGTACCCAGAGTCCTAAAACCAACAACAACATGTCAGGAAAAAATAGGAGGAAGAAGCAAAAAGTTTGGGGATAACCCTGCAAAAAGGGCCAAGTCCAACAGGTGGAATGTGTGAATTTCTTTTGTAGAGCACTGGAGGGTTGGAAAGAGGGCAGCAAGATAACTGACTACAAGGGGCTGTATGATTTAATTGCATGGGAGCACTTTTCCAGTCTTTGTGTTCCAGAGCTGCGCTAGCATCTAACGGATAGTAAGCTGACTGCCCCCAGGAAGCAGGATCAGGAGGCGGACCGCTGGACGAGTGCCAGGGTCTACAAGGGGTATGTGGGAAACCCAACCAAGGATGGGCAGGGTCCCCAGCAGAAGAGTGAGGGGAAGAAGGGTAACCAAAAGGAGTTCCCTAAAGGGCCCCAAAATAATTCCCGGGGTAAAGATTCCCAGCCCCCCAGTTTCAAGAAGCCATGGCCCCATAGAAGTAAGCCCGGTGATAGGGGATACCGCAAGTTTATGCATGTGAGAAGGAGGGTCACATGAAAGGGGATCCCAATTGTCCCAAGGCCACACCGGCACCCACTGTCACCGGGGTTAGTTATTGCAGTGCTGGGGGAGGAATTGGTTCCTAGTAAAGGGGGAGAGATAGCTGTGATTACCCTTATCTCGCTAGGAGATAGAGGGATGGTACAGGAAACCTGTCTGCCGGATAACACTGAGAAGTACCTGCAGTTGGTGACCATCAATGTGAGGAAGGTGGAGGCTCTGAGTGACACTGGAGCCAGTGTGACATCTGTGAGGTGTCAGTGGATATCTGAAGAGCAGGTAATCCCTAATGTACTTCACCCTGTAGTTTCAGCAGACAACTCTGAGCACCTGCGTAAGGTGGCGGAGGTTCCCTTTGAATGGGGAGGGGTTTCAGGTCCCTTGAAGGTCGTTGTGAGTCCATCCATGCCTGTCAACTGTCTGCTTGACAATGACCTGTAGAGTTCCCCTTGGAAGGAGGTGGAACACCGGGCTCATTTGAAGATGTCTGCGTGAGTGGGCGTGTGTGACCACTCGGTCAATGGCAGCCAGTAGGGGTACTCAATAAAACCTGGAGCCTGAAACAGTGGCCCAGGTGCCTGCCAGAAGGAAGAGGGTCAGGGGGCATTGAAACCCACCCCAGACGTTCCCATGGTCCAGGAGGAAGCAGACCTTGAGGAAGATGCCCGGAACCTACAGGGGAGCACATGGCAGAACTGGTAATTCTACCTGAGATGACCCATTGGCAGCAGGAAGGGGGTCCCATCTGGGTGGAGTTCTGCAAGGTGCAGATGGAGCGCCCTACTCTTGTTGGTTTGCAGCAGTGCGCAGACAGAATATCGAGTTTTAAATATCGAGTTGCACAAATATCGAGTCAGAAATATCGTGATTGAGAAATATCGGCAGCAAGAATATCGTGGTCAAGAATATCGACTTAAGGTAGGTAATATCTAATTTAAAAATATCGAAGTGTTTAATATCGTTTGCAAAAATATAGTTGTTAAAAATATCGATATTTTAATTAATGTTATGTATTTTAGTATATATTTTAAATGTATGTGATGTATTTTTTTGTATAAGAATTGTTCATATTTTTTAACATATGTGTTACATTTTTAGTAGTTATTATTTTTTTTTATTTGAATTTTGTGTTTTTTAGTTCCGTAGCGGGTTGTGGGTTTATAGGGGGATAGGGTGGGAAGTAATTTAATTATATTAAATTAATGTTTCTTTTTTTGTATGAGAATTGTTTATATTTTTTAATATATGCGTTAAGTTTTTAGTAGTTATTAATTTTTTGGGATTAGAATTTTGTGATTTTTAGTTCCGTACCGGGTTGTGGGTTTATAGGGGAATAGGGTGGGGAGTAATTTAATTATATTAAATTAATTAATATTTTGTATTTATTAATATTTATTTAATAGAGATGTTATAGTATTAAATGTGTAAATTAATTTATTGTTAATTAATTAATATTTAAGTGTTAATTGATATTAATTAATTAATTTGGTAATTAATTATGGTAATTGTGTAATTAATTTTAGGTGTGTGTTTTTGTGTTTATAGGTGTAAAGGGTGAGAAGTAACTTTTTTTATTGATGAATTAATAATTTGTTGTTTATTATTAATAAATATTAATTGGTAATTAATTATGGTAATTGTGTAAATAATTTTAGGTGTGTGTTTTGGGGTTTATAGGGGTACCGGGTGGCAAGTAATTTGTGTTTAATTAATTAATATATAGTTTTTAATTAATGTTTATTATTTGATATTTATTTTGGGTAATTGTTTATTTTTTGTGTGTTGTTTATTTTTAAAGGTGTAAAGGGTGGGTATTAAAAACATTTTACTTACTTCATATTTAGTTGTTTATTATTGATAGTTTTTAATTTTAAAATAAGTTTTAATTGTGTAATGCATTATTTTACAGTTTAATTTAGGTGTGTGTTGTGGGGATGATAGGGTTAAAGTGTGGGTAATTAATTAATTTTTATTATATTTTTTTATTACTAATATTGATAATTAATTATGTTAACCATGGAAGTATATTCTTTTTAAAACTTTAGAAATATTTTGTTGTTTGGGTGGTGTTATAGGGTAGGAAATAAAATAAATACATTAATGTAATGAATAATGTTTTTGTTTGTCAAAACGTTCTAGTTTAAAATATTTATTTTTGGGAAATGTATTCATTATTTTATTTTACATAATATTTGTAGGTATTTGTTATATGTAATTAATATTATACTATGTTTTTTTATATATGAAATATACTGTTTTTAAAATTTTAACATATTTATACATTTATTCATTTATTTATTTTTATATTATTATTATTTTATTATTTTTTGATTTTTAAATATTTATTTAGTTTTTATTTTTGAACTTCTTCGAGTGTGAATATTAAATTTACCCCTATGCTATCTAACACTTTCCCTACTGTTGCACTCTCTGGAGTGGGAATAGTAATTTTACCCCTCCACTATCCAACACTTTCCCTACTGTTGCACTCACTGAGGTGGGAATAGGAATTTTTACCCTTCAGCTATCCAACACTTTCCCTACTGTTGCACTCACTGGAGTGGGAATAGTAATTTTTACCCCTCCGCTATCCAACACTTTCCCTACTGTTGCACTCACTGGAGTTGGAATAGTAAATTTAATCCCTCCACTATCCAACACTTACCCTACTGTTGCACTCACTGGAGTGGGAATAGTAATTTTTACCCCTTCGCTATCTAACACTTTCCCTACTGTTGTACTCATTGGAGTGGGAATAGTAATTTTTACCCCTCCGCTATCCAACACTTTCCCTACTGTTGCACTCACTGGAGTGGGAATAGTAAATTTTACCCCTCCGCTATCCAACACTTTCCCTACTGTTGCACTCACTGGAGTTGGAATAGTAAATTTAATCCCTCCACTATCCAACACTTACCCTACTGTTGCACTCACTGGAGTGGGAATAGTAATTTTTACCCCTTCGCTATCTAACACTTTCCCGACTGTTGTACTCATTGGAGTGGGAATAGTAATTTTACCCCTCCGCTATCCAACACTTTCCCTACTGTTGCACTCACTGGAGTGGGAATAGTAAATTTTACACCTCCGCTATCCAACACTTTCCCTACTGTTGCACTCACTGGAGTTGGAATAGTAAATTTAATCCCTCCACTATCCAACACTTACCCTACTGTTGCACTCACTGGAGTGGGAATAGTAATTTTTACCCCTTCGCTATCTAACACTTTCCCGACTGTTGTACTCATTGGAGTGGGAATAGTAATTTTTACCCCTCCGCTATCCAACACTTTCCCTATTGTTGCACTCACTGGAGTGGGAATAGTAAATTTTACACCTCCGCTATCCAACACTTTCCCTACTGTTGCACTCACTGGAGTTGGAATAGTAAATTTAATCCCTCCACTATCCAACACTTTCCCTACTGTTGCACTCACTGGAGTGGGAATAGTACATTTTACCCCTCCGCTATCCACCACTTTCCCTACTGTTGTACTTATTGGAGTAGGAATAATAATTTTTACCTTTCTGCTATCCAACACTTTCCCTACTGTTGCACTGACTGTATTGGGAAATTTAAGTTTAATAGTTTACTGTTTTAATTTATTATAGAATGTATTTTTTATATTTTAAATTATTGATATATACATATTTTATTTGTATATAATTTTAATCTTTTAAAATAAATTAAAAATAATAGTTTATTAATTATTTTAAAGTAAATATATAGATATATGTATAACATATTATGTATGTGTGTTTATCTTTTTTTTAATTAAGTTTATTTGTTATATTTTGTTAAAATGTATATTCAATGTAATTTATTTTGTTAAAATTAATATTAATATTTAGGGGCCGATTCCGATCTCGGCCGGTAGGGCTCCGAATCGGATTCGGCTTTACCGCATCCGATTTGGAGCCCTGTTTCCCGACCTATTCGTACGTGCGTCCGGCGAGCGAGTACGATGCGAAAACTCCGACCGACTCGTTCGCGAGACCCAACCGCACCGACCGACTCGTACGCGAAAGCCGACCGCACCGACCGACTTGCTCGGACACGCCTCGCACCGCGCATGGAGACGTTCCCCGGCCGGGCAAGTACGATGCGCGCCGCGAGCAGTCCGACCGACTCGCGCCGTCCGGCTCGAAGGAGCAGTCAGAGCCGTACTTTGGGGTTCTGTGTCGGACCCCCCTGTACACGTAGCCGCGCGAGTCGCACACAGGGGGGACCCATGGGTCCCCCCTACCTGTGCGTGTACGGCGCGAGTCGCTTCGCCGCGTACCCGCTGTAGGGGGCACCCTTGTTCGCCTCGCAGCCATTGAGTCAATGGGAGCCCGCGTACGCGTTGTACGACAGGCTCCCATTGACTTCAATGGGAGTCCGACCGAATCGAGTCCGATGGCATACGTGCGCATCGTACTCGTTCGGTTGGGCTGCTAGGGTCCGATTCGGTCGGAAATCTCTCCGAGTCCGGCTCGGTCGGAGAGATTTCCGGCCCGAATCGGAATCGGCCCCTTAATCTATTTAATGTATATTATTTTATTTCATATATTTTTAAATCGATATTTTTGACATCTATATTTTTTATATCAATATTTTGTACTTACCTGTTTAGGTATGGGAGTCAATATTTTTGTAGTCTATACTTTTTAACCAATATTTTTAACATTGATATTTGTGTCATTGATGTTTCATCAGTGAACCGTTTGCCGCAACAGGCTGCAGACCAGGCAGCAGGTGATCAGTCTGGATTACATTGGATTTTTGGGAGAATGGTCTCCTATATAGCGAGCCGAAGGTCGCTGAGCCTGGGTCTGCCCATGTGCTGGTGGTACCCCATTGCTTCAGGGCCTTCTTACTGGGACTGGCTCATGATGTGCCTTTGGCAGGGCATTTGTGGGGCGCCAATAACTTTGACAGGTTTGTCACCCACTTGTTTTGGTCCCAAATGCGAAGGCCCACTGATACTCATTGTAGGTCTTATCAGACTTGCCAGGCAAGCGACAAGATTGGGGGAAGTGTAAGGCTCCCCTCCAACCTCTTCCTTTGGTGAGCACCCCTTTCGAGCGGGTGGGAATTGATATTGTATAGCCACTGAAACCCAAGATAGCCTTAGGCAACAAGTATATCTTGCTCTTAGTGGACCATACCAATCTGTACCCAGAATCTGTCCCTCTCAGGACAAACACGGCCCCTGTGATGAGTCCTTCATTATGGGGATCTTTTCCCATATGGGGTTCCCCAGAGAGGTGGTATCTGACTGGGGTACCAACTTCATATCTAGGTATATGACATCTTTATGGGAGCAGTGTGGTGTAATGTACAAATTCACCACTACTTACCATCCTCAAGGAAATGGGTTGGTTGAGAGTTTCAACCGAACCCTTAAAGGCATGATTAAGGGTCTTAAAGAACCCATGAAGTGTAAGTGGGACGTCTTCTTGCCATGCCTGCTGTTTGCTTACAGGGAGGTGCGGCAGAAATCTTTAGGGTTCAGTCCCTTTGAATTGCTGTATGGGCATTCTGTGAGAGGACCCCTCAGTCTGGTAAAGAAGGGCTGGGAGAAAACTCCCAATAAGACTCCCCAGGATGTATTAAGCTAAATGACGGACTTTAGAAATCAGACTCAGCGCTTCAGGAAACTCATCCAGGCGAATCTGGAAGCTAGCCAGGAAGAAATAAAACGTTGGTATGGCCAGAATATCATTCTTGTAGAGTTTCAACCTGGCCAGAATTTGAGGGTGATGCCCCCAGTGGAGTCTTGTGCACTCAAAGACAAGTGGACTGGGCCATTTGTGGTGGTGGAGCACAAGAATGAAGTTCCCTACTCGGTGGACTTCAAGACTCATAGGAACCCTTTGAGAGTCCTGCACTTGGAAAGCCTCAAACCTCAATTTGAGAGGTCTGAAGTATCTATGCTCCTGGCTACAGATGATGGAATGGAAGAGAAGAACGAACCTCTTCCTGACCTCCAGTCTGCCAAGAAACATGATGGGTCAGTGAATGGTGTGAACCTCTCTTCCACCCTGACCCCAGAGCAGCAGAGGGACTGTTGCTATGTGCTGGGGCAGTTCACCTCCCTGTTCTCCTTGACCCCAGAAATCACCAATTGGTGTGTCCATGATGTGGACACTGGGGACAGTCTGCCTGGAAAACACAAAATTTAGAGGTTGACTGACAAGGTCAAGGGCTAGCATCAAAGTAGAAGTTTCCAAGATGTTGACGTTAGGGGTGATAGAGCTCTATAGCAGCCCCTGGGCTAGCCCAGTGGTCTTGGTTCTGAAAGCTGCTGCACACGATGCCACTCCTGAACTGTTGTTCTGTGTGGACAACTGTGGGCTCAATGACATCACCAGGACTGACGCACACCCCATCCCCAGAGCTGACAAGCTCATTGATCGGTTGGGAGCTGCCCAGCACCTCAGCACATTTGATCTAACGTCTGGGTACTGGCAGATTACCTTAACTGATGGGGGTAGAGAGAGGTCTGCATTCTCAATGCCAGAGGGGCATTACCAGTTCTGTGTCATGCCCTTTGGGTTGAAGAACGCCCCTTCCACATTCCAGAGACTGGTCAACCAGGTACTGTCCAGGCCGGAGGAATTCAGCATCACCTACCTGGATGACAGTGCAGTGTTCAGCTCCAGCTGGGAGGAACACTTGCAACACCTCTGTGAAGTGTTGAGGGCTCTGCAGATGATAGACCTCACTAGCAAGGCCAGTAAGTGCTAGATAGGGCAGGGGCTGTGGTGTACTTAGGGCACCAGGTAGGAAACGGCCAGGTGGTGCCCCTACAACCTAAGATTGACGCCATTCTGGCTTGGGAGCCCCCAAGACCCAGACAGAGGTGAGAGCCTTCTTAGGTCTCACAAGTTATCACAGACGGTTTGCCAAGGGGTATGGCACCATTGCTGCCCCCTTGACAGAGCTGACTTCAAGGAAGCAGCCAAGGAAAGTGATCTGGACTGATGCCTGTCAGACCACATTTGATGCCTTGAAATCTGCCATGTGCAGAGCGCCCGTGCTCAAGGCACCCAATTTCTCCCAAGACTTATGTTGTGCAGACAGATGCTTCAGAGCATGTTATAGGTGCAGTTCTCTCACAATTAAATGACGAGGGCTTGGACCAACCTGTAGCTTTCATTAGTAGGAGGCTACTTGAAGGGATCAGCAGTTGAGTGCAATTGAGCGAGAAGCTTTTGCTGTGAAATGGGTGCCAAAGAAGCTAAGGCCCTACCTGTTTGGGACTCACTTCCGGGTTCAGACAGACCACAGGCCCCTCAGATTATTGTTGCAGATGAGGGGTGGGAACCCAAAACTGTTGAGGTGGTCCATCTCCCTACAGGGGATGGACTTTACAGTGGAACACCAACCTGGTACAGAACACGCCAATGCTGATAGTTTGTCCAGATTCTTTCGCCTTAGTGGTGAGAACTCCCAAGAGGGTGGGTAGTTCTCCCCACTTTTTAGTTGGAGGGTGTAGGAGAGTAGGATCTGCTTCACATGGGTACCCCCACTTTTTGCTGATGCTTCACTGTTTTTCGACTTTAGTCTGGCTGGGGCCCTGCTAATCAGAACCCCAGCCTAGCTGCTTCCTCTCTAAAATGGTTTCCATGTGCCTTAGGCACATCTCTGATTGGAATCTGGAGTGCCCTTATAAGTCCCTAGTATACGGTATACTATGTACCCAGGGCATAGGTACCTCAGAGGCCTACCAGGGGCTGCAGCATGTATTGTGCCACCCCTGGAAGGCCATCCAAAATGACACCACAGGTCTGCTACTGCAGCCTGGGTAAGGAGGTGCATGCACCCCTTACAGTGGTATAGGCTACCTATATCACTACCATTGCACACACATATAAACCTATAAGTCACTCCTATGGCAGGCCTTACCAATCCTGAAGGCAGAGTGCTTGGTTTTTATGTGAGAGGGTGCCCCTGCATGAGCAGAGCCCCTCTACAGCGTTCGAGTCCCTCCTCTGATGCTGTTTGTGGTACAGCCTGACCATATACTCTTAAGTGCATTATATCCTCGCGGTACAATGCTAACTTTGGACTGGCTGCACCAAAACATGTCGTGTTTGGTGTCAAACATCTTGGAATACTACCCCCCTGCCAGTCCTGGCGGCGGGGGTAGCATTCCACCCTTCTAGAGGGAGAGACATGTACACACCGGGCTACCCGGTAACTTCTTTCTAGAGCCCTGGCATCACAAAATGGATGCCGCTGCCACAGACACGGGTCTGGCCTCATGCTGCTGACTGAAACTCCGGCAGGGAGGCCTGGACAATAGGTTTCCTGTCGAAGGGAGGTGTAACCACCTCCCCAGACAGGATAGTGTGTATTGGGGCTGGGCGGGAGCACTCTCTGGTGCTTTGAAGTCCTGCACTGGGGGCACATTTGGTGTCCCTGTGAATACCCCAGTTCAAACCGGCTCAGGGGCTTCCAGCCCCTGCTCTGGTGCGAAACTGGACAAAGGGAAAGGGGTGTAACCACCCCTCTGCCCTGACCCTCCCATAGGTGGGTCCCCAGAGTATGTCCAACCCCCTAACTTGGTATAAGTATGGGACCCCAGTCCTTAGGACTTTAGATTTACCTGGACGAAACTCTGATACAGAATCCTGGACCTTCGACGCTCTACTTCAAGATTAGAGGACTGAAGAATCTCCCTTCTGGTCAAGGAGTGACTCCCCTGCTTGGCAGGCACCTAAGAAGCAATTGTCCGGTCTGCATCGCTGAAGCTCCCGCCGGACGCCGAAGTCTTTGCAACACCAGAGGTGGATTTCCAGACTTCCCCGAGGTTGCCCTGAGTCCCCAGCAAAGCTGAGGCCCGTAGCTGTCGTGGGTAACGTGGAACCGTGACCCCTGGACACCTAGCACATTTGCAAGTGCACCCTCTTCCTGGTCTCCCACGAAGTTGTGCTTTGGGCTCCGAGTAGCCCCCGCCTCCAGCACCGACTGCACCAAAGATCACTGGCCTCCACTCCACGAGTGTCCTGTGAGCCAGCTCTAAGTGCGTCCACTTGAGGCTCCTTCGCGGTTGCTAGTTCATTGGCTAGTGGGCCCTCCCGAAGGCAACTCATCTTCTGCTTGGGCTTCCCTGGTTGCTCCAGACGTGTCCTTACTTACCCTCGCTGGGTGAGTCCCTCAGACCTTGCTGGTCTGCACCACCGTCCTTCTTCTATTTCCACAAGACTTGCCGTTGCCAAGGTTTGTTGGGTCCAATCCGGTCGCCGACACCCCTGCCATCAACAGACGTCGTGGGACAGCTCGAATCCAGCTCCTGGTTGTCATCAACACCTCCTGGACCTCGTGGCTGAAGAGTCAAGACGAATGGCAACCTACCTGAAGCACCCAACATCGGTGGGCATCCGCTCATCGCCTTCCTGGTCACTGGCTAGTGACCCAGACTCTGTCCCCTCTGCTTTCAGGTTCTTCAGATCTTCGATCCACCTTTGGATCCACCCGAACACTTTCGACTTGGCCGCCAGCAGCAATTTGCAGCAGATCGCCATTGAAAACAACGATGAAACCCGACCCCGAAAGACACCTATGCACCCGGCTTCCCTGGGTGAGGTAACTCGAGTACTCCGGTGCTCCCGTGGGTATAGACTCTAGAACAACCTAGTTCTAAAGGGGTTTGCTCCAAGTCCTCCTCTAAGTGTCCCTTTTCTTTAAAACTCCAACCGCGACATTCCCCATAGAAGTCAACGGCGGCTCGCGGCTGTGTTCTCACACTTCACGCGTCCCCCGTGGGTCCCCTGTGTCACTACCTTGGGTGGTTCCTTGAGGGCCAAGAGCTTCTACAGGCTCTAGGCCTTGTGTCTAGCTCAGTCGTTGTTCTTATACCACTTTATTGGTATATGGTTTGGTACGCCCTAGGGCTCAAACGTGTATTTGTGCTATTACTGTTGATAACTAACTTATAACTTATGTACTTCGAACTCTAGCCTCATAAAGAAACTAGAGGGGTGTGTTTAGCAATAAATACATATATTTTGAATATATACCTGGTGTGGTCCTCTTTCATTTGGTCACTCAAGAGATTATAGACTGGTAAAACAGCCTGCTATACATTCCTTCAAGACTTAGACTGAAGGCTGCTCTCCATAGCTACCACTAGGATAGCTTTCAATAAAGGTTGTCTTTAACCTATCTCCAATAAGGGGTTGTTTGGACTGGTGCAAGGTGCCCACTATAATTAGTGGACAGCATATACCAGGCCAACTTCTCACATTGGTGGCAGCGGTGGGATTCCAGCTTGCTATTGTTTTACCAGATAATCTCAATTGAATTGATCAACTAAAAACCACTAAGGGTACCTTAGGTACATATAAATCAAGCTTAGGATACAGTAAGTTCTACTGAACTTAGAGTTGTGTGTTAAGGGATAGCACACCCTTTCTACAACTCAAGAGAGTTTAGTAGGCCACACTAGAGTAGGTAGTGCATACACCACACCTCACTAGTAATGTCTTCAAAGCCAGGACCCAGTGAGTCCTTGCCAGAAGCCAGTGGGCTTCTTCCCTCCAAGTATGATAATCTCCCATTCTTGGAATTGAGAGCATTGTGCAATACTAGGAAGCACAATGCACTTTTGCTGCTGAAGACAGGCAAAAGTGCCAGCACCCAACACCTCAGGGAGGTGCTACTGTCAGATGATCTCAGCAGACCCCTAAGGTCTGAAGGGGTAGGCAGAGAGGGTGGGGCAGAAGATGAGGAAGGGGCCAGGGGTGACATCACCCAGGACCCAACCTCTGAGACTGGCCAGGAAGGTGACAATGACCTTGACCTGGAAAATCCAGCTCCTCCTGTGGATGAGGAGGAGGATCAGAATGACCTCCCTTTGTCCCCCAGGAAGAGTTGTGAGTGTGCCCAGAAGGCCTAGATCTCCTTCTCAGGAGTCTAACCACTCTGACACCTCAGTAGGGACCTCTGTTTCCTCTCATAGGAGGGAATCCTCAAGTGAGAGGAAGGAGAGACTGCTCAGATATGGAGAAGCTCAGTTGAGACTCAGAAGAGAGCAGTTGGCTATAGACAGGGAGTCCCTAGAGCTTGAAAAGCAAAGAAAAAGATGGGACTAGAGTCCCATGGTGGCAGCAATTTCCCCAGAGATAGGGAAAGGTCTTATGACCATAGAAACCTGAGCAAGATTGTCCCTCCCTACCAGAGTGGGGATGACATCCACAAGTGGATAACTGCACTGGAGAGGGCCTGTAAAGTACAGAGGGTCCCTCAGGAGCAGTGGGCAGCAATCTTGTGGCTCTCCTTTGCAGACAAAGGTAGAGACAAGCTCCTCACTGTTAGAGAAGAGGATGCTGACAATTACAAAGTCTTGAAGAGTGCTCTGATTGATGGGTTTGGCCTAACAACTGAACAATACAGGTTAAAGTTCAGAGATACCCAAAAAGCACAGACTCAAGACTGGGTGGACTATGTGGGTTGTTCTGTTAAGGCTCTGGAAGGTTGGTTATTGGGCAGTAAGGTATGTGACTTCACAGGATTGTACAATCTTATCATGAGGGAGCAGATTCTTAATAACTGTCAAAATCAGCTGTTGCATCAGTACCTGGTTGACTCTGATCTGACCTCTCCCCAAGAATTGGGAAAGAAGGCAGACAAATGGGTCAGAACCAGGGTGAGGCAGAAGGTACAGAACCAAGGTGGTGACCCAAAGAAGCAAGATTCTAAGAACTCTGATAAGGGTGGGGAGAAGGGTAAAGACCAAAAGTCTTCACAAGGCCCCCAAAAATCTTCTTCAGGTGGGGATTCACAGTCTAACAAGGGAAAAGGCCAAAAGAAACCATGGTGAAAAGTCTGTAAGCAAAAGACACACTGGACCAGTGATTGCACCAAGTCCAAAGACTCTATTCCAGCCCCCACCAATGCCCCTAAGGCACCTGTTCTCCCTAGTGCAGTTACAATTGGTGGTGGGAGTACACAGGCCAAGGGTTTAGTTGGGTTGACCCTGGGTAAAGAGATGAGCTCTGACCTAGTCAGAGAACTCACTCAGGCTGTCCTAGTCTGTGATGGAGGCATGGATGTGACCTCCTCTGTGAGTCCCAGTAATCTGGGCAAGTACAGACAACAGCCCTTAATCAATGGAAAAGAGGCTTTGGCATTTAGGGACACAGGGGCAAGTGTCACCATGGTGACACAAGACCTTGTGGATCCTGGGCAGATTATACTTGGTGAAATGTTCCAAGTGACCAATGCTAGCAATGTCAGAACAGACCATACTCTGGCAGTTGTTAACTTCTCCTGGGGAGGGATAACTGGCCTTAAGAAGGTTGTGGTGAGTGCAAACCTACCAGTGGAATGCTTGCTTGGCAATGATCTTGAAACTTCAGCTTGGGCAGAAGTGGAGCTCAGGACCCATGCAGAAATGCTGGGGATCCCTGCAGATGTGTTTGCTGTGACCAGGTCACAGAGCAAAATGTCTAACACTGAACAGGCCTTGGATTCTGAAATAATGGACCAAGTGCCATCCAAGAGGAGGAGTAGTAGTGTAAAGGCAGTGCCTTCCCCCTTGGCTCAGAAGGAAGATCAGTCTCTTGAGGGGGATGATCTCAGTCCTGAGGAAGGAACTGTCCCAGAGGAGCTTGAACCTGACCAGGTTGAGTTCTTGGGGACAGGGGGCCCTTCCAGGGCAGATCTGAGCCAGGAGCAGCAGAGCTGCCCCTCTCTTGAACCCCTCAGACAGCAAGCTGCTGCTGAGGCTGCTGGGAAAGCTAGTGGTCCCCATACCATGTATTGGGATGATGGACTCTTGTACTCAGAGTGTAGAGACCCCAAGCCTGGTGCCACCAGGAGGTTGGTTATACCTCTGAAGTTCAGGGGCTTCCTATTGACCCTAGCCCATGACATTCCCTTAGCAGGTCACCTGGGCCAGAACAAGACTTGGGACAGAATTGTCCCTCACTTTCACTGGCCCCACATGTCTGAAGACACCAAGGAGTTTTGTCGCTCCTGTGTAACCTGCCAGGCCAGTGGCAAGGCAGGTGGCACTACAAAGGCCCCCTGATACCACTACCTGTGGTGGGGGTTCCCTTTGAAAGGGTGGGGATTGACATTGTTGGTCCCATGGATCCCCAAACAGCATCTGGGCACAGGTTTATCCTGGTGGTAGTGGATCATGCCACCAGGTACCCAGAGGCTATTCCCCTTAGGACCACTACAGCACCTGTGGTGGCAAGGGCCCTCCTGGGAATTTTCTCAAGAGTGGGCTTCCCTAAGGAGGTTGTATCAGACAGGGGTGCAAAGTTTATGTTTGGATACTTGAAAGCAATGTGGAAGGAGTGTGGAGTGACTTACAAGTTCACCACACCCTATCACCCACAATGCAATGGTTTAGTTGAGAGATTCAACAAAACCTTGAAGGGCATGATTAAAGGGCTCCCAGAGAAGCTTAGGCGAAGATGGGACATACTCTTGCCCTGCCTTTTATTTGCATACAGGGAGGTGCCTCAAAAGGGGTTGGCTACAGCCCTTTTGAACTTTTGTTCGGTCACCCTGTCAGGGGTCCATTGTGCTTGGTAAAGGAAGGATGGGAGTTACCTCTCAAGCCCCCAAAGCATGACATAGTGGACTATGTACTTGGTCTCCGCTCCAGGATGGCTGAATACATGAAAAAAGCAACTAAAAACCTTGAGGCTAGCCAGGAACTGCAAAAAGCCTGGCATGACCAAAAGGCTGTACTGACTGTTTACCAGCCAGGACAGAAGGTGTGGGTGTTGGAGCCAGTGGCCCCAGCAGCTCTCCAAGACAAATGGAGTGGACCCCATACCATTGTTGAACAGAAGGGTGAGGTTACCTATTTAGTAGACCTAGGAACACCCAGGAGTCCCCACAGGGTTCTCCATGTCAACAGACTGAAACCATATGTGGACAGGGCAAACATGGGCTTGCTCATGGCTACTGATGAGGGACAGGAGGAAGAGAGTGACCCACTCCCTGACCTGCTCTCCCAGAACCCTGATGATGGGTCAGTGGATGGTGTAGCCTTGGCAGGCAGCCTCACTGCTCAGCAGCAAACTGATTGTAGACAAGTGCTCAATCAGTACAGACATATGTTCTCTCTGACTCCAAGTCAGACCACCTGGTGCACTCATGAAGTGGACACTGGGGACAGTCTGCCTATTAAAAATAAGATTTATAGGCAACCTGACCATGTCAGGGACTGTATCAGGACAGAAGTCCAGAAAATGTTGGATTTGGGAGTTATTGAACCCTCAGATAGCCCTTGGGCTAGTCCAGTGGTCCTTGTGCCAAAACCTCACACCAGTGGTGGGAAAAGAGAGATGAGGTTTTGTGTGGACTACAGGGGTCTCAATGCAGTCACTAGCACTGATGCCCATCCAATACCTAGGGCAGATGAGCTAATAGACACTTTGGCCTCAGCCAAGTATCTAAGCACATTTGACCTGACAGCTGGCTACTGGCAGATCAGACTAGCTGATGATGCAAAGCCAAAGACAGCATTCTCAACCCCTAGTGGGCATTATCAATTTGTGGTAATGCCCTTTGGTCTGAAGAATGCACCTGCCACTTTTCAGAGGTTGGTGAATACAGTCCTTACAGGTCTGGAAGCCTATAGTGCAGCATATCTAGATGATATTGCTGTCTTTAGCTCCACCTGGGAGGATCACCTGGTCCACCTCAGAAATGTTTTGCAGGCCCTGCAGAAAGCAGGCCTAACTATCAAGGCCACAAAGTGCCAGATAGGGCAGAGTCAGGTTGTGTACCTGGGCCACCTTGTGGGTGGAGGCCAGGTTCAACCATTGCAGAGCAAGATCCAGACCATCATGGACTGGACTGCTCCAACTACCCAGACTCAGGTGAGAGCCTTTTAGGCCTTACTGGGTACTATAGGAGATTTGTCAAGGGGTATGGATCAATAGTGACACCCCTGAATGACTTAACTTCCAAGAAAATGCCCAAAAGGTTCAGTGGACGGTTAGCTGTCAAAAGGCATTTGATGACCTGAAGCAGGCCATGTGCACTGCTCCCATTCTACAGAGTCCTGATTACTCCAAGAAGTTCATTGTCCAAACAGATGCATCTGAATTGGGGGTAGGGGCTGTACTGTCACAATTGAATGATGAAGGTCAGGATCAGCCAGTAGCTTTTATTAGCAGAAGGCTGACCCCTAGAGAGAAACGTTGGTCAGCCATAGAGAGGGAGGCCTTTGCTGTGGTTTGGGCTCTGAAGAAGTTGAGGCCATACATGTTTGGTACTCACTTCCTTGTTCAAACAGACCACAAGCCCCTCCTACGGCTAAAACAAATGAAGGGGCGAAAACCCCAAACTGCTTAGGTGGTCCATTTCCCTACAGGGGATGGACTTTACAGTGGAACATAGACCTGGGAGCAACCATGCCAATGCAGATGGACTCTCTAGGTACTTCCACTTAGAACATGAAGACTCAACTGGTCAAGGTTAGTTTAATGTCCCTACGTTTGGGGGGTTGTGTAGGAGAGTAGGATCTGCTTCACATGGGTACCCCCACTTTTTGCTGATGCTTCACTGTTTTTCGACTTTAGTCTGGCTGGGGCCCTGCTAATCAGAACCCCAGCCTAGCTGCTTCCTCTCTAAAATGGTTTCCATGTGCCTTAGGCACATCTCTGATTGGAATCTGGAGTGCCCTTATAAGTCCCTAGTATACGGTATACTATGTTCCCAGGGCATAGGTACCTCAGAGGCCTACCAGGGGCTGCAGCATGTATTGTGCCACCCCTGGAAGGCCATCCAAAATGACACCACAGGTCTGCTACTGCAGCCTGGGTAAGGTGGTGCATGCACCCCTTACAGTGGTATAGGCTACCTATATCACTACCATTGCACACACATATAAACCTATAAGTCACTCCTATGGCAGGCCTTACCAATCCTGAAGGCAGAGTGCTTGGTTTTTATGTGAGAGGGTGCCCCTGCATGAGCAGAGCCCCTCTACAGCGTTCGGAGTCCCTCCTCTGATGCTGTTTGTGGTACAGCCTGACCATATACTCTTAAGTGCATTATATCCTCGCAGTACAATGCTAACTTTGGACTGGCTGCACCAAAACATGTCGTGTTTGGTGTCAAACATCTTGGAATACTACCCCCCCGCCAGTCCTGGCGGCGGGGGTAGCATTCCACCCTTCTAGAGGGAGAGACATGTACACACCGGGCTACCCGGTAACTTCTTTCTAGAGCCCTGGTATCACAAAATGGATGCCGCTGCCACAGACACGGGTCTGGCCTCCTGCTGCTGACTGAAACTCCGGCAGGGGAGGCCTGGACAATAGGTTTCCTGTCGAAGGGAGGTGTAACCACCTCCCCAGACAGGATAGTGTGTATTGGGGCTGGGCGGGAGCACTCTCTGGTGCTTTGAAGTCCTGCACTGGGGGCACATTTGGTGTCCCTGTGCATACCCCAGTTCAAACCGGCTCAGGGGCTTCCAGCCCCTGCTCTGGCATGAAACTGGACAAAAGGAAAGGGGTGTAACCACCCCTCTGCCCTGACCCTCCCATAGGTGGGTCCCCAGAGTATGTCCAACCCCCTAACTTGGTATAAGTATGGGACCCCAGTCCTTAGGACTTTAGATTTACCTGGACGAAACTCTGATACAGAATCCTGGACCTTCGACGCTCTACTTCAAGATTAGAGGACTGAAGAATCTCCCTTGGGGTCAAGGAGTGACTCCCCTGCTTGGCAGGCACCTAAGAAGCAATTGTCCGGTCTGCATCGCTGAAGCTCCCGCCGGACGCCGAAGTCTTTGCAACACCAGAGGTGGATTTGCAGACTTCCCCAAGGCTGCCCTGAGTCCCCAGCAAAGCTGAGGCCCGTAGCTGTCGTGGGTAATGTGGAACCATGACCCCTGGACACCGAGCACATTTGCAAGTGCACCCTCTTCCTGGTCTCCCACGAAGTTGTGCTTTGGGCTCCGAGTAGCCCCTATCTCCAGCACCAACTGCACCAAAGATCACTGGCCTCCACTCCACGAGTGTCCTGTGAGCCAGCTCTAAGTGCGTCCACTTGAGGCTCCTTTGCGGTCGCTAGTCTGTTGGCTAGTGGGCCCTCCCGAAGGCAACTCTTCTTCTGCTTGGGCTTCCCTGGTTGCTCCAGACGTGCCCTGACTTACCCTTGCTGGGTGAGTCCCTCAGACCTTGCTGGTCTGCACCACCATCCTTCTTCTATTTCCACAAGACTTGCCGTTGCCAAGGCTTGTTGGGTCCAATCCGGTCGCCGACACCCCTGCAATTGACAGACATCATGGGACAGCTTGAAACCAGCTCCTGGTCATCGTGGACACCTCCTGGACCTCTTGGCTGAAGAGTCAAGATGACCATCAACCTACCTGAAGCACCCGACATCGGTGGGCATCCGCTCATCGCCTTCCTGGTCACTGGCTAGTGACCCAGACTCTGTCCCCTCTGCTTTCAGGTTCTTCAGATCTTCGATCCACCTTTGGATCCACCCGAACACTTTCGACTTGGCCGCCAGCAGCACTTTGCAGCAGATCGCCATTGAAAACGACGAGCGAAACCCGACCCCGAAAGACACCTATGCACCCGGCTTCCCTGGGTGAGGTAACTCGAGTACTCCGGTGCTCCCGTGGGTATAGACTCTAGAACAACCTAGTTCTAAAGGGGTTTGCTCCAAGTCCTCCTCTAAGTGTCCCTTTTCTTTAAAACTCCAACCGCAACATTCCCCATGGAAGTCAACGGCGGCTCGCGGCTGTGTTCTCACACTGCACGCGTCCCCCGTGGGTCCCCTGTGTCACTACCTTGGGTGGTTCCTTGAGGGCCAAGCACTTCTATAGGCTCTAGGCCTTGTGTCTAGCTCAGTCGTGGTTCTTATACCACTTTATTGGTATATGGTTTGGTACGCCCCTAGGGCTCAAACGTGTATTTGTGCTATTACTGTTGATAACTAACTTATAACTTATGTACTTCGAACTCTTGCCTCATAAAGAGACTAGAGGGGTGTGTTTAGCAATAAATACATATATTTTGAATATATACCTGGTGTGGTCCTCTTTCATTTGGTCACTCAAGAGATTATAGACTGGTAAAACAGCCTGCTTTACATTCCTTCAAGACTTAGCCTGAAGGCTGCTCTCCCTAGCTACCACTAGGATAGCTTTCAATAAAGGTTGTCTTTAACCTATCTCCAATAAGGGGTTGTTTGGACTGGTGCAAGGTGCCCACTATAATTAGTGGACAGCATATACCAGGCCAACTTCTCACAGAGGGGACATGTGGTAGACTTGGCATCCTTGGTGTGGTTTCTCCTGACTTTTTGCCTCTACCTCCTGTATTTTTGATAGTATGCTGGATTTTGTTTTTGCTGGCCTAGATGCTTTGAGCACTTTGCTACTGCTGATCAGAATTGTTATTTTGATTGGTTATCCATGATTGGCATATTTGATTTAATGGTAAGTCCCTAGTCCAGTGCACTGTGTGTGCCCGGGGCCTGTCAATCAAATGCTACTAGTGGGCTTGCAGCACTGGGTGTGTCACCCACATGAGTAGCCCTGTAAATGTGTCTCATACCTGCCACTGCAGTGTCTGAATGCACAGTTTTAAACTGCCATGTTGACCTAGCAAGTGCACCCACTTGCCAGGCCCTAACCTTCCCTTTTCTTACATGTAAGGTACCCTTTAGATAGGCCTAAGGCACCCCCATGGGCAGGGTGCAGTTTAGGTAAAATGTGGGACATGTACTGGTGTGCTTTACATGTCCTGATAGTGAAATACTGCAAATTTCGTTTTTCACTATTCAAAGGATATCTGTCCCATAGGATAGCCTGGGAGCTGCACTGTACATCTTGCAAGTGTAACTTTCAATTGGGACAAGATTAAGAAATGGAGTTTAGGCTCTCTAAACTCAGAATTTACTAACACATCTTTGTAGGGAGGTGGTTTTTAAATTCCGTGTTTGAAAATGCCACTTTTAGAAAGTAGGTATTTTCTTGTTTAACAATTCTGTGTGCCCCTGCTGTTTGTATATTGACTGTCTGGTTTTGGAGTGACAGGAGCTGGGGATGTGCATTCACTGTAGACAGCCACAAGGGGGATTGAGGTGTATCCTTCCTTTACTGGGTGACTCATAGATGGGCTGAATAGACCTTGACTGCATTTAGAGTGGTGGGAGGAGTTTCACTTGTACCTGAATAGGCTGTGTCTCCTTTGCACAATGATGTCTCCACCTCCTGTGGTCATGCTGCACCAGGGAGGATAGAACTGGTTTGGACTGGGCTCAGAGACCCTTGCCACAAAGAGAACAAAGAGAAAAGGGGGTATAAGTATTAGACCTTACACCCCAGAGAATTAGATCACTTCTGGACTCAAGAGGAACCTCTGCCAAGGAAAAGAGCTGGAGAGCTGTAAGGAGGAGTACCGCCCCGTTGCTGTGTGTGCTTTGCTGGGTTGGCCTACAGTTGCTGCTTCTGCCAAGGAGAGGACAAAGACTGGAAATTTGCTATGAACCTGCATTAAGAAGAATCTCCAAGGGCCTGTGTATGCTGGCCTCCTGTTCTGAAGCCATCAATGCCAGCATCCCATTATCACGGAGCCGATAACCTACAAGGGTGACTTCACAAACTCTTCAACATCAGATTGCCTCACCAGAACCAACGCCTCACTGCTGACCCCACCCAACTTCCCCTGCCCTGGGCTCGATGCCTCGCCTCCTCATGGACTCGATGCCTTGCCTCCCCCGTGGCAGAAGGGAACCGGTTTCGCCTCGGCACAGACGCTTCACCTCCACGACACCGTGCATCAACTGTTGACTTCGTTTCCAAGGTACTGATGTTTAGGGGTCCGTGTGACTCTGTCTCCGATGCTGCGCACCTTGCGGTCGGCGCTGTAGTTTGGATTTATGACTGTCACGACATCATAATAGCCCCTGGTGGAGCTATTTGTTTCTACAAGTGCTATTATTTAGCCAACTGTTCTAAAGGTGATATTTTGATACATGTATGGTGGATTGTTTGTCGTTTTGGTGGTGTCCATTTGTGGTGTTTTCACTGTGTTACTGTGTGTTTGGGTACAAATACTTTGCACATTGCCTTTGGGATAAAGCTGTCTGCTCGTGCCATGTTGCCAAGGGGGTGAGCAGGGGTTATCTAAAGAGTGTAACTCCATTACCCTGACTAGAAGCAAGGTACCCTACTGGGACAAAGGTGCATACCTCTGTCAATCAGAGGCCCCCATTTCTAACAGGGCATTTTCTTGTTTAACCATCCTGTGTGCCTCTGCCTGTTTCTGTATTCACCGTCTGGTTTTAGAGTGAGAAGCTGGGGATGTGCATCACTTTAGGCAGTCACAAGGGGGGTTGAGGTGTGTCCGCCCTTTCCTGGGTGACTCATAGCCATGCTGAATTGACCTTTTTGCATTTAAAGTGATGGGGGGAGTTTTCACTAGCATCTGAATAGGCTGTGTCTGCTCTGCACAATGCTGACTCCACCTCCTGTAGTGAAGCTGGACCAGGGAGGACAGAACTGGTTTTACTGAGCAAGAGAAACTATCTGAACAAAGACTTCAAAGGGAAAAAGGGGTATATGTAGTAAACCTAACACCCCAGAACGTTAGATTACTTCTGGACCAATAGGGTCCTCTGCCAAGGAGAAGGGCTGAAGAGCTGTGAGGAGGAGTACTGCCCCTTTGCTATATGTTGCTTTCCTGGCCTGGCCTACAGTTGCCTGCTTCACCTGAAAGAGGGCAAAGACTGAACTTTGCTGTGAATACTGCTTGAGAAGATCTCCAAGGGTTTGAAGTAGAGCTTGCCTACTGTTCTGAAGTCTCAGGGACACAAAGACTTCACTTACAGCATCCCTGAACTCCACTGCTTGGAATTCCAACCTGCCTAGTGGTGCCACTCCTAGTTCTTGACCACTGGAGAGGTTTTCTGGGCTCCAAACCCAAAGAAGAAGATTCCCAATGCCGTCTTCAATGTTGCTGCCTGCACCATGGTCACCACTCGCTGGGTGACCGCAGCACTGTCCGGGACAACAACGAAGCCTCGATGCCTGCCAATGCCATCTCCGCATTGACTGTGACATCGCCATCGAGGCCTCTGCCTGCATCTGGGCCAAGGGCACCGCTCGTGTAGCGCTTTAAGCACTGCTCCACGCCAACAGACGCCAGTGCCTCCCGCATACCACCGCGGAGTTGATAACCGATGTTGGTGACTGCCTGATGCCACACCATTGTAAGGAACTGACGCACAACATCTGACGTCATGTCACCTCCCCTGCGCAGTAAGGAATCGACGCCTCACCTCCCTTTCAACAGTAAGGAACTGACGCCTCACCTCCCCTGCATAGCAGTAAGGAACCAACGCCTCTCCTCCCCTCTGGTAGTGAGGAACTGACGCTGCCCATCACAGGCACCGCATCACCTCCCCGAAGCATGCGATGTTGTTTGGATCATCACAAAAGGTACTGTTTCTCTTGGTGAACGTTTGACTCCATGGCTGGCCTACGTACCTCGCGGTTGGCACCGCGCTTTGGATTTGTACCTGTCACGACATCGAGACAGCTCCAGTTTGAGCCATTGTCTTCTAGGAGCTATATTTTTTGCAAGAAACATTTTAAAAGTGATATTTAGAGTTGTGTATGTGAGATTTTTGTTATTTTATTCTTGTTTGGTTTAGATAAAGACACTTCATTTTTCTAAACTGGTGTGGTGTTCATTTGTGGTGTTTTCACTGTGCTACTGTGAGCTATATACAAATGTTTACGAAATATGGTTTGCAAAATATGCTCGGTGATAATGTAATGATTATTGCTTTATTTTCAATGTATACTTACCTACTCAAACTAACCCAGCCTTTAGAAGCAAATTAAGTTGAATCTGGCTGGCAATGTATATTTCTTTCTGTGCAGGTATTGTAATCACTCAGCTTTAAGCTGTGAAGTCATGTGTTATGTTTACCAGTGATAAGACGCGAAAGTGATTTCCTAGCATTTTGATAGACTGAACCACATGACACTGGTTACATCTGTAATCTGTCTTCTTAATTGGGCACATTAAATACCTTTGAGGTGGTACAATGGAGCCATTTTATGATCTTTGAAATTATGAACCATGAAAAGTTGGATTTTAACATAATTTAAACAGCTAAACATCAATAAAATAGATTGATGATAGAGAAGTTATTGAACATAAAAGCCAGGTATTATGGTGGATCTAGCTGGAAGGCATCTTTATTGCTACTTAACAGCGAAAAATGACAAACATGAAAATGTTGCCTCTTGCTAACTACATGAGAATGGTGTAAAACAAAGACTGTAAGTCAGCCTTCATACTTGCTGACATGAACAGTCGTTGAATAATTCATTTTGTAGAAACCAAAGAAGAAAAACAAACTTGTTTTAAAAAACTTGCAGGGTCAGCTAGACCCTGACAAATGGCTATCAAATCAGCGGAAGCTATGATCTCACGCTCCTGGAGGCAACCACCAATCATATTTGGAGTTATCCACGTTCCCGGTGGGGATCCCTAAATCTTCAGAGAATCAGCAGCTGAGTCCATTGCTCTGAAAGCTGACGAGTTGTCAAGCAAGTTTGTCGTGCCTGTATACCAATCTTTTTTCATTTTTCAAGAATAAACACCCACTAAACTCCAAAAGTGGGATTTTCTTCTTTCAAAACACTGATGAACTTCCCTGTCCAGGACCACCTTACCTCACATGTGGTATCCCAGCAAAGAAATCTAGCAGTAGGCTCTTTGCCCCCCTAAATTGGGTGAGACAGCTATAACTGTGAACTGATGGCCCAGTGATGGGCGGGTTGTCAGGTGAAAAGGGTACACTAGCGGAGCCAGCCACGGCTCCACCCCTTCACCCCCCAAAGTAGGGTGAGGTGGCTATAACTGTGACCTGATGGTCCAGTGATGGTGGGCTGTCAGGTGGAAGCTTTACACTGGCGGAGCCAGCTAAGGCTCCACCAGTGTAAACCAAGCACTTTCCCCGCGAATAATTACAGTGGAGGAACCGCAAGTATAGTGGGCTAGGAGCCCATCTGATTTACAGTGGTCCTCTTGTTCTGCCAAACTCTAAATGAGGTCTTTGGCTTAATATCAATTTTGGCAACAAAAAATCTGGTATTTAAAAGAGTCCTTCTAGCTTAGGGGTACAGTTTCTAGTGAAACTATACTGCTCCATCACAGAATTATTAACAAACATTAATATTTTGTTAAATACTGAGAGGTGGTGAAGACCACTATGCCTTGCATATTGGCAATCACCTTGCCCAAATAATTAGAGGACTGTGGTCAGACTAGTCATTTATTCACTTATGCTGAATTAAGGCCGCCACATTATGAATAAGCATAACATAATATAATATTTAAATATGTATGATTATTTTCCCAGGTAGGATGACTAGATGAGTTAGCGCAGTCAGTATTCAATTTTGTGACCTGTAACTCATGATAGGGACCGTAACACGTAAAGGTGTGTATGAGCAAACAATTTTGTATGAGTCTTAATGCAAGTGTGCAATCTACTTATGTCAACATCAATTGCACATTCATACCTCTCCATTATAAGGCCAACAATATTATCAGCAGCTTCTTAAAACCCGGAACCATCTTACTATGCCCTTATTGTAATTGTATATAAAATGGGTGGTTAACATATGCTAATATCCGCAAGGAGTGGGTTTGGGTGATGTTATTCTGGATTTCTTCTTGCTTTTTTTCACCCTTCTACAGTTACAGATGGTGCAACTTGCATTCAGATGTATTTTAAATCTTTTGCACAACAGTAATTACATAGGCCTTCATTACAAGTGGCCTAGTATTAATTATCACATGAATAAAGTCTGACATCGGTGTGTTAGAATTTTATCAGATGCCTTCATTATCGCATATTCGGAGTTTTGGGGGAATAATAGACATAATTTGGTGTTTCCTGCACCAAAATCTGCATGTCCCAGTGAAAACTGAGGGGGATATGTACAAGGAAGTGGAGGAGAGAGGCGTTAGCCTTCCTAGCTTAAAGCCTCTCTCCTCCACTTCTGAAACGCAAGGCTGCACTAGGCATTTTTAATAGCATCCGAGAGTATGTAAGTTGAAAAGCCCACGCGTAGTATTGAAGACCAGGTAATGCGAGACCTCCTTTCTCCCTCCTAAGCCTTAGCTTTTTCCAGGCTATCCTAGTAGATTTGTATGCCCAAATAAAAGAGTTTATTTCTCGTTGAAATTTTTCTATAATGTAGAGGGATTGTATTAAAAAGGAAAGTGGCCTTAGGTAGTATTGACAATTTAACAAGATTCACCCTCCCCAAAATGGATAAAGGAAGATGGGCCCATGTCTTCATCTGTTTGTGACACTCTCGGAGGACTCGTGTTAAGTTGACATCTGCTAGTTTATCTATATCCTGAACAACTCTGACCCCAAGGTAATGCATAGTATGACTTGTGTGATGTACCGTACCCGAGATGTTCCAAGTCATAATTTCTGTTTTCCCGGCATTTATCTCGTATCCTGAGACCTGCCCAAATTCCTCCGCCAATTTGATAACTGCCGGGAAAGTTGTATCCAAATCAGCTGATAATATCAGAATGTCGTCCGCATACAGTGCCACCTTCCTCTCCTAAACCCCGTGTCTGAAAGGCACGATGTCAAGATCTTCTCTGAGCCTCTGTGCAAATGGCTCAATATACAAATTAAACAACAGGGGGGAGAGGGGGCAGCCCTGTTGAGTCCCTCTGGTAATACTAAATGCCTGGGTAAGACTACCATTAACCAAAAGCTTGGCTGATGGCGCCTGATATAGCAACTGTATGGTACGACAAAACTTGACATCCAAATCCAATTAACCCTGTCAAAAGCCTTAGTGGCATCCAGGGTTAAAGCTGCCAGGGGAAGTGAGTAGGTGGAAGCGATGTCTATTGCGCCGACCAGATCATGGGTGAGGTCTGCCAATTGTCTCCCTTTCACGAACCCCTTTTGGTCGGGATGAAGGATATCCTTCGCCACCACCCCCAACCTAGTAGCTAAAATGGAAGTAAAGATTTTATGGTCGGCGTTTAAAAGTGATATGGGGTGATATGAACCGCAGCTAGAGGGATTTTTACCCGGTTTTAAAATCAGGACTACTGTAGCATCATTCCATGATGCAGGTGGACTAGATCCTTCCAAAAATATTTTATTAAATAGACGAGTTAGTGTTGGGATTATACTCTCCCGGAGTGATCTATATAATTCAACTGGTAGTCCATCAGGACCAGCCGCTTTCTCCCTTTTACCGCCTGCCAATGCCTTCCTTACTTCCTCTTGCGTTATGCTCTGTTCTAGGTCTAACTGTTGCTCAGCGCTGATAGATTTTAAGGTGATTTTTTCCAGCCATGTTCTTACCCTAGTTTTATCCTCTATGGAGGTCTCTTTATATATCTCCTGAAAGTACTCCAGGAAGGCCTCCCCAATACCTTCATCCGAGGATGTGGAGGCTGCCCCGTTACCCCCAGAAATTTCCTTTATGTGGTTACGGAGCTTGTCTGCTTTGATTTTCCAGGCAAGTCATTTCCCCGCTCCTTTCCAGTACTCAAAGTGGGCAATCTTGCTAGCCTACCATCTACGCACAAGCCTCCCCTGAAGAATACTCTCCAGCTTTTCCTTCAAAATTTTACACCTATCAAGATCTTCCTTTTGGCCTATTCCCACCTGGCTATTCATTCTTGCCTCTACTATCCTCATTTCTTGTTCCAGAGCTGAGATCTCTTCTTTATATTTTTTACGCCTATAGCTCGACCTATTAATTATAAAACCCCTCAAAAAAGCTTTAAGAGTATCCCATATTATATTAATATCAGCTGTACCCATATTGGTCTCTAAAAATAGACTTGCTTCACTAGAGAGAAAACTTGTTTCCTCCTCTTCAAGTAACAGTGTACGATCGAAGGACCATGTTGTAGCCTGTTGTGCCTGTATACAATCTAAGGTCATCAAAATACCAGAGTGATCAGACAAATTTGATGGCAAATATTTTATATCCTTTACTCTGTCCCTAAGACTATAGCTGAGTATAATGTAGTCAATTTGCGACTTATGTTTATATTTAAAATTCCTATAGGATACCCCCAACTGTTGTCCTGACCTCTCTCTCCAGATGTCACTGAGCCCCAATTGGGACATTATTGTCAAAAGGGACACCCTAGATCTTGAAGGAACTATCGCTCTGCTGTTAGAAGATTTATCTAGTTTAGGATCCAGAAAAATATTAAAATCTCCTGCCCAAATCACAGGCTCTGGGAAATCCAATAAGTGTGAGGAAATGGTATGGAGACTGGAGGGGTTGTCCTGATTCGGACCATAATAGCCAACTAAAGTAAGAAGGATACCCCTTAGAATGATCTTCAAAATCAGCCATCTCCCCCCAGGATCCCCCTTATATTGTAGGACCTGTACTTTAGCTGGTTTTTTGAAGAGAATCAGCACTCCTCTAATGTTAGCCGTCTGGTTGGTGCAGACAAAAGAATCCACCCATTTCTGAGATCTTAGTATTTCTTTTGTTTCTGCCTCAAGAAGATGTGTCTCCTGGATGACCATAACCTGCACTGGGGAACCTTTTAGATATTGTAAAATCTTTGCTCTGCGTGACCTAACACGCAGGACATTCACATTCCAGGACAACATCTGAAATATAGTCATATTATTAGGGCTCAGTACCCCAGGCCCTCCCTTGACCGAGGCAGAGGCGACGCCTAAATCTTAGCGTATCGGCCAACTCCCTCCTGAACAAGACTAGCAGATCTAAGCAACATAAAAAGATCAAGGCGAATGAGGTGATTTTATTTTTTATTCCCCCGTGCTCCCCTATCCCCCCCCCACCCCTTGGAGAACCCTACCCCCATTTAACTGGACTAGTTGTTGTCCAGGTGTGGTGTCCGTGAACTACTCTCCTCAACCCCCTACACGAATGTGTGTGTTACCATACAAAAGTATATCTTCCAGTCCGAAAATAAAAGAGTGATATAAATCAGAAAGAAAAAATATACCAAATGTGCTTTATTTATCTAACTTAAGAGGTCAAAAAGAGCCTTTCTTCTCTTCCCTTTTTTAAAAAAATTTTTTTAAGTTTTTTATTTTTTGTTTTTTGCATCTTCATCCTTTTTTTTGGACATGCTTACCCTTTGCTTAAGTTATGCAGAACTCATACTATTTACCCGGCCTAACAGGCCTTTCTTTATTGTAAACCTATGATTATATTTATAAGGCTCATAAAGACACTATTCTGCCCCACTCTCTTCTCCTCCCTTCTATGCTTCCCAAGGTAGGAGCCTAGAGGACCCCTTCGCTGATAGTGGCCAGCAATTCATCTGCCTCCTGAATCGACCTGATATTGTGCATTTTGTTATTATGCATGATTTTTAGAAAAGCTGGGAATTTAAGTTGTACCACAGCTCCGGCTTTCCTGAAGTTATCCATCCTTCTACCGAGCTCCCACTGCCTTTTTAGAGTATCTCTTGATAAATCCGAGCGGACTTCAAAGGTAAAATCCTTGCTTCTTAATGATTTTGATTTTAGGGCCAAACTCAAAGTTTTTTCCTTTACTGCATAAGTAAGGAAGTTTTTAAGAATCTTTCTAGGTTTTGTCCGGCTTGGATTCAGACGATAGGGGTCCCTGTGAACTCTTTGTATGTCCTTTTCCAGGAACTCGGTAGCCTCTTCCAGTGGCAGAACTTCCTTGATAAGTTTAACCATGAAAGTTTTGAGGTCTGACCCTTCTTTCCCTCTGGGACATTCAAAACGCGAAGATTATTCCTACGGGAATTATTTTCCAGCGTCTCCATTCTTTCTCGCAGGGCAGCCTCCCCTTTTTGTAGTTCATGAATTTTGGTTTCTGCAGTCCCTAAGTTGGCCTTTAACTCATCAACAGAGTGTTCTAGAGATTCGGTTCTGGCATTTAGGAGGTCCACCTTTTTTTCTAGGATCTCGCATGAGTTCCTTATTTCTCCCTGGTTAGCTACTGAAACCGCAAAGCCTTGCTTGATGTCTTCTTTTAATGAGGTGAACAGAGCTTGCAACGATTCTAGTGGGGGGACAATCTGCTCCCGCTCCTGCTGCTGCGGCCTTAGACCTAGCCGTCCTCCATCTGTACCAGAATTGGTGGCTGCAGCTGAACTCTGAGGGCTCGGTTCTATCACCCCCATAAACCCTGTTTCTGATCTCTCTTATTTATTTATTTATTTATTTATTAAGGAGTTTTATATAGCGCTAGCCTGACCCGAGGGTATCGGAGCGCTTCACAACAGTTTTTGAGCAAGATTCATACAATAAAGCAGCATTCTACATATAAATTCACTTCACAGCAGTTTTTGAGCAAGATTCATACAATAAAGCCGTATTCTCCATATAGGTTCGAAAAGTCCACGTGTGCTGAGCAGCATTGAGGTAGTACGTGAGTCCTGAGATAACCTCATAGAGTGCACGTTGTCTAGGGGTGGATACAGTAAAGCAGTATTCTACATATAGGTTCGGAAGTCCAAGTGTGCTGAGCAGCATTGAGGTAGTCCGTGAGTCCAGGGATAACCTCATAGAGAGCACGTTGTCTTGGGGTTGAACCACTTAGGTTGGGGGGAGGAGCAGATAGGGGTCAAATAGCAGGGAGGAGGTAAGTCTTAGAGCTACAGTGTCTGGGAGAGACGACGAGCAGGGATTTGTGTTTAGATGGCGGTTATCCGTTCTGGAGAGAGCGGTTGAGGAAAAGGACTTTGAGGTGTTTTTTGAATTCTGTGAAGGATGAGACAGTCCTGATACCGACTGGGATAGCGTTCCAGATTTTGGGTGCGTTTCCGGCGAAGGACCGTGCGGCAGTTTTTTGTTTGCGTGTTTTCATAGGGATGAGTAATAGGGTGCTGGAGCTCCTGAGGTTCCTTGTCTGACCAGCCCTCTTGAGCTTAGCAGCCAAATACTCAGGTTTACCTGTGTGCAGGGCTTTGTGTGTGAGGCAGGCAGTTCTGAAACTGGCACGCAACTCGACTGGGAGCCATTTTAGTTCTCTGAGTGCTGTTGAGATGTGGTCGTATTTCCTGATTCCAGTGACCATTCTAGCTGCTGCGTTTAGGGTAGTTTTGAGGGGAGCTAGATGAGATTTAGTTGTACCAGTGAGGGTGGCATTCCCATAGTCGAGTCTGGATAGCACCAGTGATTGGGTGGCTTGTTTGAGGTTGTTGGTTGGGATGAATGGTTTTATTTTGTTAAGTAGCTTCAGGTTGACGAAGGCACTCTTTGCGGAGTTCTTGATGTGTTTGGCCATGTCGAGTTTTGAGTCTAGGGTGATTCCTAGTGATTTAACGGAGTGGGTCAGAGTGTGATTGCCGTTAAGAGCATCCAGAGCTTTTAGCCATTCCGAGATATGAGGGTTCTCTTCTTTGTTGGAGATGAGGAGGATTTAGGTTTTATCTTGGTTGAGTTTTAGGTGGTTAAGCGACAGCCAATGTTGGATTTCTTTTAGAGTGACATTTAGTTTGTGAATGTCATCTATGGAGGAGGTTTCTAGATTGATCTGGGTGTCATCTGCATAGAGGTGGAAAGGGATGTTAGCATTTTTGAGTAGGGTGGTGAGGAGTTCCATGTATATGTTGAACAGTTGAGGTGAGAGCACTGAACCTTGGGGGACGCCCCTGTTGACGGGGTGTAGGTCGGAGGTACAGTTTTTTATTTTTATCCTTTGTGAGCGGCTGTGTAAGAAGGAGGAGAACCAGCGTAGGACCACCTCATCAGCACATACCCTTTCTTGCAAAGCCTTGATGAGAAGTTGGTGATCAACCGTGTCAAAGGCTGCCGATAGGTCTAGGAGAATGAGGAGGCAACATTGGTTGGAATCGAGGGATTTGTGGATGTCGTCTGTGATGTTAAGGATCGCGGTCTCGGTGCTATAGCCTTTTTTGAAACCCGATTGATGGGGGTCAAGAAGGTTGATGCTATCCATATGCTGAGTCAGTTGTTGGAGAACGCATTTTTCAAGGATTTTGGATAGGAGGGGGAGATTGGAGACGGGTCTGAAGTTATTCAGTTCCTTGGAGTCAAGGCCTGTTTTTTTTAGTAGTGGCGTGACTTGGCCAACTTTGAGGAATTCAGGTATGCTGCCAGTTCTCAGGGAGCTGTTTATGATCTTGCACCAGAACGGTGCTATGGAGAGTTTCAGTTTTTTGGTCAGCTGGGTGGGTATCGGGTCAAGGACATGAGAGGCTGGTTTGGAGGTGGAGATCAGTTTGAGGATCTCGGTTTCAGGGATGGGGTTGAAGGATTTCCAGGATTTTTTGGGGTGCTTGGGCGTGTTATCTACTGTCACTGGGGGCAGGCTTTTGCAGACGGGGTTGACGTTGATGTCCAGTGAGAGCTCAATCTTGGTGATTTTTTCTTCGAAGAAGTTGGCAAAGTTTTCACACAAGTCCTTGGAGGCCTGTAGAGAGGATTCCGGGGGCTTGGAGGTTTGTTGCCTGATGATTTTGAACAGTTCGTTGGGTCTGTTTTTTGCGTTGTCCGGGGCGGTGCAGAAGAAGGTGGATTTTTCGGTGCTGATGTGTTTTTTGTATTTCCTTCGGGCTGCTTTGAGTTGTTCGAGTAGGCTTGGGGAGGGGTTGCTCCTCCATAGTCTTTCTGTAGCTCTTAACTGTCTTCTTTCATTGTTAATGTCCGTGTTGAACCAAGATCTGGATGGGATGTTCCTGGGTTTTTTTAGTTTCAAGGGGGCTACTTGATCTAGAATGGATGTCATGTTTGTGTTGTAGTGGGCAGTGGGCAGTGAGTTCAGTAGTGGATAGATCATCCGTGGAGGCCGTGAGGAGAGAGTTAACCCTTCCCTCTAGGTCAGTCATGTTAATCTAAGTGAAGTTTCTAGTCCATTTCGGAGGATCTTGGGTGAGGGGTTTAAGTGTGATCGGCTGCGTGAGGTGGAAAAGGATTAAGTGGTGGTCAGACCAGTCCACGGGTAGGGTGCGGTCTATCGTGACAGTGTTGTGCTGGGCGATGATGGCGTCTGGGATTGCTCCTTTGTTGTGGGTTTCCTCTAAGCAGTGTTGGGTAAGGTTGTTGCTGTGAAGCTGCTCCTTCAGGTTCTGGATTTGCAGGTTGTTTTCTTCATTCCAGTGTAGATTGAGGTCGCCCAGAATAAGGTTATTCGTGTCTCGGAGAGAGCAGTGGGCAATCAGGTTGGACAGGTGTTCAGTGAATGTGGGGGTGTTGCCTGGGGGGTGGTAAATAAGGTGGCAGATAAGTGTTTTGTTGTTGCTAGTGTTGATGTTGGCGGTTAGGCACTCAAAGGTGTTGTAGTTGAAGGAGTCTATTTCCGTCACGGAAATATTGTTTTTGTGGATGATTGCTATGCCTCCACCTCTTTGATCTTTTCTATCTTTGTTGGTGATAACAAAGCCAGGGGGGGCAAGAGTATCCATGAGTGGAAATGAGGAGTCATTTAGCCATGTCTCGGTGATGAATGCTATGTCTATGTCGTGGGTGAGGATGGATTCCGCTAGCTCTGTGGCATGCTTGGTGGCTGATCTGCAGTTTATGAGCATGCAGTTTGTGGGGGACGTCTCTGTTGTGGGTTTTTTTGTTTGGGGGGCCGTGGGGATGATAGTGCGTGTGGCCGGGGGTCTAGGAGATTTCGGAGGGGCCTGTTCTCTTCCCAGTCCGGTGATCACCTGTATTTTGCATAGGAGGGTGGAAGTAATAGGATTGTTGTACGAGGAAGCGAGAGCTGCCGCTTCACTCGCAGATGTTTCATCTCTAGTTCTTTTTGGTCTCTGTGTCTGATTAGAGAGGGGGGTAGAGATCCCTTTCGGGTGGGGAGTCTTGGAGAACCTCTGTTGAGAGAGAGAAGGGAAGGAAGGGAAACAGTGAGGCTTTAGGGGTGTGGCGAGGTTGGAAAGGATTTCACTAAGACCCTGGATTATGGTTGTTATCTGGTTTTCAAGCAGGGTGAGCCGCTGCCCAGTCTCTATGTCGGTGTGGGAGTTCTGGGCGGGTAAGTTAAACATGGGGGGGGATTCTATTCGCTCCCTAAATGCCTCATTTTCAATAGGCACTGTTTCTGTGGACTTCATGCCTACTGACACAGGGGGAGGAGATATGCTATTGGCTATGTTAAAAGGGGCGGGTCTACCGGAGGAGGGTTTTATGTTTAAATTTGGTGACCAAATTTTTTTAAGAAGTCAAACTAAAGGTCCTACAGGGATTTGCCAGAATATGGGCAAGATTAAAAAGCCTGACGGGTCTCAACTACTTTTCTAATTTAGCGCCACTCTGGGACTCTCCGGGCTCGCCAGAATGCCTTCGGGACAAGCTGGCGATGCTACTTAAAGATGCTGGATTAAGAGTATGGGGAGATCTTGTTAGTAATAAATCGTTTATTTCATGGGAAGATCTAAAGATGAGAGTGGGCAGTGGTCTCAGAAGATTCAAGTATATTCAGCTACAAAGCTGGGTACAGTCCCAGATTAGACAGAAAAAATCTATTGGTGAGGGACACAGCCTAGAGCAGCAGTTGGTGGAGAGGCCAGTAGGGAAGAAGGAGGTCTCATATTGGTATTGGGCCATAGAAGAGGTGGTGGATGGGGAATTTAAGATTTGATCTATTATGGCAGGATTCTTTCAAAAATCTCTTCAGCATAGTTAACCCTGCATGGTTGAAGAGGAATCATATTGTCACGGTCCATCGAGCATACTTATCCCCCCTTAGGCTCTCCAAAATCTTAAAAGGCTCTCAAGTCAATTGTAAAAAATGTGGGTTGGCAGAAGCATCGGACTCACATATGTTCAAAGACTGTCCCTCAATTGGCGCATTTTGGGAAGAGGTACGGATAACAATGGAGAGTATTCTGAGAGTACCAATCCTAATGGACCTGACTCTGATAATTTTCGGTCTCAACAGCCATATTTTAGGACCAGCCAGATCGCTTTTATTTTATTCAATTTTATTGGCAAGGAGACAAATTTGTATACAGTGGGTAGACCCTGTCCCTCCCAAACATTCGGACTGGCTGACTTCTTTATATGAAACATCTAAGATGGACTTGGCTAGATCTGGTAGTCGAAAGAAGATTGCATACTGGGACCTGCTGCTTCAATGGAAATAGTTTAAGAAAAATTTTCATATATGTCATGTTACTTCCATCTTGAATATGTTATAACGAAGGGCGGGTCCGATGATTATGCCTATTGGATACTCCTTGGACTATGCTGGGTCTTCCCCTGGGACATCGAAAGAGTCCATCTGGTCGTATAGATCAAGTGGGAGTGAAACATATCCTCTTTTTCTGAGGGAAAGTAGCACGTGCAAGGGTGTCTGCGTGCAGGGGAGGGGAGGGGAGGGGAGGATTGTTTATGTGTAGGAAGGTGTCCCTTCCTGCAAATAAACAATCCTAGAAATACCATTCTGTCACTTTCAGGCGTGCTGCTTCATGAAACACACATGAAAGTGACAAAATGGCATTTTGTAAAAAGTTTGTTTATGTACAGGAAGAGACACCTTCCTGTACATAAACAAACCATGGCATTTTGCTTTTTCCATGTGTGCTGCACAAGGCAGCACACATGGAAAAAGCAAAAACGAGGAGAAATAATGCATTTCTCCTCGTTTCGCCAACTTAAGACCTGGTCTTAATTTTGGCGCTGCCTCCTATGTACGCTACCCTTGTACATAGGGGGGAGTGTCAAAATGAATGGGTGTTGTGGTGGAACGCCCACCGCAACACCCACTGCCCACCCCTTTCACGCTAACCATAGCGTGAATGGGGGCCTTATGTACAAGGCAGAGTTAAGCCACGTTAAGTGGCTTATCGCTGCCTTGTACATAAGGCGCAGCCCCTATTGCCACCACAACGTCAATATAGGTGACATTGTGGTGGCGATAGGGGCTTGTACATATGCCCCTGAGCCTTTTCCCATTGATAAATTCGGCCAGGTTTGACCTGCTGAAATTTAGAGGGGCTTATTTACAAGCCCCTTGCGCCACTTTGTGTCATTTTTAACATGGGAAAAGTGATGTACGGGTGGCGCAAGGGGCTTGTAAATAAGCCCCAGAGTACAGTAAGTTTTATCGCATCTGCTAATTAGTGGCTCAGTAAACATCACACCACCTGTAACTGCGATCTATACTCAAACAAGTGTTAGTAAATGGATCACAATTTAACAGGCTACTCATAATTAGGGCCACAGTGCATTTAATACCCCAACATTCGTTAAACATCGGCCCATCATTCATTATGGCATTTAACAGAGGAAAACAATACTGTATTGACCATAACGTGGATTTTGCTGCGTTGAGCATCAAAATCCACGTAATTCTCTAAAATCTCAAAATAGATGCTGTATGTCGCACCCGATAAATTCCCAAACCTCACGGTGTCGGTAGCCCCTCCACCTCCCACACATTTGAAATGAGGGCCTATGGCTTGAACTTGAATGTATCTATGCTATTTATTTATCTCAATGTTTTACCCATCGGTAACCTAGCTGAACTTGATTACTAGATGCTTTTTTATGTATTGCATAGTGACAAAGGAAATGCGCCTTCCAAATGCACAAAGAAATTAGCTGTTTTCTTTCTAAGTTTTCATTTCAGCGCCTGGTGTACTTTAAGTTCAGAAGCAGTTTTATTATAGCCTTTCTAACTGCTTCTATGAAGTTAGGCAACATGGGGAAAGTTTTTTTTTTGGGGGGGTGGGGGTCCCTTCGCTGCTTCATCTTTTATAACCTGAGCTAGTCACTGCATGACTAAAATGTTCTAAGCTTCCTTATAGTCAGAGCATTACTCGCCAATAACAAGTAAAGGTGGTTCTGGACATGATCCCTTCCTGTTTAAACTGCTGTGCATGGTTTGAAATACTCCTCATTCAAATCGAAGAGAATTTGTTCCTAATTTCAGCTTTAAATTCTGTAGTGTCACTGCCTGCTCTGCATTCCAGACACTCCTCTCCTCTGTGCCCCATGCAACTGGTGAACAAAAGTTCTGTGGGCATGAATAATGCATCAGCCCTGGGGCTGCCTTGGTTAATTATGCCTGGGAGAGATGAGAAGCAGCCATATCTTCTTCATCCATCTCAGGGGAAAGTCAGAGTGCTCGATTCATTCCGCAGCATCGGAAGATAAATAGAATTCCGAATAAGTCATTAGTTTTTGGAAAAGTTGTTCACACAACACATTCCTATCAAGTCTGTGCCTGGCGGTGCTGAAGCAAAGCAGAAGAAACGGGCAGGGTTTCGAAATTCAAAGTACTTCGACTTGTGCTTGTTTGGAAATGATGCTTAATATCTATGACCATTATAACCATAAGGCACTGTGCGCTTTAAGGAACGAAGACAGTTTCTTTTTGAGCAGATATCGTAGGAAAAGAGTCTGAATTAGTCCAAAACCTGATTCAGCTGGTGAACGAAAAATCTGTTTGTGTTTCAATCTTGATACTTTGTTCTTTTATACCGTCAAATACAGAAATATTTAGTGAAATGCTGAGCGCAAGTATACATCTGTATATAGGGGCATATTGTCAAGAACGTGTGATAACCATCGCAAAAGTAACTTAACGCAACCTTCAACATTGCAGTCTATCGCGGGAAATTTACGCCGTGTTAACCAAGTATTCACAACACGGCGGTACCATGCGATAGTCTCCAGATAGCGCGTTAACTGACCGCGTTAAAATCAACGCCATGCCTCAAAAATGCGAAACACGAACGCAAAAAAAGCTGCGATGAGGCTAATTGCAATACAAAAAGCCGCGAAAAGCAGCGGCAGGCCTGCAAATCCCACGCGTCTGGCGGGAAAATGCACTATAAAAGCAACAAAAACAACACACCAGAAACAATCCAAAGTTCGTAGCAACATGGATGCACCCTGACCCAGCGCAGGGGCCAACGCGAACCCCACAAGCCCCACAGACCACCAGCAAGGACCAATGGGGTCGGGGAAGGCCAAGGAGAAGAGGGAGAGGAAGACGGGGTGCAGTCCGTAGGAAAACAAGACCAGCGTCACGGATGTGACAGAACACTACCAGCAACTGACCCACAATCAGACTACCTTGAATGCAGCCAGAGTGTCGAGGAGGCCAATAGAGGAGGCCAAGAGGCGCTGGCATGATGTGAAAACCTAAACCAGGCCCAAAGCCGCTGCCAACAGGAAGGCAGCAACGGCGACAGGAGGTGGGAGTCACAGGAGGAGCTGGAGGAAATGGAGGCCAGTCATCAGTGTGGAGACGGTGCAAGGAGGTGGGAGTATGGACACAGCTCGAGAGGAACTGACACAACAACAACAGGGTGAGTAACGAACAGGGACTGGGGGGACGGGGGGAGATGGGCACAATGGCACACATGCACAAGGATGTGTAGCACACTGCACACCCGCAATTACCCAGGGTCATGTCCCCCATCCCCCTGGCACACTGCAGCACACACACATGGCAATCACAGCACATCCCATGACAATGTGGCACAAAGTGCAACACCGACACTGCAGAACAGGGGACACAACTGGGTCCGCCCATGCGCAGAAACAGGCCAATCACATTTGACAGAGCAGGGAACTGTGAGATGCATATGTACGGGTACAACCTCACATCAGTCATGTAGTCCAAATGTCCACTGTCCCCCCTAAAATTGCCAGCACCGCCCAAACAGTCCCAATGTACATTGTCACACAGTCTGCATGTCTACAAGAACAATGCGCCAACATAAATGTCAACACAATGTCAACATGCATCTCCCCTTCACATTGCAGAGGGACAAACAACACCTCCAGCAGGTCAGACCAAACAACCCATCAGTGATGCCCGAGATGACCACCACACCTTCAACACCGACGCCCTACAACAGCCCATGGACATCCCACGCAACCCACCACCAGGACCAGGGCAGACAAGCTACTCAGAGGAGAACCCATCCCCTGCAACAGACCACACAGAATGAAGCACCCGCAAGCACGGCTGGCTCACAACACTTCACCAACCCACACATGGCACCCCAATGCCAGATCAAATAAATAAATAAACGCCTGGGCCAGGCGAGTTACATACGTGTGGGCATCAAAACTTATATTATCAACCAGATAACACCAAAGAGACAATGTATGTACATTTTTATAATGATTTTTTATTCAAAAAAGAAGACATTTTTATATTTTTTTGCAAATCTAAATTCATAATTGATTACAAAATTCAAATATTTACAAAATCACTATATAATACATGCTTTCTAAAAACAATCATTCAGCATCATGGAATAGCTTCAATCTATCTACATAAGAAAGATACAACGGTATCTATGTCTAGGAATTATTGATCACTTAATGATTGATAATATAATGTACATCATGGTCAGATGGAACACAAATGTTGGCTGTATGATATTATACAAATAGAAAACTATGGATACTGGCGGTATAATCTTGCACTACGCGCGTTTCGGCTTTTGCCTTCGTCAGGATACCGTCTCAGAAATTTGCTTAAAGTGTTATACGGTCCACAGTATATTCCAGCTGGAACATATGCATATGATGAATGATGTGTCTTCAGTAGCTAAGTCTGGACGCTATATCTTATTGAAAAAAGAAGAAGGGGCTATGTTGTCACTCTAAAGACAATACTGAGGAGCTGAAATATAGTACTTCTTCAAGTGTGGCACTGATCAGTGGCTGTGTCTAATTCAATATGATTCCTAACGTTAGACTTCGTTTCTGTGACTCAATGCACCCGCCGTTTAAACAGATGTTCAGGATCATGAGACTAATACTTCCCCCAATGCCAGGTGTCAGAACGCCAAAAGGAGGTGGCCGAACAGGTGCGTGTGTGGTCCGAACCCATGGAAGGCGAACTAGATCACATACGTGGGTGTCAATTACCCTTCAGGGACCACCTACACCCCACTAAGGAGACCCACACTGCCATAGAGACACATGCAGATGCACATTCCCAGTACAGAACCATGCCCAGGGGCACGCACATATCAGTCACACACCCAAGTTGGCTCTGCGTACGACGGCCCAGTCCAATCCCCTTACGAATTGAGTGGGTGACTACAAAGCCACATGTTCAAGCTCTAACCTGCTGCCTGCGGTGACATGTCTGCGTCCACTGTACACAGCACACTGTAATGTCGTAGGGCCCAGGGCCCTCATGCATACAACAAGACCACAGGGACACATGCAGATATTATGTTGAACTGGCTACGGGCACGTGCGCCCAGCCCCTTTATTGGCAGGGCCACATGTACAGTGACGCCTGTGCTGGGGTGTATGGGGTGAGCATAAGCCAGCCCGCACGGAGTGCTTAGTGCTGGCAGCAACTTGAACAGTGGACACCAGTGCAATGGAAACAGAAAACACCTGCATAACAGAGTCAACTGCTGAGCAACATGGAGAGTGCCGGAGCAAGTACAGAGTCACCCAACACACAAACAGAAGTGACCGTGAGTTGCAGTGCACTGAGGTTGGGGCACTAGAGCTGAGCGCGCTCATGTGATGAAAATGACTAGGATTGTGTCCATTCGGGATATTCCTGATGCAGATGCAGTGGGGTGTGTTAGACCTGCATCAACTTCCTCATCAACGTCCCAGGTCTCCCACACTGCCGGAAGTGACATTGCTGCGCAACCTCTCCACAGCACAAAACTCAATCAGTAACGGACCATGGGTTGCGGTGCACTGAGTCAGTGGCACCTGGAGTGCTGTGCAGGGGATCAGGCAGATGATGGCATTCACGACAGGTCTGAGCAACTCCGTTAGTCTGCCAGTACCACTGTTTCGACTCTGGCAGATGGTGGTTGGAGTTGGCCCTGGCGATGGTGGCGTGTGCCTCCTGCTGTGATGCGACGTCCGGGCCGGTCAGGACTCGATTTGATGTGTGAGCCCTGGTGGTCCGCGGTTGAGGCTGGAGGCAGCGGACAGCGCAGGGCCACATGCACATGGCATCGATGACCCCAAGATCACTGCCACAGAGGTCATCCAATATTCATTCAGACAGGGTCCCTGACTTGAGCTGCACAGAGTTGGTGGATGCAGTCTGCGATGATGCCTGTAGACTGATATGTACTCCGGCATTGCCGAATCAAGACTCTGTGACCTACTGGACCTCAGTGTAAGCCGGAGGCAGCGGTCAGCAGTGGGCCACAGCCACGTGTCGTAGGCTCGCGATGCACAGAGTTAGTGACATCAGGGCAGTTGTCGGTAGTGTTCGATCACCTCCGTAACGATGATCCTTTTTTCCTCCCAAATGCGACGCGTCATCCTCTTATGCCTCTCCTTGGGTGCAATGATTCATACTCTGCCTTTGAATAATTGATGTTCAGTTCCAATTCTGTGACCTACTCGGGCGCAGCGTAGGCCGAGAGCAGTAGTCCGCGTGGGCCCACAGAATCTTGCGGCTGTGATGTAACACTAAGACCTGTTGGCACCACATCGAAGGGTGTACAGTGACATACACTCAGCCATGATTTATGTGCTCTGCCATGGTGTAATCATGACTCAGTTCCAAATGTGTGACCTACTTGTCCGCTGTGCATGCCGGTGGAGTACGTCAACGAGAATGGAGTACTGCGGGCCTGTGTTGCGGAGGCCCTGATGGTCTGAAGAGGCTGCCAAGGTTGCAGGCCTCGGGCTTGGAGATTGCACCGGCACGTGGTGGGCCCTCTTCGACACACGCCGGTGTCGGAAGGTGGACATCGAGGCCTGGGTGCGCATGGAGCGGGTAGGACTGGTTTGGGGACCAGCGTCCAGGGGTGCAGCAGGCGCACAGGAACTGGCGACACCTCTCACGGCATCGGCCTCGTGGTGGGGTGGGAGGCGCCGCCCTGGCAGAGACGTTGGGCATTCCAGAAGAGGACCATGCCCAGAGTTACGTGCCTTTTATTCACACACCTGCGCTGGCCTGGCGTACACAGGGCCAGCCCACTCCGCTCACGCTTACGGGGAGGACGTCACAAGCTACATTTCCGCAATCTTCCCCACTGGCTGGGGTGACATGGTTGCGTCCACTGTCCACTACACTCCAAACACCAGCGGTGGGTGTCGACATGGATATGTGTGTGGCCTGCATACTGCAGTCTGGCCAGCACATCCACGCCACACTTGGCATTGTGTACATTCTCATTCATCTGTCCCTTGCCTCCTTCGCACATGCCTGGTCCCCACCTCTTCCGACATTCTGCTATTGTGTGTCCGAGGAGCCATGCCGTTGATGGCTCATGTACATGACTGGCCCAGGCTCCTACAGTGAGTTGTGCTGTCGTGTCTGGTGGGTGTGCATGTTGTATGTGAGCTTGTGACGTGTGCATTTCCTGTGTTGTGTGTTGCATGGTTGTGGAGTTGAGGTGTGTGGTGTGTGCATTTGGTATTGGCCAACGAGCAGTGCATTTCCGTGGGTGCCATCCTGGTGGCGCAGGTTGATGATGGACTGTCGGGAGGTGCAGGTATCATGCACACTGCCTGGGTGGTTGGCGGCGGCATTGGCGGGGATTCCACGGTGGTCCACTATTGCCTGCACATTGGTGGGATACGTGCGCTTTCTGTTGCACTTATTGTGTGCAGTGTCGCCAGGGGCCACTAATAGGACATGTGTGCAGTCAATTGCCCCCTGACACGTGTGGGAAGCCAGCTGTGGCGTACACGCCTTGCTTGGTCTCCGGCTGTTCCTGCGCAGTGTGTGTGAAGTATGGATAGTGGGGTACCAAGTTGATGGTGTCATCCATGACCATTGTGGGGGACTTGGATTGGCCTGGCTGTGTGACTCCTCGGTCTCAGGTGGATGTTGGTTGGAGGGTGCCAGAGGCCAACACGTGCAGCACAGCCAGCAGCTTTGTCTGCGGTGGGATGTTGGTTGTCCGCTGTGTTGGTACCGTCAGCCTGTGGGCAAAGGTGGTCAGGATGCGGAGGAGGGTTGTCCCTTTGGGCATATAGCGGGCAATGACATTCTCTGGTGTTGGGTCTATGAGGTTGGTGCATTTTGGGAGGGTCGCTGTCTTTGTCTGCGCTGCCTCAGTGTTGGTCCGGGGGGGCGGTGGGTGTCCGGGGGGGTGGGGGTGGTCCTGGGGGGGGTGGTGGTGGGTGTTGGGGCCCTCTTGGGTGTTGGGTGTTCAGTGGCTCCATGGCATCTGTTGGTCTTCAGGTGTGGCTGTGGGCTGGGCTCCCTTTTGTGGTGCAGGCTGCCGTCTGACTTTACACCAGGTCAGAGCAGGTGTTAATTTCCTGCTGCTAACGCGCATTATCGCATGTTTCGTGGTCTTTTCCCAGATCTGGGTGGTGGTTGAGAATGTTGCGGAGTTGTGTTTTCGCGGCTTTTTGCACAGGTACGCCTACTCTGCATCTCATTAGAGATAGTTGCCGGGGTCATCTGTGGCGATGTTTTTTGCGGCTGCTATCGCGGGTAAACTGGTGTTATGGGCTGTTAACATCAGCTTGTGAATAGGGCGATAAATTTATCGCAACTTTGGCTGTGATAAAGTGCCGTTAACTCGGCGATAGCTCCTTGAGAATATGCCCCATAGTTTTTAATCTTCAATTAACTGTAAGCTGTTACGTCGTCGCCTTGAAGCACGGTACTTACTTCTGGAAAATGTCACCGTGAACGCAAGCATTTCATTAGTGTAAGGTACATTAAAAAAAAAAAGTAGTGCTGTAAAAATAGTAAATGAAGAAGACTGACTATGAGGCCGAGTTAACAGACCACTGCCAAGCAATATAAAGAACAATAAAGAACAATAGAGATATCTCTCAGAACGGTACATTACAATAGCCCACGAAATAATCGCAGTTGTAAGGTGCCACCAGCACGAACGCACGAGGGAGCCAAGCAGAATGAAAGTGGAGGCCGCACAAGGCCAAGGGGTTAAACACATGTGCAGTGCGCCACTCCTGGGCACTCCCAGAGTAGAGCAACAGTGCATGGTGTCGTTTATGGGCATACGATTTCTGGGCTTGTCAGGATCTTTAACAGCAATCACCAACACTTTGCCAGTATGAATTTTCATGTAAGAGAATGAAAATAAGCAGTTATAAAGTAGGAGGTCCTTATACACAAATACTTCTATTATACACTCTGAGGACCAAGTTATAGCAGCCCAAGAGCAGTCGGCCATGCTGTATATGAGAGCTTTGCTAGAATGTGAGCCAGAGTCCATCGTGAGCACGTGTTAGATGTGCTCATCCTGTTTGTTGCCTCATAAGATTGGATGCTGTAGTGCTGTTGCAAGTGGTGCTGGAATGCCCCTGCAGTGGCAATTCCTGAAAAGACCATTGTCTTTGTCCTAATGGTGTCTGCATTGCGCTATACTCTTGACTCGTCTTTGCATGCCTTCAGGGTTGATAATCTTCAAGAGAACCCTTCAGTGCTGGTAATGTTTTGGAATAGTCTTTTTGCATTGAACACTCCTTTCTAGGTTGCAGCTATCAGACAGCGCAGCTGTTTGGTGTGCAAAGACATCTTGTGGGGTTTCAGAAAGTGGACCTGGGAATGCATGCTGCCTGTCGCTTGCCTTTTTGTTTTTTAACTCATGTTTTCTTGCTTAGCATTTGCTGGCTTTATTTGCTTTAGGCTCTCCAGCTTGAGTTCGTAATTTCCCAATGCGAAAGCTGTGTTTACAGTATTCTTCCACAAACTAGTTTTCTGAATAAACAGGCCTGTAAATCTTGTTCTTATCTCGTCACATTTGCTGGGCAATACGTTGTTTGGCGGTCGTGGTATTTCCTGTTTCCCAGGTCATATGTCAGGCACTGTCTTCTGAAGGTGCTTGTTTTTCTTGTTAATGAAACCTACCCTCCTCCTCTTGTTGCTAAGGTACCTCCATGTCTGTTGGAAAGCCTTTGATTTTTTGGTACATTGTACACTTATTTATGGTTTCATTTTGCCAAAGAAGCAGGGGAAATTTGACAGTTTGTGTTTATGCTACGTTCGCTTCATTGTATGTTTTGAAAACTTTTTTTTGTCATTGTTTAATTTAAATCGTGCGTTCATATTGGACTGTATGACAAGATTGCGATATTTTTTAAATTGGGTTTTTCCTATTTGGTTTTTGGCGACAGCAGACAATACAGATAGAAGTATATGTAGCACATTCAAAGAGATGGTGGCATAATGGCAAACTTGTCAGTTTATCATCCGGGCTGGTGCCTTTGAAAGGCTGAAAGGGTTCCCATGTCAGACTCATTATACATGATTGACTCACTTTGGCCTTTCCACGAATCACAGATCAGTTTATGTGCCAGTGTGGCAGTGAGTATGTCTATGCAGACTGCTGCTGAGCTGCTGGGTTTACAGCATGATGATGGAGCATACCACAGAAAGCTGTCTTAAAGTATCACATCAGTGTCTCAACGAAAGGTGTTCCTCGCCATAAAGGAGTTCATCGAGAGACAGTGATTTGTTTGAGGGCTGTCCACAAAGAAGCCTTAATTCACCCATTTCCTTCTAGCCTCCTTGCAGTGATGAAGCTATATCGTTCTTGGCAACCACCATCGCATATGCCATAGAGTTCTCACATTTCAGCACAGGGGTGGAGGGTGGGGGGCTCATACAGACTAAGGGATCATTTTTTAGATTGATGCAGCTGTGCAGGAATCCCAAAAAGAATCCTACAGAGTTGTGCACAGTAGATTGTGATTAAGCCATCTCCTTTAAAATGTAAAATATATTCCTTTATTTATTTACCTGAAATAGGGCTTTGCATTCTAAATGTAAGAGTCGCCCCGCTGATACGTACCACTTAAGGATGGCCATTTCTATAGTATGTATATAGCCAACCAGTAACACTTAAAAGATTTATTAGAACAATTCAGAGATCAACCTCTTATGCTATTTTGAGCAAATCAACCAGCAAAAACCTCACCAATGCCTGTATATCTAAGATCCTATTTGTGTACATGCTAGTAGTCTGTTCAATGGCGTAGATGTGATCACTTAATGAAAGCAAGCATTGGCAAAGCCAATAGGTCTCACCTATGCAAGATCTATTGGCTTTGTCAATGTTTTTTTTTTGCCATATTGTAGAGCAGCACTGGCTTCAGTGCAGCATGGCTGCAAGTAAAAAAAGAAAATGCACAATGGCGCTTTCAATGCTGGCTGCGTCATAAGATTGTTTTCTTTACTTTCAGGCATGTTGCAACATGGCTAGGGAACAATAGAAAAACCAATAGATCTCACATCGGCGAGACCTATTGGCTTTGCCAATGCTTGTTAAGAGGGTGTTTCTAAGTGCCCAGCATGAACTGATACTGCAGGGTAACCAGTGTGAGATGAGTGCTTCAACCAAGCACACAACAATGTAACTTTGTGACTTTATCTCAGTAAAACTCCATTTCTAATATTCAATAGATTTCCTTGCTTATGAGCTATTTTTTTAATGGTAGGATAGTAGATATGAGGAGATGGAGAAATTGCTTAACGTACATTTTCTTAGAATGAATGAAGTTTTTGTGCAGTGATCTCCAATTGTGTTTTCTCCTCAAATGAGATATACATGTTGGTTCTGTTGCTCAGTAATGAGTGTTGATAGTTATAGTCAGTCAGATAGGTCAACGTTTTGGTACCTGCTGTTCCCCAAGTTGCTGTAATGGGTGCACGTAGAAAGATGGCTGCGTCCTGTGGACTCGGAGGTTCCAGCTGATACTCCTAACGAGTGCAAGTTGAGGCTTACCCTATGCATACAGAAGATGATGTGTATGTGAGGGTGCCATTTCAACTGCCCTGCTTGTGTAGAATTTGTGAAATACGTGGATTGTTGTGTATATTCAGCCTATGTATTTAGTGAAGAAAAAGTGTGTGTCCTACCTTTGTGCAACATATACAACAGTGTCTTCTTTTCTGTTGGGTTTGTGACTTAGTCGTACAGTGCACCAAATGGTTGTATTCTAAAATAGTGACTGGTAACTGTTATCACAACTTTCACTGACAGAAATTACAGGTGCAGACTTTTAACTGCCTGCATGTCTATGCTGTTGTTGTGGTTTCTGAAGCTATACCACTGTGTGGCTGTGATGTGCTGTGTGTATGCTGCTGTCCAGTGTGTTTTGTGAAGGGCACCGTTTCTATGAGAACACACTGCCATAACAATTTGTCCATTCCATTGCTTCATTTTTGCAGCATGCACGGAGACATTGCAGACATCTATTTTACTCCTTGGGATTTTGGGGAAAGTGTTGGAAAGTGAGTTATTAGTAGTGGTAAATATGCATTTACCACTGCAATAAGGCCACTAACACGGTCTAGGGCTCAGAATAGGTCTCAGTAAATTAATCCCTTGCTCAACAGTGGGTAGCTTGGCTGCGAGCAGGCAGGTTTAACTTAGGAGATAGGTATGTAAAGCAATTAAAAACACCAATTCAGTAAATAATTAACACACAACACACAATAAAAATCCAACACCAATTTATAAAAATAGGAAATATTTTTATCTTTAAAAAGACACCATAACGACAAACATCCAATGTAGGGAACTTGGAGATATGAATTTTTAAACATGAAACACTTTCTAGAACATAGAAACCTATAGTGCCACTCTGGGACATCTGGTCGCGCTTGACCAGGATGAAGTCAAACTTTCAGGCCGACTGTGATGTTTTACCTTCAGACTTACAAACTTTTTTGGAGCTTTTTCCGCCAGGGTCCCTCAATGCTCTTCATCAGCCCAGATTCGGTGAGTCTTTGCTTGCTAGACTTTCAGTGAGCTCCTTGTTAAACTCTAGAAGTTGGACCTCTGGAGCTCTTCAGTGGGACTAACCTGGAATCCTGGATGGGTCGCGGTTGAAGGTGGCCGGCTTGGCTCTCGTTGTTGAGTCGGTCACCTTATGGAACTTCTTTCCAATGTTGCTCCAAACTTCTGTAACTTCTTCTTGAATTTCCTCTTTAGGGTCCAAAGTGTCCAAAACACAATCCAAGGGTCTGGAAGCTCCAAGATGGTCCTTGAAAGCTTGGGACCACATTTCCCACAATTGACCTGGACTAAACCCTTACAAATCCACTGGACTCACTCCAGGCAGGGGAATCTTGGTGGTGATGTTCCAGGTGAGCTCTGTTAACCTGTAGCTTGCAGGGAGCCCACTATTTAATCCTTTTGAAGCAAGTACATCCACAGGGCTGTGGTTCCAGATAATGCAGCAGGCACAGTCAGTCAGACTTTAGGGCCTGTTGGTGCAAATCAAGTTTCGAGCTTGGCAAATGTTCTTCTTCACTTAGTTTCAAGCAGCAGATCTGAGAGGGTCTGCTCCTCTCACATATTTACTCAGTGTTCTCTGGGGTCAACTAGGAGAGCACTCCTGTCCAATGAGGTGCAAGGCCACTTCTTCCAAAGTGGGGCCTGTTCTTCTCCCAGGAAGCGCTATTCCTCCAAAATTCAGTATGGCTGAAATTTCAGCAGAGGAGCAAGAACTAGATAAACCGATCTCCAGTATGGCTAATTTCCAAAGCTCTCCTCACCCTAACATCTGCAGATTCCTTCCTTAAGCCTGCCATCTGGCTGGTTCAAAGGGGATGGGGTAAGATAGACCTGGCATTCCCTGCCTGTCCTATTCCTCCTTTGAAGCTTCATGCTTTACAGCCACTCCCCCCTGCTCTGGAATTCCTGTGTAGCAGAACCCTCCCCACCAGATAGCCTCTCCCTGGGTGAGCCACTTCTCACTTCATCAAAGCAGCCTGGCTAATTCTGTTAACTCTGACCAATCAGAGAAGACCACGGGAAGGTTGAATTTTGGATTACAGACAAGAAAGTGTTATAACTTCTTTCCTGTACATTTTAGGAAAAATTCAACGATAGAATATTGTTGGATTTATCAACAACATTCGCCTAAGTCCTTGAATGACATTTTGATTAATTCCCAGCAGTATTTATACATTCATAAACTATTGCAATGCTATCCTATGTGGCTGTGGATCTACAATGGGGAAAATGAAATGTGCAATTTCTCTAACACCAGGGCATAAAAACATCTTTTATAAGGACCCTGCTTATAGTTACATGACCTCCGACCCCGGGGACACCCAGGGGAGATCTTGGTGGTCCAAATATGCAAAAATAATGTAGATCAACATTCCACAGTGCTCCTAGCACCAAAGCCGATTTTGGGAGTCACTTTACTACAATAGGGAAAGTGAAATGTGCATTTTCTCTATCCTCAGAGCATATAAAACATATTTTATAAGGGCCCTCCTTATAATTACATGCCCCCCACCACTAGGACACCTACGGGAGCCTTGGGGGTACCTAATAAGCACAACTATTGTAGATTATTACTTTTTAAGTGCCCTATCACCAAAGTTGAGTTTGCATAGAATTTACTTTTAAAAGCAGTGCTGAAACACTGGGCTGCTTTTAAAAAGACCCCAGGCGCTCAGCAGTTCACAAATGCAAGTGCAGAAAGGCTGCTGGCCTCTAAACTGCCATGCCCAATTATATACTAGGGACTTATAGGTAGTTTTAACCCCCCTGCCATATTATCTACTAGGGACTTATAGGGTAGGTCATGCCAATTGTAAGTGTACCCTAATATATAGTGTACCCTAATGCATGTGTGTGTTTTTACTTGTTTTTTTAACATAGCACTGGCTCTATGCCTGGTTAGACAGAGCCCTGGGACAGTTATGGTCAGTTACCACCAGTATCAATCAGCAAAAAATGGGGGTGCACAGGGCACACAGGATGAATTTGCAACATAAACAATCTCAAATTAGTTGGTAAATTAAACAAACATTGGCAAATCCAATAGGTCTGATTTTAATGTGTTAATACACGCAAACAGCATTTGTGTATACCTTTGTTTGCCTATATGCAAACAGCATTTGTGCATGCCTTTATTAGCCTAGTAAAGAGCTTTTAACTTTGTGAATGGTTCTTTAAATGCAGCTTTCTTGCTAATGATGGACATCTCCTACAAATGTGTTGTTCTCTATTCATAGTGCATTGCCTCAATATAACCCCCATGATACACAAACCCTGACATTTACCAAAATATAAACAACAAAATGAAGTGGGTGGGAAGATGGCAAAAGCCTTATCCACCAATGACCATTGGTACTGCATTCCAGGTCCATGTCTGTTATCCACTGCAACATTCTAGACAGGAAACAATTGTGTGCTAAACAGTCTTGTTCCAGCAAAAATATAAATTGTTCAGTCAGAACTTCTAGGCCACATTACCTCTGAACAGGAAGGCTATTAACCTTACAATTGTTCCAGCTTGCCTTTTCCTCATCAATGTGGTGCAATGTAGGTCCTGTAGCAAAGTGAGCTTGGGACCCACATGTGGCATAACCTTCGCACTTATGTCACCACATCAAAACAACAAAGGGTGATGTATGGCATAACTACTCAAAGAAATAATCTCATGGATACACAAAATTAAGTAAATAGCAGAAAGCAACCACTGTTGCTAAGACTTCTTATTTGACTAATATCCTAACATTCACAAACTCACATTGCAATCTATCAAGAGGTGTGCTTCTATCTGTTAGATTATACATTGAGAGACAACACAGGCCACCTTCTCACACCCCCCCACACCCTCCCACACACATGTTCAGATTTTCAAACTGCCATCCAACACACCTCTGGAAACCACTAATTGACACATCCCTGCAAGCCTCTCAGAGAAGTCACCCAAGTAGAACCCTATTGACAAACCACTACAAATTAACCTTGGAAATAATCACACAGGCCACCAAATGACAGACACTGACAGACTACCCCCATTGCACATGCCTTCATATTTCCCAATGACACCTCTCTAAAACCCAATCACTGATACATCACTGAAGGTCACCCAATCACACACCCCAGCCAGCCACCCACTATCATATTTCTGCAAGTTTCCCATTAACACACTTCTGCAGAGTCCTAAGCAATATACCATACTATTCTCCCATCCAAAACGCTTCGTAGACTGCTAACCAGCATACCCTTTAGGCAACCCATTTTCATAACCCTCCAGAATCCTAACCAATATATTAATATGGGTCACTATCCAACAATTCCCTGTGAACCCCACCCAATATATCCTTCCAAGTAACCCAGTGACACAGCCTTGAATGCCACCAACCAACATGCCCTTCAAGACCATCCACTAACACACCTCTACAGGCCACCATTAAAACTAGCCTAGATGCCACCCACAGTGCCTCAGTCAAAAAGCAACATGCACATGTAGAGTGTACACCAACACACCCCTGCCGGACAACCACTAACAGACTCATTTGGGATACACAACAGCACACCTTTGCAAGTAATCCACTCACACGCTACAAACCAACCACTGCAGGCTAATTGTTAAACTCATGTAGACCATCACTGCACTTCATTTCAGATCACCCATGGCAAGTCCCTGGGGAGGACCCACAACTACACACCCGCAGACTACTTTTTAAAACAGCCCTGCAGCCATCCCATTTAAAAATCCATGCAGCACATCAAGTGACGCACACCTTCAGACCACACACACACACACAAACCTCTGCTGGCTGCCCACAGACACATTAAAACATTTTTTTAAATCAATTTTTGTTGCTGGAAATTTACATTAGCAATGTATGTAAGGTAACCTTTTGAAAAAGCATAAACAGATATGTTAAAAGAAAAAACAGAAGGTTAAGACATTGGAAAGGTTTTTGGTGTGTGCAAACTACAGACACGAGGGGAAGTAACAACCATCAGGGTGATGAAAAACAGTATAGGAAAAAGGAGCCAGCATATTCTGTATCAAACAAAGGAAAGGACCAAACCTTTACATGATAGGAGGATAAATGTCATATCCATCTGCAGTCTTAATGGACGATGATGGCCATAATAAAGGGAGATGGAAATAGTATAAAGAGTCAAACTAAAATAGACCAAAATAAGTGGGGAAAACCAAATCATCTGTAAACAGTTACTGCAAGCAGTTACAAGAATAATTCCCTGCTGAAACTACACAGGGCCGAAGTTTGGGGTTGGGCTGTTTATGGGATAGATTTTCAGAAGAATGCCATCTCGCATCTCAAAACCATGCTTGTTTGAGGTTCTAAAAGCTTTGCTAGAACCTTTTTGTCAGTGAGAAAGCTGCTCCCTTACTGATTCCTCTTGTTGGCTTCTAGGTGTTTCTGGTGATAAACTTTTATCTAGGATAAATCCTGCAAAATGGGATTTATAACGGGGTATTGGAGCAGCTCAGGAATCCTTGAGGTCATTGAGTCACCAGGCGCATATTATCCAGGCTTTGTGACACTATCCTCTTTTTCAGTTTTTTTGTATAGCACCTTCCCTTGAGCCCCCTGACCCTCAACTGTTTGAGTGGACTTGAGTTGTGTCACATTTGCAATTAACTTCTTATCCTTGGTCTAGAAATTTTCACAGGGAGGCCCAGGCCTTTTTTTTTCTGTGTTTGTTCTTTTACTGTAGTCAAGGGTATCAGTTTTTACTTTGGTGTTTTTTGATGCATTTCACTGCTTTGAGCCAGGCAAGGAAAGCATATGCATGGTTATATTGGGATATGTTTTGATTTTTTAAATAACTAGCTCTGATTAGGAACCAGTCAATTCTGTTTGACTCCTCATCTATTGATCGGAGAACTCATGCTCTGGGGCTTTCCATTTGGTAAACCCATGTGGCCAAAAGCCCTGCTTAAGTTAGGGGCATGAGTCATGAAAAGTTTCTGATGGTTTCTAAAGATAAACTGTTTGGCACATGAGCATTTTGCTTGAGTCTTGGTGCTCGTGACTGATTTCAGGGTTTGGTATGTGTTACTGATATCAAGGAGAGACTTCTCACACATATCATACTATCATCCTGATCGCTTCCACCCTTTTGATCACTTTCTCCACTCAGTCTTTGCCTCTTCCTTGCATTTCCGTCCAAAATGGCATGATTATATTCAGATTCTGAGACAATTGTTTTTACCAAAAAAAACTCCCTCCATCACCATCCTGCAGATTGCCGGTTGGCCATGGGTAAAGAAGGTTTATGCTCGGACCCTTATTTAGAGGCTCAGTTTTCTACACTGAGCTCCCAAGAGGATTGTAGTCTTATGGTGCTCTTTTTCCCCATGTGTTATAAAGTATGTTTGTAAAATAGCTGTTGGGCTGTTGTAGGTGGGTCTTTTAATTCAGGAAAAGCTGTTCACTTAAAAGTGCAGTGTCAGCACGCCCACATTTAATATGTCACTCCCTACTGAAGAAGGGCAAATATCCTGAAATACATGTCTAGAGATGCACAGCAATGGCTGCACCAACAATGGTGACAACTGAAGAACTAAAGCGATTGCTACTATGCACTGTATTTACCACAATGCACCTGGGCTAATTGTGTGCTGGTATGTCAGGCAGTATGCTCCCTCCCCTTTTTCTGTTTGCAGAGAACCCTTAGAAGGACTTTGATAAACTTTGTCGGAGGGTCCCTGTGCATAAAGCCTAAATTAGTTATACAGTCGGTGGTCAGCAATAGGCAAATGGCGCTCTAAGGTCTATCACAAGTACAAATCAGTTATGGCAGGTAATCTGGCACGGGGCATAAGGTAGGGAAAACCCACCAGATCCCCACGTGTGTGGCCAGCAGACCACTTATGCTATATATACAAATCCTCTGCACAAGTTCAAAAGTAAATACATAAAGTTACATAAAATATCACAATGATGCTTATCTTTATATTTCAAGATCTTTAAGAATTCTTAGCCAACACGTGTTTCGTCGCTGTTACAGGGGATTACCCTGCGACTTCTTCAGGGCTGAGGTCAGTTTCAAGTAGTCTCTTAGGTCCGGTGATAATTCCAACCCGGAAGGGGTTCCTATAAGTTCTGTTCCTGGAGAGGTAGACTAATTAGTCTTGTGTCCGGAAAGCTAAATATGCTTCCAAATGTAAGGGAGTTTCTTTTAGAAAAGCTGCCCCATCCGGCAGTATTAGGTAGAACCCTTCAGCTCTCCAGGCCTTGGTGTATTGAAACTGACCTCAGCCCTGAAGAAGTCGCGGGGTAATCCCCTGTAACAGCGACGAAACACGTGTTGTCTAAGAAGGCTTAAAGATCTTGAATTAAAGACATCTGAAAATATAAAGACAAGCATCATTGTGATATTTTATGTAACTTTATGTATTTACTTTTGAACGTGTGCAGAGGATTTGTATATATAGCATAAAGCCTAAATAACAAAAAAGAGTCACAGCAATACCTCCGCGATTTCACAGTAGCAAAGGTAGCCTTTATTAGTGGTTCAGAAACCTGATGCTCGTTGCTCTTAAAAATGTCTGAACTTGGACTACTTTGATGTTCTGTTGTTCATATTGCTGTTTGAATTTTTTGTCCTGTGTTGTATAATTTTTAGTTTTATGTTAATTTGGAAGATATGCTTTAGAATCCTGAAAAAATGCATTCAATGTGTATGTAATCTCTTTGTGGTGCCTTAATTGTTTGACAGTATTTCAAATTCAGTAACACAAATATGTTTGAATCATTGTAAATAATAAAAAGTGATCACTTTGATTCACAGCCATGGCCACAAAAGCAAAACAAATCCTATTCAAGATTACTGTCAGTACTGGCACTCTTTGGTTAGTGTTGAACTTTTAGAAAGTTGGCATTTTCTTACTTTAACCATTTGTGTCTCTACCTGTCTCTGAATACATGTCATGTCTGGGCTGGGTGACAGCTGGGCTTTCTGCATTCCCTCTAAATGGTCACTCAAAGGGATCTGGGGTGTGACATTTGCATCAGCTGATGTCCCATCACCAGGCTGATGGACCTTCCTGAGGTAGATTGGGAGGGAGGAACTGACACTTGCACCTGAATAGGGCCGTGCCTGTCCCCACACAAAGAGCTGCATACACCCCTGTAGTGAGTCTGGAGCCAGAGCAGGAAAGGCAGGGACCTTATGATCTTCAAAGGCCTCTTTGAATTTTACCCCACTTCAAAGGCACACTTGGATATATGTACTAGACCCCTGACACCACCAAATCAGAACTTTGTTGGAACCATGGACATTCTGCCTGGAAGAAGAGCTGCTGTGCTATAGGAGGGATTGCCACTTTGCTAACTTCATTGCTGTGTTGGCCTGCTGCCTGATGATTGCTGTGCTGTATGAGGAACTTCCACTTTGCTACCTGCTCTGCTGTCTTGGCCTGCTGCTTCTTGCCTGGAGTGCGAAGGAAAGGACCTGTTGTCTAGATCCTTGAACCCAAGTTTCTCCGAGGGCTTTTTGGCTTGACTCCTGTTTTTTAAAGTCTCAGGTTCACAAAAGGCTTCTTGCAACTCTGCTGGTGCTGCTGGACTCTGCCATCTGTGAGTCCTACTGTTGCCTGAGGTGCCCCCTCCAGTTCTGGGCCCCAGAAATGGGTTCTGCAGTTTTTTCTGCCAAAACCAATGCAGTGACCCTTTTGCTCCGATCGGAACCGACGCAGTGCCCTCTGCTGCCCATGCAGTGACGATTCAAAAACGACACAGGTCCCAACTACGAGGCTTGACGTCAACTGAGTGCCGATCCTTCGACACCGACTGCAAGGCTCGACTCCAACACATCAACCCAACTATATGAATCAGAACCAACACATTGAGTCGTCAAAGTTGACGCTTGCTCTATACAAAGGTATTGTCATCTCTATCTTCATCCACGGGGTGACAGGGCTATCTACATATCCATAACATCATTAATCTATACGCATATTGCAAGGCTTCTGATTATTATAAAAGATGAGCATCCCGATAGATTAGGGGAGGAGGCACTTCAGCTGACACCAAGGGTCCTTGCATGCTAAGACTTCATCACGCAGCGGTCTGACATCTCGCGAGGGCTGTCCAGTTCGTGACCAAGACGGGGTCCTTCATTATCTCCCACCAAGTAATGGGGTTGGATCGTCCCTTGGGGGATTCTTGGCTCCACACCTACACACACTCTAGGTACACTTAGAGTAGGGTTCGCATAGTAGAAGTATGTTTTATTACTACCTTTTTTTATATGCCTGCATATATACATTGTTTTAGCACCATGGTAGAACTATATCTACTATTTACGCTTTTGGTGCTTGTAATCAATTTTATCTGCTTCTATATATTAATCATTGCAGAACATGTATTTAGTACAAGAATAACGTTGGTTCAATAATTATATTGAATACGTCCCACTGTGTATTCTCTGTATACCTCTCTGAGTAGAAGTGAGCATGAGTGACTGAGCAAGAGATTCTGTAATGTTTCCACAATCCCTGAGGGGTCAGGGTTGTCATGTTCAGTGGTTGCCAGAAAGCATTCGCTCCCTGGTAAGGTTAGGGGGGCTTACTGTAGCACTGTGAACTAGCTGGTCTCTAGGCCATCATATCCTGCTGGGGTGTCCGGAATCAGTCTAGGCACCAAGCCCCTAGTTTATGTTGTCCAACAAACGTGCAGATCCTATGGATTAGTAGGAACTACATGACATGGTGCCGCCAACGTTGGTTGGGTTCTAATTTAACGGTCAATCTGAGTAGTTCAGTCGTGCTTTCTCAGAGACCCCTACTCACATTTAAACTGGAGATGTCTGAAGTGGGACGGGACATAAATCCGCCTCAGCTGAGTAGGTATACCCTATGTATTGGTTGTAGGTTATTCAAGCTTGGAGGATTAAAAGTTTCCCACATTGTGCATATCATATTTCTATAATTATTTTTAAATATCCTTTTTTAACAATGACTGAACAAGCAGGTGAGGACATTGAAGAGCAGGTAGTTGCTTTAAATATTACTGAAAATTGCAGACAGGCAGTTACTGTGAAATTATTACAAGATGGCCTCCCGGCAACGGGTGGAGATGTACCTTCGTGGTTGAGGCACACAAAGTATTCTACTCTTGGGTTACATTTCTGACTGCAGATGCAAGCATACAGTTGTTTCACACTTACATTGAAGATGAACCACCTGAGGAATATTTGCCATATGTGGACATAGCAGTCCTGGTAACTTACCAAGAGCATATTAATTGGTTTAAAGGTGCCCTACTCCATACCATGGAAAACATGAGACTCAGTCTGCTCAGCAGAGAAGAAGCGACCTGGCCATTCTAAGCTTCTTATACACCGCATCCAGACATTGCTACTTTACCAGCAGCAGGAATGCGTACACTTTATAGAGATTTAGTAAAAAGTTACAGGAATCCTACATAGTACATAATGAGAACATTGACAGTCCAACCTGCGAGGGCTGCTTAAGCTGCACTACCTCAATTGACTACTATGGGTATTAGCCCCAAAACACTAAGCACCGTTCTGGGAAAGAGTCCCACATGTTGGGAGCAAATTCTATGCTGGATAGCGCAGGAAACAGCTCAGCTTGAAGCATTTTTTCCCCATACAGGCCCGCAGGAAAAATATAGAATATTAACAATTTGCTTGCTGATGGGGATGGCTCTCCCGATAGAAGACTGTGTCACTTGGGGCACAATCTTCGCTGCAGTCTATACCAGAACTCATGGTAACCATTCAAAAGCAGTTATACCAGATGTACTGAAAAAAATACAGAATGAGTCCGGGGCAGAGCCTGCCCTAGACCTGGGCATGAAACTAATGGGCAATTTTGCCCAAGTATCTGCAATTATGTTAAGTAACATAAAAGGAGCGGGTGCAATAGTGGCTATACGCCATTGCCTGAGGGAGTTCACTCCTGCACAGCAGGTGCGAGAATTACCTAAGATTATCGAGGATACATATGCTTCACTTGGTAGAGATAATCTGGGAGCCAGACCTGGGAAACAAATAGTTAAGAGCAATCCTGAAAAGGATAACTCTAAGAAAGCACCCGATTCTTCAAAAAAGAAATGGGATAATAAACAAAAAAATAAACTAAACAAAACACAGTCACGGGGTGGGTCTCCTCAACAGGAACACACCGAGAGAAAATACAATTTAAGAAACCCTGACAATATTAGAAAGCCTGACAGGTATCAGGATACTGATACACGTTCCTCTTGTTCCTTTCAGGAGTCATCCAATAAACGTTCGGAGATAGACGTGTGGTCTGAGCACAGATCTGAAGAGCAAGTCAAGCAAAAAAGGGAGACACATCGCACTTCAGGCAACTTCATTAAACAGGAAGATGAACAAAAGACTCCTAAACCTCAATTTAAAAAGAAGAAGGTAGCCAGGATCAAAATTAGAAATGCCCAGGCTACTGAGGACTCTGCTTCTGAACGGGGAATGGGCAGTGACAATGCTGGACAGCATGGCAGAAGTCACAATAGTTGGCCGGAACCTGATGGATTATCTGATGGCAGTAGTGTTGAGTGAGCATATCATGGTGGTGGAAACACCTGATACAAGAGTAAGTGTCCCCCATTGTTTATAAGAAATAACGGTCCAAATGGAGGGGGACATACCCGGACAAGTGAAGAGTCTCTTTTGAGAGAACCTGACATATGGTTATGACATTCGTCTGGCTGAAAAAGATTGGCTTCTTGAGTTCGTAATAGATTCTCCAGTGGGGGAAGACGTAATTTTACCTGCTTTCTCCGACCTCGTACCAGAATCAGCTAAAAATTCATACGCACAGGAGTGGACGTTAGCGCTAGCTCCTGCACTTTACCAAAACCATGTTGGGTGGGATGATGAGTCACCTCATCATAAAATCCCATTAAAATCCATTCCTCAACCACAGAGACAATACCCAATAAAATATGAAGCAAAGAAACAAGCCAGGAAGATCCTATATCAACTTGAACACCAATGTGTGATAGAGAACTGCACCTCATCCATGAATAGTCCCTTGTTTCCGGTAATGAAACCTGATAATTCATACCATCTGGTCTTAGACTATTGACATTTGAATGCTTCCACACACACATTTGCAGTACAAAACGCACATAGTGCCGCACTAATAAATAACATACTGCGTAAAAAATACAAAACAACATTAGATATCTCAAATGGATTTTTCTGCCAAAATATAGCGCCTGATAGCAGATATTTGACAGCATTCTCAGTGCTAGGTTCTCAATGCCAATTTTGTCGATTATCTCAGGTGTATGTATAAGAATAGACCCAGGCTGTTTTCATCCAGCGTAACAAAGTTACTTCAAAATTTTTATGAAGAGGCATTGTTCTATGTAGACGATACTTATCTGATGGACGATGAATTAATGGAACACTTGACTAGGGTGAACCACATAATTCTTTGGTTTGCTCACTTAGGCTACAAATTTAATTTAAAAAAATCAATAGTTGCCCACCTCAATGTCCTGTTCCTGGGATATGAGTTGTTGAGTGAAGGGAAAAGCCTGGCAGCCAATTTTTAGAAAAATGATCGTTGCTCCAACCTCCAACTACTCTGAAAAGACTACAATCAATTTTAGGATTTTAGAATTTTCGCAGAACCTACATATTGGATTACACAAAAGGGGTAAAACCTTTCTATGACTTAATTTGTCCTGATTTTTCAGTACATTATTGGACACAGGAACATACAGATATTTTACGTTCCATACAAGATGACATGATAGCATCTACACAACACGTGTTAACACAACTAACCTGGTGATCCATGTAGTCGCTGGACCAACCGGGTACACCTATATCACGTTCAATGAAGGTGATACAGTACCTATTGCATATAAATCACATTTGTACACAAACGCTGAAATGCGTTTTGCATCCACTGAGAAAATACTCACAGCGGTACAGACTGCTGTAGTGCGAGAGAGAGCACTAGCGCTGGGGAAATGCAAGACTGTCGTGACCCCGGTACCAACTTTAGAGGCTGTCACCAAAGCAAGCGTTCCAAATGCAAAAGCTTTACATCCAAGATGGATTCAATGGGCTATCTCTCTCACAGCAACAGATGTAGAGTACAGATTCAACTCTACATTACCAACACAAGCATTTTTGCAGTACGAACAAGAATATCCTCTGCTGAATGAAATTATGCCTCTAGATCGATATGAATGCATCATTTATACCGATGGTTCTGCACAACCAGCCGTAGGAACAAAACAGCAATATTCTGCGGCATGTGCAATTGTAAAAGGGCGTATGCATGATGGAAAGTTCCGCCCTGGGAAGACACACACTCAGTCCCTAGGGGACTGTACAGTGCAGCTTGCAGAACTCAAAGCCCTGATACTGGCACTACAAAATACGGATCATGAATTCCCCACACTTATTGTGTGTGATTCGTTTTACTGTGTCCAGTCCTATAATGAATATTTACACTATTGGGGCCAGAATGGAATTAGAGATTCTAAAGGTTGCACAGTAAAGCACAAGATGCTTTGGGAACAAGTAGCTAAGCTGAAAGAAGGCCTGCCACGGGCTCATGTTATTCATACATTGAGTAACCAACGTGTTGGCATTCACGTTAAAGGAAATTCAATGGCGGAAGAAGCTGCCAAGGCAACAGTTCGTACTGCTGCCATTGCTGGTATAACTTGCTCAAGTACAAGGATAGATGGAACAACTATGGTGGTAGTTAATGCCACAAGCAACCGATCAGCCCTGTCAAAAGGCTTTCCACTCAAGTGCTCCTACAAGTTAGATGTACAAAACATTCCATTTGCTCAGATTGCAGGAGTGGGGGATAGAGTAATACCAAACATTGATCGCAGATTAGGACTGATACTAACTGCACATGAGGGTCTGGGTTCTGCTCATGTAGGGATTACTGCTACAGTTTCAATACTGAAGCACCACTATCGATGGCCAGGTCTATCGAAACAGACCAAGAGCTTTGTCCTTAAATGCGGCATCTGGCAGCAGATGAAAGTTTCCACCATAGCATGTCCAGCACAGACACCTCTATTGATCTCAGACAAGCCTTTGGCTTGTACTTATTTGGACCACTGCAGCCCCTTACAATCAGGTGGGGCTTATAAGTATATCTTGGTGGCAGTGGATTCATGCTCCAGATTCCTGTGTGTTTGGCCACAGAGCTCGGCTGACCCTCAAACTGTTATAAAGGATTTGTGAGTCTTTATCGGGACATACACAATTTGCACATTATATTCTGACAAGGGTCCGGCATTTAGCTCTCGGGCTTACAAAGAAGCCATGAGAAGTTTGGGTGTGGCCTTGTGGTACTCCTCCCCCCACCATCCCAAGGGAAATTCAGTGGTTGAGAGGACAAACCGTGACTTTGTTATGAACCCCAATGTACCCCAATATAGGCCTAGGTAGTTGCACAATCTTTTACCTACATTTGTCCTACCTTGCTCTTACATAACGGTTCTGATGCTGAGTTTTTACCTAGTTAGGTGGCGAATACTTGTTGTTTGGTTTTCTCTGAAAACTAACCTCATTTATTAAGCATGAGGTTTCTTAGTATCACAGCAGGATTACTATCTTTTGCATAATAACTCTGTATAAGGATCACCGCTATTGTCATCCTTGGCCGACATGCCCACAGTACCATGACACATCCAGGTAAAACCCCTGAGGGTACTTTTTGGGTATATAAGTACCACATCTTCGCTGCGCAAACCAGAGGAGAAATAGCTTCCATGCTGACACGCTGACACGAGACGCTAAAGTCCCTGCACGCAGACACTCCAGCATGCAGTGATCTGACATCCCTTGCGGGGTCCTTCGTTCTCTCCCATCAGGTAATGGGGTTGGCTCTTTCCTAGGGGTATTCTTGACTACACACCTATATACATGCTAGGTACACTTAGGTATATCTAGTTAGGGTTTTGCATCGTAGGAGTACTCATGATTACTGCCATGTACCTATATGCTAGCATACATTAAGTGCTTTAGCGCCATGGTAGAATTCTACCTTTTATTTACTCTGTTGTTGCTTATAACCGTATATATCTGTTTCTGTCTAATGATTGTTGCAGCACACATATTTTATACTAGAATGACGCTGGTTCAATAAATGCTTATTGAAAACGTCCCCACCATTTATTCTGTATATCTCTGAGACCAAGTAAGCACGAGTGACTGAGCGAAAAGTACTGTACTATTTCCACTATCCCTGAGGGGTCAGGGTTGTTATGTTCAATAGTTGCCAGAAACTATTCACTCCTTGGTAAGGTTGTGGGGCCTATGGTGGCACTGTGAGCTAGCTGGTCTACAGACTAACATATCCTTTGGGGGTGCCTGGAACCAGTCTGGACACCAATCCCTTAGTTTATGTTGTCTAAATGCGCAGATCCTTTATAGATTTATAGGAACTACACGACATTGCTGCAATAACATGCTCAAGAACAAGAATAGCTGGAACAACTATGGTGGCAGTTAATGCCACATGCAACAGATCAGCCCTGCCAAAAGGCTTTCCCCTCAAGTACTCCTACAAGTTAGATGCACAAAACATTCAGATTCCAGGAGTGGGGGATAAAGTAATACCAAACATTGATCGCAGATTAGGACTGATACTAACTGCACATGAGGGTCTGGGTTCCGCTCACGTGGGGATTACTGCTACAGTTTCAATACTGAAGCACCACTATTGGTGGCCAGGTCTATCGAAACAGACCAAGAGCTTTGTCCTTAAATGCGACATCTGGCAGCAGATGAAAGGTTCCACCATAGCACGTCCAGCACAGACACCTCTATTGATCTCAGACAAGCCTTTGGCTTGTATTTATTTGGACCACTGCGGCCCTTACAATCAGATGGGGCTTACAAGTATATCTTGGTGGCAGTGGATTTATGCTCCAGATTCCTGTGGGTTTGGCCACAGCGCTCAGCTGACGCTCAAACTGTTATAAAGGATTTGCGAGTCTTTATCGGGACATACGCAATTGGTACATTACATTCTGACCAGGGTCCGGCGTTTAGCTCTCAGGCTTACAAAGAAGCCATGAGAAGTTTGGGTGTGGCCCTGCAGTACTCCTCCCCTACCATCCCAAGGGAAATTCAGTGGTTCAGAGGAATAAACGTGGCTTAAAGCAGTACTTAACAGCAAGGGTATTAGGCTCAGGTGGCAGTTGGGTCAATCACCTATTTGGGGTCCAGAGGGCACTTAACAACATACCAAGAAAATCCCTAGGGGGGTCATACACCTTATGAACTCCTGTTTGGTTTGAGAATGTGGGTACCAGACCTCGATAGTGGCAGCACAGTGGCGGCTGAAACACCATTTGACATCAATGAACGTTTGGCTGTTTTACAGGAACTCAATGAATTCCGAGCTTTACAAAGCAACATCCAAGTAAAATGCACTGCCGCTTGGGAATTGAAGGTTGTTCTGGCAAGACCTGCCTGGGTACTGAAAATTGTGAGCCTGGTCAGAGAGAAATTAGTTGACAAAAAAGAATTTGGGCCATCATACAGAGCTCCTGTACCTGTCCTGGCTGTTGAAGGTACCAGAACTGTACTTCTTCCGCCCCTTGCCAGTAAGAGATACAAAAGGTTTGTCGCCATTGATCTGATCAAACCACACTATTTGGCCGATTCTCAACAGTAGGCTACGTGGGATGCTGAGTAGCCGCCGTACTCCTCTCGCTACTGTACAGAAAGTTCAGATGGAAGCTTTAATAACTACAGAAGATTCCACTCTGCAAAGAGAAGCTGTAAACACCAATGAGATTATATTTCTCTTTGTTGAAACAACTACAACTGTACAATCGACAAGTACAGAAATCTCAATTCGGGAAATTGACAACGTCTATGTGAACATGCCACAGATCAAGTCATCTCCCAGTTCTACAAAACCTGCTGAGCTGCCAAAAATAGACTGGATGGTGTCTGGCTACTTCATTCATTATGATGACTTCTCATTGGATTCAACTGAACCAGAGCTGCCACCACCGCCCTTCCCTTTCAAGCTATGCGTGCATGCGTTCTACTTTTAGCTGAAAAAGACTTACTGCATCCCTCCCTGGTTACAGCTCTGTATTGCAATAGGGTTACTTTTCCTGGTACTTTGAATTTGTTTGGTGACTGTATTTTTCCTACTTTTGAATGGACACTATATCCCAGAACGCTCCGCAGTACAACTCGTGAACTTGGTTCTTAAACCACATGTATCATCATACAGTGAACTAAGGGACCTGTCCCAGGTGACCATCACAGCATTTCCAGTTACTGAAGGAATTGTTTGGGACAGGGTATCGTATGATGTGTATGGTCCTACTGAACTTTTGCAAATTCCTTATTTATTTAAAATTTCATCACCTCTAGTACTTTCTCTGATGACTGGGGCATTGCAACTGTGCACAATTTGCTAGCAGATCTACAGCAATCAGCTGCATTTTTCTAATGATGAATTGTATGATGGTACATCTAATTTTGGAGACGTGTTCTGTTACCAACATTATGGTCACCATTTTTTACACAAAGCTAGAATCCCACGCACTGTTTATAATTACACACAATGGGAACACTGCCCAACACAGACAAAAGGTAGTTCAAAGACATTTGCACAAAAGTTTGCTTATTTTTCAGGTTTTGAAACATCAGACCCAGCCTCGTATTATTATAGGCTTGCACCTACACCTGCAAAGAAAAATATGCTAACAAACACCAAGCTGATATATTCTGCTTCCTTTATTTCCTAACTGTCTATACACGGTTTTGACTTTTGGAAAGACGCCATAGACACAAAATCTGTCTGGGGGACAAAAGGTTGGCAAGTTCAGGGAAACAGAGGCCTTATTTAGACCATGCCTCATACCACATCAAATGATTTTCCTGAGCAAAACAGTGCAACAAACTTCATGTCTTGGTATAGCAAAAATTAAGGCTTTGAACACACCGCGTATTCCAGCATTCTAGCGCTTCGAGAATTGGCAGCACTTAACACACTGTCGGAAGGAACCTGTTCATGGACCTATGGGAACCACCCCCTTACCTGGAACGGTAGTCGGAATCCCCTGGGACAGAGTCCGATCAGTTGAGGAGCCGGATAACTTTTGGTTCGGGACCTCTTTCCCACAGGAACCAGGAAGCGCGCCAAAGTCCAACAACCAATCAGGATGGGGGCGGCCAGATGAAAAGGCGGAGCAGGAAGAGGTGCGGGACGTCATCAAGGAACCCGGAAGGAGGAAGGAGGAGGAGCCGCGAGGAACTGAGGAGACGGAGCCGGAGAGGACGCTGAACGGAGGCGAGGAGTCCGGGACAGTGACGAACGACGCGGAGGAAGAAGAGGAGTGGTCGGAGGAGTGGTGGAGTCCCCCCTTCAGGAAGGACGTGCCTGCTGCCGTAACTCAGGAGAGTTGCGGCAAGGACGGTGAGTGAAACCGTATGCGAGTCTAGGACTCATAGTCAAGTGGGAGTAGGGTGGGAGTACGAGGGAGTGGGGAGGATGGGTGGGAAGGAACGGCGCGGGTAAACACGAAGGGGGGTGACACTTACCGGGCACTTGTGTGAGGAGATTTGAGCACGGCCTTAGGGTCAGTAACGTCTTTACCACTCTCCACTTGGTGTTCTATCCCCTCACCTCCCCTTCCCACAACACTGGCTCATTGGAGTCACATAAGGAAGAAGTCTTACAATGGCTGGGTTGAGGCGGCTCATGGTGGATGCTCCCTGGCATTTCCTGACCACGTTTTCCTGCACAGGGTGTGGTGACGGTCTCCAGCCCTTGGCTATACTAAAAGAGCGAGGCAGGCAGAGTACTTACCGTCCTCTCATTTCTCTTTCCTCGAGCTTCCTGGGGGGTCGGTGGACTGCGAGAACAACAACGACCAGGATCACAGAGAAGACGCACCGAGGGACGGCCATCAACTAACAAGAACTTGCACAGAGGACGTTTAATTCGCCATAGACTCTGAATAAACAACATCATTGCCAAACCACTTAAGCCTCCTAGATTCTGTTTCCGCCAGACCCTCTTACAGGTGGTGTCAGAAGAGGGATCGGTGGAAATGGAGGCGGTTATGAAGAAGATGGCGGACAACCAGGAACAGCTGGGGAAAATTATGGAAAAGTTCCTGGCGGTTGCAGAGGAAGACCGGGAGAAGCTCCATCGAACACTCACTGAGCAAAGCACCACACAGGAAACAGTGATAGGGAGGTTGGCGGAAACACTGGGCCAACCAAGGGCCCATACCGCTCTTCCCTCCGTCGTGATGCAGAAATATGTTGCCGGAGAAGATCCTGATTACTATTTCTCCAACTTTGAAAAAATGGCTAGAGCGGCAGCCTGGCCGCAGGACAAGTGGGGACAGTCTTTGGGACCATTGCTGTCTGGGGACTTACAAGCGGCCTACCAAGCAGCCAACCCCTTAGGACTCACTCCTTACGAGGACGTAAAAAGGAGCATCTTGGAACATATGGAAATCGACACTGAAACCTATAGGACCCGTCTGCGGCAGATTCGTGAGGGACCCCAAGAAACCCCGAGAGCTTTGTACTACAGAGTGCGAGATTTGGCAGACCGTTGGCTACAACCTGCCAGTGCCACCAAGGACGAGATAATGGAAAAGGTATACTTAGAGCAATATTTGTTGTCCTTACACCCACCCATCCAAAAATGGGTTCGACAGCACACACAGCTTACCCTAGACAGAGCGGTGGAAATAGCCAGTGCCTTCAGTAGGGCCCAAGACAGTCAAAAAGGGAGAGAGGACGTCCCGTGGAGACACCACGACAGAGGGGTACCCCCAGGATGGTTAGGCCCCTCCGTCCAGAAAACCGGAGACTGTCACACTCCTACCTGGACCCCTACCTGTCTTCCCAAGGCCTTCATTCCCACAGGGTCCCCAGTGTTTTCATTGCGGAATGTACGGACATATTGCCAGAGTATGTCCACAAAAGGAAGAACCGATGGAGGTGGGGCTGACTCGATCATATCTATGTAGATCGGGAGACCGAGGGTCCCTCCCTTATCATCGTCAGGTGTCTGTCAATGGAGAGCCCAGGGAGGCCCTAAAAGACACAGGGTGTCTACAAAGCGTCATGCAACCACAAGCCGTCCCCGGAGGGGTACAAGACACCCACGGTATGGTAAACATTCTCTGTGTACACGGGGACCAAAAACCATATCAAACCACTGAAGTGGCCGTGCAACATGACCCCGCAGTTGAACCGATAACACTCAATGTGGGTCTCATCCCCAAATTGCCCGAACCCCTAGTCCTGGGGCAGGACTACCCATATATAGAAGACCTGCTACAAAAGACCAAGACCAGTGAGGATGAATGGAGAGAAACCGCACCATTTGCTTTTCTCACAGACCAAGAGTGGCCTCCGACTAAACAGAAGAAAAGCAAAGGACAGAAACGAAAAGACAAACGAGAATGGACACAAGTATCCCTAACACGAACCACCGATGAATGCCTTTGGGAACACGATCAACAGTTCCGTATAGCGCAGAGAGAAGACCCTACACTGAGGGAAGCCTGGAGCAAGGCAGAAGATGTAGAGGACGATCAACACGTAGGTCCCCAGTTCCTAAAGATAAAAGAGTTGTTGTATCGAAAAGGGGGGAGAGACCAAAAGCCCCAGCTGTTGGTACAGGGGGGATTCAGAGAAAAGGTCCTCTTTCTTGCCCACAGCCATCTCCTAGGGGGTCACTTTGGGGAGGAGAAAACAGAGAAAACCATCCTTGCCCGCTTCTATTGGCCTGGTATTTACCACCAAGTGAGGAAGTACTGTCAAGAGTGCCCTACGTGCCAAAAGAACAGTAGATACAAACCCCAACCAGTACCCTTAAGGCCCCTTCCCGTAATTGAGGAGCCCTGTTCCCGGGTGGGGATGGATCTCATCGGCCCCCTGTTGCCCTCTCGTAGCGGGTGTCGATATGTTCTAGTTATTGTTGACTATGCCACACGGTTCCCGGAAGCGATAGCGTTACGTCAACCCAATACAACCCAAATAGCAAGAGCCATGATTGCTTTCTTTTCGAGGGTGGGATTCCCCAAAGAGATTATCACAGATCAGGGAACACCTTTTGTCTCCCGAATCATGAAACAGGTATGTCAACACCTACGGATAAAACAGATCCGCACTGCTGCCTACCATCCCCAAACAGATGGCCTCGTAGAGAGGTACAACGCCACCCTTAAGACCACTCTAAAAAAATTATTGGACTTGGAATCACGTAAATGGGAGGACATGTTGCCTCTGGCCCTCTTTGCCATAAGATGTCAACAACAAAAAAGTACTGGGTATTCTCCTTTTGAGCTTTTATATGGGAGACAGCCCCGTACTTTGTTGGATATGATGAAGGAGGAGTGGGAGGAGGAAGAGAACGGGGGCAAGCCTCTCCCTGAATATGTCTGGAATTTAAAGTCCCATCTATCCCACATTAGAAGTATTGTGAGGGCCCATGTGGAGCAAGCACAGGAGTCCCAGAAGAAACAATACGATAAAAAAACCACAGAGAGAACCCTGAGTGTAGGTGACATGGTCTTGTTAATGATGCCTAGTTCGGACCATAAATTAATAGGGCAGTGGCAGGGCCCCTTCAAAATAACAGACAAGGTAACCCCTGTTACGTACCGCCTAGAACTAGATCCTCATAACAAAAAGAAAACACAGATATACCATGTGAATCTGCTCAAAAAGTGGTACGGTAATAGGCCTTCTTTGGTAGGCATGGCGGAAGAAACAACCCCCTTGTTTCATCAGAGTATCGACTGTGAATTGCAGCCAATCCTTAGACAGGACCTTTGTACAAAACTGTCCCCTTTACGAGAGGTGTTTTCTAGGAGCCCAGGGAAAACCACACTGGTACAACATGAGATCCATACAACCCCCGGAAAAAAGGTACGGCTACGTCCTTATAGGCTACCCGAGTCCCGAAGAGGGGCCATAGGAAAAGAGATACAGCAGATGTTACACATGGGGATCATCGAACCCTCACACAGTGAGTGGAGTTCTCCTATTGTTATAGTACCCAAGCCTGACGGATCAATCAGGTTCTGCATAGACTTTAGAGAGATCAATAAAATATCCCATTTCGATGCTTACCCCTTACCCAGGGTTGACGAAATGGTAGAAAAATTAGGCAAAGCCCAATATATCAGCACCCTGGACCTATGCAAAGGCTATTGGCAGGTGCCTCTCCGGGAGAAGGACAGAGAGAAAACGGCTTTCTCTACACCCGGGGGTCTATATCACTTCCTCGTACTGCCATTTGGTTTACACGGAGCCCCTGCCACCTTTCAGAGGCTAATGAACCACATACTGAAACCCTGCGAGGACTACGCAGCGGCATACATTGATGACATCATTATTTATAGTGACTCGTGGGAGCAGCATGTGGCCCATTTATGCAAGGTAATCCAAGCCCTAAAAGAGGGAGGATTGACCATCAATCCCGCCAAAAGCCATCTAGCAGGACGCTCGGTCAAATATCTGGGGTATCTGTTAGGAGAGGGATATATCAAGCCGCAAGAGGAAAAGGTTGCCGCAATATCACGACTAGCATCCCTCACACGAAAAAAGACCTGCAGGCGTTTCTTGGGATCCTAGGATATTACAGGAGGTTTATACGCTCCTTCTCACAGATAGCAGCCCCCCTAACCGACCTCCTTAGAAAAGATATAAAAACAGATGTGGAACTCAAAAACCGTCAACCCCTGTACAACAGGCGTTCCTTAGTCTAAAGAGGACCCTGATAACTAAACCTGTGCTGCTCAGTCCCGACTACACCAAACCATTTATACTACAGACGGATGCCTCAGAATACGGCCTAGGAGCTGTCCTGTCACAAAACGATGTGCAGGGACAGGAGAGACCAGTAATGTATATAAGCCGCAAGCTCTACCCAAGAGAAAGAAACTACGCAGTGATCGAAAAAGAGGCTTTAGCCATCAAATGGGCTGTGGAATCCCTCAAGTATTATCTGGATGGTCGTGACTTTATGTTATTCACTGACCATGCACCCCTCGAATGGCTTGCACGTAACAAGGGACACAATGACAGGATTTTACATTGGTTCCTGGCGTTGCAACCGTTCCGATTCACCGTTGCACACCGCAAAGGAAGGGCACAAACCAATGCGGACTTCCTGTCTAGATACCCGCTTGAGCCTCTCCTCGTAAACAAGGATGTTAGGGAAAGGGGATGTCGGAAGGAACCTGTTCATGGACCTATGGGAACCACCCCCTTACCTGGAACGGTAGTCGGAATCCCCTGGGACAGAGTCCGATCAGTTGAGGAGCCGGATAACTTTTGGTTCGGGACCTCTTTCCCACAGGAACCAGGAAGCGCGCCAAAGTCCAACAACCAATCAGGATGGGGGCGGCCAGATGAAAAGGCGAAGCAGGAAGAGGTGCGGGACGTCGTCAAGGAACCCGGAAGGAGGAAGGAGGAGGAGTTGCGAGGAACCGAGGAGAAGGAGCCGGAGAGGACGCTGAACGGAGGCGAGGAGTCCGGGACAGTCACGAACGACACGGAGGAAGAAGAGGAGTGGTCAGAGGAGTGGTGGAGTCCCCCCTTCAGGAAGGATGTGCATGCCGCTGTAACTCAGGAGAGTTGCGGCAAGGACGGTGAGTGAAACCGTATGCGAGTCTAGGACTCGTAGTCAAGTGGGAGTAGGGTGGGAGTACGAGGGAGTGGGGAGGACGGGTGGGAAGGAACGGCTTGGGTAAACACGAAGGGGGGGACACTTACCGGGCACTTGTGTGAGGAGATTTGAGCACGGCCTTAGGGTCAGTAACGTCTTTACCACTCTCCACTTGGTGTTCTATCCCCTCACCTCCCCTTCCCACAACACTGGCTCATTGGAGTCACATAAGGAAGAAGTCTTACAACGGCTGGGTTGAGGCGGCTCATGGTGGATGCTCCCTGGCATTTCCTGACCACGTTTTCCTGCACAGGGTGTGGTGACGGTCTCCAGCCCTTGGCTATACTAAAAGAGCGAGGCAGGCAGAGAACTTACCGTCCTCTCATTTCTCTTTCCTCGAGCTTCCTGGGGGGTCGGTGGACTGCGAGAACAACAACGACCAGGATCACAGAGAAGACGCACCGAGGGACGGCCATCAACTAACAAGAACTTGCACAGAGGACGTTTAATTCGAAATAGACTCTGAATAAACAACATAATTGCCAAACCACTTAAGCCTCCTAGATTCTGTTTCCGCCCATCCCTCTTACACACACTTTAATGAGGATACACCAGATACCATGATATGTAATAGTTCTTTCAATTCATCAGACCCCAGTTGGGAGGGATGGTTGGCTTGGCCAACAGTCACAAATAGGTGTCAATCTAGATTCCTAGGTAACACCAAAGGGTTTAGGATTAATAGGTCTGATCAGCGATATGTACAGTTAGAACACTCAGGGTGTTGACGTCATATAGTGTTGGGATGTTGTGCCTACTTTGGATAAAAATCTCAACACTTTCCCAGGTGAAGCAACACTTGTCCCTTCTTTCTGATGACATGGATCTGAGGACTTTTATTAGGTCCCCGGAACCCACTTTAAAAGAGCTTTTTGTATGGAATATACAATGAGCTGTGGAAGATTTCTCAACAGGAAGCTGCTGAGAGATTGCGCGAGATCGACAGAGTTAATTTAGAAAAGGCTTTGGATGTGGTTGACAATGGTATGATCACATTATCATCTAGGATTTATTCACTGGGCAATACAGTGTCTTCTCCAATTGACATAATACAGCAAGACATGTCTATTTTACAACATGGACCATCACAATTAAGGTCCATCCTAATTCTGAGCTAGACGCTACAAACATTACGTTCTGGCCACTTGCCATGGTGGTACATCATCAGTACTAGTCTGACAGATAAACAGATGGTAATGGCACGCAGAGATGTAAGGTATACTATGTTGCACATTGCAAAATTAGACCTATTTACCTTTCAACATGGCTGCGACACCATCCATAGACTGGATAATCCATGGTTCCATCACCCTACTGGTCACGACTTTCCAATTCCAATACTGTCTCCAATATCAACATGTAGGCAGATATGAAGCGCTAGGGGAAGGTTATGAGCATGAGTATTGGGAATTACCATTCAGGTTTAGATGCAGGAGTGGGGACAGGGAGGTTTTCCTTAGTGGATCCGACTGTGAGGATGCTTTAAGCTGATCCTTAGTCTGCAAGGACATTTTTCTCCACGGGGCATGAAATGCTTCAATAGCGAACCTGTGTCTTGTTATCTGAAGGGTTCTCCAGCTGCCGTGATTCATCCAGTGTTCAAGCTGCTCTCAAATGGGAGCTATTTGATGCTGAATGATCAGGGTTGCTGAGGACTGGAACCGGGCATCGCTTATCTAGTGACGGTTAATTCCATAGTGGCTTGTTTCACACAAGTACTGTTTCCACCAGGCCGCACAGTTATGGAGGCAGCGCTATGGCCTTCGATAAATGTTTCCAACATACGGTTTGATTGAGCAAACTGAAAGCCATGGTTTTTTAAAAGGATGCAGCCTTAACTTCAGCCAGAGAGATGTTTGATCTCCAGGTTGCAATGTCCTTGTCTCAGATACAGACACTACTCCACACTAACGTCCTGCTGCATTTTGGAGAGTTGGTCCACCATATCTTTAACATGTCTTATACGTAGGGACTAGTGCACTTTTTTAAACGTATTGGCTCTGGTCTGGTTAGCACATTTCAGACTATTTTCAGAGTTTTACCATCTGTCATACGCTCCGTGTTGGGAGGCATTTTTGGAGGGCTCCCGCTTGTCCTGCTACTTGTGGCAGGAATCCTGATTTTAATTTTTCTGCTCCGCAATGGACATTCCACTTCAACCGGAATGGAGGCAGCACTGTTGGTGCTGCGATGCCGTGAGAGCATGGTACACTGCTTCGGCACACCTCGACTTCAAGAACTGAATGAGCACTGGTTCTTATCCTTCAGGCCTGTCTGGCTTGACTGTATACAACCACGCTTTTCAGCCATGAATGCATCCTGGATGTATGTCTTGGATCAAAATTGGTTGCGCCACTGGACATTGAAGTACTGACGGACCCCTTAACCCCTTGAGTGCTTATGACGGAACCACGCTGTCATGAGTCACGGGCGGTGTGTGCTCATGACGGTGTGGTTCCGTCATGCCGCTGCCGCTCCGCCCTCGCGGGACTAATTCCCCGCCTGTGCGGGCGAATTAATGAGCGGGAGTGGTCATGACGGAACCACGCTGTCATGAGCACACGCCGCCCGTGACTCATGACGGTGTGGAGCCGTCATGAGCACCGAAGCGCCGCGCTCACCCCCTAGCCCCCCGCGCCGCGGCGGAATTCGTGCTGCGGCGAACGGGTGAAGGGCCCATGTGTATTGTTGTCCCCAACGTATTCCATTGACGATGAATGCATTCTTAGAGCCACTGTGGGATGCTTCAGCTCCTAGTGATGTGAATAGCGGCTAACTTATGGGTAACAACACCTCCCTCAGTAGCTGCTGTTGGAATTGGATGGAATCACCTTTGCTCCATAAACCTGCTTCGAGGTGCGCCTCTGGGATCGTTGTCTGCAGTTGTGGGCAACAGCAATGTTGCATCTACCACTCGGAACACATAAAACAAATTGGCTTTTCTGTGTAGAAACAATTTGGTCTGTTTTTAAACAAAATTAACCAAAGCAGCTTTTGTTTTGTTTCTCTTCTAGGCACCATGGCTTTCTGAGTGCTTGGTATTTCAAACAGTATATTAACTTTTAAGGCTTTTATGAAGGGAAGCTTGCTTTTAGATGATGTTACTTCAGTTTTAAGGCTTTTTTTTAGCTTACATATTATCATAGCTTGCAGGCTTTTTTAGAATGGTTCTAGATAGCTTTTTACATATCAACCCTTAGTATGAGGAGTGGGTGTTATATTCCCGAGTTACGCCCACATAGCGAAGCAGCATATTTGTCACATTGTCCTATTTTTCAGCAGTAACCTTTTGCACATATTTGCTTGCACGACAATGCTGGATTAGTTTCCCTGAAACTAAACTTGTTTACACATCTAGCTTCGCACAACATTATCACAATGCCCTGAACATCATGTACAAGGTATCTTCTCACACTATGTACAAAGGTAATCTCTATCTTCATCCACGGGGCGACAGCGCTATCTACATGTCCTTAACATCACTAATCTATACGCACATCACAAGGCTGCCTTCTATTATAAAAGATGAGACAACATTATTTGATAGAAAAAATCTTTGTTTTATAGAATCTATATAAATATGTCATATTCAATAAGTCATTTTGACAGTAGAAGGTTGTCATGAGAAACGTGAAAAGAGAGTGCTCATGTGCAATTGTGAACGAGAAGAGATAAGAATCAAGGAAAAATGAGAAACAAAAATATTCTAATTTGCATATAAAACACTGGTTGAAATGAGTCATTAACTAACCTAACCAATGTAGGGCCTGTATACAGTCTTAATGCTCTATCTCATTGCTAAAGTGGGCTATTTTAAAGAATTTTGTCACATATTCAGAAATGCATCACTTTAAGCGTTATGCAAGGGCTAATGAGTTGTATTACAGGCCATAAAAGGGGGAATGTGTCCTTCACAAATTTGCATGTCTAAAACTTAGGGCCTCATTTTGATGTCGGTGGGACCGTCACCGACAGGCTGTCGGTGAAGGTCACGCTGACATCCAGGCCATCGGTCCGACAGCAGCATTACGATGCGGACGGTCGAACTGCAGAGGTCTGGGGGAAAAACCACCGCCTCCGACAGACTCAAGGAGTCCAATGGGGAGGCAGTCAGACACTAATCCCTACAATGGAGGCACCGCCATAGGAATTAGGATGTCCATTTCCCACAGCCTTTTCATGGCGGTTTTACCGCCATGAAAAGGCTGTTGGAAAGGGACTTTGGGGGCCCCAAACAGGGCCCCCGTCCCCTGTGGGCCACTGCTAAGTGGCCAGAGGGGCACATGTGGTGCCCCCCAAACATCCATGTACTGTGTGGCAGGCACCACATGGTGCCTGCCACACGGTGCATGGATGTTTGAAAAGTGCCTGTTTGTACTGCGGTTTGTGCTGCAGCCCTTTCCCTGGGCCGCAGCACAAACCACAGCACAAAAAGGCACATTCTGACCCTGTGCTGGCAGTCCTATCCTAATCGAGCAGGTGGGACTGCTGACTCATTGTCGGAGGGACACCTACCCACGGCGATGTCATCACAATGAGGGTCTTAGTGTTTTTGTTTCGTTTAAGTAATGTTTCAAATTAAATATTGTTGTATTTGTTTGTGTGTGTATTCTTTGTTTGTAGTTAGGAAAGTGATTTTTATTAATGAAAAGTTTTTTTATTTTATATGAAATGCTTTTAGTTTTTTCCCAAAATTATATAGTATTTATTTTTAAATATATGATCTAATAATTTTCTGTTATTATATTTGTATATGTTTTTAATATAATGAGTAGGAGCTGGAATGTTATATGTAATCTCTCTGAAATCCAACGCTTTACCTACTGTTGATTAGACTGGAGTGGTAATAGTAAATCTAAACCTACTGAATTCCAACACTTCACATACTGTTGCTTAGACTGGATTGATATAGGTTGTATGTGATTTCATAGAAAAATGATTTCATGGAATACCATTACTGCAAAACCATTTCATCTAAACTGTTTAATGGAAATTTTCAGAATGAATGACATTTACCTTTCTGTAGAAATCAATTCATAGAAAGTCTTTTTCGTCGAAATTTGCTTTTGAATGCTTATTTTCATGGTCATGGGCTGCGGCTCTAGGAGCTCTACCACTCTACCATCATTCTGCAGTGGCAGTCAGTGGTGTACCAAAAAATCATGTGGTAAAATACATGGATGCTACACCACAGCTAAGTTCTGGTGGCAATGTCCCTTGATACTCTCCTGGCACTGACTTTGCCCACTGATGCTCTCCTGGTACTGACTGTTGCCATTATGGTGTTCTGTGCTCTCTTGGTACTGACTATTGCCATTACAGTGTACTTTTTTAAATACGTTTTTGTTGGCACGTTTTCCTTTTACTTATATCTCCTGTTTTGCTGTGGCCTTTAATTCTAGAAACATTCCACTGCCTGGGTCATAGCCCCAGTGCTCTCACAGGCCTATTTTACCATGGCCTCGAGCACTAAGACTACATCTCCCAGCCGAACGAGCGCAACAGCCATATTGGGAGGGGCTCAGGTATAAAATGAGCCCCGTCCATGACAACGCGGTCGCTATTGATCTGCCAGCTTGAGGAGCAGATGTGCTCTGGACTCCATCTCCCGCGTATAATCAAGGCGCAGCCCCGGAAGTCTTCAGGCACCCGATGGACAGTGCAAAGCGGGTAATTCAGAAATCTGCATCGAAAGTAACATTCAGCATTTCTCTGAAGCCCATGGTGACGTTTACAAGATCGGACTGATCTCGGGGGTAAGAGTTCATCGCGCAAGCCATAGAACAGGTGGTCAGAGAGCATAATATTTGGAACTTTGCCATCCTTGTACAAAGTTGCGTGGCAGGTCCCACATATGCATAATTATAGTTAGGGAACATTCTGCGACCAGATAGACCGAATAAATAACCAATTGCTGCACTATTTTACAGCCTGCTTCAACAAGACCCATCCAAGGACTCTAAAAGGGTGGAGTCTGGTAGGTGTCACAGTATAATAAGCCCTACGTGGTAAAATATAACCAAGTACTGTATGCATGATAGTTGCTCTATTGCTTTCTAAATGTTGTTTATAATTGCCTTATAGACATTAACCTATCCATCACTCCTCAGTAAGACTGCGAAACAACATCCAGATGAATTCAAATTACTATAAGGTTAGGTGGAGTGGTTAAGTGGAGGGCTTAGAAAGCATTAGTCACAACTCTGGTCTTCTCTTATAGGCATCTTCCCCGCTGTTCCCTTCCCAACATCGTTTTGCCCAAAATTACATTCAGACTTGGTGGTGCCTGGAGGTGGACTTTCTAGCATCGAGCAAACTCTGAGGAATTGCAGAACCTGACAGAATAGCAAGCCCATGAGTTACTTTCCTCCTGGCTTGCTCAATACTAGAATGGCCACATTAGATGACATCTTAAAGGCTTTAGGCCAGGAAGAACAAGAGCTAGCAGACTCCAAAGCTCCTAGGACGGCCTTAGAAGAGAAAGTGTCCCAACTCCAACAGAAGATGGATGCTCACGGAGCATCTGATAGGAATCCCTCTGATATTCTGTTAGGGAAATACCCTAGTATGGTACATGCGACTAGTCAGGGGGGAGCGAAGGGAAGAGGATTAACACCCACCACCATAGCAGTCACAGTCCTGCTACGTATACCCCAAGCAGCCCCAGAAAGACTTTCAAGGGATCCGAATAAAGTACAGATATTTTTCACCCAGATCGAGATTCATTTTACATGTAGATCTGCCTCTATCCCTGATGCTCAATCTCAAGGACCGTTCTGAATTCTTATCTAGCAGGAGACAGAGCTTCATGGCAGTTCCTTTAGTTCAGGGTGATTGCCATATTCTGAATAATTTGAAGGCCTTCATCAAAGAATTTGAGAAGGTCTTCAATATCTGCAGAAAGAGAATTACTCGAATTGAAACAAGGCCATTGGGAGTTGGTTACTTCCTTACTCAATTTAACCCCCTGTTGGTTGAGACAACTTGGCCAGAGGAGAAAAATCAGAGGTCTATTATCAGGGTCTCAGAGCAGGCATGAAAGACATCATCGCACAAGTAGACCCACAACCACAAGACTGTACAGAACTTATCAAGCTAACTTTGAGGTTAGATCATTGTTTGGCAGAAGGAAAAGGAGACAGCCATTGTAGTGATCGGAGTGAATTCAGATTAGAGTGACCTAGATCGTTACCAAATCCCCTCTCTCACAAAAATCACAGTGAGCCTATGAAGATAAGGTCAGTTCGTTCAGCTCTCACTAAGGAAGAAAAAGATCTTGGGCGTAAAAATGGGCTATGGCTATATTGCGTCAAGAAAGGTCCTTTTGTTAAAAACTGTCCAACAAAACCAAAAGGAAAAGGCTCACTCCCACCTATGAAAGCTGTAAACACTGCTGAAACCTTGCCAGAAAACTAAAGAGCTCAAAAGATAAGAAGGGGGATCTTTTGAGTGCATGGCAAATCCCCAGTTTACGTACTGCTGTGTGTGATCATGTTGCACATCTCACTCTGCATAAGGAATTGGTCATACCACCAAATATGAGACAGTCCATCACTGTGCTTTTAGACTTAGGAGCCACTGGCAATTTTGTAGACTCCACATTGGCACAAACATTAGGTCTGCCTTGTGTACAAGAAAAGAACAGATTTTGTACAAACAGTTGATGGATGGGTTTTAACCTCTAGGCCTATTTCTAAGCAAACAGTGGCGATGTTGTTGGAGTTCACTGTGACTAAAATGGAGTATGCCGAGTCTATCTCTTTCAACCTCAACAGTGCCCCACAGTATGGGGTTGTCCTAGGAATGCCTTGGCTGCCGCTCCACAACCCAAGGATAGACTGGGTCAAGAGGGAGATTACAGAATTGTCCCTATTTTGTAAGAAGCACGGTGCCGCTACCTCTGAGGAACATACACATTCTGTAGCCACAGGCATCTTATCCAAGCAATCTGCACAATACCAGGAGGTGTTTAATGACAGGCAGGCTAAAGAATTACCACCACCTCGCCCATACAAAAGTCAGATCGATTTGTTGCCCTGAGCTGTTGTTCCTAACTGCTGTATCTATGCATTGTCTGAAAAAGAAAATACTTATCTAGAGACTATTTGGATAAATATCTTGCCAATGGCTTCATGAGGCCTTCTAAGTCTCCAGCAGCTTCCTCTGTATTCTTTGTACCTAAAGCAAATGGAGAACTTTGCGCGTGCATAGACTTTAGAGCGCTAAATAAGATCACTATGAAGAACAAGTACTCGCTTCCGCTCATCCCGGTACTGCTAGATCAAGTTAAATCAGCTGTCACATATACAAAGCTTGACCTTCAAGGAGTCTACTATTTGATAAGAATGCAGGAAGGCGATGAGTGGAAGACCGCCTTTAAAACTTGGTAAGGCCTCTTTAAAGTACACAGTGATGCCTTTTGGTCTATGCAATGCCCCCGCTGCTTTCAAATTCTTTCTGAATGACATTCTCCAGAAATTTCTGGACAAGTTTGACATTTTGATCTACTCCAAATCCCAGATAATCCACGTCCAACATGTGACCATGATCCTGAAGACCTTACAAAGGGACAGACTGTACTGCAAGTTGAGCCAATGTGATTTCCAGTAATAGAAGTGGAATTACTCGGAGTACTCCTGTCTCCTGGAGGGTTACAAATGGATGACAGGAAAATACAGGTAACTCTCAATTGGCCTACCCAAAAAACAGATCGGGATGTGCAATGTTTTTTAGGGTTCACCAATTCCTATTGACTCTTCATCAACCATTTCTCACAAGTGGTCGCTTCCATAACTCGGCAGTTAAGAACAAATTTACCCTTTGAATGGGGCCTTGAGACCCAAAAGGCCTTTGAACATCTGAAAACTGCTTTCACGTCAGCACCCATTCTTGTTCACCCGAACCGAGAACACCCCTACATTGTGGAAGCAGATACTTCAGAAATCGCTGTGGGAGCCATACTGTCACAAAGGAATCCTACTGCAGGTCAATTGCATCCCATAGCCTTTATGGCCAAACAACTCTCTCCGGCAGAAAAGAACTACACTATCATCAAAAAAGAACTCCTGGCGATTCGGGACGCATTTAAAGATTGGAGGCACTATTTGCTAGGAGCCAAGCATGGGGTAACTGTGTTTACTGACCATGGCAACTTGCAATTCATGAAAACCACAAGAGTGCTAACACCTTGTCAGTTAAGGTGGATGTTATTCTTTTCTGAATATGAATTCATAGTCACCTTTCACCCCGGCTGCGACAACAAAAAGGCTGATGCTCTGACGAGTCAGGATTCCACCTTGTTGCCTTTCACTGAAACACCACAAGTCATCATAGGTCTGGTCAAGGTCTTAAAGATGATACCTACAGAGGATTTCCTGGATGCAGTGCAGATAACTTCCCAGTAGAACACTGGAAAACTTGGCTTAGACAAGCCCTTAACAGACAAGTCATACAGGACTTGCCCTTTCTTGAATCTACGCTGTTTCTACCTACAGAACACTTACAAGAGATGGTTTTCGACTTGCATCACGGCCATCCATGTGCAGGGCATCCAGGCAGACATAGAACATCGCTAGCAATACAATTAAATTTCTGGTGGCAAAGACCATGGAATCATTGCTCAATAAACTTCATCACCAAACGATCATGGGTACACATGCATCCTTGTGGCAGTGGACAGTTTCTTCAAATTAGGACATTTTATAGCCTCTAAGAAGCTCTCAACAGCTGGGGAATTGGCTCAATTACTACTAGTCAACATTGTTCGCTTAAATGGAATCCCCAGAAAGATCATCTCAGATCGTGATACAAAATTCACGGCCAAGTTTTGGACTCAGTGGTGTAAAGTATTACAGACTGCACCAGCATTTTCCACCAGTCACCACCCACAATCAGATGGTCAAACTGAGAGACTAAATCAAACTCTGAAACAGTATCTCCACTGTTATGCCATCAACGCAAAAGACCCCTGGGTAAACCTACTTTGGTTGGCGGAGCTCGCTTATAATTCCACTCATCATTCCTCTATCCAAACTTCACCATTTTGTTGTACATATGTGTTCCATCCCAATTACCTTCCTCTTCACTTCCCCACTGAGCAAGCCACTGTACCAATGGTGACATCAGGAATTATTATTCTAAAAACCCACTCACAAATAATTCAGAACTTGGACAAGGCAAAAGAAAGATACAAAAAAGCAGCAGACAAACAGCGTAGTCCCGGACCAACATATGCTGTAGGTGACAGAGTCTGGCTTTCCACTAAGAACATTGCTTTCCATTATAAAAAGTCTTTTCACCCAAAATACATAGGCCATTATACTGTGCTTCCACAAATTAATCCAGTATCTTACAAGTTGCGTCTACCCTCACAACTTAAAATTTATCTAGTCTTCCATACCTCATTGTTTAACCTGGTTGAATAACGCTGTTCATCCCTACCAGGTCTGTTCTTAGTGCGAGGACAGGAAGAATTCGAAGTATGTCTGATTTTGGACTCTTGACGACGAGGTGCCCGCTTATGGTACCTAGTCTCGTGGAAAGGTTACGGACCAGAAAATTATTCCTGGCAACCTGCGCCCAACGTCTATGCACCTCAATTAGTGTGATAATTTCACTACTCCTACCCTCATAAACCTGCCCCTAGAGTCCGCTTGGGAGGGGGGGGACTGTCATGGTCATGGGCTGCGGCTCTATGGGCTCTACCACTCTACCATCATTCTGCAGTGGCCCTCAGTGGTGTACCAAGAAATCATGTGGTAAAATACATGGACACTACACCACAGCTAAGTTCTGGGGGTAATGTCCCCTAATACTCTCCTGGCAATGGCTTTGCTCTCTTGGTACTGATTGCTGCTATTATAGTGTACTGTGTGCTCTTGGTTCTGACTATTGCCATTACAGTGTACTTTTTTATATAAGTTTTTGTTGGCACATTTTGCTTATATCTCCTGTTTTACTGTGCCATTTAATTCTAGAAACATTCCAGTGCCTGGGATCGCAGGGTTGTTTTATCGCGGCCTCAAGCACCATCTCCCAGCCAAACTAGCATGGCGGCCATATTGGAAGGGGCTCGGGTATAAGACGAGCCCCGCCAGTAACCACGCACTCGCTATTCGTCTGCAGGCTTGAGGAACAGACGTGCTCTGAACTCCGTCTCCCGCGTCTAATCAGGGCGTGACCCCGAAGTCTCCAGTCACCCGACAGACAGTGTACACTGGGTAATTCAGAAAGCTGCATCGAAAGTAACGTTTGGCATCTCTCTACAGGCCATGGTGACGTTTACAATATCGGACTGATCTCGTGTGCAGCCAAAGTCACATTTATTCTGGATCCTCAGGATGCAGGTGGGGGTTTGTAGCAGTTTCAATTAGGAGGTAGGCATAAACAAGGGAAAGGTTAGCAGCCTTTTGTGAAGTTCACCCACAGGTCTCAAAACACAAAGGAGTCACGCAGTCTCTTGACCCACTTCCGAACTGTCTCAGAAGCGTTTTCAGCCCAGTCAATCTCTCTCGCTACTACTCGGAACCAAGACATCTTCGAGTGGTGCCAAGGGTGGAGAGGGTAATTGGTCCGCTGCGATGTGGGTCAACAAGGGAACAACTGATGAATAGGGAGAACACACTGGATGCACCCGATCGGTGCACAGTGATCCGGTCATGCCAAGGCAATCCGGGCACAGCACCTGGTGTGCATTGGTATGAGTCACAACAGGCACTTCAGATTTCAAATACAATGAGTTGCAAATTCAGCGCCTCCTGGGAAATGAGGCACAATGACCGGTGCACGTTGAGATGGATTGCACCAGGCTATTCCGGTCAGACACAGAGAAGAGATGCAATTCTGTACCTCCCTGGAAAGGAGGCACCCCGTCCGGTGTACGATGATACAGTCAGCACCATACCAGTCACACACACATGCGCAAGTTCAGAAGAGCAACATGAAATAGAATGAGGCACTACTCAGGGTACACCCCCACCTCCGAGGGTTCCAACCTGTGAATTGGACACAGCCTGAAATGAGCATGCAGTCGGCTTGTCGCACAAGAGTAATGGGGCACAATCAACTAAACGAGCCACGCGGGGTCCCGCAACCAGTGAATCCGCTAACCACCAACTAAGCAGTAATGAGTTTTGGGGTCCCCGCAATACAGGAACCACACATTTTAGATGGGGGCAAGCTTTCTGGGGCTCCAAACTAGGCAATCCTGTCTCAAGACACAAGTCTTAGTTACATGCTCGCACCACACTACCAGTTGAGATTCACTAGCCGAGGTGGGTACTTGAGAGGGCACCTCTCTCCAGATGTAACAGGTAGATGGTGTAGGTCCCTCGCGGGAGATCTTTGATGTTCCTGAGATCTCCGAGAGAACAGGAGGCCTGCGGTGGGCCCTTGCAGAGCACACTTCAGTTTGTCACACTTCAGAAGGTCCTTGGCCAAGGCCAGCCTTTATTCAGGCAGTTATCCTTCATGTGGACAACAGAGTCCTCTGACAATGTGCACCACACATTCTGGGTTCTCCGGTCCCACGTTCCCACAAGCGTATCTCACCCTTTGCTGAAGGATGACACCCGTAGTCATGCTGTTGTGTGTCTTTGAAGTTAGGGGTGGTTTAGGGGTTTTCCCTTTGAACCACAGATGTCTCCCCTAAATTGTAGGCCTGTCTGCCATGGGGCCTTGGAATGTAGATTTCTTAGTGAGGCCATCGTTCGGCCCCTAGAGGCTAAGGGGCAGATGTATCAAGCCTTTTTGAGTTTGCAAACAGGCCGATTCGCAGAATCGGCCCGTTTGCGAGCGCAAAAAATGCTTTTCCGATGTAGCAAATCCTATTTTGCGATTCGGTAACCTGTTGCCGAATCGCAAAATGTGTTAGAGTTTCGGTATGAGGAAGGGGCGTGTTTAGGGCGTCCCTTCCTAATACCGAATCTCATCGGTATGTATGAATGTTTTGCGACCGAAATGCGGCCGCAAAACATTCACATTTTACCACCTACTTCAAGTAGGTGGTAACCTATTCAAATGTTTGCAAAAGCATTTTTTAAGAGCAGGCAGTGGTCCCACGGACCACTGCCTGCTCTTAAAAAGTTAAAGGAAAACTTTTCATTCTTATTTTTGTAAAGCATCCCGTTTTCCTTTGGGGAAAACAGGCTACTTTACAAAAAAAAGATTGCTTTATTTAAAAGCAATCACGAACTTGGTGGTCTGCTGACCCCAGCAGGCCACCATCCCTGTGAGTTTTGCAATTCCTAGGGGGTCGCAAATTGCGACCTACCTCGTTAATATTCATGAGGTAGGTCATTTGGGATCCCCTAGGAATCGCAGAAAGTGTTAAACACACTTTCATGCATGCCGTTTTGCGATTTCCTAATTGCGAATTGCAATGATTCGCAATTAGTAAATCGCAAAACGTGGTCTTCATACATCTGGCCGTAAGTGTCACAACCTCTATCTTTAATCTATCCTATTCAGCCCTCAAATGGCAGAGGTTTGCCGTTCCCCTGGATAGCCATGGTTTATGACTGTCAATTGGGGAATGCACAGATGCCCTCCACCCCCACCGACCACTACTTTCCACTGGAGCTAGACACCATGGTCCCCAAGACTCTTGGATCATAGAGATATCTATTTTCTATAAGTGGAATTTCTAAGCGAGTTATGCCAAAACCTCCTTTATCATTGGAAATTGTTTGGCACTGCAAATCCATTGATATGAAACATCATGAGGCTGCTCCACTGCAATCCAGTATAGCAGTCCGTCAACCACTCCCCCCTGTTAACCTATGGGAAGAGCAGGTCTCACAGGTAGTGAAAGCACACATAGGTATTCATCAATACCTGGGCACACGTGAGCTATTGAGAATACTGACTTGTGATGGCAGGAGGGACACACACAGTGGTGTAAGTGTGCCTGCCCAATTCTGCACAGCAGACTGTACACAGGTGTAACTAATACGTAATTCTGTGCACACACACAAGCCTGCACTGGCAGGCGGCACACGCAATTACGGGCACCATAGGTGCGGGTGCCTACTCGCAGCAGCCTATAATGGCAAGCTGCTCATGAGTTTACTCACAATAGATGCCAGTGCGCACCAACCGGTCTGCAATGACAGATTGGCCTGTATTTCAGAACATGGAATCAGAGCCACTTCCCAACACAGATAGGAAGGGCGCGCACGCTTTCACGCGGCATGGACAAGCCGAGCACATGGCTTACGCAGGCCATAGCAATTTTGGTGAAGGGGCATGCACACCATCCTTCTCGGAGAAGCTGGACATGAGTGGACCCCCCTTACGGGTGCGATTTCCCACCCGCCGCCACCAACAGTGGACCAGGAACCTTGCTGCTACCACCATGGACACAAGCGCGCAGACACAGGACTGCACCTGCAGGCCTAATCCAGAGGTTAGAACTGCAGGGATGCAGGTATAAGCTCATCAGCACGCTATGGCATACCGGGCAACTATTCAAAATGCCATAGGTGCCATTGCGCATCCTCCGGTCTGCGTTGGCAGACCAGCCCCTGCTCTGTAACAGCATGTCAGTACCTCTTCCTAAACTGTGTAAGGAGTCACATGCACTTCCAAACGGCCTTGACAGTGAGGACGTGCGCAGGGCCCTGAGGCCACGCCAGGGAATCAACAACACCCCCGGAGTATCCATAGTGACAGCCGAATTCTAAAGCAGGGGAAGCCCTATTTGGGGGATTCCTCACTACCTGGGCCGGTAATATCCATATGTGCCCACCCGACCTTCAGCCTACCACCCCACCTGGTGCCTATCAGGGCTTCCCAACAGGGGTGCCCTCATGGTATGGGGTGACCCACCCAGGGTTAGCTGAGGCTTAAATAATGCCAACTTAGGCAGGGGTGCCAATAGCGGCCCACAGGTCTGTCCTGGCAGACAGAAGTATATAGGGCTGACAACTATCTGGTGGGTGGCACACTCAGGTCTACGTCCCACTCCTAGCCAGTGCCGTACCCGCCCTGAGTATGTGGTGTACCTGTTTACAGGGCACACAGAGGTACGGCACCCAGACCCATGGTATACACACCCGCAGCCCCATGCAGGCGAGGAGGGCATTCAAACCTTCCTTCTGCCATACAGGGGGAAGGTGCACAGGTTCCTAAGGTTATGTAGAGAGAGTCGGCAAAGACTAGGAGGAAAAAGCGAAACGTTTTGGGGTAATTTCCCCTAAGGAGGCCATGTCCAACAGTTACATACAGGAATTTTCCATTATAGAGCATGGGAATTATTGTCCGTCTCAAGCACACAGGTTAATTTTTACAAAAGACTATTCATCATTGAAGCTTCCTGTGAGTTAGTTGCTAGAGTCCATTTCCCAAGGAAGTGTCAATAATGTATCAACTGTCAACCATCTCATGGGAAATTGTAAGAATGCTACATAAGCAAGAGCAATCTTCAAATACTTTCTCACAGAAATCATGAGAAAGCATCAGGCCAAGAAAATAATGTCAAGCTAAATGCATTTTAAAGTGATATAGCATAATTAATAAATGAATATATTTAAAACATAAGCATGTATAATTTCATTTATGCATCAGTCAAAGCTGTCAATATCATGGTTTGTCTTATAAAAAGTGGTCAATAGCAGGTATAGTCTATTAATGCATTTTGGAAACATATATATGTGTACCATAGATGTATACATTATTTTATTTTTTTCGTTTTAGGAAATATATGACTTTACATATAAAGATTTCATCAGGAAAGTTTCAGCTTTCTAATTGTTTGCATGACGTTTTTGCACCAAGTTTTCTTCATTCAATTGTGCATTATAAAGAGATTAATAAGACATTATTTTGAGACACTTGCATATTTCTATTCATCATTATAGTGCAGCATACGAGGTATTTTAGTGACAAGCAAACTTAATACGTATCACAATTATGGTTTCACGTAAACTTACTATATTTCAAACGATAATCAAATGCATTTCAGTTACAACTTTCACATATAAGTTCCTATTAACTTTTTTTAATGCAAGAGTTGGTTTATGAAATTGGATCGTGAAAGTTAGACATACAATTTATAATTCTTCAGTAGTTTTACAGTTTAAGCACTCTTTTACAGTGCATTTACTACATATTTTCTCGTGATCATTGTAAATTTTTCCAAACAAGTGCAAGATGCACGTTCATTCGATGTCAGTTAATATACTTATTATAGGTTTATATGTTGTGCAGAGAATGAGCCGTTTCTAAGCTGCAGCAGGAGCAACAAAGAGAATGTACAATAATGTGTAGGTACAATTATGTTCATGATCCCTTTTGTCACTAATCAGTTGAAAGTTATTCAAGAGATGCAAATTAATTTAGCATATTATTTTAGAAAATGCATAATGGAATTAGGAAAATTGTTTGCAAAAAATATGTACAGCAACTGTATTTTGTGTGTTCCCACATAGTGCCAAAACTGAACTGCTTGCAATTTGAAGATCAGTTCATGATAGACTCTCTGTCCCAGAAATGAAGCAGAAATGGCGTGATGTTGTACAACAGAAGCAGCATTATCAGCTTTGTAAAACAATATTGAGTAGATTTTTATAAACATTTTGTGCTGGGTTAGCGCCACAAAAGCAATGCTAACCAGAACAAAATGTTTTTTTACCAATTTATTTTCCAACGCAAAACTTGTTTTGCGTTGGATAGTACCCTACAAGTAACGCAAAGCATTGTTTTGCATTACTTAGCACCAAGGGGTCATGATATGGGTGGTACATGACCGTTCCCTTACAACCACTCATGCCTTTTGATGCAAAACCCTATCTACAAACAATTGTAGACAAGGTTTAGCGCCAAAAGTTAGCACCATCTGAAAGGAGGACTTAAGAGGAGAAATGTTTTCATTTCTCCTTTATTTTCCTTCTTTGCATGCGTGCTGCACTGTGCAGCACACATACAAAGTGGGAAAAGTGTTTGAACTTGTCTAGGCACAGTATTTTGTACAGCAAGGGCATCCTTCCTGTACAAAACCTAGGCTAGACTCAGGCATGCACCGTAGAGCTATGGCACTAAGGTGTGTGCCAGGTGCACAGCAGCTGAAATCAGAGCCGGTGCTAGGGAGAGGGGAGGAGAGAGCCATATCTCTCTAGATATGGCACTCTCCTGCTCCCTATCTGTCATGCAATGCAGCGCAGCCTCTTTGGATGTTGCGCTGTGTTGCATGTCTTTTTTGAAAATCTGGCCCTATGTATACAAAAGTGGAGGCACTAAAAGTTTTTTTTAACCCCTTCGATGCTCATGACGGAATGGTTCCGTCATGAGCATCGGTGCCCCTGTGCTCATGACGTAACCATTCCGTCATGAGGCCAGGGGCACGAAATCCCTCTGCTGCAGACAGCAGAGGGATTTCTATTTCACCCCTGTGACCTTGGGAGCTGGGGAAGAGCTTCCCCAGCTCCCGAGGCCCTCTCCCTGGTTTCTGTGCCATGAGGATCAGCGCGCACGTTGCGCTGTCCTCATTGCACAGAAACAAACTGAAATGAGCCTTTAGGCTCATTTCAGTTTCACTTTCTATGTGCTCAGGGGGCTATCTCAGCCCCCGGGCACGTAGAAAGACGGGAGAGGTATCATTGGAAAGGGGAGAATCTCCCTTTCCAATGGTATCCCTCCCCAGTGGATCCCTGCTTGGGGATCGCCCCAGGAGGGCGATCCCCAAGCAGGGATCCAATGACTAGACACCAGGGAGGGGGGAGCGGCCCCTTGGGCAAGGGCTTTTGCTCCCCCCAATTGTTTTTTGGTGTGATTTAGTCTTTTTGCCCCCCCAGGGGGGCAAAAAGCCCACTAGACCCCAGGGATATTTTATTTTGCCACATAATTTATTAGGGTGGGGGCTGCCCATAAAGAGCATGTCCATGCCCCCACCGCGCAAAATTTACAGCCTTTCTGCCCCCCCAGGGGGGCAAAAAGCCCACTATACGCAAGGGATTTTTTTTTAAATTATAATTTGTGGTGGGGGCTGCCCAATATGGGCATGCCCATGCCCCCACCCACCCCCTGCAAAAATGACAGCCTTTCTGCCTCCCATGGGGGGCAGCTGGGGGCATTAGCCCTAAATCTGCCCCCCCAGGGGGGCAAAAAGCCCAGTAGACACCAGGAATTTTATGGGCACATTTTAATTAGGGTGGGGGCATTGGCATGCCCATTTGCAGCCCCTACCCTAATTAAAATTTGCCCCAAAAACTCCCTGGCGTCTAGTGGACTTTCTGCCCCCCCTTGGGGGCAGATGGGGGCATTAGCCCCCAGCTTTTAATTAGGGTAGGGGCTGCCCAAAATGGGCGTGTCAATGCCCCCACCCCCCACCCGCAACAATTACAGTCTTTATGCCCCCCTGGGGGAAGATGGGGGCAGTAACCCCCAATCTGCCCCCCGGGGGCAAAAGCCCACTAGATGCCAACGATTACGCTGGCTTTTGTATGTGTGGGGGTGGGGGCTGCCCAGAATGGGCATACCAATGCCCCTACCCCCCAAAAAAATAGCCACAGTGTTTCTGCCTCCTTGAGGGCATATCGGAGCAACCCCACCCCCGATATCCCCCAGGGCGGTAGAAAGCCGACTAGGCACGGATTTGTTTTTAGCAATATGCCTACCTGTGGATTTTGGGCCCTAGCGCAGCCGGCACATAGGGAAACCTAGCAAACCTGTACATTTTTAAAAACTAGACACCCAGGGAAATCCAGGATGGGGTGACTTGGCTGGCTCTCACCAGGTTCTGTTACCCAGAATCCCTTGCAAACCTCAAAAAGTGTATAAAAAACACATTTTCCTCACAATTCTGTGGTGGAAAGTTCTGGAATCTGTGTGGATCCACAAAATTCCACTCACCCTGCATTCCCCAAAGTCTTCCGAGAAAAATGGTACCTCACTTGTGTGGGTGGGTCAAGTACCCGCGACAGGCAAGGGCCCAAAACCAAGTGAGACGACATCAAAATTACCTATCACGAACCAACCTGGTTTTGCACGGGGGTTACCTGGGTTTTTGGCCCCGGAGTCGGCGGCCATCTAGGGAAACCTACCAAACCCACACATTTCTGAAAATTAGACACCGGGGGGATTCCAGGGAGGTATGGCTTGCATGGATCCCCCAACGTTTTCTTACCCAGAATCCCCTGCAAACCTCAAATTTAGCTGAAAAAAATCACTTTTTCCACACATTTTTGTGTGGGAAAGTTGTGGCATCACCGGTCTGACACAAATTTCCTACCAGCCAGCATTCCCCCTGGTCTCCCGATAAAAATGATGCCTCACTCAGGTGGGAGGCCCAAGTACCCGCGACAGGCAAGGGCCCAAAACGAATTGAGATGACATCAAAATTGCCTATCACAAAACGACCTGGTTTTGCAAGGGGGTCCCATGAATTTTTGGCCCAGGGCTCGGCGGCCACCTAGAGAAACCTACCAAACCCACACATTTCTGAAAACTAGACACCCGGGGGATTCCAGGGAGGTATGGCTTGCGTGGATCCCCCAACGTTTTCTTACCCAGAATCCCCTGCAAACCTGAAATTTTGCTGAAAAAATCACTTTTTTCACACATTTGTGTGTGGGAAAGTTGTGGCATCACCGGGCTGACACAAATTTCCTACCAGCCAGCGTTCCCCCTGGTCTCCCGATAAAAATGGTGCCTCACTCGGGTGGGAGGCCCAAGTACCCGCGACAGGCAAGGGCCCAAAATGTATTGAGGCGACATCAAAATTGCCTATCACAAAACGACCTTGTTTTTCAAGGGGGGCCCCATGACTTTTTGGCCCGGGGCTCGGCGGCCACCTAGAGAAACCTACCAAACCCACACATTTCTGAAAACTAGACACCCGGGGGATTCCAGGGAGGTATGGCTTGCGTGGATCCCCCAACGTTTTCTTACCCAGAATCCCCTGCAAACCTGAAATTTTGCTGAAAAAATCACTTTTTTCACACATTTGTGTGTGGGAAAGTTGTGGCTTCACCGGGCTGACACAAATTTCCTTCCAGCCAGCGTTCCCCCTGGTCTCCCGATAAAAATGGTGCCTCACTCGGGTGGAAGGCCCAAGTACCCGCGACAGGCAAGGGCCCAAAACGTATTGAGGCGACATCAAAATTGCCTATCACAAAACGACCTGGTTTTGCAAGGGGGTCCCATGACTTTTGGCCCGGGCTCGGCGGCCACCTAGAGAAACCTACCAAACCCACACATTTCTGAAAACTAGACACCTGGGGGATTCCAGGGAGGTATGGCTTGCGTGGATCCCCCAACGTTTTCTTACCCAGAATCCCCTGCAAACCTGAAATTTTGCTGAAAAAATCACTTTTTTCACACATTTGTGTGTGGGAAAGTTGTGGCATCACCGGGCTGACACAAATTTCCTACCAGCCAGCGTTCCCCCTGGTCTCCCGATAAAAACGGTGCCTCACTCGGGTTGGGAGGCCCAAGTACCCACGACAGGCAAGGGCCCAAAATGTATTGATGCATCATCAAAATTGCCTATCACAAAACGACCTGGTTTTGCAAGGGGGGGTCCCATGACTTTTTGGCCCGGGGCTCGGCGGCCACCTAGAGAAACCTACCAAACCCACACATTTCTGAAAACTAGACACCTGGGGGATTCCAGGGAGGTATGGCTTGCGAGGATCCCCCAACGTTTTCTTACCCAGAATCCCCTGCAAACCTGAAATTTTGCTGAAAAAATCACTTTTTTCACACATTTGTGTGTGGGAAAGTTGTGGCATCACCGGGCTGACACAAATTTCCTTCCAACCAGCGTTCCCCCTGGTCTGCCGATAAAAATGGTGCCTCACTCGGGTGGAAGGCCCAAGTACCCGCGACAGGCAAGGGCCCAAAACGTATTGAGGCGACATCAAAATTGCCTATCACAAAACGACCTGGTTTTGCAAGGGGGGTCCCATGACTTTTTGGCCCGGGGCTCGGCGGCCACCTAGAGAAACCTACCAAACCCACACATTTCTGAAAACTAGACACCTGGGGGATTCCAGGGAGGTATGGCTTGCGTGGATCCCCCAACATTTGCTTACCCAGAATCCCCTGCAAACCTGAAATTTTGCTGAAAAAATCACTTTTTTCACACATTTGTGTGTGGGAAAGTTGTGGCATCACCGGGCTGACACAAATTTCCTACCAGCCAGCGTTCCCCCTGGTCTCCCGATAAAAATGGTGCCTCACTCGGGTTGGGAGGCCCAAGTACCCACGACAGGCAAGGGCCCAAAACGTATTGATGCATCATCAAAATTCCCTATCACAAAACGACCTGGTTTTGCAAGGGGGGGTCCCATGACTTTTTGGCCCGGGGCTCGGCGGCCACCTAGAGAAACCTACCAAACCCACACATTTATGAAAACTAGACACCCGGGGGATTCTAGGGAGGTATGGCTTGCGTGGATCCCCCAACGTTTTCTTACCCAGAATCCCCTGCAAACCTGAAATTTTGCTGAAAAAATCACTTTTTTCACACATTTGTGTGTGGGAAAGTTGTGGCATCACCGGGCTGACACAAATTTCCTACCATCCAGCGTTCCCCCTGGTCTCCCAATAAAAATGGTGCCTCACTCGGGTGGGAGGCCCAAGTACCCGCGACAGGCAAGGGCCCAAAATGTATTGAGGCGACATCAAAATTGCCTATCACAAAACGACCTGGTTTTGCAAGGGGGGTCCCATGACTTTTTGGCCCGGGGCTCGGCGGCCACCTAGAGAAACCTACCAAACCCACACATTTCTAAATACTAGACACCCGGGGGATTCCAGGGAGGTATGGCTTGCGTGGATCCTCCAACGTTTTCTTACCCAGAATCCCCTGCAAACCTGAAATATTTCTGAAAAAATCACTTTTTTCACACATTTGTGTGTGGGAAAGTTGTGGCATCACCGGGCTGACACAAATTTCCTACCAGCCAGCATTCCCCCTGGTCTCCCGATAAAAATGATGCCTCACTCGGGTGGGAGCCCCAAGTACCCGCGACAGGCAAGGGCCCAAAACGAATTGAGGTGACATCAAAATTGCCTATCACAAAACGACCTGGTTTTGCAAAGGGGGTCCCATGACTTTTTGGCCCAGGGCTCGGCGGCCACCTAGAGAAACCTACCAAACCCACACATTTCTGAAAACTAGACACCCGGGGAATTCCAGGGAGGTATGGCTTGCACAGATCCCCCAACGTTTTCTTACCCAGAAACCCTGCAAACCTGAAATTTTGCTGAAAAAATCACTTTTTTCACACATTTGTGTGTGGGAAAGTTGTGGCATCACCGGGCTGACACAAATTTCCTACCAGCCAGCGTTCCCCCTGGTCTCCCAATAAAAATGGTGCCTCACTCGGGTGGGAGGCCCAAGTACCCGCGACAGGCAAGGGCCCAAAACGTATTGAGGCGACATCAAATTTGCCTATCACAAAACGACCTGGTTTTGCAAGGGGGTCCCATGACTTTTTGGCCCGGGGCTCGGCGGCCACCTAGAGAAACCTACCAAACCCACACATTTCTGAAAACTAGACACCCGGGGGATTCCAGGGAGGTATGGCTTGCGTGGATCCCCCAACGTTTTCTTACCCAGAATCCCCTGCAAACCTGAAATTTTGCTGAAAAAAATCACTTTTTTCACACATTTGTGTGTGGGAAAGTTGTGGCATCACCGGGCTGACACAAATTTCCTACCAGCCAGCGTTTCCCCTGGTCTCCCGATAAAAATGGTGCCTCACTCGGGTGGGAGGCCCAAGTACCCGCGACAGGCAAGGGCCCAAAATGTATTGAGGCGACATCAAAATTGCCTATCACAAAACGACCTTGTTTTGCAAGGGGGGTCCCATGACTTTTTGGCCCGGGGCTCGGTGGCCACCTAGAGAAACCTACCAAACCCACACATTTCTGAAAACTAGACACCCGGGGATTCCAGGGAGGTATGGCTTGCGTGGATCCCCCAACGTTTTCTTACCCAGAATCCCCTGCAAACCTGACATTTTGCTGAAAAAATCACTTTTTTCACACATTTGTGTGTGGGAAAGTTGTGGCATCACCGGGCTGACACAAATTTCCTACCAGCCAGCGTTCCCCCTGGTCTCCCAATAAAAATGGTGCCTCACTCGGGTGGGAGGCCCAAGTACCCGCGACAGGCAAGGGCCCAAAATATATTGAGGCGACATCAAAATTGCCTATCACAAAACGACCTGGTTTTGCAAGGGGGGTCCCATGACTTTTTGGCCCGGGGCTCGGCGGCCACCAAGAGAAACCTACCAAACCCACACATTTCTGAAAACTAGACACCCGGGGGATTCCAGGGAGGTATGGCTTGCGTGCATCCTCCAACGTTTTCTTACCCAGAATCCCCTGCAAACCTGAAATATTTCTGAAAAAATCACTTTTTTCACACATTTGTGTGTGGGAAAGTTGTGGCATCACCGGGCTGACACAAATTTCCTACCAGCCAGCATTCCCCCTGGTCTCCCGATAAAAATGATGCCTCACTCGGGTGGGAGCCCCAAGTACCCGCGACAGGCAAGGGCCCAAAACGAATTGAGATGACATCAAAATTGCCTATCACAAAACGACCTGGTTTTGCAAGGGGGGTCCCATGACTTTTTGGCCCAGGGCTCGGCGGCCACCTAGAGAAACCTACCAAACCCACACATTTCTGAAAACTAGACACCCGGGGAATTCCAGGGAGGTATGGCTTGCGCGGATCCCCCAACGTTTTCTTACCCAGAAACCCTGCAAACCTGAAATTTTGCTGAAAAAATCACTTTTTGGCCCGGGGCTCGGCGGCCACCTAGAGAAACCTACCAAACCCACACATTTCTGAAAACTAGACACCCGGGGGATTCCAGGGAGGTATGGCTTGCGAGGATCCCCCAACGTTTTCTTACCCAGAATCCCCTGCAAACCTGAAATTTTGCTGAAAAAATCACTTTTTTCACACATTTGTGTGTGGGAAAGTTGTGGCATCACCGGGCTGACACAAATTTCCTTCCAGCCAGCGTTCCCCCTGGTCTCCCGATAAAAATGGTGCCTCACTCGGGTGGAAGGCCCAAGTACCCGTGACAGGCAAGGGCCCAAAACGTATTGAGGCGACATCAAAATTGCCTATCTCAAAACGACCTGGTTTTGCAAGGGGGGTCCCATGAATTTTTGGCCCGGGGCTCGGCGGCCACCTAGAGAAACCTACCAAACCCACACATTTCTGAAAACTAGACACCTGGGGGATTCCAGGGAGGTATGGCTTGCGTGGATCCCCCAACGTTTTCTTACCCAGAATCCCCTGCAAACCTGACATTTTGCTGAAAAAATCACTTTTTCACACATTTGTGTGTGGGAAAGTTGTGGCATCTCCGGGCTGACACAAATTTCCTACCAGCCAGCGTTCCCCCTGGTCTCCCGATAAAAATGGTGCCTCACTCGGGTTGGGAGGCCCAAGTACCCACGACAGGCAAGGGCCCAAAACGTATTGAGGCGACATCAAAATTGCCTATCACAAAACGACCTGGTTTTGCAAGGGGTGTCCCATGACTTTTTGGCCCGGGGCTCGGCGGCCACCTAGAGAAACCTACCAAACCCACACATTTATGAAAACTAGACACCCGGGGATTCTAGGGAGGTATGGCTTGCGTGGATCCCCCAACGTTTTCTTACCCAGAATCCCCTGCAAACCTGAAATTTTGCTGAAAAAATCACTTTTTCACACATTTGTGTGTGGGAAAGTTGTGGCATCACCGGGCTGACACAAATTTCCTACCAGCCAGCGTTCCCCTGGTCTCCCAATAAAATGGTGCCTCACTCGGGTGGGAGGCCCAGAGTACCGCGACAGGCAAGGGCCCAAACGTATTGAGGCGACCTCAAAATTGCCTATCACAAAATGACCTGGTTTTGCAAGGGGGTCCCATGTCTTTTGGCCCGGGCTCGGCGGCCTCTAGAGAAACCTACCAAACCCACATTTCTGAAAACCAGACACCCAGGGGATTCCAGGGAGGTATGGCTTGCGTGGATCCCCCAACGTTTTCTTACCCAGAATCCCCTGCAAAACTGAAATTGTGCTGAAAAATCACTTTTTCACACATTTGTGTGTGGGAAGTTGTGGCATCACCGGGCTGACACAAATTTCCTACCACCCAGCGTTTGCCCAGGTCTCCCGATAAAAATGGTGCCTCACTCGGGTGAGAGGCCCAAGTACCCGCGACAGGCAAGGGCCCAAAACGTATTGAGGCGGCATCAAAATTGCCTATCACAAAACGACCTGGTTTTGCAAGGGGGGTCCCATGCCTTTTTGGCCCGGGGCTCGGCGGCCACCTAGGTAAACCTACCAAACCCACACATTTCTGAAAACTAGACACCCGGGGGATTCCAGGGAGGTATGGCTTGCATGGATCCCCCAACATTTTCTTACCCAGAATCCCCTGCAAACCTAAAAATGGTGCCTCACTCGGGTGGGAGGCCCAAGTACCCACGACAGACAAGGGCCCAAAAGATTTTGTGATAGGCAATTTTGATGTTGCCTCAATACGTATTGGGCCCTTGCCTGTCGCGGGTACTTGTCCCACCCGAGTGAGGCACCATTTTTATTGGGAGACCTGGGGGAACGCTGGGTGGTAGGAAATTTGTGTCAGCCCGGTGATGCCACAACTATCCCACACACAAATTTGTGAAAAAAGTGATTTTTTTCAGCAAAATTTCAGGTTTGCAGGGGATTCTGGGTAAGAAAACGTTGGGGGATCCACGCAAGCCATACCTCCCTGGAATCCCCCAGGTGTCTACTTTTCAGAAATGTGTGGGATTGGTAGGTTTCCCTAGGTGGCCGCCGAGCCCCAGGCCAAAAAGTCATGGGACCCCCCTTGCAAAACCAGGTCGTTTTGTGATAGGCAATTTTGATGTCGCCTCAATACATTTTGGTCCCTTGCCTGTCGCGAGTACTTGGGCCTCCCACCCGAGTGAGGCACCATTTTTATCGGAAGACCTGGGGGAACGCTGGGTGGTAGGAAATTTGTGTCAGCCCGGTGATGCCACAACTTTCCCACACACAAATGTGTGAAAAAAGTGATTTTTTTCAGCAAAATTTCATGTTTGCAGGGGATTCTGTTTAAGAAAACGTTGGGGGATCCACGCAAGCCATACCTCCCTGGAATCCCCCGGGTGTCTAGTTTTCAGAAATGTGTGGTTTTGGTAGGTTTCCCTAGGTGGCCGCCGAGCCCCGGGCCAAAAAGTCATGGGACCCCCCTTGCAAAACCAGGTCGTTTTGTGATAGGAAATTTTGATGTCTCCTCAATACGTTTTGGGCCCTTGCCTGTCGCGGGTACTTGGGCCTCCCACCCGAGTGAGGCACCATTTTTATCGGGAGACCTGGGGGAACGCTGGGTGGTAGGAAGTTTGTGTCAGCCCGGTGATGCCACAACTTTACCACACACAAATGTGTGAAAAAGTGATTTTTTTCAGCAAAAGTTCAGGTTTGCAGGGGATTCTGGGTAAGAAAATGTTGGGGGATCCATGCAAGCCATACCTCCTGGAATCCCCGGGTGTCTAGTTTTCAGAAATGTGTGGGTTTGGTAGGTTTACCTAGGTGGCCGCTGATCCACGGGCCAAAAAGTCATGGTACCCCCCTTGCAAAACCAGGTCGTTTTGTGATAGGCAATTTTGATGTCGCCTCAATAAGTTTTGGGCCCTTGCCTGTCGCGGGTACTTGGGCCTCCCACCCGAGTGAGGCACCATTTTTATCGGGAGACCTGGGCGAACGCTGGGTGGTAGGAAATTTGTGTCAGCCCGGTGATGCCACAACTTTCCCACACACAAATGTGTGAGAAAAGTGATTTTTTTCAGCACAATTTCAGGTTTGCAGGGGATTCTGGGTAAGAAAACGTTGGGGGATCCATGCAATCCATACCTCCCTGGAATCCCCTGGGTGTCTAGTTTTCAGAAATGTGTGGGTTTGGTAGGTTTCCCTAGGTGGCCGCTGAGCCCGGGGCCAAAATGTCATGGACCCCCTTGCAAAACCAGGTCGTTTTGTGATAGGCAATTTTGATGTCGCCTCAATACGTTTTGGCCCCTTGCCTGTCGCGGGTACTTGGGCCTCCCACCAGAGTGAGGCACCATTTTTATCGGGAGACCTGGGGAACGCTGGGTGGTAGGAAATTTGTGTCAGCCCGGTGATGCCACAACTTTCCCACACACAAATGTGTGAAAAAGTGATTTTTCCAGCAAAATTTCAGGTTTGCAGGGGATTCAGGGTAAGAAAACGTTGGGGGATCCACGCAAGACATACCTCACTGGAATCCCCGGGTGTCTACTTTTCAGAAATGTGTGGGTTTGGTAGGTTTCCCTAGGTGCCGGCAGAGCTAGGGTTCAAAAACTACAGCTAGGCACTTTGCAAAAAGGGTCATTTTTCACTGTGAAAATGTGGTGTGTCCACGTTGCGTTTTGCGCTGTTTCCTATCAAGGGCACGAGGCCTACCCACACAAGTGAGGTACCATTTTTCTCGGAAGACTTTGGGGAACGCAGAGTGGGTGGAATTTTGTGGATCCACGCAAATTCCAGAACTTTCCACCACAGAAAAGTGAGGAAAATTTGTTTTTTTTGACAATTGTTTAGGTTTGCAAGGGATTCTGGGTAACAGAACCTGGTGAGAGCCAGTCAAGTCACCCCATCCTGAATTCCCCTGGGGGTCTAGTTTTTAAAAATGTATAGGTTTGCTAGCTTTCCCTAGGTGCCGGCAGAGCTAGGGTTCAAAAACTACAGCTAGGCACTTTGCAAAAAAGGGTCATTTTTCACTGTGAAAATGTGGTGTGTCCACGTTGCGTTTTGGGCCGTTTCCTGTCGCGTGCACTAGGCCTACCCACACAAGTGGGGTACCGTTTTTCTTGAAAGACTTTGAGGAACACGGGGTGGGTGGAATTTTGTGGATCCACACAGATTCCAGAACTTTCCACCACAGAAAAGTGAGGAAAATGTTTTTTTTTGACAATTTCTTAGGTTTGCAAGGGATTCTGGGTACCAGAACCTGGTGAGAGCCAGTCAAGTCACCCCATCCTAAATTACCCTGGGTGTCTAGTTTTCAAAAATGTATAGGTTTGCTAGGTTTCCCTTGGTGCCGGCAGAGCTAGGGTTCAAAAACTACAGCTAGGCACTTTGCAAAAAAAGGGTCATTTTTCACTGTGAAAATGTGGTGTGTTCACGTTGCGTTTTGCGCTGTTTCCTGTCGCGGGCACTAGGCCTACCCACACAAGTGAGGTACCATTTTTCTCGGAAGACTTTGGGGAAAACGGGGTGGGTGGAATTTTGTGGATCCACGCAGATTCCAGAACTTTCCACCACAGAAAAGTGAGGAAAATGTGTTTGTTTTCACAATTATTTAGGTTTGCAAGGCATTCTGGGTACCAGAACCTGGTGAGAGCCAGTCAAGTCACCCCATCCTGGATTCCCCTGGGTGTCTAGTTTTCAAAAATGTATAGGTTTGCTAGGTTTCCCTAGGTGCCGGCAGAGCTAGGGTTAAAAAATTACAGCTAGGCACTTTGCAAAAAAAGGGTCATTTTTCACTGTGAAAATGTGGTGTGTCCATGTTGCGTTTTGCGCTGTTTCCTGTCGCGGGCACTAGGCCTACCCACACAAGTGAGGTAACATTTTTCTCGGAAGGCTTTGGGGAACATGGGTGGGTAGAATTTTGTGGATCCACGCAGATTCCAGAACTTTCCACCACAGAAAAGTGAGGAAAATGTGTTTTTTTGGATAATTTTTTAGGTTTGCAAGGGATTCTGGGTACCAGAACCTGGTGAGAGCCAGTCAAGTCACCCCATCCTGGATTCCCCTGGGTGTCTAGTTTTCAAACATGTATAGGTTTGCTAGGTTTCCCTAGGTGCCGGCAGAGCTAGGGTTCAAAAACTATAGCTAGGCACTTTGCAAAAAAAGGGTCATTTTTCACTGTGAAAATGTGGTGTGTCCACGTTGCGTTTTGGGCCGTTTCCTGTTGCGGGCACTAGGTCTACCCACACAAGTGGGGTACCGTTTTTCTCGAAAGACTTTGGGGAACACAGGGTGGGTGGAATTTTGTGGATCCACGTAGATTCCAGAACTTTCCACCACAGAAAAGTGAGGAAAATCAGTTTTTTTTTATAATTTGTTAGGTTTGCAAGGGATTCTGGGTAACAGAACCAGGTGAGAGCCAGTCAAGTCACCCCATCCTGGATTCCCCTGGGTGTCTAGTCTTCAAAAATGTATAGTTTTGCTAGGTTTCCCTAGGTGCCGGCAGAGCTAGGGTTCAAAAACTACAGCTATGCACTTTGCAAAAAAAGGGTCATTTTTCACTGTGAAAATGTGGTGTGTCCACGTTGCGTTTTGGGCCGTTTCCTGTCGCGGGCACTATGCCTACCCACACAAGTGAGGTACCATTTTTATCGGGAGACTTAGGGTAACACAAAATTGTAGAGCAACTGTTATTATCTTTTGACTTTCGATGCATTTCTGCCTTCCAAATGAAAGACAATGTGTAAAAAAGAAGTCATTTTGAAAAATGACCTATAATTCTCATGCTAGTATGGGTACTCCCAATTTTGGAAATGTGCAAATATCTACTGTTTCTAAACTCTATATTTTGTTCCCATTTCAGAAATACATAGGTGTCTTTCATACCGATTTTTCCATGTATAAATTTTCCCAGAATAATTGCTATATACCCGGGACATAATAAAAAACCATTGCAAGATGCTGCTCAGTTATTGGCTCTGGGTTCGTTGGGTTCTTGGTGAACCTACAAGTCCTATATATCGCCACAACCAGAAAGGTCCAGCGGATGTAATGGTATATTGCTTTCAAATAGTTGTCATAATTAGAAGAAGTTACAGGTGAAAACGTTGACACAAATGGCTGTTTTTTTCAACTAATTTTCAATTTTTCCTATATTTAACTGTTTGTTTCTATAACGAAAACTTGAAGGATCTACACAAATGACCCCTTGCTGAATTCAGAATTGTGTCTACTTTTCAGAAATGTATGGCTTTCCAGGATCCATTATTGCTTTCATACCCATTTCTACCATTAACTGGAAGGAGGTTGAAAGCACAAAAAATAGGCTATGTCCCAGAAAAATGCCAAAACTGTGTACAAAATTTTGGTTTTCTGACAAAAGTCTGCTTGTCCCTGAAAGCTGGGAAGATGGTGATTTCAGCACCAAAACCCCTTTTTTGATGCCATTTGCAGAGAAAAAACCAGATGCTTTCATCTGTAGCCCTTCTTTCGCATTTTTCCCCCAAAAAACAAAATTTAGCTGTATTTTGGCTAATTTCTGGGTCCCCTCCAAGGGAATCCACAAACCCTGGGTACCTTTAGAATCCCCATGATGTTGGAAAAAAGGACGCAAATTTGGCATGGATACCTTATGTGGTCAAAAAGTTACAGGGCCCTAAGCGCAAACTACCCCAAATAGCCAAAAAAAGGCTTAGCACAGGAGGGGAAAAGGCCTAGCAGCGAAGGGGTTAAAGGCGATTACTACCTAACTACTATGCATAAAAACGTATCTGATCAAAACTAGTTATATTCATTATTTGCACACTTGGATTATGAACTATTTGTAAATGGTTTATGTATGAAAGAGCCACTTTTTGCATGGTTACCCCCTAACCTTTTGCCAGATACCTGATGCCAACTTGACTTAGCTTGAGCTGGGACCCTGCTAACCAGGCCCCAGCACCTGTGTTCTTTTCCAAAACTGTACCTTTGTTTCCACAATTGGCACACCTCTGGGCCACATGTAAGTCCCTTGTAAAAGGTACCCCTGGTACCATGGGTCTTGTGACCAAAGAGGGACTCTGAGGGCTGCAGCATGTATTATGCCACCCTTAGATACCCTCACCTTAACGCCCACACACTGTCATTGCAGGCTGAGGGTTTTGGTGCAGACCTAACTGAAGAGGCAACATGGCTCACCTCCCTGTCCCTCCACTTTTGGCGGCAGGACAGCTGGGAAAATTAGTAAGCAGAGTAGGAGTGTCCACCTCAGCCTGGCACATCCCTAGGGTCACCAGGAGCTGAAGTGAAACCCTCTCTTACAAATCCTCCATCTTGAATTGGAGAATTAGGCCCAATAGGAACAGGGATGTGCACCGCTCTCCAAAGGGAGGGGGCACCCAATGGGTGTAGTCAACCTAGGGGACAGTAGCCATTGGCTACTGCCCCCAACACCAGTAACACCCTTAAATTCAATATTTAAGGGCTCCCCTGAACCTTGTTTCTAAGATTCGACGGACCAAAGAAGAAGACGAACCAAGACCGCTGCTGGACCAGTAACATAACCGCTGCAGACCAAACCCGGCAAGAACCCCCGCCATCTGCACCCAGTTCGACCACTGGACCTGCTGTCATTCCAGAAACCCTGCCCGGCCTCCAAGAAACCTCAGAGACACTGCAACCTTTACCAAAGTGCCAAGAACCTCCCTCCGGACTAGATGCTCTAGTCCCCGGAGTCCGCCGGTACAAGACCTACAAGAACCACCACAGGGAGGACAGACACTCCTGTCTATGTGACTCACAGCTACCGGAGACCTCCAAAGGCTGCAGTGGTAGAGGACTGGCACTTGTGCTGATGCAACTCTACCCTGACAGAAGAAAGCACTGCAGCCGGACGGCCTCAGCGACCTCGAGGGATCCTCCCAGCCCCAATACCGTAGCTGTTCACCGCCCCTTGCCAGAGAGCCTGTACCCTCCTGCAAGTGGCCCTGTTGGCCTCTTCCTATACCTCCTGCCCGACCATGACCGCCCCAGGATGGTCTGACGCCAACAGAAACCCATCCGATCTACATCAACCGACCGCCGGTGATCACCACTGTACTTGTGTTGGCCGCCTGCTGAAACCTATTCCACTCATTGCCCATGCTGGTATCGACTGCCTCGGAGCTGATAATGAATTTCGCACCTTTCGAGTGGTCACACCCACCACAACCGACACTGCGCTCAGTGGTGGCCTGTTTACAAATTATCTTCTACTAGACTTAAACGTGTTTCATGTGCGTGAAAAGTATTGGTTGATACTATACAAACCTATTACCAAGAATATTGAAAATATTACATAATTGGAAAGTCTACTTGTCCGTAACTGAGTTCACTTGGTTCCTAAAATAAAAGTAACTAAAGTAATATTTTTACAACCTTTGGCCTGGAGTTAGTCATTGAGTGTGTGTTCCTGACTTGAATGAGTGTGTACAGCAAATGCATTCACACTACCCTCTGATAAGCCTAACTGCTCAACACAGCTGCCACTAAATTGATAGTAAGGTATTATCTACTTTAACCTCTGCCATACCTTTGGGGATTCACTGGACTATACCTCTTTTTGGTATAGAAAATACAGAGCCGACTTCCTACAGTTTAAATTACAAATTGCTTTTGTATGGAATATTATTTAAGCCTGTTTAAAGAAGTGCTCAGCTGGGAATTAGGAATACAGCCATAATAAAAATGAGATCTTTATATCCATAATTCTGTTAGTATTTATGCAGGAATTGCTAGAAAAAAATGTTTTTGTGCCTCAACCTTTGTATGCATACTGTTATACCCTTGTACTGGACTGACCAGTCTGCCATCCCTATCTCTATGCTCCGCATACTACCAACAAACCAAGGTTGACACAAAATAGAAGAACAAAGCTTCTGATCACTTAAAGACTTCTCCGTAGACAGCTTAATGCTGGAACTCATCTCTCACCCAATCAACTCCACTTCTGAAGCCAACACCTTTCTAAAAAACTTCAAAACATTTTGGGAAAAATATGTGAACGTCTACACCCCAATTACAATGCACAAGTACAAGCGAAAGCCTGCAGCACATTGGTATTTTAAAGATCCTGCTGAAAATAAAGTATCCAGTCGCAGACAGGAAAGAATATGGAAGAAAAATAGACCACCTGAGAACCTCTTGACACTGAAGGCCCTCCATGCAACATGCAGACAGCTCTCAGCCAAATCAAAACTACTACAGCATCACCATATATGAAGCCACCAGTAACAGCAGCACACTGTTCAAGACAATGAAGCAATGCATCAACCTCCTGCCAGACCCTTCTATCCCTCAATGCACAGAAAAGTGCAATGCCACCAACCTCTTCTTCAGTGAAACGAAACAGAAGATCTTGAAGCACATCAACAATACCAAGTCTGCTTCATCTCTCCCACCCAACCCTTACCATAGTATCCTGCAATGGTCAGCCTTCAAAGCCTTATTGCTCCAAAATCTGGCTGACATACTCTAGTCCCTCAAAATCACCTCCAATCAAGATTATGTCTTACCATCATACTCCATCAAAGCTCTCTTGAGGATGCTCTTTTACCTCTACCTCTGTCAAAGCCTCCCCCACTCAGGGCATCTTCCCAGAAGATCTCAAGACTGGCCAGATTCTCCCACTTCTAATGCAACCTAGACTGGACCCTGATAACCTTAATAACTAACGGCCCATCACTTACCTACCATTCAACGGCAAGATCATTGAAAAAACTGTCTAAGTTCAATTCCAAGATCACATCAGTGCTAACCATCTCCTGCATGACTACAAGTCAGACTTCAGATCATACTGCAGTTTAGAGACCACTACCTTAAACATCCTAGATGATGTCCTCTTGACCACAGATGAAGAGGACCCCTGCCTTCTGAAATTCCTGAACCTTTCAGCTGCCTTCAACACAGTCGACCATTCCACTTTCATATGCACCTCCGAGTCACAAATGAGATTTACCAGCAACATCCTTCACTGTTTCTCCTCCTGTCTTTCCAACCAACACCAGTTTGTTCACATTGACACCTCCAGATCACAAAAGATCCCTGTCACATGTGGCGTCTCCTATCATCTTCAACCTTTACATTTGATGTAACAGAAATTAAATTTTACTTGTAAGGGTGCATTATAATCACATGTGTAGAGCGCACCCGCATATAATCCTTTGTCGTATTAACGTGGAGTATTAGAATTTTGAAATGTATTAACTCGAAACGTGATGTGCTTAGGTCATAGAAAAGCAACATGGATAATTAACGTAGCAAGTGAATGTAACTAACAGAAAATATTAACATGAAGAACTCATGTTGTGAACTGACAGTCATTTATGCACTAAATGTGCTTATTAGTTGTGTCATTTAAAATGTAGGTAAATGCATTAATTGAATGTACCTTATTTTCTATGCAATTCGTAAAAGTTTCGGTTATGTTTTCTTATGTTAGCTGAAATCTGTAGGCCGGAAACGCTGTTCTCTGAAACTCTCACTTTAGAATTGACAGCTGAATTTCATGTGTGCTGTGGAATTTGTTCTTTTTCACATTTTATGTTGTAGGTGAAAGAAGCGTTCTTGTTAGCTAGAATAAAGTCTTTGTTTTACTAGTCAGGGAAGGGGAGTAGAACTTACAATCATGTCGCTTGAGTCGATAAAGGAAGGTCGATGTGCTTCACACAGGAGAAGGCCTGGGAACCAAGGACAAAGTGTTGCGAGAAATGAACATCGTTGTCTCATGGAAAACTACCTTTAGGGCCGTACCCAGAGCAGATGGCGTGACTCAAAATGAATATTGGAAAGAATACCTGCAATAATGTGCTGTAGGGAGTAGGGAAAGTGCCCACTTCTTCTTCTGCCTTCTGGGAGAGAGCATCTTAGAGCAAGCTCTGTCTCTGTAGCTTTATGCTACATGACCTATTGATGGTCGAGAGACTTCTTCGGAAGACTCCACATGCTGACGCCATTTATTCTTTTCTTGGGGATGCTTAAGTAGGGATTTCACTTTAGTGTTAGTGTAGGGATAGACTAATGCTCTTATTCATCAGCCCTCGATGCAGGGAAACTGGGACTCATGCTTTTTGATCCTCTGCATCCTGTTTCTTGAACTAATTGTTTTGTTTATGCTACATTGTCTAAATTGGACACGCAGATTTGGCTTTATGCTAATTCCGAAGTATTTCTAGACCCTTATTTTGAGGTGTCTTTATGTTCAGTTATTTTTGGCTCTGTAATAAATCAAACTACCTTAAGTAGTTGTCTGTGGTTACTATGTGTCCAAAGAATTTCCTGTTAAATTGATTGGCAATAATAATGAGTTCTCTCCCCTCTATGCTTGCATGCTGCTAAAAAGAACCATCGGATTGTGTCTCTAGAACAGGTCCAGAATTTATGGGCCCAGCCCTTTCACATTGATCTACTTGATGCACTATTCACAGATAACATCAAGATTCAACAATATATGGATGATACCCAAATCTACTTGAAAGTTTCCTCTGCTTCAGACATCAAATGCCTCAAAAACTGCTTGCACATCATCAACACCTGGATGTGTAGCGCCTTTCTGAAGCTCAACCCAACCAAGACAGAGTTCCTAATTTTTCCAAGAACAACAAACATGGTACAGTATAAACCTGACTAAATTACTTGAACCTTGAAGTTTCGAGCCCCAACACTCACCGAATGCCATATCACTTGAATTCAACCTGGACACCAACCTCTCTCTCAAGAAACCCATTACCAAACCTCTTCTTCCAGAATGCGACTTTACAACTGCTGTTCAAACACTAATACACTTGCATCTGGATTGTAGCAATTCTCTATGCTATGACCTCTCAGATTTCACACTGGCACTATAAACAGAAATATACATAAGTACAGAGGTAACTCACAAATCGTAATGCACCAGGCGAAGGAAATTAGAAGCTCCCATTTGCTTATTGCAGCTGAGATTTACTGATTGGATCTTAGATTACCGATTTTGATATGTACAGAGCCACCTTATGTTACCACTCTGATTGCATATGTATAGCAGCTATTTTTTCTGTGTTGTTATAATTTGAGGTGTGGTAGCATTATGGAACTCCAGTGTCCTGAAGATATTCCCGCGCACTTGACTGCACCATTAGACTGAAACGTTATTGCATTGTGGCTTTGTTAATTTAGCTAATGAGCTTCAACTGAACCTTTTTCTAACCATTAACGGCTGGTAAACTTTCTATTTGAAAAATATATGTATCACCTCTATTTTTGCACCTCCATTGAATCCTAAAAAAATAAAATGGTCTTTTCATTTTTTGCATAAGTAAGAGGTTTCGTTTCTGCCAGTTCTCTGAAGTAATATTTGTCCTAAAGTGAGAGGCAGATTAAAGCTCACTCCATCTCACTGCGTCTGCCACCAGGTAAACAACCACCTGAACTGGCTGCTACTCCAGGGTTGTACCTCCAGAGTCTCTTGTAATGTCCAAAGTAGTCGCATCCCCAAACTCAAGCGGCAACTGCAACACACGAGATGTCAAGCAACCTCCCCATTAGCACATCAACAGTTCAGAGGTAAATTGTTTCCTTGTCGTGAAGCAAACAAAAATTGTATGGCTGCATCCCAATTTTATTGGTATGGCACAGTAAATATAAAACACCATCAGTGTCTTATTTTGAACCATTGTCTGGGCCGTTGGTCAGAATTCTGCTTGTGTTTGTAGAGAAGAATTACGCTTCTGCACAGACTCGTAACGGCCGTAATTAAATACCCCACATCTTGCAACGACCGTAATTAAATACCCCACATCTTGCAACGACCGTAATTAAATACCCCAAATCTTGCATCGGCCGTAATTAAATATCCCACATCTTGCATCGGCCGTAATTAAATATCCCACATTTTGCAACGACCGTAATTAAATATCCCACATCTTGCAACGACGGTAATTAAATATCCCACATCTTGCTTGTCTCAACACTGCTAGTCCATGCTCTTGTGAAGTCTTCCAATAAAACCCTTGCCGTGTTCCATGCCTGTTAGTTGCCCAGGGCACGGGCCTGAAGCAGGGGAAACACTGTGCAAGCCAGAACTTGACTGCAGGCTCTTGTCACGTATTTTCCCTCGCTGCACACAGACTAATTATCTTAAGAATATTATTTTGAGGCAGAGGGCTACATATTCCTTTTACGTTGCTCTCTTCCCAGCTCCCTGGCAGAATAAACTCCAGCACTGTTAGTGCACGGGTCATAAAACTCTGTATTAGTTTCACCGCATGCACATCCACAACTAATGCTCTTAAGTGGCGCGCTGATGCTCATAATCCTTCCAATATATCAAATGCTATGGGATCTCTTTATTTAGGGGTGTCTTCTACAGTACTGTGCCTGGAGGTATAATGCCCCCCACGACACTTGAAATATCTCATTTTAATCACGGCACGTGAAATGTGAGCGAATGGCTCAGTTGTTCAAGCATCATAGCTAGGGGATAAACTACGTTTAGGATAGAAATGACCTATCAAATGTAAGATGAAATCTACTTGGGGCTAGGGATGTTCAATTTATTTGTGCCTCTGCTCTGACCTATTAACAATTTGCTGATCTGGTGGTAGTTACTTCTAGGCCTGAGCATGTCTGTTGTATACATTCTTATCTTTTTTTTTTTAAATATTTCCACCGTGCTGTTATTCCTGCACAGTTTCAAACAACAAAAGGATGGAATGAATGATTGCATTAGCACCCGCCATTGGCGGTCGCTTGGGACTTCCTCACAGACCCATTATTTCCACCCACTATGCCGCTCTGGACAGATATAGCCATATGCAAATCAGTCTCGATCCTGCTCTGGTAGGAAGAGTCTAGCTTGAATTGCCAGGCCAGAGCCCCCCTCCCCCGAGACGGGAGACCAAGCAAACCCAAACCAGTTTCGGCTGGGGTATAGGTGGAGGCCTGTGGCTTAATGAGCAATGGACCCACACCTGGGTATAGCCGTCACACTTAAGGCATCTACAGCAACAAACAATAATTGGAAGGAAGCCTTAAAATAATCTTAGCCACTGGCGAGCACACGGGCCACATTTCAGACCATTGTTTTTCAACATGATGGACTGGGCTGCAGTTCTTTTTTATTTTATTTTTTATTTTCCAACAAAGACAGTGCAAATGCAGCATAAAAATCAGAATAACAATACATACAATCCTAAAACCACATTTCATTTGAAAAAATAATCCGCCAATTAGTACATTGATCATGTAAAGCAGTATGCCATAGGCTAGAGAATAGAATATAAAAGCTAAAAACATGCAGTAGACCAAAAAACATTTTCAGATTATATTATTTCAGTGTATACACCAAATCATATATAAATAGTTGCCATAGAAATCAATCCAATTGAGTGAATGGGGTAACCCAAGAATTAAAAGGGCCCCAAATCCTATTCCCTTTAATCCTGCCCTTTCTACCTCTCCTTTCATAAAGTGCTTTTTCCAAGTTATATATGTGCAAAAATCGGCCTTTCCACTGCTGAAAAGTCAGAGGTTGCGGATCTAGCCAGGCTGAGGCGACACAGAGTCTAAGAACTGCCATCGCTATGAAGATGAGCTCTTCTCCATTTTTCCCCTCTTGTTCATTTAGACCCAATAGCATAAGCTGGGGTGACAAAGGGACATCCTCTTTTAATACATGCTGTAAAAAAACAGAAACTTCACAGCCTATCGGTTCAATGTAAGGACAAGTGGAAAAAATGTGTACTATATCCGCACCGTGTGCCTTACACCTAAAACAGAAAGTTCCCTCCACTCCTCCCCATCTAACAATTTTCGCCGGTGTAATGTAAAGGTCAAATAAAGTCTTAAAGTGTTGCGACCGCAGATTGGCAGAGCAAAGTACTGTATCCCCTATTTGTAATGATTTCAAAAAACAAGACTCCATGACCCCCAACTTATCATGCCATCTCAACCTGTTCTTATCTATATCATCAGGTACTCCTTCCATCAGGCTTTTATATATTTGTGAAATTGAGGAGCCAGAGCTACTAATTAGCAATTCCATTAGAGAAACCTGCCCAAAGCCCGCAGCTCCGCCAGCTTTTTTAAGCAGGAAATCTCTCAGCTGTAAAAATAAAAAAAAATCCCGGGGGCCAATACTAAATCTTCCCCTAACTATGTCAAAAGAAACAATGTGGGACCCAGTCAAAAGATCCCCTATCCTGTAAAAGCCACCTTTCCCCCACCTTGCCAGACACTCATCTTGTAGGGCCCTAGGCAGCTGATCATTCCCGATAATAGGGGTGTACCTACTAAACCTACCTACCCCAAGTTTCTTCCTTGCGCCAGCCCAATTACGGAAAGCCGTGGTTAATACCTTAAATCGAGTTTTTTTAAAGTAACTTGCTTCATAAAATTTCAAAAGGAAGCCATTAGCCCGCGCCCCTATCAGTAACTCAAATATTGACGGAACATAACAGGGATCATCTCTATCCCTTGCCTTGACACCAAAGAGAGGCCCATAATATTGCAGAGTTGCAGCCAAATAATATAACTTGAAGTGAGGTAGCCCCCATCCACCTCTATCCCTAGGTAAGGATAGGAATACGTTGGCTCTCCTAGTCCTGCCATAGGACCAAATAAATCTAGCTACCTCCCTCTCAACTTGCCTAAACCAATAATTGTGGATTTCCAAGGGGATTGTGTGGAAAATATACAATAATTTTGGCAAAATCATCATTTTATTGAGATTACATCTCCCCATTATTGACAGCTTCAGGTTGTCCCATCGCTGGAGGTCATTCTTGATTTTCCCCATTATAGGAGCCATGTTTAGATCCGCTATATCGTCCACCTTTGCCGTGATATTAATGCCTAAATAAACAGCTTTCTCCACAATCCTAGTTTCCGAGCCTGTAGCAAATCTATTTATCACAATCTGAGTTTTGGCCTTATTCAATGAAAAGCCCGATTGGATCCCAAAATTTTCCGCAATGCTTTCCACTGCGCCGATTGCTCTATCAGGGTCGGATGTAATTATGGCCACATCATCGGCGTAAGCCAAAATCTTAGTGTCCCAGCCATGCAAACTAACAGGAGTGATATCTAAGGAGGCCTCCAGCTGTCTAAGGAAGGGATCTATATATAGGGCGAATAACAGGGGGGAGGCCGGACATCCCTGCCTTGTCCCCCTGCCAATTGAAAATGTCTCCGTTTCCTCCCCCATTATTTGTAATCGCGCTGTAGGGTTAACATACAAAACCTGTATTGCCTTCACAAATGAGTCACCTAGGCCATTAGCCTCCAAGATCTTCCATAGATAGCTCCATGACACCCTATCAAATGCCTTCTCGGCATCCAAGAAAGCCACCCCCATAGGTTTTGTGAGGACCTCAGTAGCATCAAAAAGTGAGATTACCCTCCTGACTTGATCTGCAGTCCCCCTCCCTTGAATAAAGCCATGCTGCCAAACTGAGACAAAATGATGCCTCACCGAGTTCAGGCGAGTGGCAAAGATCTTTGAGTATAATTTGGCATCGCTGTTTAACAGAGTAATAGGTCTATATGAGCCCATATTAGTAGGATCCTTGCCCTTTTTAAAAAAAATAATGATGTTGGCAATGCCCCACGAGCGCGGTGGTTCAGCCCCTTCCCTAATCTCCTTAAATAGACCAAGCATAGCCTGACAGGTCTCTTTAAAAAACCTTATAAAACTCTATGGGTATACAATCAGTTCCCGTTGCTTTGCCCGAGGGCAGGGCGTGGAGAGCATTATATAGCTCCTCCTGTGCTATATCTGACCCTAATTGAAAGCCCTCCACCTGGGAGACCCCTCTGTTCGGGACAAAATCCAGCAGTTCACCATTCGTTAAAAGACCAACACAGGATGGAGCCATATATAGATCTTCATAGAACTCCCTAAAAGCCTCTCTGATGTCACTGGGATCTGTGACTTCTTTCCCCTGAATATTCCTAACCTTCTCTATATGTCCTGCTGCCATCTATTGTCTGGCCCTGACTGCTAGTAATTGACCAACAGTCTTGCTGTATTCATAACAGTCCTGTCTTTTGGCAAGATACTTCCCTGCCATCCTCTCGGCGTTAAAATCGGTCAGACAGGCTTTGGTTACCGTAATAGAATTCAAGGTTGTAGAAACATCGCCTCCCCTAGTCACGGTACTAATTAATTCTGTTTCCAATCGGGCAAGCTTTTGATAAAGCTGTTTAATCTGTTCTGCCCCTTTTTTTGTTTGCTCAGGCTATATTGCAACGTCTCTCCCCTCACTGATGCTTTAAAAGCATCCCAAACCATTCCAGGGGGGCGCTGTCCTTATTAATGTAAAAAAACTCCCTGACCCAACCCTTCATATGTTTGATAAAATCTTGATCGGACAGAAGTGCCCTCTCAAACGTCCATCTCGTATACTCCTTTCTTGCTCCAGCAAGTGGGAGTTCCAAAACGACGGGGTTGTGATCTGACATTACTCTAGGAAAAAGCTCCATCCGAGCCTCCTGAAGTAGAGATGGTGAAGTTAGAAAGTAATCGAGCCTAGCAAACTTACCATGTGGGGCAGAATAATAGGTGTAACCAGGCTCTTGGGCTTTCAGTTTAGGCCAGACATCTACCAAACCAATATCCCTTAGAAGGTTTCTGAATGCCCGCATGGATTGTGGTTTATGACCCTTGCTGGAAACCCCATGACCCCCTGAGACTCCTCTAGATCCATTGAGATTTAGATCCCCACACACCACATATGGTGCAGGCCAGGAAAGTAATTCATTAGATAAAAAATGCAATAACCCTGAATCATCTAGCACTGGGGCATAAACTGAGCATAGTGTAAATGAGCCAGTGCTATATCTGCATTCCAATATTACCCATCTGCCATTCTGATCCACAGCCTTTCTTCCTGGATTAATAGCGTTGCCTTTTGTAAAAACAGCAACACCCTTAGTCCTCCCATCTTGTGTTGTATAGGCTGCCACTTTCAACCCCAAAGACTTAAGCAGATTGCTGTCATGCCTTGCAATGTGTGTCTCCTGGAGACAAAACAGGTCTGCCTTTAAAACTTTAAGATCTTCTTGAACCTTTCTCCTTTTGGTGCTGTCATTTAGCCCACAAATATTGATAGTGGCAATGCCTAATTTAGCCATTATACCAGTAGATCAATTTGCCAGACTGTATTACCTTGTCACGTTTAATAACGACAATATACTGGCCCACCAGGCTCTCTGATCCAATCTTATTTGCGACTTGTTCTCTAGCCTTTAATATCAACATGCTTCAGCTGCAATTTAAACTTTACCTTTTTGCCAAGTGCCCCCACTTCCCCATCCCCCCACCACTCTTCCCACAACCCCTTCCCCACCCCTCCCTACCTCCCCTACCCTTGGAAGCAGCCAGACCCATAGGGTCTGTGTGATAGAGATAGCAAGAAAAACCGCAGCCCCCCCGAAGTCCCCCTTCGTACCCTGTCAAACCATTAACACAAATAGAGGAGAAGAAGGCCTTCTAAACAAAGATACCTCCCTGATCTGATGACTTTTAGCTCGTAGCATGGGTTCAATTAGTTAAGCTGTTAAACAACATTAAGATCTTATGTGGTTCTTTTCTCCACCCGACCTTGATCCAAATACTCTCTAGCTTGAATTTCAGAGGTGAAAAATGTAATAGATCCTCTCACAACTGTCTTCAGCCTAGCCGGGCCAGCCAAAATGCCTCAAATCCCACATCTTGAAAGGGCTTAATTAGTTGCCGTAGTCGCCATCTGCGTTCCACAGTAACGTGGCAAAAATCAGGGCGCACGAAAAAAGAGGATTCTTTATACTGCCTCCTAGCCTCCGGCCGAGCTTTCTCAAATATAGGCTGTCTAAGCATATAATTGCCAAAGAAAACCAGAATGGCCCTCGGCTGATTTAGATCTCTACCAGAGATTTTGTGTCGGGAAAATGGGAACCGGTGAACCCTCTGAATTTCACGCTCCCAATCCCACCCCGAAAGCTCCGGGAAGGCTTCCTTAAGGAGATCTAAAATAAAAGAGCGAATGTCTTCCCCTTCCAGGCCTTCCTTAATCCCAAGAAAGCGGAGGTTATTCCTCCTCAGTCAGATCTCCATATCTTCCAGTTTCCACATAGCGTCAGTAAGCTGAGCGTCATGAGATTTTGTTTCCTCTCTCACATCAGACAGTTCTTTTTTAACAGCAGTGGTTCTCTCTTCCATGATATTCATCCTTTCGCCCATGTCAACGCAGGCTTTGCCAACTTTCCGCACCGCACCTTCCAATTTATTTGTAGCCATTCTTGCTTTCTTTCCATCCGCCTGAGTCTCTGCGCGATGCTCTTTAATTGATTCCAATATCATGCTCAGAGCGGAGTTCATGTCAGCTGCTCCCTTAGCCTGCTGTCCACCCATGGAGCTTTCAACCTGTTCAGTCACCAATTCTGAAGGTCCTGTTATCCTAGTGTGAGAATAGTCCCACTTCAGCCCAGGGCCAGCAGAGCGCCTTCCCTTATTCTTCTGTTTCTCAGTGTGGCCCTTGGACCCTTTAGAGCACCTTTGATGTTTTTGTCGCTTCAGGGCAGTCTCTGGTGCCTCAAGAATGCTGGAGCCTGAGGATATACTGTCCTCGAATTTGCTGTGATCAGAATCTGAGATTCCTGAAAGTTATTCCTCCGTAAGCAAAAAAAACTTATTCGTACCATCAGATATAATATCCCCACCTGATACCCCATCTAGACCTGTGGTACATGCCAGTCCCCCAGAAGCGCCTTCTGGTAAAGATGATAACATACTTAATTGGGGATCAGGTGAGGTTCGAGATTCGTTCCCTGTGGCGCCTTGAGCCATGTCATTCGGGATATCAGTATCTTTATTATACGGCTCCTTCTCCTCCCAAACTTCCAATTGTGCCATAGGGGTCTCCCCCCTAGCATCCTCCAAGTGTTCTCTTATATTCAGGTCAGCTATCCCCAGGCCAGATTCGCCCAGGCATTCAGAGGTACGCTCAGGTATGCGTTGGCTCCAAGTTCTGTCCCTAGTTTTGAAATAATCTGTAATAGCCGGTTGGGGTGGTGCAGAAATTGAAATTAAGTTGACCCCCTCTGGGGCTGCCATCCCATCTTCTGCTATCTTTAAATTTGTCAATTTCCGCCCCCCTGTTTGTGCACGCTCAGCCAGATTCCTCCGCTTCCCTGCCCCTCCACTGTCCACCTGCTTCTTCAAGTTACGGGGTTCATTAGGCTTACCTGCCTGAACTGCAGAAACTGGAGGAGACTCCTGTCTGGTTCCTTGTGGTTGCACTGGATTTCGCCCCACCACCTCTCTTGTTTGTCTCGTTGATTTAGGAGACATCACTTCTGCTGCCAAGCTGGAGCAAATAACTGCTATGTGTGCCCTGTAAACCAGTTTGCGACTGAAAGCAGCTGCAATGCCCACCCACGACCTCAGGGTGGAGCGCAGTGATTGAGCAATTCCTGCCGCCAGCACGTCGAGGCCGCTCCTCCTCAGCTCTACCTCAGCTGACTCACGGACTGCCCCCGACCTCCTCTGCTTGTAGACGCCGTCTGGCACCTCCTCCCGTATTGGGAAAGTGAGCCGCACCTCTGATCCTGCCCAGGGCGGGCTGCCCATCCGCAATCCGATCGGATCCGCGGTCCGCGAAACCGCCGCCTGCCGTCCGCAGGTAAGCCGTAGACAAACCGCGAGTCAAGCGCCCGTGGTCGCGCTAAATCAATGGTACTGCAGGGTCGCAAGGAGAGGAGCTCTGCTGCGGCGATTCACGCCGCCGCCATCTTGATTCTGACTCAGCCCATGCTCAAGCTGAGTACGATTTAATTTGGGCTGCAGTTCTAAGTATTTACAGTTTAGCATTATTGTGGCAAAATCAGCCAAAAATAACCCTTCTGAACAGTTGTCTACGTGCTCAATCATGAAACATCTCGAGTAGTGTTAACACATTTTGCTTGTTCTTTCTCTCCATCCATCCCACTGAGCAAGAAATTCAAATTCCATTTTCTATAATGTACTCAAAGATAGTTTCTTTAGAAGTAAACCTAGATCCTTTGGCACTCACCAGAATTCATGGAATACTATGCAGGCAACAGATTTCTTAAAGCAGGTCAGCTACTACCAAGATGGTAATATGTTGCATGCTGCCATCAGTCAGACCACTGGGCCTTTGTAGGAGTGCCTCTGAGTGCATACTGCTTTCCCAGGCATCATGTAGCATTTCTTTAACCACTTCCCTTTGGCTAAATACCTCATACATTTGCGAAGCTCCCTTAAAATAGCAATATTAATAGCTCTTCGTATTGTTGCTGCTTAATGTTGGAAAGTGCACACTTTTTGCATGGTGACCCTCCCCCCCCCACTTTTTGCCTGACACATGATGCACTTTGACTTGGGGTTCCTTGGGTCCCTGCCAATCAGGTTCCCAGGGCCTGTGCTCTTTCCCAAAGATATACCTTTGTATCCACAATTGGCACATCTCTAGCCACAGGTAAGCCCCTTGTAAAAGGTGCCATGGGTATCTAGGGCACTGTGACCAGGGAAGGCCTCTAAGGGATGCAGCACCTATTATGCCACCCTAAGAGACCCTGTACCTTAACACCCACACACTGCCATTGCAGCCTGTGTGTTTTGGTGCAGAGAAAAGTGAAAAGTTGACATGGCACACATCCCTGTGTGTCATGCCTGCACCCCACTGCCTGAGGCCTAGATAAGTCACCCCTTTAGCACGGTGCACTAACCCTCAAGTGAGGGTACAGTGGCATGAGCCCTGTACCCCTACTGTGTCTAAGTCCATTCTTAGACATTGTAAGTGTAGTAAAGCCGTAAAGAGTATATCGTCTTGGAGTTGGTCATTACGAACTCCACAGCTCCATAATGGCTTTTCTAAAACCTAGTAAGATTGGTAGCAAACTTCTCAGCACATTAAACCCACACTGATGCCAGTGTGGGATTTAGTCGCAGCCGGCATGGCTCGCAGGTGGGGGGGGGGAATGTGGGGTCATGCGGGGGTGTCGTGGGGGAGTTAATTAAAAACAAAATAATAAATTAAACTTACCTTGAGGCCAGGTCCCGCGTCTTCTCTGCTCCTGCTCTCCTGCTCTCCTGCCCTCCTGCCCCCGACAGGAACAGGAAGCAGGCAGCCAGGCTCCCTCCCATAAACCAGTAACAACGCTGCAAGCAGCGTTGTGATTGGTCGGGACGGCGCCCAGCCAGGGGCTTATGGGGTGGGCATGTTCTCCATGCAGGCTGCATAGTGAAGGGAAAAGTGCACATGACTGGTTTGGGTGGCCCAAGAGGGCCGACCAAACAGTCTTTGAGTACTCAGGGGTGGGCACACCACTCCTCCCCTGCCCTGCTCGGAGAGCAGAGCAGTAGCAATACACACATAAAATGGTAATAACAAAAATGTATTACCATTTTATGTTTCTGCTTCTCGCACTGCGAGAAAGCAGTGGGGTGACACTCCTCTGCCATAGCGGTGGAGCCGCCCCTGGTGGGATTTAATGTAATCTAAGATAAATTAAAAGATCACAGACATGCACTGCTTCATTTGTGGAGGGGAAGGGCTGTTTTTCTTCTCTGTCAGAGTTACTCCTGCACAGTCTACAACCTCCTAAGCACATTTACCATCCTACCAGTCATACAGAAAAGTACAGGTTTCATACCTTAACATGCTTGCCTGAGCTGGCCTTCCCAATTCGACAACCACATGAAATATCTCTTTCTCTATGGATATGGTGAAATCGCGGTTTAAACATCTTTCTGGCCCCTGATGTTTTAGGATAAACTGGGCCACAGTGCAAATGTTGTTGAAAATCTTGTGCCTAGCACGTAAATATATACAGTTGTTTTAGGTTGTATCATGGTTCCAATAGAAGCTAGCACGTCCTTGTGTTCTTCTAGTTTGAGAATTGTAACTGTGCCTAGTACCGGTAAATATAAGCACTAGTCTTCATTAAATATATAATACTGGCTTGGTATGGTTTTATTGAGTGTAATTTTCTTTGTCACATTGTATCTGAGTTTTTAATCTATGCCACCTCCTAGAAAATCTAAGCATTGTATGCTTGCCTTTCCTGACCCTGAAGAGTCAAGTGGCAAAGCTTACAACTTCAAGAAACGGTCTTGGATTTATTTACAGCGTTACCCCGTACCACATATTGGTACCAGGAGTGGGGTAAGCTGTTTCTGTCCTTGACCGCAACTTCGTCACTGCTGTTTTCCCGGGACTCTCTTCTGAACCCACCGGCTGTATCTGCTGTCCCGGATTCGCCTGATTCCTCAAAGAAAATCAAGGTGGGATTGTTTATATTTGCCCTAGCACGTCGTCTTCCCTTCAACTGCTGCCTAACTTCGTGCGACTGTCCCGCGCCATCTTAAGTGAGGATCACTCACCGTAGAAACGGAAAGTGATCCTCACTTAAGATGGCCGCCAGCGTGCGACGTCAGCGCGCAGAAGAAATCCACCAATACACAGCGTGCAAGGTCTTACAACTGTGTGATGTCAAAGGCTGGAGCATCGGGGAGAAGAAAAGCTGCTACAGGGGCACGAGAACGCCGCTCGAGATGGAAGAACGCCGAGCTCAAGGCAGAACAATGGACAAGTCAAGTAGGTAGCGCGTGGCAGGCTCTGCACAGTCTCGCGAAGTTAGGCAGCAGTTGAAGGGAAGACAACGCGCTAGGGCAAATATAAATGATCCCATCTTGATTTTCTTTGAGGAATCAGGCGAATCCGGGACAGCAGATACAGCCGGTGGGTTCAGGAAGAGAGTCCCGGGAAAACAGCAGTGACGAAGTTGCGGTCAAGGACAGAAACAGCTTACCCCACTCCTGGTACCAATATGTGGTACGGGGTTACGCTGTAAATAAATCCAAGACTGTTTCTTGAAGTTGTAAGCTTTTATTTGAAGAAGAAAAAGCTTAGGCAGAAGAACCCACGGCAACACATCAGGCAGGCAGACGAGCTGAGAGTAACTGACTCTCAGCTCGTCAACCAGAGCTCCAAATTCCAATAGTCAGAACCTATAGGCATAAAGGTTCTGACAGAACATTAAAAATACAGAGAACATGAAATACAATTGTAATACATACCACAGGGTAGTAATGTGATTATCCCGATGAAGCCCAATATTGTTCGTGGCCCTGTGACATATTGCTCAGTAACTACTGACTGCTCGAAGAAACAGTATCACATACATGGTCGCCAGGAAAACTGTAATGAAGCCTTATTACGTAAAGTATCTTTGTCATTTAAGGCAGTTTAATATTCATTTTGTGCTGATTTGTGAGCACACAGGGTTTCTGTGTCGGTTCTGTAAAAAGGAACGCACCACCAAGGTCAATCTGTTTGAGCAATGCTTGGAATTTAGAGACTTCCATTTTTCCTCCGTACACGTGTCATTATACAGCTATGATACTCCATAGTGAGTGCTAAACCAAAACTCCCCTACAGGGCTGGTCTATAATTTGTGCTTCCCAGTAGGATGGCATTTGTGATGGAACACTTCCTGTGCTGTGCTGTCTGTCCTCACTAATGGGCAACCTGCCCCAGGAATCTGTAGGGGTCCAGGAGTCCCCTCTGTATTAAGCAACGATCAGTCCAGTATGCAGTCAGTTCAGTTCAGTTCAGTTCAGTTCAATAGTCTTTATTCTGTCATAATAATGACCATAAAAACACAGATTTAAAAATACATTATACATCATATGGATTTCCAGAATCAGAGATTATTGCGAAAACATCACACATCAATTAGCATGAATTTAAAAACATCATAAAATATAATTTATGTACGCATTTAGCATAAAAAATTGCATCACGAGCACCCATGGAGGCTCACATTCACTTAAATACTGTTAACAATCTCATCAAGGCTATAAAAGTAATCTTATGAAGCATACCTCATCCTCAAGTTTATTGCAGACAATATATAATTATGAACAGAGAAACAAATTGTAGAAGTGTTTAAGCATTTCAAAAATATCAGCCCCCCTTGGTGGGATGTAAAGTGACTGTGCTTTAAAAGTGGTGGTAAGAAATGTCTTCTCAAGCTGCTATATAGAGTGCAAATAAGCATAAAATACACTTGTTTGGGGCGAAAAGTTATGTACGCTGTCAAATGCAGAATAGGACATCCTTTCGGTGTTTTGGAATGCGGAATTTCATGAGCACAGAAAACAGTGCAACCCAGCAGCTGCAACAATATTTCAATATTGGGAACCTGAAAATGTCAGGTTTGTGCCAATTTGCCCTGCCAAGAATGTTTGCAGAAGCACTTTATGTAACTTGAGGAGAATAGTCAAAAGGCTTTGGTTTTTAAAGTGATTAATAAAAGAGTCAAGAAGTATAAATAATACAGCGTACTGTCGAATGCATGGGGATAGTGGTGCTCAAATGTAGCGTGCCTGACTTCAATGCTTTGGCTTTAATGCCATGATACTTATTTTACCCTTACTAGACCTTCCATAGATGGGAGCACGCAAGCCTCCTACCCTTCCTTTTGCCCTATTGGAATGCATGCTCAGAGAGAGAGAGATGGTTTTTATGCAGGGCCATATTGTGATGAAAGCAGCTCTTCATACGTCATAAAGCCAATATTGATTAAATTATATATTAATAGCAATCAGATTTGCTGATAGCAAGGAATCCAACGCTGACAGCACAGTATTCAATGCCCCCTAATCCCTAGGAGTGAGTTAAAGCCACATCCGATCTTAATAAATGTGTTAATATTTTTCGGTACTCGTATATCTACTGCGTTCTTCTCGTGACTGCACAATGTTCCAGACAAATGCAGCATGACGCAACAGTGACACGACTGCTATTCCTTTGGTATATGCTGTATATCACACTCAGAGCCAGATTTACCACTTACGCAACGCAGTGGAGCAGCCGCAAATGTTGCGCTGCATGAAAAGGAGAGAGGAGAAGAGCGTCATATTTACAGAAATATGGCATTCTCCTCCCCTTTCCTTAGCGCTGATGCTGAAATCAGCTGCAGTGCGCCACAGAGACACGTTTGCACCACCGTGCAAGGGTGTCTCCATGCGTCTAGCATAGGTTTTATACTGGAAGGGTACCCTACCAGTACAAAATACTATGCATAGACTGACTTTAACCCTTTTCCCTCTTTGTATGTGTGCTGTGAAGTGCAGCACACGTACAAAGTCTGAAAAGGAAAAAGAAATAAAAGCATTTTTCCTATGTTGCACCTACTTCAAAAAGGTGCGGTTTTCTGATGCTAAACCCTGTCTGTCTACTTTAATTAATAAATAGGGTTTAGCGTTAGAAACCTTGGGAGGTTGCATGGGAACACCCATGCTCTACTCATGGTACGCCTCCTTGGCGCTGATCCAGCGCGGCTAATATAAATTTCTCTTAGGACACGAATCCAGGTAAAACATTTATGCAACCAACTGTCTATTAAACCTTATGTCGGTGGGGCCCATGACACTGCATATCATACATTCATTCATTCACTGGATTTCAGTGAAATGTGTTGCTGGACGAACGGGATACCTTGTTAAATTTGACAGAATAATACCTCAGACATTATATACATTAACCTTTGATCCTGTCAGTTCTAAACATCAAGGTACTCCGCTCTTTGGTTGATGGACCAACTAGTAGAATAAGTTGATGGTGATTAAGACCAGCTCAATCACAATTAAAACCTTTTAACTTTTATAACTCATTTATGAACTAAAGAACCACAGACTCATTTTAAGTTAGTATGTAATTTTATCTAAATTCTCAATTGCATGGATAAAATTCTTTGTTTATTAATCACATTTAATATATCAATAACATTTTTAAGAAAAGTTTTAATGAAGAAAAGAAATTATGCATTACCCATAGTTTTAAGATGCGGACAGGAATGGTTCACCAAAAGAAGATAAATTGCAGATCACAGAATAGAACTCCCAAACTGACTGACTGTCCCGCTAACCTCCTCGGACGTACCTCCCAGGCAGAATTCCCGCAACGATCTCGTTCCTTCCCCAGTCAAGTTCAAAAGTCCCCAAAAAAATGACAGAGTCTTTTCGTAGTATTGAGGTGGAAAAAATGGAAAATAAAGAGGCGGTATGGCAGGAAAACACCAACACCAGCAGTAGCATCAATAGCAGCGACCACAGCAGCAGCCAACCCCACATAAGAGTAGACCCTCTTATACCCTATTTTGTAGCTTACTACACAAAAAGTTGCAATCCTTAGGGGCAAGAATCACGCTAATTGGTCCATTTGAGGGGTGGTGATGGTCACCTCATCGCCCTCCTTGTTCAAACTGGTTTAGGGACAGTAAAACATATAATGAGTCTCATGACTCCAGGGTTAAAAGTAGTCCAACTTGTCCATTCATTTTGATGCAAGTTTCGATGGTCACAATTTAGTTAGTCCATTGTTGCTCAGTACTTTCTCCTCCATTCCCACGAATACATGCTGAGTCTTTCTTGGCACCCTCCTTATTGTAGGTCAGTTCGACCTTGACATCTCTCACTCCGTGCACAGGCTGCATCCACGTGACTTGATTTCTCTATTTCTTCTGCGCAGAGGCCATCTTTGGCTTTTCACGTGACCTCATCCGTTTCATCAGCCATTTTTGCAGCATGGCCTAACAGGCCCGAACGAACTATCATAAGAACAAACACAACCACAATTAAAACAAAGAAAATAAGCCTTTCTGTTTACCACCCGCCATTCTAAAAACCTGTGTTAGGTGTTACCTAGCAGAAGCGACATTTAAAGTCATTTTACTGACCAGCTGCATTCTTTGCCACAATACAAATCTACTACGTAGCATAAATCATGCAATTTCACTCTAATTAGTACGCAAATCACAATACTAAGGTTAATTAACTTCACAATTGTAAATAAATTAGATTTTGCATAAATTTGCATGTTACCTTTATATATAGTGTTTACTAAAAAGGTGCATTTGTTGGTTAATACATGCTTCTTCAAACAGTTAGTATTATTAATTTATTAAGAGTTCATTAATTTTCCAAGGGGGTACAAAATTATTTTATTTTCCCTGCTCCATCAATTCCCCCCTTTGGTGATTTTTAACATCACCACAAAAACCTATCCTACAACTTATCAGATAAATGTTTCTTGTCCACTTGCTTTTTTGTTAGTTCATACAACTGTGTTTTTCTCATCTTGTCTTTTAGACCCTTTGTACATGTTCTCTTTTAACTCTTCTAATTCTATCCCTCCCATCTCCTGTTCTCTTTCTTTATTCTTCTCATTTTCTCTTTTTACTCTATTTTGTCTTTTTCTTCTTTTAATACACACATATGCTAATCTCACTAATAACATTACCATTATTATCACTGTTACTGGTATTAGTATCTTCCCAATAAGAGAACTACCTATTTCTGTGAACCATGTCTTCATTGAGGAAAAACTCTTACCAAGTCTCTCCCAAACACCTTCAACCTCCAGTGGGGCAATTTCTTTGTGCAAATTAGTAATATTCTTCTGTATATTCTCACTTTTGTCTGGAATGTAAGTGCAACAATGTTGGACTTTCAGCATTCCACAGACTCCACCCTCTTTTGTCAAAAGAATGTCAAGGGCAAGTCTATTTTGCATTACCATAGCTCTCATGGCAACCATTTCGGTATTTACCATCAAGAACCCTCCAGCAGTATTCGTTGATAAACGATCTACTACTGTAGACAATTTCCAAATCTTGTATGCATTCAAAGATATACCCACTGCTGGTATCAATGCTCCAAAAATATCACCTACTATTTCTGAGAAGCTTTTCCTCCTCCTACGTGTTAATGTTTTACCTATCTCGTGAATTTCTTTTGTTCCTCTCTCTACATGAAAAATCTTTGGAAAGACCAGGCCTAGATAACATGTTCCATACCAATGGTCCGGCAACCTATAATAAGCTCTATTTCCGCAAATATAATAGATCCCTGGAAATACTGGATCTTTTCCTCCTTTAAATCCCCATCCCCCTAGAATTTTGTATGTATCTCGGCACTCACTAGAACCCACAAAATAGTTATCATACATAGTGTTACTTCTACTAATACACAATTTTCCCTGTTGGGGCCAATACAGAACCATAGCTGCATTTGTTTCTCCCTTGTCGTAATTTCTCTCTTCAAACGCCCAAAGTGGGGTTTTTGTCTTTTCTTCTGCTACCTTTCTTTGAAACTTAACTCTTCTGTCCTCTACCATGTCCAGGAAAATCTTTTCTTCTTTCTTTAACTCACAAGTAAGATTGTGTCTAAATATATACTCTAACGTTAATTCTTTATTTTCTAAGAAAAACTCTCCAAAAACTTTTGCAACTTTTACCTTATTTAATTCAGGGATTACAGGAACTTTAGCAAAAACAGTGTCTATATCAGTGTAATAATATTCTAATCTACCTGTTTTATAAAATAAGCTAGCTAAAACGCTACAAGTTATCCCATACGTCAAAGGAAGGTGATGATATGTCACACCTTCTGTGACAGACGCAGGTAACTGTATACAGACATAGCAATCTCTCACATCCATTGTCTCCACATATTCGTATAACAGTTTCGTGAAGACATTCTTGGAGAAATCAGTTATGGACTTATCCCTATGTAAATCAGTACTATCTACTAATGCTGCAGTGTTCTTTATGTTAGGTTCCTTGTCATTATTTGTGTCATTCATTATTACAGATGTGTTTTCTACAACTAACCTAAGTGGAATTATTATTGCTAAAATAAACCAGATAAGCATTAGCAATCCTGTACAATAGAAACACATTCTACACCATCTACGTAAAAACTCACATCTAGATCTTCTATTCTCAGTGTCTACCATGTTGTAATACTATTTAGCTATATAAAATGTTTGTAGAGAAAATGTGTTTCCACACCTCAGAATGACTTTCCAGCCACTCTACCCTTTAATTAGTCTCTTTTGGTACTCTCTTCAGCTCTTTTCAGAACTTTTTCTCGTCTTATTCAGTTTTGATGTCCAGTCCGGTTTTCTTTCTTTGTCTTTCAGGTTTGGTGCAATTCACTCTTACCCAGTTGTTCACAGTCTTCGTCTGGGATTTCGTGACTGCTATCCACTTCTTTAATGTCGGTCAATGCTATGTATAGCCATTCAGGTGACTTATATTTCAAGTTAGGTCTCTTCACTCTTTATGGTCTCTGTAACTGTCTTTCACTTTGTTTTCCTTGTCCTTTCTGACTTGTTATTTCATTTACTTGTTCCGCATTATCTTTGTTCAAATTTATTATCGTATATCTCAGTCTTTTAATTTCGTTAGGCCAATTGTCTCCTTTTCTTGGCCTTTTCAGTTCGTTTTCTTTTTCTTCTCATTCTGTTCTCCAAGTTCTCTTTCTTGGTCCTATTCTTTGCTTTCTTTCTTCTTCACTTTCTTCTGATTCTGTCTCAGACCTCACTTCACTTCCTCTAACTTTGAACTTTATGATCTCAGTTTCTTTGTCTGAATCCGAACCTTCTTGTGACTCTTCTGTTTGGAAATTTGATTCTAACCCTCCTCGTTTGTCTTCCGCATTTTTCTCAATCTTTCTGTCTGAATCTAAATTTCCCTGTGTTTCTTCTGTTTGTAGTTCTGACCCTACTACTCCTCGGTTTTCTTCCGCACTTTCCTCTATCTCTCTATCTGAATCTAAGTTTTCTTCAGTTACCTCAACTGTCTCTGGAGGAATTTTCCCATAACTTGTACTTGGCTGTTCACTGTCGCTGTCTCTTGGTTCGGTTTCTCCTGTTATAATATCAGTTCTTCTGTTTCCTGATTTTCTCTTTTGCCTTTCACCAGATTCAGGTTGGTCTGTTTCAGATGCCGAACTGGTATCCGATATTTCCAGATGTTGACTTACAGGTCGAGCTTCAAGATCTGGAACTCTGATCGTTTCAGTTTCTTCTTCAGTTGTCAAACTGGTACCTGATTCTTCCAGATGTTGACTTACAGGTCGAGCTTCAAGATCTGGAACTCTGTTTGTTTCAGCTTCTGCTTCAGATGCTGAGCTGGTATCTGATATCTCCAGATGTCGACTTACAGGTCGAGCTTCAGGATCTGGAACTCTGATGGTATGACTGGCATGAACCCAATTTTTCACACCTGCACACTTTACAGCAGTTGTTGTCACCAGGATCACTTGACGTGGCTTATCCCAGCGAGGAACCAAGCAGTTTCTTCTTCTGTGGACTTTAATGCGGACCCAGTCTCCTGGACTCAAATCATGAGCTGGTTTTCTTTCAAGAGTGGTCGCATCCGGTCCAACCTGATGAAATACAGAATGCACCACATCAGCCAATCCTTTGCAATAGTCCAATACGAGATCATCAGTTATAGTCAGCAGTTTGTTGACAGGTACATGTGCTTGTCTCATTGCTCGTCCCATGATTATTTCATGAGGACTCAGACCTGTTTTTCTGTCAGGTATGCTTCTGATGCTCATCAGCACCAATGGCAGGGCATCGGGCCATTTGAGTCCTGTGGCTTGACACATTTTCCCTAACCTATTCTTTATTGTTCAATTTACTTGCTCTACCACTTCAGAAGCCTCTGGTCTGTAGGCACAGTGCAATTTTTGTTGAATGTCAAGTGCTTCACATATCAATTGGATTATTTCATTCTGGAAATGTGTTCCTCTATCTGTTTCGATCGTTACTGGAAAGCCATATCTAGGAATGAATTCTCTCAGTAGGAGCTTAGCCACAGTAACTCCATCATTCCTTCTTGTCGGATAGGCTTCCACCCAACGAGAAAACAAACAAACGACCACAAGGACATATCTCAATCTATTGCTTGGGGGCATTTCAATAAAATCTAGTTGCATTCTGGTAAAAGGACCTCCTTCACGTCCTATTGTTCCCAAACTCACTACAGTTTTCCTTCCAGGATTTATTTGTTGGCATGTAAGACATCTTTAACAAAGGCTTTCAGCTATAGCCCTAAATTTCGGGCTGTACCAGGTCTGTTTGAAAAGTCTGATCATGGCATCCCTACCAATGTGTGCTTGTCCATGGTACATCCATGCCATATTAGAGATCATGCTATCAGGCATAACTGGTCTTTCATCTCTATAAACCCAGACTTCATCTTCCTCTCTTTGTCTGCAGCCTGCTTTTATCCAACCATCTTTCTCCTCTTCATCTGCTTCTTCCTGCAATTGCCTTACCTCATCCCAGGTTTCAACTGTGTTAGTAAACAGCAAGGGACATGAAACATTCTCTTTTCTCTTCTCCTATTCAGTGAGACCACATTTCTGGCACAATATTGAGCTATTTCATCTGCGAATTGGTTTCCCACTGTAATATAATTTTGTGTGCAGCGCATTTTACCACTGCAATCTGTTTAGGTAGCTGTATTGCCTCAAGCAATTTCTTCACAAACTCACCATTCCTAATAGGAGTTCCTGCAGAAGTCAGGAAACCCCTCTGGGTCCAGATTTTTCCAAAATCGTGGACCACTCCGAAGCCATACTGGCTATCCGTGATCACCGTAATTCGAAAATTCTTCCCCAGTTTGCATGCTCGAATCAAAGCAACCAGCTCAGCCACTTGGGCTGAACGTATTCCTCTCAAACAGGATGCTTCCATTATGGTTGCCACCGTACACACAGCATACGCAGCACTTAAAACTCCTTCACTTGTTCTCAGGCATGACCCGTCCACAAACATCACATAATCTGATTCTTTTAAGGGCTCATCTTTAATATCTGGGCGAGGCTTTGTGCAAAATTCAAGCACATCCAAACACTTATGATCAACATCATCTTTGACTTCTACGTTTACTTCATCTGGCAATGAAGTTGAGGGATTCACACTCGTGCATCTTACAATGGTTACATTATCTGCACCCAAAATCACTTTTTCATACCTAGTCAGCCGACTATGTGTCATGAATTGGGTTTTGGTTCGGGTCAGAAGGATTTCAACAGAGTGTGGGACATATACTCTCAGAGGATACCCCATCACAATGCCTTCGCTCTGTTCCAGACTCACACAAGTAGCAGCTACTGCTTTCAGACATCCAGGCAACGCTTTTGCTACCGGGTCTAAGACAGCTGAAAAATAAGCGATTGGTCTTTTCATTTTTCCATGCCTTTGCACTAACACTGAAAGTGCACATCCATCTCTCTCACTACAATACAGCTCAAATTCTTTTTCATAATCAGGCATCCCCAATGCTGGTGCCTCACACAAACTTGTTTTCAGTTCCTTGAAAGCCTTCATTTCCTCCTCATCCAACTCAATCGGATCTTTGACATCCCTCTTTGTCAATCGCTGTAAAGGTTTTGCAATTAATGAAAATCCACTTATCCACTGTCGACAATAACCAACCATTCCAAGAAACATTCTCACCTCTCTCTGTGTCATCGGGGCTCTCATTCCTTGGATAATCCTTATTCTTTCTGTCGTCACCTTTCGCATCCCTTTCTCAATCTTATGACCTAGATACTGTACCTCCTGTTGACAAAATTGCAGTTTTGACGGAGACACCTTGTGTCCTCCTTCTGCCAAATGATTTAATAAAGCAATTGTGTCCGTAACACATGCTTCTTTGGTCCTTGATGCCACCAATAGGTCATCAATATACTGGACCATCACAGATTTTTCAGGCATTTTTAAATCTTCCAATGATTTCTTTAGGATCTGATTAAAGATTGAGGGGCTTTCAGTATACCCTTGAGGAATTCGGCACCATGCCAAAATACGCTCTCCGAACCGGAACGCAAATAATGGCTGGCTGTCAGGGTGGAATGGAATGGAAAAGAATGCATGGCACAAATCAATAACTGTGTACCATTCTGCATCATGTGGAATCTGATACAGTATTACAGCGGGGTTTGGCACAATTGGGCAACAAGGAATAACAATCTTATTTACCTTTCTCAAGTCTTGCACTATCCTATATGTTCCATTCGGCTTTTTCAATCCCATTATAGGAGAATTACATGGGCTACTCATTATTTCTCTCAAAATTCCTTGTTCAATCATCTTATTAACTACAGGTGTTATTCCTTCAATAATTTCTGGCGTTAATTTGTACTGTGGAGTATTTGGGTAATTTGTTCCTTCCCTTACAGTAATTTTTACAGGGTCTACTCCTCTCATTAGTCCAATGTCTTCGCCTGTGAAATCCCATACATCAGATCTGACTATTCCTTTCAATTCAATCGGGATTTTCTCTGCATCAAACACAGGAAACATGTCATTCACTCCTGGTTCTAGTTCTGCCATTGTCATTTTATACAGGACATCCTCATCTGGTGTCTGGAAAGCAATACCATCTGGGGTACAATAGATGGTGCAATTCATTTTACAAAGTAGATCGCGTCCTAACAAATTTACAGGACTGCAATCACATACCACAAATCGATGCATCTCTTTGAATGGTCCAACTTTCACCTCTACTGATTTGGTAAGAGGCGTTTTAATCTGCCTGTTTGAAACACCTACAACTTGGATATATTCTCCTGAGAAAGGAAGGTTTGGAATTTCCACTGATCTAAAAGTAGAACGGGTAGCTCCAGTGTCCACAAGGAATGTAACATTTACACCATTCACTTTTCCATCCACAAATGGACCTTACTGGTCTACCTCTAGAGTTGCGCCAAGCACGCACTCTTCTTCCTCTCCTAGGCATCATCATAAACTTTCATCCGATTCATTTCCATCCTGCCGTAACCAATACTGCGACACTGCAGCTGCGCGCGGCAATTTTGTTACCTGCTCTCCTTCGTAGAATCCTGCCTCTGTACTGTATCTCTGGGGGTTTACACTCTTTGGAAGAGGTGGTTGCGGCACCTGACACTGTTGAGTAACTACCTGCGGCTGTTGCAGCTGCTGGTAACTCACCTCACTCTGCACCTGTGGATTTAATGGTTGATTTTCTGTATTAGCTTTTGGAGGAAATTTACACTCGTTTCTCCAATGTCCTAATTTTCCGCAATTGTGACAGGGCCATTTCTTATTGGCCTCTTCTATACTCATTTGACCTTTTCCTTTACCTATATTCGGTTTGAATTTAGTTTGTCCTGCATCACTAGACTGATTATTCATCTGAGCTTCTTGTTTTTCTGCAACCTTTACTTGTGCCCACATCGCCTTTTCTTTTAGTTTATGCTGTCTACACTCAATATCGTCACTACAATATTTTGCATACCTTAATACTTCATCTACAGTGCTATTCTGCCAACACAACATATGCTGCTTAATCATTTCACTTATTTCAGGTTTCAAACCATATACAAATCTATACACGAAATGACTCATGTCCTTTTCACTCAAATTCTCATAACCACTATACTGTTTAAAGACCAAAAGCAGTCTCTCATAGTAGGCATGTACAGATTCCTTACTTTCCTGAGTTGTTCTATCAATCTTTACCCAATCTGTCTCTTTTGGTGGGATTTTATTTTTCAAAAACGTGATGGCTTGTTCATACTTTCTCATTACTTCTGGACCTGGGGCTCCAGTTTTTGCATCTCTAGGATATTCTTCCTTCGGCCAGTCAATTGTAATCTTACATTCTGTCCATAAATCTGCTGGTACTACAATTTCAAACAATCCATCCAAATCTTCCCACAACACCTTTGAAACCTTTACAAATCTTTCTACCTGTCTATACCATTCTACGGGTTTCTCTCTCAATCTTGGAAAGTCATTTGTAAATGACAATATATCTTGTCTGGACCATGGGACATGTACATAGCTTCCTCCTGGAGTTTCCCTCATTGGATATTCCATTACTATTGGTTCTTTCTCCTTTACCGGAAAAGCCAATGAAGCTTTATCGGTCATTCCCTCCTTTCTTCTTATCCACCTGCTTCTCCATCTGTCCACATCTCCCCACTTTCTCAATAACACAATCAGTTCCTTTATCTGTGTTAATCGTCCTGAAGTGTTCAGATTTTCTATATCCTTTTCACTAAAGTCTACCCTGTACGGTTTCTGCAATCCTCTGATTTTTCCAAACTCTACTCCTAGTTCATTCGCTGTTTCTTCCAATTTTTCATGCAAGTTCCTAGCTCTCCAAGTAACACTTTTACACATAAACATGAGCTCATCATCTTGGTAGGATTTTAATCGATCTGTACCAATAGTCCCTAAAATCAACTCTTCCATATCTATTTTTAGTCTGATTACATCCAAAGGTTGTGGTTCAGCATCTTTCTTCTGTAAATTCATCATCCACTCATTTAATTCTTCTGGAGTCGGACCCACAGGGGTAATATTTATCTCTACCCAATTTGCACTTCTCTCTGGGGTCTCAGTTGCTGACTCGGTTCCCATAGGAATCCTATTTATCTGACTCTCATTAATCGTCAAATTTGTAGGTGGACTCGACCTACATGAACCAACTGAATCTCTTGTCTCTCTAGTTTCTGGAATTATCCCTTCTCTCACTCTTTGCATACTCGAGTTCAATGGAATTGTCAGGGAATGCTCATCTATTCTTTGATTTTCAAATACCGGAATTACTGGCCCTATCGTCACTGGCACAGTCACAGCTTCCATGTTCTTTGTTAGTTCTCTTATCTTTTCAGTCAATTCTCTTGTGGTTCTGGCTAACTCAGCTGTATTACCATTATCAGGCTTCGCATTCTGTGGAGTTTCTAATTTTTCATAGGACCTATTTATTTCATAATTTCGTTCAGGGCTTTGATTTCTTACAGTTTCCATTGGTGGTGCATTTGGAGTCACCACCGCAGAATTCTGTTGATATGGAGGGGGTTTTCTATTTAAAATGTCCTCCAGCAACTCATCCTCTGTGTCGCTAGCTCCATACCCATATCTCTCTGTTACTGCATGCTTCTTTTTCTCCGTACACTTTCTCCCTGTAACTTCTTCAACTGTTCTGACAGGAAACAAACCATCCGTCATATTAGCATACCTCCATCGTCTCATCCTGTCTTCATGATTCACTCCCCATACTCTTCCATGGACTAAACTATAATTCTTTGCACCTCTGTGTCTTTCTCTTTCATACATCTCATCTTCCCATTCACCTAACGCTTCGAACTGTGTTGGTCTAGGTCTCGGTTCAAGTTTCATCATCTTTTCTCTCAAATTTCGAAGTACAGCTGTGCTAAACGAACCATTTTCTGGAAATGCCAATACTCCATCGCTTTGGGTATATTTTGCCCAATTTTCCAACCAGATACAAGTATGATAGCCATATTTCAACATCATATGAGAGGCTGGCGTTTTCGGCGGAGGAAGTACTTTTCCTTCCCTAGTCACAACCTTCTTGTCTTTCTTTAAAAAGTTTTTAATCTTCGCAAACCATGACGGTTTCTCTCTACCATACTCATAATAAGCCATGTTACTCTGTTCTTTTTCTCAAAACAAACACACGAAAATTTTTCACCACTCTGCCCTTTTTACTGCTCAGCTATTCGGACCTATCCCAGCGCGTCTCACACTAACGCACCAATCCGACAGCTTTACGTCACTTTCGCACTAACCAATCCCAGCGCGTCTTCACACTAATGCACCAATCAAGAAGCTCTTCACTCCCCCACAACTGGCCAATACCAGCGCGGTCTCTGTTGACGTCAGTTCTACTCCTGTCTTTACTGACCCCTCCTTTACAAAAATTATCGGCAATTTTTTCTTACCTTCTATTTTCAACGAAATTCATTAGTTACGACGTAAAACACATTACCATTGTCTGTTTCACTAAACAAAAGAAATAGTTTGCTCTATCTTGCAAGAATACTGTTTCGCTCGATAAGTGTAGCACTTCTCTCTACCTTACCCTTCTCTCAAGCAAGGGGTAAACCCGTTTCTCTGGGGATAAAACACATGTGGAGACTACACTGCTCCTGAGAATTAAGGCCAGAGTTTCACAAGAAAACCTGTTGCTATTTCACTCATACACTTTTTCATACAAGAAATGTCCCTAACATAACACAATCCTGTGTTATCACCAATTTGAAAATCAGACAATGCACAATTCCGTGTGACTTCTCTTGCCGCACGTGTCCACTTCCTACTGCCCGGAAGCTTCAAAGTTTTGACTTACACATAACATAATACAATTCAACACAAAGTGTTAGACATGAAAAAATCAATAAATCAATAATCAATAATCACCAAACTAATCTATAGTAACCATAACTCTGCTACCAAGAAATCTGATCCAGCGAGGCTAATATAAATTTCTCCTTAGGACACGAATCCAGGTAAAACATTTATGCAACCAATTGTCTATTAAACCTTATGTCGGTGGGGCCCATGACACCGCATATCATACATTCATTCATTCACTGGATTTCACACCAAGGAGAAATGTGTTGCTGGACGAACGGGATACCTTGTTAAATTTGACAGAATAATACCTCAGACATTATATACATTAACCTTTGATCCTGTCAGTTCTAAACATCAAGGTACTCCGCTCTTTGGTCGATGGACCAACTAGTAGAATAAGTTGATGGTGATTAAGACCAGCTCAATCACAATTAAAACCTTTTAACTTTTATAACTCATATATGAACTAAAGAACCACAGACTCATTTTAAGTTAGTATGTAATTTTATCTAAATTCTCAATTGCATGGATAAAATTCTTTGTTTATTAATCACATTTAATATATCAATAACATTTTTAAGAAAAGTTTTAATGAAGAAAAGAACTTATGCATTACCCATGGTTTTAAGATGCGGACAGGAATGGTTCACCAAAAGAAGATAAATTGCAGATCACAGAATAGAACTCCCAAACTGACTGACTGTCCCGCTAACCTCCTCGGACGTACCTCCCAGGCAGAATTCCCGCAACGATCTCGATCCTTCCCCAGTCAAGTTCAAAAGTCCCCCAAAAAATGACAGAGTCTTTTCGTAGTATTGAGGTGGAAAAAATGGAAAATAAAGAGGCGGTATGGCAGGAAAACACCAACACCAGCAGTAGCATCAATAGCAGCGACCACAGCAGCAGCCCACCCCACATAAGAGTAGACCCTCTTATACCCTATTTTCTAGCTTACTACACAAAAAGTTGCAATCCTTAGGGGCAAGAATCACGCTAATTGGTCCATTTGAGGGGTGGTGATGGTCACCTCATCGCCCTCCTTGTTCAAACTGGTTTAGGGACAGTAAAACATACAATGAGTCTCATGACTCCGGGGTTAAAAGTAGTCCAACTTGTCCATTCATTTTGTTGCAAGTTTCGATGGTCACAATTTAGTTAGTCCATTGTTGCTCAGTACTTTCTCCTCCATTCCCACGAATACATGCTGAGTCTTTCTTGGCACCCTCCTTAATGTAGGTCAGTTCAACCTTGACATCTCTCACTCCGTGCACAGGCCGCATCCACGTGACTTGATTTCACTATTTCTTCTGCGCAGAGGCCATCTTTGGCTTTTCACGTGACCTCATCCGTTTCATCAGCCATTTTCGCAGCATGGCCTAACAGGCCCGAACGAACTATCATAAGAACAAACACAACCACAATTAAAACAAAGAAAATAAGCCTTTCTGTTTACCACCCGCCATTCTAAAGACCTGTGTTAGGTGTTACCTAGCAGAAGCGACATTTAAAGCCATTTTACTTACCATCTGCATTCTTTGCCACAATACAAATCTACTACGTAGCATAAATCATGCAATTTCACTCTAATTAGTACGCAAATCACAATACTAAGGTTAATTAACTTCACAATTGTAAATAAATTAGATTTTGCATAAATTTGCATGTTACCTTTATATATAGTGTTTACTAAAAGGTGCATTTGTTGGTTAATACATGCTTCTTCAAACAGTTAGTATTATTAATTTAGTTCATTAATTTTCCAAGGGGGTACAAATTATTTTATTTTCCCTGCTCCATCAGCGCTAAGTAATACAAAGCAGCACTACGCGCTGCTTTACGTTACTTTCACGTTATTTCCAGAGATAAAAAGTTTAGCACTGGTAAGTAAATTGGAAAAAAAGATTGTGCGCTGATTTGTGTCACACTACGCGGCATAAAATCTTAGTAAATCTCCCCTAACTTTTCTCAAGTCTAGTTTTTTCATCCTCCTTCAAACGCTATAAAATCTATTCCAATTCAAAATCACTCGATGCGTTTTCTGTACTCCACTCAAAGATGCAAACAAAATATGATAACATTCCCTAATCGAAAATATTTGCATAGAAAAACAAAGGTTAAAATGTCAGACATTGTCACCCACGCATACCTAGAAGTGCAGAATGACAAAAATAATCACAAGTGGAAGTGTATTTGCAATTATCACAAAGGTTAAAGCCAACACTTTTGCCATGTGCACTAATCAAAACTTGAAATGTGACAACTGGGACAACGTCGTCTGTCCCAGTATCCACTGTGAATACAAAAATACTCCTTAGGCATAAACGTTACATTTCACTAAAATCGTGTGAAAACGGCAAGCATGTCCACCATATTTTTAACATATGCAGAGATTTTGTGGAATAACTGGCAGAATTTTCCACGAATTCTGCCTGCCACGAACAGCCTGTACAATTCTCCGGAGAGGAATAAATTGCTTGTGATCCGATTACTAGACATTTTTTTCCAGAGACTACCAGGAGGAGTCAACTCATATTTTATCTTCTAATGCAAGACTCAGACCCAAAGAGCTAGACTTTACCTTCAATATAAGGCCTCCAAAACTCAAAATCAGGGCCCAGATTTACAATGAATTTGTGCCGGGTTTGCATCACTTTTGAGGCGCAGCCCAGACACAAAATAATTCTTGTCATTTACTAAGCCATGCAAAGCCACTTTGTGTGGTTTAGTAAATACAAAGCAAGCACTACTGAATTCGGTACCACTGAAAAGGACAGACATCTGTTCAAATTAGTTATCAGTTTGCTTGCACATGCTGAAAAGACCTCATGTGAAGCACATGCTTCAGAATTCAGTGTCCCTTTATGGGTAGGTATCGCTAGAGCTGTTTCACACTCTCTCACTTCCCAGCTAGAGTGAATCCACAGGGCCTCCTTCCACAAAGCCTCACAAATTAATTAAGCAATGCTAAAAAGCTAAATTGGAATTTTAGACCAGCATCCCATCTCACAGCCTTTTGATGAGCAGCCGAGTAACAATTTGTGATCACATGATTACAAGATCCATACATATATACTGAACCCTAAGCCCAAGGACATTGTCCCTTAGGAAAGGGTCTCCAGAGCTAAAGAAGAGAATTTGCTCTTGTTGATATACTTTCAGCCCATAAATAAAACTACTGCGTAATATCAACAGAACACACGATTAACGAGGGATATCGAGCGAGGGAAGCATACCATGAAATAATAAGTACAATACTACATACTACCCACACAATAGAAATGAGCTTCAACCACTTAAATAGCGATATAAAATTCTAGTGTACAGCAGTAGGCTAATCAAATAAAATCAGAGCAGCTGTAAAAAAATCAAAAGCACTCTCAAGCTCTCAGTAGAAAAGAATGAAGATATAAAATAAGGATAAAGAAAACACCTTGAAGCTAAATCACCTTGCATCTCCCCACAAAGCTCTTAGTAATTGTTCAAACCCCCATAAACTATAGGAAAAATAACACAAAAATTATTTATATTCACAATAGTTAGGAGCGATCTCATTGTCTTGGAAGAACCTAAGGAATATTCTCAGACCCAAGTATCAGTGTCACAAAGATAGAAGGACAGCATACTAAAAGCTTCAAACACTGCCACCCAAAAGCACACTCATCGCCCCAGGCATTTTCACAATTGAACTAAAATTGGGTCTAAATTGCACCCTGCACATTTTCAATTGCATGGGGTTTTCAAATTAGTGGATGCACAATCTGTATCCAATTAACTAACACAAATGATTCATGGTATCCCCTATTCTCACAAGTACAAACAACACATTTGCACTATTTGCTCCCATGGGTTGCACAAGGGTTCCCCAGACGCAACTTCCAAAACCAAACACCCGCGTTTGTGCACATATTATAATCTCCTTTTCTGCATAAACTTGATTTTTTTTTTGTATACAATGGGATTTGGAGTCTGATCATGATCGGAGCCTTAGATAGCAAACAAAGGATGGGTGGACCTGATTCAATCTGAACCAATTGTAAATATTCTGGGCACATCCCATTCCATCATGGTTAACCACAGCCTAGTAATGACATCTACAATTTGGATACGGCGATAAGTTACTGAAGCCATCAATGGACACACTAGGAGGTTTCAAAACCTCGTGAAATGCTCATACCGCATTTCAACAGTGGTGTGAAAGTTGTGTTCATCCAGACCAAACTCACAAATATACACCACAAAATGCATCATGGCTCTTATGGAAACATGCAAATGTTTCAAACCAATCATACATTGATCTCACCAGCCAGACGCATCCACAAACAAAAGGAACATTGTATTGGTAGTGGAGTGGTAGTAAGACATGCTATGGAGCTGCCAGGAAGTGAAATGTAGGTGTCAACATAAAACTCCTTTGAGTGTGGTTATGAGATGTACAGCCAAACGAAGCAGCTTCTCTATCACATCAATGACCTACTGACAATCAGCATACTATGGTTCCATCTTAAATTGGTTCCCAAATTTGAGGCTATGCCAACAGACCATAACCAAGAAGAGCAAACACCACTGTGAGGTTAAAGGTTATAACCTTTCTTAAGAATATGGATTCCTTAGGCTTCCTCTAATTAGTGATAGGCCCAAAATAAATGCCAAGTCATAGGAGGAATCTAGGCTTCACACACACTATGGAAGTAGCTAACAGTGGTCCGACCACACACTGGTCATCAATTACCTACTACACTTGACACACACAAGATATTCCTGCAACAACTTGCCATTCCCTTACCATCTTCATAAAGGAGATTGGTGTGGAGCACTTCATTTTAACTTGACGCGCTGGTTGTACTATCAAAATCCTGTATCGCTCTCTATTTATTCTTTTCCTTGTAGCTCAGCACTATTCGTAATTTGTAGTGTATGGGTGGGGCACCGGGGGGATAGCCTGGACCTCCTATCACATTTTTATTTTTATTAATTTGCTTTGCTTCTAAAATGTCTTTCCTTCTGGGTTGCCTGACCCATATTGTTGCTTGTTTTTTTCTTATATTAGTTATCTTTGGTTGATAGCTTTGCTTTACTTGGCCACTTCTTATGAATGACATGCCTTGAGGTAGGCATGGCATGGCATCTCTTTCTCATGCAGCAGAGTCGTTGTTCGGACAAAATATCGAGTATGCAGAAATATCACGTTTTTAATATTCTGATCCAGAAATATCGTGATGCAGGAGTATCGTTTACCAGAATATCCATTTTCTAGGGTAAGTAATATCGATGTAAAAAATATCTATGTTGTTAATATCATTTACAAATATATCTACGTTATTAATATCGATGTTAAAAATATCTATGCTTGGTAATATCATTTACAATAATTTCATTGTTAATAATATATTTTTTTAATTATTTGTATGTATTTTAGGATATGTTTTTATTGTAAATGTTATAAATTGTTTGTATAATTATTGCTAATGTTTTTTAAAATAGTTTTTACATTTATTGTTGTTTTCTTATCCCTTTCGCTGCCAGGCGTTTCACCCCGTGCCACGCCATTTTTTGGTTATTTGGGGTAGTTGGTGCTTAGGCCCCCATAACTGTTTGTCCACATAAGGTATCCACGCCAAATTTGTGTCCTTTTCTTCCAACATCCTGAGAATTCTAAAGGTACCCAGGGTTTGTGGATTCCCTTGGAGGGGACCGAGAAATTAGGCAAAATATAGCAAAATGTTGGTTTTTCGGGGAAAAATGGGAACAAAGTGCTGAAGAAGAAAGCGTCTGGTTTTTCCCTTCAATGGTATCAATGAAGGGTTTGTGGTACTAAAATCACCATCTTCCCAGATTTCAGGAACTGGCTGAAGAAGGGTGACATACCCTGAATCCGGTCCCAGGATGCTTGTTTCCGGTCCAGGGAGGACCTGGCCTGGCAGTTCGGTCTGGACTGTTCCCATGGGGCACAGGGTCAAGACTGATTTGCATATGGCTGGGTCCAAACTGGGGTGGCGTAGTGGGCAAAAGAACGATGGATTTAACCCAGATCTTTTGACTGGGGGAGAATGTTTGCATTGTCAGCATTCCGTCCATCATTTGTTTGCTGTAACACTTTTCGCCCTAAGTGGGATGGGTATGCACAGACGTGGGTCCCTTGCTCACTGTGCCACTGGATTCTAGCTAGCCTGGCTGAAGAAGGGTGACATACCCTGAAACCGGTCCCAGGATGCTTGTTTCCGGTCCAGGGAGGACCTGGCCTGGCAGTTTGGTCTGGACTGTTCCCATGGGGCACAGGGTCAAGACTGATTTGCATATGGCTGGGTCCAAACTGGGGTGGCGTAGTGGACAAAAGAACGATGGATTTAACCCAGATCTTTTGACTGGGGGAGAATGTTTGCATTGTCAGCATTCCGTCCATCATTTGTTTGCTGTAACACTTTTCGCCCTAAGTGGGATGGGTATGCCCAGATGTAGGTCCCTTGCTCACTGTGCCACTGGATTCAAGCTAGCCTGGTTGAAGAAGGGTGACATACCCTGAAACCGGTCCCAGGATGCTTGTTTCTGGTCCAGGGAGGACCTGGCCTGGAAGTTTGATCTGGACTGTTCCCATGGGCACAGGGTCAAGATTCATTTGCATATGGCTGGGTCCAAACTGGGGTGGTGTAGTGGGCAATAGAACGATGGATTTAACCCAGATCTTTTGACTGGGGGAGAATGTTTGCATTGTCAGCATTCCGTCCATCATTTGTTTGCTGTAACACTTTTACGCCCTAAGTGGGATGGGTATGCACAGACGTGGGTCCCTTGCTCACTGTGCCACTGGATTCTAGCTAGCCTGGCTGAAGAAGGGTGACATACCCTGAAACCGGTCCCAGGATGCTTGTTTCCGGTCCAGGGAGGACCTGGCCTGGCAGTTTGGTCTGGACTGTTCCCATGGGGCACAGGGTCAAGACTGATTTGCATATGGCTGGGTCCAAACTGGGGTAGCGTAGTGGACAAAAGAACGATGGATTTAACCCAGATCTTTTGACTGGGGGAGAATGTTTGCAGTGTCAGCATTCCGTCCATCATTTGTTTGCTGTAACACTTTTCGCCCTAAGTGGGATGGGTATGCCCAGACGTAGGTCCCTTGCTCACTGTGCCACTGGATTCAAGCTAGCCTGGCTGAAGAAGGGTGACATACCCTGAAACCGGTCCCAGGATGCTTGTTTCTGGTCCAGGGAGGACCTGGCCTGGAAGTTTGATCTGGACTGTTCCCATGGGCACAGTGTCAAGATTCATTTGCATATGGCTGGGTCCAAACTGGGGTGGTGTAGTGGGCAATAGAACGATGGATTTAACCCAGATCTTTTGACTGGGGGAGAATGTTTGCATTGTCAGCATTCCGTCCATCATTTGTTTGCTGTAACACTTTTCGCCCTAAGTGGGATGGGTATGCCCAGACGTGGGTCCCTTGCTCACTGTGCCACTGGATTCAAGCTAGCCCGGCTGAAGACGGGTGACATACCCTGAAACCGATCCCAGGATGCTTGTTTCCGGTCCAGGGAGGACCTGGCCTGGCAGTTCGGTCTGGACTGTTCCCATGGGGCACAGGGTCAAGACTGATTTGCATATGGCTGGGTCCAAACTGGGGTGGCGTAGTGGGCAAAAGAATGATGGATTTAACCCAGATCTTTTGACTGGGGGAGAATGTTTGCATTGTCAGCATTCCGTCCATCCTTTGTTTGCTGTAACACTTTTCGCCCTAAGTGGGATGGGTATGCCCAGACGTGGGTCCCTTGCTCACTGTCCCACTGGATTCAAGCTAGCCTGGCTGAAAAAGGGTGACATACCCTGAAACCCGTCCCAGGATGCTTGTTTCCGGTCCAGGGAGGACCTGGCCTGGCATTTCGGTCTGGACTGTTCCCATGGGGCACAGGGTCAAGACTGATTTGCATATGGCTGGTCCAAACTGGGGTGGCGTAGTGGGCAAAAGAACGATGGATTTAACCCAGATCTTTTGACTGGGGGAGAATGTTTGCATTGTCAGCATTCCCTCCATCATTTGTTTGCTGTAACACTTTTCGCCCTAAGTGGGATGGGTATGCCCAGACGTAGGTCCCTTGCTCATTGTGCCACTGGATTCAAGCTAGCCTGGCTGAAGAAGGGTGACATACCCTGAAACCGGTCCCAGGATGCTTGTTTCTGGTCCAGGGAGGACCTGGCCTGGAAGTTTGATCTGGACTGTTCCCATGGGCACAGTGTCAAGATTCATTTGCATATGGCTGGGTCCAAACTGGGGTGGTGTAGTGGGCAATAGAACAATGGATTTAACCCAGATCTTTTGACTGGGGGAGAATGTTTGCATTGTCAGCATTCCGTCCATCATTTGTTTGCTGTAACACTTTTCACCCTAAGTGGGATGGGTATGCCCAGACGTGGGTCCCTTGCTCATTGTGCCACTGGATTCAAGCTAGCCCGGCTGAAGACGGGTGACATACCCTGAAACCGATCCCAGGATGCTTGTTTCCGGTCCAGGGAGGACCTGGCCTGGCAGTTCGGTCTGGACTGTTCCCATGGGGCACAGGGTCAAGACTGATTTGCATATGGCTGGGTCCAAACTGGGGTGGCGTAGTGGGCAAAAGAATGATGGATTTAACCCAGATCTTTTGACTGGGGGAGAATGTGTGCATTGTCAGCATTCCGTCCATCATTTGTTTGCTGTAACACTTTTCGCCCTAAGTGGGATGGGTATGCCCAGACGTGGGTCCCTTGCTCACTGTGCCACTGGATTCAAGCTATCCTGGCTGAAAAAGGGTGACATACCCTGAAACCCGTCCCAGGATGCTTGTTTCCGGTCCAGGGAGGACCTGGCCTGGCATTTCGGTCTGGACTGTTCCCATGGGGCACAGGGTCAAGACTGATTTGCATATGGCTGGTCCAAACTGGGGTGGCGTAGTGGGCAAAAGAACGATGGATTTAACCCAGATCTTTTGACTGGGGGAGAATGTTTGCATTGTCAGCATTCCGTCCATCATTTGTTTGCTGTAACACTTTTCGCACTAAGTGGGATGGGTATGCCCAGACGTGGGTCCCTTGCTCACTGTGCCACTGGATTCAAGCTAGCCTGGCAAGTGAGGTATCATTTTTATCAGGAGACCGAGGGAAACGCTGGGTGGTGAGACATTTGTGCCAGCGCAGTGATCCGACAACTTTTCCACACGGAAATGTGAGGAAAGTGTGAACTGTTAGCTAAATTTGATGTTTGCAAGGGGTTTCTGGGTAATAAAACACTGGAGGATCCAAGCAAGCCACACCGCCAGCTAAGCGCCATCCATGCACACCACCAGCCAAGTCCCATCCACGCACGCACACTGCAAGCCAAGCACTATCCAAGCACATCGCCAGCCAAGCAACAGTCCACACACATCGCCATCCAAAAGACAGTGCACGCACACCACCAGACATGAGCCATCCATGCAGACCGCTAACCAGGTGACAGTCCACCCACACTGCCAGCCAAGTGCTAGTCCACACACACTGCCAGCTAAGTGCAAGTCCACACACACCACCAGCAAAATGCAGGTTCACACACAGCCAGCCAAAGCCAGTACACACGGACCGTCATCCGAACTCCGGTTCACACACACAGAAACGTTTGCTAGTGTCTAATGGTTTTCTGCCCCCTTGAGGGAAGATGAGCCTAAAAATATTGCTGATCTGCCCCAGGGTGGGCAGACATGGCCAAAATGTGTGCACAAAGAAAGGGGAGCAACCCTTGCCTGAGGTACCACTCCCTGACATGCCCATAAAGATATCTGTGGTGCCTAGTGGTCTTTCTGCTCTCCGGGGGGCAGATCGGCGGCTAATGCCCCTATGTGCCCCCCAGAGAGGGCGGAAAGACTCTGGCTATTTTGGGGGGGGGGTATTGGCATCCCCATTCTGGGAAGCCCCCACCCCTGAACTACAAAAAAAATAGTCCCTGGTTTCCAAGTGGGCTTTCTGCAGATAAGGGGTTATTGCCCCCCAAATGATCTCAGCGAGGGCAGAAAGACTGTCCATTTGTTGTTGAGGTGGGGTGGGGACATTGGCCTGCCCATTCTGAGAAGCCGCCACCCCTACTCTGTGGTGCCTAGTGGTCTTTCTGCTCTCCGGGGGGCAGATCGGCGGCTAATGCCCCTATGTGCCCCCCAGAGAGGGCGGAAAGACTGTGGCTATTTTTTTTGGGGGGGGGGTATTGGCATCCCCATTCTGGGAAGCCCCCACCCCTGAACTACAAAAAAAATAGTCCCTGGTTTCCAAGTGGGCTTTCTGCAGATAAGGGGTTATTGCCCCCCAAATGATCTCAGCGAGGGCAGAAAGACTGTCCATTTGTTGTTGAGGTGGGGTGGGGATATTGGCATGCCCATTCTGAGAAGCCGCCACCCCTACTCTGGCCAAAAAAAATACTTCCTGGTGCTTAGTGGGCTTTCTGCCCCCCCGGTGGGGCAAATCAGGGACTATTGCCCCATCTGCCCCACATTGGGCAGAAAAACTGTGGATGTTTTTTGGTGGGTGGGGCATTGGCATGCCCATTCTGGGAAGCCCCCACCCCATAATTTACATAAAAATGTAATCCATGGCTCCTACTCGGCTTCTCGGCTTCTTGCCCCTCCCACACCCCTTCATATTCAAAACAAAGAAAATCCCTGGTGCCTAGTGTGCTTTCTGCCCTCCCAAGGGATGCAGAAAGTCTGTCCTTTTAGTTTTTGGTTGGGTGGGGGTATTGGTATGCCCATTTCGGGCAGCCCCCACCCCTAAATATTGAAATAAAAATAATCCCTGGTGCCTAGTGTGCTTTCTTCCACCCTGGGGGAGCAGATTGGGGGCTATTGCCTCACCTGCCCCCCCAGGGGGTGCAGAAAGACTGTCCCATAAGTGTTTTGGTGGCGTGGGGACTTTGGCATGCCCATTTTGGGTAGCCCCCACCCCTACACATCCACCCTCAAACATTCAAAACAAAAAAAATCCCTGGTGTCTAGTGTGCTTTCTGCCCCCCAGGGGGGGGAAATCAGGGACAATTGCCCCCATTTGTCCCTTTAGTTTTTGGGTGAGAGGGTGCATTGGCATGCCAATTTTGACAGCCCCCCTACATATTAAAATGAAAATAATCCCTGGTGCCTAGTGTGTCTTCTGCTCCCAGAGGGCCAGATCAGGGGCTATTGCCCCCTTCTGCCCCCAGGGAGGGCAGGAAGACTAGAAATGCTCAAAATTGTTGGGGGGGAGCAAAGGCCCTTGCCCAAAGGTCCGCTCCCCTCTCCCTGGTGCCTAGTGGTGGATCCCTTCTTGTGGATCACCGTCCTGCAGCGATCCCCAAGCAGGAATCCACTAGGGAGGGGTGCCATTTGAAAGGGGAGATTCTCCCCTTTCCAATGGTACCTCTCCCATCTGCTTACGTGCTCGGGGAGCTGAGATAGCCCTGCAACCACATAGGCAGTGAAAGTGAAATGAGCCTATCTGCTCATTTCACTTTCACTTTCATTGTATGGCGCACCGATCATCACTACACTGGAAAAAAAAATCCCTCGGGCAGCTGGGGAAGCTCTTCCCCAGCTCCCGAGGCTGAAAAAGTAAAAAGGAAATCCCTCTGCTGTTCACAACAGAGAGCGATTTCTGAATGGTGTGCCTTGGACCTAACCGTTACGTCTAAGACACTGGAGCACCACAGCCTTGGACGTAGCCATTACATCCAAGGCACCCAAAGGGTTAATTTAATATCATTTTTATTTAAATTTTTTGTGTTATAGTCAATTGTGGGTTTTGCAGGGGTATAGGGTGTGGAGTAATTTAACTATACTTAATTAATAATTAATTGTTAATGATTAATATTTATTTGATAATTAATTATGTAAATTGTGTAATTAATTTATTTTTTAAAACAAGTTTTAAGTGTGGGTTTTGGGGTTTGTAGAAGGTATAGGGAGGGATGTAAATTAATTATAATTATTAATAATTACATTTTAAATTAATATTATTTATTTAATTGAGAGTTAATTGTACATTTTGTGACTAATTTATTTTTTAAATTAGGTAATAGATGCAGGTTGTGGGGTTTGTAGGGAGTACAGGGTGGGAAGTAATTTAATTGTAATTAATTAATAATTACATTTTTATTATTAATTATTTGATTGATAATTAATTATGTAAATTTTGTAATTAATTTTTTTCAGTTATATTTTAGGTGTGGGTTGTAAGGTCTGTAGGGGTACAGGGTGGGAAGCTAATTAATTTTAATTAATTCATTATTATTGTTTAATTATTAATCATGTAATTAATAATTAATTATGTAAATTATGTAATTAACTTATATTTTAAGTTATGTTTTAGGTGCGGGTTGTGGGGTTTATAGAGGTACAGAGTGGGAAGTAAATCAATTATAATTAATTAAAAATTAATTAAGATAATTATTAATTATTTCATTGATAATTAATTATGTAAATTGTGTAATTGAGATATTTTTTATATTATATGTCAGGTGTCGGTTGTTGTGTTTTAGGGTTACAGGATGAGAAGTTAATTAAGAAATAATGTATTGATAATTATTACTCTACTATTAATTGTTTTATTGATAATTATGTTGATTGTGAACTTAATATATTTGTTAAATTATATTTTAGGTGTGTGTTATTTAGTTTGTAGAGGAATGGGGAGGAATTTGTTTAAGTAATAATACATAAAAGCAAAATGATTCATTTATTAAAATTTTGTTTTTTATCAATTAATATGTTAATTCTGTCATACTTTGTTTATTTCTATTACATTTTCATTGTTGGCTGTTAATTGGTAATCATTATTAAAAATTGTAATATTTATTATATTTTTAAAATTTTTGTTAAACTTAAGACATTCAATTTTTACATTTAGAATTTTATATTTTTGCGTATTTATTAAAGTTGTTAAAATATGTTATTTGTGTGAAGTGAAGTACTCTCTCGGAGCTGTACCAGTGAATGTAGTGGGAATAGTAAATGTTATCCCTTCTGAGTCTAATGCTTTCCTTACTGTTGCATCAACTGGAGTGGGAATAGTGAATTTTACCCCTCCCGAGTCCAACGCTTTCCCTAATGTTGCACCGACTGGTGTGGGAATAGTAAATGTAACCCCTCCTGAGTCCAACACTTTCCCTACTGTTGCACGCACTGGATTGGGAATAGTAAATTGTACCCCTCCTGAGTCCAACGCTTACCCTACTGTTGCATCGACTGGTTTTGGAATAGTAAATGTAACCCTTCCTGAGTCCAACACTTTCCCTATTGTAGCACTGACTGGTGTAGGAAAAGTTAATGTAAACTTTCCTGAGTCTGACGCTTTCCTTACTGTTCCACCTACTGGAGTGAGAATAGTAAATCAATCAATCAGGGGATTGTAAGCGCGCTACTCACCCGTAAGGGTCTCAAGGCGCTGGGGGGGGAGCAGAACCGCTTAGCCAAAGAGCCAGGTCTTGAGGGTCTTTCTGAAGGTGTTCTGGGAAGGGGCGCGCCTGATGTCTGCCGGTAGCTCATTCCAGGTCTTGGCTGCAATGTGGGAGAAGGATCTTCCGCCTGCTCTGGCTCTGTGGATGCGGGGGGTTTTGGCCAGGGCAAGGTTGGTGGATTGGAGGTTTCTTTTGGGTACGTGGAAGTTGATTCTGTTGTTGAGGTATTTTGGCCCGTTGTGTAGGCATTTGTAGGCGTAGGTGAGGATCTTGAAGGTGATTCTTTTCTCCATGGGGAGCCAGTGGAGTCTACGTAGGTGTTGGCTGATGTGTTCGTGCCGGGGGATGTCTAGGAGGAGTCTGGCAGCGGCGTTCTGTATTGTCTGGAGTCTGTGGAGTAGGGATTTGTTGATGCCAGCATAGAGGGCGTTTCCATAGTCCAGTCTGCTGGTGATGAGTGCATGGGTGACCGTCTTTCTTGACTCAGGGGGGATCCATTTGAAGGACTTGCGGAGGATGCGGAGTGTGTTAAAGCAGCTGCAAGTGACGGCGTTGACCTGTCTGTTCATGGTGAGTGATGTGTCGAGTACGATGCCGAGGTTTTTGGCGTGATCTGTGGGGGTGGGTGGGCTTCCGAGGGTGGTCGGCCACCAGGTGTTGTCCCATGCCGAGGGGGTGGTTTCAAGAACGAGGATGTCTGTCTTTTCGGCGTTGAGCTTCAGGCAGATGTTGCTCATCCAGACTGCAACGTCTTGCATTCCTTTCTGGAAGTTTAGTTTGGCGTTGGTGGGGTCTTTGGTGAGGGAGAGGATGAGCTGGTTGTCATCAGCGTAGGATACGATGTTGAGGCCATGTAACCCCTCCTGAAGCCAACACTTTCCCTACTTTTGCACACACCGGAGTGGGAATAGTAAATTTTACACCTCCTGTGTCCAACACTTTCTCTACTGTTGCACACAGAGGAGGTGGGAATAAGAAATGTTACCCTTCCTGAGTCCTACACTTTCCCTATTCTTGCACACACTGGAGTGGGAATAGTAAATTTTAACCCTTCGGTGTTTAACACTTTCTCTACTGTTGCACATACTGGAGTGGCAATAGAATATTTTTATTCTTGGAGTTTATTTGTTTTTTTTAGTATTGTTAACATATTTATCTTTGGTATGTATTTAATTTTATATTTTTATATATATAAATGTACGTAATTTTTAACACATTTTTAGTAAAACATATTTTTATATATTGTTTACTGTTTTATGTATAATTAAATTAGAATTTTTTGCATTTTCTTGCAGTATAGTTGTAACATTTATTAACTATTTTTATATGTGTATGTGAATATATATATATATATATGTATCTAAGCTCCTCCGTTTCTCCGTTTAACAAAACAGAAGCCAGCACTCACGGGGAAATGTTGCAAAACCTTTATTGCTGTGATTTCAAAGCTTCACGTTGCTCTTTCGTGATGTTCTTATTGCTTGCCGTGGGAAATCCTTTTCGTCTAAACTGTAATAAATCATTGTTTACAGCCTCTGCAAAAATATCGGCTTAATGATGTTCAAAAGTGTATAAAGTGTTTGAATGATGTAAATGTAAAGAATATGGCATAAAATCATGACTCTTAGGAAGTAATAATAATAATAATATATATGAGAATCAAGCCGATATACGGCGAGAATCGGGTTATTTATTGCCAAAAATTGTTTTATAAAACCGATGATTAAGCCGATATACGGCATGATTTGGGGTAAACAACTGTTAAATGTAAACAGATAAACGGTAATATGATCTACACAATGCTGGCAATATAAAGTATAACGGTATTTGTAAACCAGAGATTGGAAATAATGACTAGGCTAAAATGGCGCCTAAAGAAAAAGCGAAATGGCAATGGGAGTCCTCTGTTTATGTCTTTGTAAATGCTCTTTTAAATCGGCTGCGGCGCGAACGTCAGTAACACCGACGAAGGCGCTACGCCGAAACGCGTTTGTTTGTTGCTTACAGCAATAAAGGTTTTGCAACATTTCCCCGTGAGTGCTGGCTTCTGTTTTGTTAAACGGAGAAACGGAGGAGCTTGGATGTAATCGCGGTGCACTTCCGCGATGCCAGCACCCGCCTGCGAGTGCTTCCTGGTAAAGTGCAGTGGAGCAGTAATATATATGTATCTATATATATATATATATTTATAAGAGACACCAGTGACTTCATCTCTAAATTAAAAGACTTTGTATGGAATAGAGACTTTTACTCATGACACTGGATGTGGTGTCTCTTTACACCAGCATTAACCACAAGGATGGAATACGAGCACTTGAACACTTCTTGGGGAAAAACACGACAACATTGACCCCACATATGTGATGTTAGTCAATATGGTTAACTTCTGCCTTAATAATAACATCTTTATGTTTGACAAAACATATTATCAACAAACGCGGGGTGTTGCCATGGGGGCCAGCTTCTCCCCAAGCTACGCGTGTTTACACATGGGCTGGTGGGAGGAGTTTGTCCTGGGCAACACACACAAACTTTACATGGAAAAAAATGTCAAACTGTTATTTTGATTCATTGATAATTTATTCATTGTGTGGGATGGGACTGTCCAGGAAGCCACAGATTTTGTCTCAGCTATCAATAACAATAATATCAATTTGAGTTTTACATCAGTCATCAGTGACAGTAGGGTATATTTCCTAGATGTAGAAGTATATGTGGAGAATAGCAAAATAGAGACAAGAGTATATCAAAAGGAAACAGCAGGTAACTCAGTACTCCACTCGTTGAGCTTCCACCCCAGACACTTAATCGAAAGCATTCCTTATGGGGAAATGCTGAGATTAAAAAGAGTGTGTAGTAACCCCAAAGATCTACAAGTAGCTCAGCAAGCGAGCAAAGGGAGATTCTTAGCTCGAGGGTACTCCACTGATACAATTGATACTGCCATAAAGAAAACTATGGGCCTGGATAGATCGAATCTTTTAAAAGCCAAAGGTAAAAACAGTAATCAAAATGAGGATCCCATGAAGTTGAGGCTTATCTTGGCTTACAATAAACAAGACAAGACAATTAGAAACATCATGAGACACAACTGGCCTATTGTACAAAGTGATCCAATCATAGGGGCGACATTACCACACAATCTGGGAATCACTTACAGACGTGCCCCGTCCATGAGCTCATGCTTGGTTAAGAGCAGTCCCGAAACAACAGACCAACATACGTGGCTGACACAACGTAACGGCTTCACCAAATGCAAGAGCTGTAAGGCGTGCCACTATGGGGTTAATAAAACAACATATAAAACCTCATTCAGTGAAAGGGATCACAAAATCACTAAACCCCTACACTGTAAAACTGATCATGCCATATATGTGCTAGAATGTTCCTGCAACTTAAAATATGTAGGAAGCACCAAGTTGCCGGCTAACAAAAGAATCTTGCAGCACATATGGGCCATTACTAACCAGGACCCAACATATCCAGTGGCACACCACTCCAAAGAAATATATAAGAGCAATCTGGACGATTTAACATACTACCTAATTGACGTGGTACCAATTAATAGGCAGGGAGGGGACAGAGAGGGAACTCTCAGGAAATTGGAGACCCGTTACATATTAAAAGTTTGATTGTAAGACTCCGGGGCTTGAATACAACGGAGGATATGTTTACCTGCCTCCATTAAATAAGAGCCTTCCTTCAACAATCTTAGTCATCTTATGATCATAATATATAATCAATGACAGCAAGTAGTCAGCCCAATTTTCCAAGTACCATTATCCCTTGAGCAAGATTTCCCATGTCTTCTTGTATAAGGAACTTTAACCTATTAACACTAATAGGAAAATTTGCCCATTAGAGGGCATTGTGATGCAATTTGGGAAGATTCACTGAAACCTAGAGCACATAATCTGAGACTCATATAGAGATGTTAACCACAACAAGAGCTGCTCCTAGTGTAGTGACCACTGTGAAATTATGGTTGACTTGTGAGTATAGGCATCTCACAAAATGTGACGGACTGGTCTCACACACCACCTGGTGTCATGCTTCATCATTGACCAGTCCTCGCCCTCTAAAACCTTGGTTTGATAGGGGGCGGGCATACACCTGACGAAGGGGATGCACTTCTAAACTAAGTGGGGGCCCGTGAAAAAGTGAGTGAGAGTAAAAATCATTATAGTTATCAAATTGTGTTTTAATGTGACTGGTAACTATATGATATTAAAATCAATGGCTGGTGTATGGGGAAATAATTGTCCCCTAACCGTGGTGTAGTAAGCGGTCGACATGTTTCTGCCAAAATGGCCCAAGTGGGTCCAGGGCATTCATCAGGACCTAAGTACAAAAAGGGGGGGGCTCCGTTCTTACTAGCTGGTAGTAGGAAGATACCACTGTGCGGGTATGACCTGTGTCACTCTCCACTTTAGAAATGGCTTCTAAGTTCAAGCCTGGAATATAAAGAGTACAAAAAGGAAATGTAACAACATAACTGGGTCACGAGAGAATACTGAAAACAATACATGCACTGGTTCAGTTAATTGTGAGTGACTACTTGTGAGAAGTTGGCCTGGCATATGCTGTCCACTAATTATAGTGGGCACCTTGCACCAGTCCAAACAACCCCTTATTGGAGATAGGTTAAAGACAACCTTTATTGAAAGCTATCCTAGTGGTAGCTATGGAGAGCAGCCTTCAGGCTAAGTCTTGAAGGAATGTAAAGCAGCTTGTTTTACCAGTCTATAATCTCTTGAGTGACCAAATGAAAGAGGACCACACCAGGTATATATTCAAAATATATGTATTTATTACTAAACACACCCCTCTAGTCTCTTTATGAGGCTAGAGTTTGAAGTACATACGTTATGAGTTAGTTATCTACAGTAATAGCACAAATACAAGTTTGAGCCCCAGGGGCGTACCAAACCATATACCAATAAAGTGGTATAAGAACCACGACTGAGCTAGACACAAGGCCTAGAGCCTGTAGAAGTGCTTGGAGCACAAGGAACCACCCAAGGCAGTGACACAGGGGACCCACGGGGGACGCGTGCAGTGTATGAACACAGCCGCGAACCACCGTTAACTTCTATGGGGAAAGTCGCGATTAGAATTTAAAAGAAAAGGGACACTTAGAGGAGGACTTGGAGCAAACCCTTTGAGAACTAGGCTGTTCTAGTGTCAATACCCACGGGAGCACCGGAGTACTCGAGTTACCTCACCCAGGGGAGCCGGGTGCATAGGTGTCTTTCGGGGTCGGGTTTCGTCGTCGCTTTCAATGGCGATCTGCTGCAAAGTGCTGCTGGCGGCCAAGTCGAAAGTGTTCGGGTGGATCCAAAGGTGGATCGAAGATCTGAAGAACCTGAAAGCAGAGGGGACAGAGTCTGGGTCACTAGCCAGTGACCAGGAAGGCGATGAGCAGATGCCCACCGATGTCGAGTGCTTCAGGTAGGTTGACAGTCATCTTGACTCTTCAGCCACGAGGTCCAGGAGGCGTCGACGACAACCAGGAGCTGGATTCGAGCTGACCCACAATGTTTGTCGATTGCAGGGGTGTCAGCGACCGGATTGGACCCAACAAGCCTTGGCAATGGCAAGTCTCGTGGAAATCAAAGAAGGACGATGTTGCAGACCAGCAAGGTCTGGGGGACTCACCCAGCGAGGATAAGTCAGGGCACTCCTGGAGCAACCAGGGAGCCCAAGCAGAAAAAGATTGGCCTTCGGGAGGGCCTACTAGCCAACGGACTAGCGACCGCAAAGGAGCCTCAAGACGGTGCACGTGGAGCTGGCTCACAGGACACTCGTGGAGTGGAGGCCAGTGATCTTCGGTGCCTTTGGTGCTGGAGGCTGGGGCTACTCGGAGCCCAAAGCACGACTTCGTGGGAGACCCAGAAGAGGATGCACTTGCAAATGCGTTCGGTGTCCAGGGGTCACGGTTCCACGTTACCCACGACAGCTACGGGCCTCAGCTTTGCTGGGGACTCAGGGCAGCCTCGGGAAGTCTGGAAATCCACCTCTGGTGATGCAAAGACTTCGGCGTCCGACGGGAGCTTCAGCGATGCAGAACGGACAATTGCTTCTTTGGTGCCTGCCAAGCAGGGCAGTCACTCCTTGACCCCAAGGGAGATTCTTCAGTCCTCTAATCTTGAAGTAGAGCGTCGAAGGTCCAGGATTCTGTATCAGAGTTTCGTCCAGGTAAATCTAAAGTCCTAAGGACTGGGTTCCCTTACTTATACTAAGGTAGGGGGTTGGACATACTCTGTGGCCCCACCTATGGGAGGGTCAGGGCAGAGGGGTGGTTACACCCTTTCCCTTTGTCCAGTTTCGCGCCAGAGCAGGGGCTGGAAGCCCCTGAGCCGGTTTGAACTGGGGTATGCACAGGGACACCAAGTGTGCCCCCAGTGCAGGATTTCAAAGCACCCGAGAGTGCTCCCGCCCAGCCCCAATACACACTATCCTGTCTGGGGAGGTGGTCACACCTCCCTGGGACAGGAAACCTATTGTCCAGGCCTCCCCTGCCGGAGTTTCGGTCAGCAGCAGGAGGCCAGACTCGTGTCTGTGGCAGCGGCATCCATTTTGTGATGCCAGGGCTCTGGAAAGTCAGTACCGGGTATACCGGTGTGTACATGTCTTTCCCTCTAGAAGGGTGGAATGCTACCCCGCCGCCAGAACTGGCGGGGGGTAGTATTCCAAGATGTTTGACACCAAACACGACATGTTTCCGTGCAGCCATCCCAAAGTTAGCATTTAACGCGAGGTTATAATGCGCTTAAGAGTATATGGTCAGGCTGCACTACAAACAGCATCAGAGAAGGGTCTCCGAACGCTGCAGAGGGGCCCAGCTCATGCAGGGGCACCCTCTCACATAGGAACCACGCACTCTGCCTTCAGGATTGATAAGGCCTGCCATAGGAGTGACTTATAGGTTTATATGTGTGTATGTATGTAGTGATATAGGTAGCCTATATCACAGTAAGGGGTGCATGCACCACCTTACCCAGGCTGCAGTAGCAGACCTGTGGTGTCCTTTTGGCTGGCCTTCCAGGGGTGGCACAATACATGCTGCAGCCCCTGGTAGGCCTCTGAGGTACCTATGCCCTGGGTACATAGTATACCATATACTAGGGACTTATAAGGGCACTCCAGATTCCAATCAGAGATGTGCCTAAGGCACATGGAAACCATTTTATAGAGGAAGCAGATAGACTGGGGCCCTGAATAGCAGGATCCCAGTCCAACTAAGTCATAAACCAGCAAAACACCAGGAAAAAAGTGGGGGCAACCATATAGTCAGATTCCACCTTCCTACATAACCCCCCCCAAACGAAAGGAGATAAGGCTAACCTTGGCCAGTTGAGCCTTTATTGACTAAGTGGCCATATAAGGAAGCACCTGCACTAGCATGGTTGCCCCCTATCTTATGGTCCACTAAGCAATCCCTCACCCTAAGGGTATGAGAGGGTCTCCACCATGGGGAATTACTACCTGTGGTGTGCTTTGGTAAAGTACAAGGCTGGTGAGGTGTCTGAGAAGGGAAGTGAGGCCCTAGGAAGGTTGGTCTCAGCTTCCTCAGATCACTGGTCACCATGTATGCCTGTCTTTCCATGACTGAGTTGCACTGTGCTCTAAGGGTCAACCTTTGGCTGCCTACAGCTGGGGGTTGGGTCCCTTTGGATGGACCACTGGAGGGACATGGCAGGTTTGGAACCTTTTGGTCCCAGGTTTGCCCTTGCCTCACAGAGTCCTTCTGGGGGAGGTCCCTACACAAAGGTATGGGGGATCCCTCAGTGTGTTGAGGAATTTTCACCTGGCTAGGGCTACTAGACTGGGTGCCCCTAATCTGCTGATGGGGGGTTCCTCTGGACAGGGGGCCCTGGGGGTCCACTGACCTCCCTGACCTCTGCAGCCCTGGGCTGACTGAGGCAGGGTAGAGAGGGGCAGGTTACCTGCTCCAGACTGGGTACCACCTTGGAAGGGTCCTCTGCCATCAGGGGTGTGGCCAGGCCAGGCCTGACTACCTCTGGGGCAGTTCCTTCACTAGGGGTAGGGTCAGTTCCCTGAGGAGGCTGACCCTTACCTACTGTCTGGAGGGAAGAAGACTTTTCTTCAACCCTTGTGCTCTCTTTTGGGGGAGAGTGGGCCATTCTTCCAGGCTCCACATCTCCAAAATTTCCCTGGGCTGGGGCTGTGGCCATCACAGCCCCACTAACTTTTACAGGGACGCCCAGCATTCTCAGATGGGTTTGGTGTTCAACTTCAGCCCAGGCTGAAATTTCCAGATCATTGCCCATCAGGCAATCTACAGGCAAGGTTGGGGACACTGCCACTCTTTTTGGGCCTGTGACCCCTTCCCAGCTGAGATTGACTATGGCCATGGGGTGATCTGTTCTGACACCATCAATGTTGGTCACCTGGTATTTAAACTCAGGTAAAAGCTGGTGAGGGGGGACTAGGTTCCCTGCCACCATGGTGACACTAGCCCCTGTGTCCCTAAATGCCACAGCTTTCTGACCATTAATTATTGGCTCCAGTCTGTACCTGCCCAATGCATTGGGACCCATGGTAAAGGTGGCAAATCCTACACCACCATCAGAGTCAGAGGAGTCTGTTGAGGGGTCCTGTCTAAACTAGGGCCCACCTCTGTTCCTCTTGCAAAAGCACCTAACTTTTTGGGTACACTACTCCCAACTGGAGGATTACTACTGGTAGTACCAGGAGGGGTGGTAGTAGTTGTTGGAGGAACATTTTCTTTATTGCCAATCCTGGGGCAACTGGGATCAGTTTTCCAGTGTCCAGGCTTTTTACAGACATGGCAATAGGGTTTCTTTTCAGGAGAGGAAGGAGTTTGGGACCCACCCCCAGAAGAGGACTTTTGGGGCCCTGTAGTGGATTTATCCTTAGATTTCTCCCCACCTTTCTCTTGGGACTTGGTAGAATCTTTCTTCTGGTCACCACCCTGATTCTTAGTCTTTACTCTGGTCCTGACCCATTTGTCTGCCTTCTTTCCCAATTCTTGGGGAGAGGTCAGATCAGAGTCCACCAGGTACTGGTGTAAAAGCTGGTTTTGACAATTATTAAGGATCTGCTCCCTCATAATCAAATTGTACAATCCTAAAAAGTCATGCACCTTGTTGCCATGTATCCAACCTTCCAGAGCCTTAGTAGCACAATCTACAAAATCAACCCAGTCTTGAGTCTGAGCCTTTTGGGTGTCTCTGAACTTCAACCTATACTGTTCAGTGGTTAGGCCAAACCCATCTATCAGAGCACTCTTCAAGACTTTGTAATTGTCAGCATCCTCCTCTCTAACAGTGAGGAGCTTATCTCTACCTTTGTCTGCAAAGGAGAGCCACAAGATTGCTGCCCACTGCTCCTGAGGGACCCTCTGTACTTTACAGGCCCTCTCTAGAGCAGTTATCCATTTGTGGATGTCATCCCCACTCTGGTAGGGAGGGACAATCTTGCTCAGGTTTCTATGGTCATAAGACCTTTCCCTATCTTTGGGGAAACTGCTGCCACCATGGGACTCTAGTCCCAACTTTTGTCTCTCTCTATAGAGATCTAGGGACTCCCTGTCTATAGCCAATTGCTGTTTCCTGAGTTCAAGCTGAGTTTGCTCATATTGAATCAGTCTCTTTCTCCTCTCATGAGAGGATTCCCTCCTATGAGAGGAGACAGAGGTCCCTACTGAGGTGTCAGAGTGGTTAGACTCCTGAGAAGGAGACCTAGACCTTCTGGGCACACTCAGAACTCTTCCTGGGGGACAAAGGGGAGGTCATTCTGATCCTCTCCTCCTCCTCCTCCACAGGAGGAATTGGGTTTTCCAGGACAAGGTCATTTTCACCTTCCTGGCCAGTTTCAGAGGGGGGCCTGGGTTTCTTCACCCCTGGCCCCTTCCTCATCTTCTGCCCCACCCTCCTTGCCTACCCCTTCAGACCCTAGGGGCCTGCTGAGATCATCAGCTAGTAACACCTCCCTGAGGTGTTGGGTGCTGGCACTTTTGCCTGCCTTCAACTTCCTAGTATTGCATAATGCTCTCAATTCCAAGAATGGGAGTTTATCATACTTGGAGGGAAGAAGCCCACTGGCTTCTGGCAAGGACTCACTGGGTCCTGGCTTTGAAGACATTACTAGTGAGGTGTGGTGTATGCACTACCTACTCTAGTGTGGCCTACTAAACTCTCTTGAGTTGTAGAAAGGGTGTGCTATCCCTTAACACACAACTCTAAGTTCAGTAGAACTTACTGTATTACTAAGCTTGATTTATATGTACCTTAGGTACCCTTAGTGGTTTTCAGTTGATCAATTCAATTGAGATTATCTGGTAAAACAATAGCAAGCTGGAATCCCACACGCTGCACACCAATGTGAGAAGTTGGCCTGGCATATGCTGTCCACTAATTATAGTGGGCACCTTGCACCAGTCCAAACAACCCCTTATTGGAGATAGGTTAAAGACAACCTTTATTGAAAGCTATCCTAGTGGTAGCTATGGAGAGCAGCCTTCAGGCTAAGTCTTGAAGGAATGTAAAGCAGCTTGTTTTACCAGTCTATAATCTCTTGAGTGACCAAATGAAAGAGGACCACACCAGGTATATATTCAAAATATATGTATTTATTACTAAACACACCCCTCTAGTCTCTTTATGAGGCTAGAGTTCGAAGTACATACGTTACGAGTTAGTTATCTACAGTAATAGCACAAATACACGTTTGAGCCCCAGGGGCGTACCAAACCATATACCAATAAAGTGGTATAAGAACCACGACTGAGCTAGACACAAGGCCTAGAGCCTGTAGAAGTGCTTGGACCACAAGGAACCACCCAAGGCAGTGACACAGGGGACCCACGGGGGACGCGTGCAGTGTATGAACACAACCGCGAACCACCGTTAACTTCTATGGGGAAAGTCGCGATTAGAATTTAAAAGAAAAGGGACACTTAGAGGAGGACTTGGAGCAAACCCTTTGAGAACTAGGCTGTTCTAGTGTCAATACCCACGGGAGCACCGGAGTACTCGAGTTACCTCACCCAGGGGAGCCGGGTGCATAGGTGTCTTTCGGGGTCGGGTTTCGTCGTCGCTTTCAATGGCGATCTGCTGCAAAGTGCTGCTGGCGGCCAAGTCGAAAGTGTTCGGGTGGATCCAAAGGTGGATCGAAGATCTGAAGAACCTGAAAGCAGAGGGGACAGAGTCTGGGTCACTAGCCAGTGACCAGGAAGGCGATGAGCAGATGCCCACCGATGTCGAGTGCTTCAGGTAGGTTGACAGTCATCTTGACTCTTCAGCCACGAGGTCCAGGAGGCGTCGACGACAACCAGGAGCTGGATTCGAGCTGACCCACAATGTTTGTCGATTGCAGGGGTGTCAGCAACCGGATTGGACCCAACAAGCCTTGGCAACGGCAAGTCTCGTGGAAATCGAAGAAGGACGATGTTGCAGACCAGCAAGGTCTGGGGGACTCACCCAGCGAGGATAAGTCAGGGCACTCCTGGAGCAACCAGGGAGCCCAAGTAGAAAAAGATTGGCCTTCGGGAGGGCCTACTAGCCAACGGACTAGCGACCGCAAAGGAGCCTCGAGACGGTGCACGTGGAGCTGGCTCACAGGACACTCATGGAGTGGAGGCCAGTGATCTTCGGTGCAGTTGGTGCTGGAGGCTGGGGCTACTCGAAGCCCAAAGCACGACTTTGTGGGAGACCCAGAAGAGGATGCACTTGCAAATGCGTTCGGTGTCCAGGGGTCACGGTTCCACGTTACCCACGACAGCTATGGGCCTCAGCTTTGCTGGGGACTCAGGGCAACCTCGGGGAAGTCTGGAAATCTACCTCTGGTGATGCAAAGACTTTGGCGTCCGACGGGAGCTTCAGCGATGCAGACCGCACAATTGCTTCTTTGGTGCCTGCCAAGCAGGGGAGTCACTCCTTGACCCCAAGGGAGATTCTTCAGTCCTCTAATCTTCAAGTAGAGCGTCGAAGGTCCAGGATTCTGTATCAGAGTTTCGTCCAGGTAAATCTAAAGTCCTAAGGACTGGGTTCCCTTACTTATATTAAGGTAGGGGGTTGGACATACTCTGTGGCCCCACCTATGGGAGGGTCAGGGCAGAGGGGTGGTTACACCCCTTTCCCTTTGTCCAGTTTCACGCCAGAGCAGGGGCTGGAAGCCCCTGAGCCGGTTTGAACTGGGGTATGCACAGGGACACCAAGTGTGCCCCCAGTGCAGGATTTCAAAGCACCCGAGAGTGCTCCCGCCCAGCCCCAATACACACTATCCTGTCTGGGGAGGTGGTCACACCTCCCTGGGACAGGAAACCTATTGTCCAGGCCTCCCCTGCCGGAGTTTCGGTCAGCAGCAGGAGGCCAGACTCGTGTCTGTGGCAGCGGCATCCATTTTGTGATGCCAGGGCTCTGGAAAGTCAGTACCGGGTATACCGGTGTGTACATGTCTTTCCCTCTAGAAGGGTGGAATGCTACCCCCGCCGCCAGAACTGGCGGGGGGTAGTATTCCAAGATGTTTGACACCAAACACGACATGTTTCCGTGCAGCCATCCCAAAGTTAGCATTTAACGCGAGGTTATAATGCGCTTAAGAGTATATGGTCAGGCTGCACTACAAACAGCATCAGAGAAGGGTCTCCGAACGCTGCAGAGGGGCCCAGCTCATGCAGGGGCACCCTCTCACATAGGAACCACGCACTCTGCCTTCAGGATTGATAAGGCCTGCCATAGGAGTGACTTATAGGTTTATATGTGTGTATGTATGTAGTGATATAGGTAGCCTATATCACAGTAAGGGGTGCATGCACCACCTTACCCAGGCTGCAGTAGCAGACCTGTGGTGTCCTTTTGGCTGGCCTTCCAGGGGTGGCACAATACATGCTGCAGCCCCTGGTAGGCCTCTGAGGTACCTATGCCCTGGGTACATAGTATACCATATACTAGGGACTTATAAGGGCACTCCAGATTCCAATCAGAGATGTGCCTAAGGCACATGGAAACCATTTTATAGAGGAAGCAGATAGACTGGGGCCCTGAATAGCAGGATCCCAGTCCAACTAAGTCATAAACCAGCAAAACACCAGGAAAAAAGTGGGGGCAACCATATAGTCAGATTCCACCTTCCTACATAACCCCCCCCAAACGAAAGGAGATAAGGCTAACCTTGGCCAGTTGAGCCTTTATTGACTAAGTGGCCATATAAGGAAGCACCTGCACTAGCATGGTTGCCCCCTATCTTATGGTCCACTAAGCAATCCCTCACCCTAAGGGTATGAGAGGGTCTCCACCATGGGGAATTACTACCTGTGGTGTGCTTTGGTAAAGTACAAGGCAAGTGAGGTGTCTGAGAAGGGAAGTGAGGCCCTAGGAAGGTTGGTCTCAGCTTCCTCAGATCACTGGTCACCATGTATGCCTGTCTTTCCATGACTGAGTTGCACTGTGCTCTAAGGGTCAACCTTTGGCTGCCTACAGCTGGGGGTTGGGTCCCTTTGGATGGACTACTGGAGGGACAGGGCAGGTTTGGAACCTTCAGGTCCCAGGTTTGCCCTTGCCTCACAGAGTCCTTCTGGGGGAGGTCCCTACACAAAGGTATGGGGGATCCCTCAGTGTGTTGAGGAATTTTCACCTGGCTAGGGCTACTAGACTGGGTGCCCCTAATCTGCTGATGGGGGGTTCCTCTGGACAGGGGGCCCTGGGGGTCCACTGACCTCCCTGACCTCTGCAGCCCTGGGCTGACTGAGGCAGGGTAGAGAGGGGCAGGTTACCTGCTCCAGACTGGGTACCACCTTGGAAGGGTCCTCTGCCCTCAGGGGTGTGGCCAGGCCAGGCCTGACTACCTCTGGGGCAGTTCCTTCACTAGGGGTAGGGTCAGTTCCCTGAGGAGGCTGACCCTTACCTACTGTCTGGAGGGAAGAAGACTTTTCTTCAACCCTTGTGCTCTCTTTTGGGGGAGAGTGGGCCATTCTTCCAGGCTCCACATCTCCAAAATTTCCCTGGGCTGGGGCTGTGGCCATCACAGCCCCACTAACTTTTACAGGGACGCCCAGCATTCTCAGATGGGTTTGGTGTTCAACTTCAGCCCAGGCTGAAATTTCCAGATCATTGCCCATCAGGCAATCTACAGGCAAGGTTGGGGACACTGCCACTCTTTTTGGGCCTGTGACCCCTTCCCAGCTGAGATTGACTATGGCCATGGGGTGATCTGTTCTGACACCATCAATGTTGGTCACCTGGTATTTAAACTCAGGTAAAAGCTGGTGAGGGGGGACTAGGTTCCCTGCCACCATGGTGACACTAGCCCCTGTGTCCCTAAATGCCACAGCTTTCTGACCATTAATTATTGGCTCCAGTCTGTACCTGCCCACTGCATTGGGACCCATGGTAAAGGTGGCAAATCCTACACCACCATCAGAGTCAGAGGAGTCTGTTGAGGGGGTCCTGTCTAAACTAGGGCCCACCTCTGTTCCTCTTGCAAAAGCACCTAACTTTTTGGGTACACTACTCCCAACTGGAGGATTACTACTGGTAGTACCAGGAGGGGTGGTAGTAGTTGTTGGAGGAACATTTTCTTTATTGCCAATCCTGGGGCAACTGGGATCAGTTTTCCAGTGTCCAGGCTTTTTACAGACATGGCAATAGGGTTTCTTTTCAGGAGAGGAAGGAGTTTGGGACCCACCCCCAGAAGAGGACTTTTGGGGCCCTGTAGTGGATTTATCCTTAGATTTCTCCCCACCTTTCTCTTGGGACTTGGTAGAATCTTTCTTCTGGTCACCACCCTGATTCTTAGTCTTTACTCTGGTCCTGACCCATTTGTCTGCCTTCTTTCCCAATTCTTGGGGAGAGGTCAGATCAGAGTCCACCAGGTACTGGTGTAAAAGCTGGTTTTGACAATTATTAAGGATCTGCTCCCTCATAATCAAATTGTACAATCCTAAAAAGTCATGCACCTTGTTGCCATGTATCCAACCTTCCAGAGCCTTAGTAGCACAATCTACAAAATCAACCCAGTCTTGAGTCTGAGCCTTTTGGGTGTCTCTGAACTTCAACCTATACTGTTCAGTGGTTAGGCCAAACCCATCTATCAGAGCACTCTTCAAGACTTTGTAATTGTCAGCATCCTCCTCTCTAACAGTGAGGAGCTTATCTCTACCTTTGTCTGCAAAGGAGAGCCACAAGATTGCTGCCCACTGCTCCTGAGGGACCCTCTGTACTTTACAGGCCCTCTCTAGAGCAGTTATCCATTTGTGGATGTCATCCCCACTCTGGTAGGGAGGGACAATCTTGCTCAGGTTTCTATGGTCATAAGACCTTTCCCTATCTTTGGGGAAACTGCTGCCACCATGGGACTCTAGTCCCAACTTTTGTCTCTCTCTATAGAGATCTAGGGACTCCCTGTCTATAGCCAATTGCTGTTTCCTGAGTTCAAGCTGAGTTTGCTCATATTGAATCAGTCTCTTTCTCCTCTCATGAGAGGATTCCCTCCTATGAGAGGAGACAGAGGTCCCTACTGAGGTGTCAGAGTGGTTAGACTCCTGAGAAGGAGACCTAGACCTTCTGGGCGCACTCAGAACTCTTCCTGGGGGGACAAAGGGGAGGTCATTCTGATCCTCTCCCTCCTCCTCCTCCACAGGAGGAATTGGGTTTTCCAGGACAAGGTCATTTTCACCTTCCTGGCCATTTTCAGAGGGGGGCCTGGGTTTCTTCACCCCTGGCCCCTTCCTCATCTTCTGCCCCACCCTCCTTGCCTACCCCTTCAGACCCTAGGGGCCTGCTGAGATCATCAGCTAGTAACACCTCCCTGAGGTGTTGGGTGCTGGCACTTTTGCCTGCCTTCAACTTCCTAGTATTGCATAATGCTCTCAATTCCAAGAATGGGAGTTTATCATACTTGGAGGGAAGAAGCCCACTGGCTTCTGGCAAGGACTCACTGGGTCCTGGCTTTGAAGACATTACTAGTGAGGTGTGGTGTATGCACTACCTACTCTAGTGTGGCCTACTAAACTCTCTTGAGTTGTAGAAAGGGTGTGCTATCCCTTAACACACAACTCTAAGTTCAGTAGAACTTACTGTATTACTAAGCTTGATTTATATGTACCTTAGGTACCCTTAGTGGTTTTCAGTTGATCAATTCAATTGAGATTATCTGGTAAAACAATAGCAAGCTGGAATCCCACACGCTGCACACCAATGTGAGAAGTTGGCCTGGCATATGCTGTCCACTAATTATAGTGGGCACCTTGCACCAGTCCAAACAACCCCTTATTGGAGATAGGTTAAAGACAACCTTTATTGAAAGCTATCCTAGTGGTAGCTATGGAGAGCAGCCTTCAGGCTAAGTCTTGAAGGAATGTAAAGCAGCTTGTTTTACCAGTCTATAATCTCTTGAGTGACCAAATGAAAGAGGACCACACCAGGTATATATTCAAAATATATGTATTTATTACTAAACACACCCCTCTAGTCTCTTTATGAGGCTAGAGTTCGAAGTACATACGTTACGAGTTAGTTATCTACAGTAATAGCACAAATACACGTTTGAGCCCCAGGGGCGTACCAAACCATATACCAATAAAGTGGTATAAGAACCACGACTGAGCTAGACACAAGGCCTAGAGCCTGTAGAAGTGCTTGGACCACAAGGAACCACCCAAGGCAGTGACACAGGGGACCCACGGGGACGCGTGCAGTGTATGAACACAACCGCGAACCACCGTTAACTTCTATGGGGAAAGTCGCGATTAGAATTTAAAAGAAAAGGGACACTTAGAGGAGGACTTGGAGCAAACCCTTTGAGAACTAGGCTGTTCTAGTGTCAATACCCACGGGAGCACCGGAGTACTCGAGTTACCTCACTCAGGGGAGCCGGGTGCATAGGTGTCTTTCGGGGTCGGGTTTCGTCGTCGCTTTCAATGGCGATCTGCTGCAAAGTGCTGCTGGCGGCCAAGTCGAAAGTGTTCGGGTGGATCCAAAGGTGGATCGAAGATCTGAAGAACCTGAAAGCAGAGGGGACAGAGTCTGGGTCACTAGCCAGTGACCAGGAAGGCGATGAGCAGATGCCCACCGATGTTGAGTGCTTCAGGTAGGTTGACAGTTGTCTTGACTCTTCAGCCACGAGGTCCAGGAGGTGTCGACGACAACCAGGAGGTGGATTCGAGCTGTCCCACTACGTCTGTCGATTTCAGGGGTGTTGGCGATCGGATTGGACCCAACAAGCCTTGGCAACGGCAAGTCTCGTGGAAATCAAAGAAGGACGATGTTGCAGACCATCAAGGTCTGGAGGACTCACCCAGCGAGGATAAGTCAGGGCACGCCTGGAGCAACCAGGGAGCCCAAGCAGAAAAAGATTGGCCTTCGGGCGGGCCTACTTGCCAATGGACTAGCGACCGCGAAGGAGCCTCGAGACGGTGCACGTGGAGCTGGCTCACAGGACACTCGTGGAGTGGAGGCCAGTGATCTTCGGTGCAGTTGGTGCTGGAGGCTGGGGCTACTCGAAGCCCAAAGCACGACTTTGTTGGAGACCCAGAAGAGGATGCACTTGCAAATGCGTTCGGTGTCTAGGGGTCACGGTTCCACGTTACCCACGACAGCTACGGGCCTCAGCTTTGCTGGAGACTCAGGGCAGTCTCAGGGAAGTCTGGAAATCTACCTCTGGTGATGCAAAGACTTCAGCGTCTGACGGGAGCTTCAGCGATGCAGACCGGACAATTGCTTCTTTGGTGCCTGCCAAGCAGGAGAGTCACTCCTTGACCCCAAGGGAGATTCTTCAGTCCTCTAATCTTCAAGTAGAGCGTCGAAGGTCCAGGATTCTGTATCAGAGTTTCGTCCAGGTAAATCTAAAGTCCTAAGGACTGGGTTCCCTTACTTATACTAAGGTAGGGGGTTGGACATACTCTGTGGCCCCACCTATGGGAGGGTCAGGGCAGAGGGGTGGTTACACCCCTTTCCCTTTGTCCAGTTTCGCGCCAGAGCAGGGGCTGGAAGCCCCTGAGCCGGTTTGAACTGGGGTATGCACAGGGACACCAAGTGTGCCCCCAGTGCAGGATTTCAAAGCACCCGAGAGTGCTCCCGCCCAGCCCCAATACACACTATCCTGTCTGGGGAGGTGGTCACACCTCCCTGGGACAGGAAACCTATTGTCCAGGCCTCCCCTGCCGGAGTTTTGGTCAGCAGCAGGAGGCCAGACTCGTGTCTGTGGCAGCGGCATCCATTTTGTGATGCCAGGGCTCTGGAAAGTCAGTACCGGGTATACCGGTGTGTACATGTCTTTCCCTCTAGAAGGGTGGAATGCTACCCCCGCCGCCAGAACTGGTGGGGGGTAGTATTCCAAGATGTTTGACACCAAACACGACATGTTTCCGTGCAGCCATCCCAAAGTTAGCATTTAACGCGAGGTTATAATGCGCTTAAGAGTATATGGTCAGGCTGCACTACAAACAGCATCAGAGAAGGGTCTCCGAACGCTGCAGAGGGGCCCAGCTCATGCAGGGGCACCCTCTCACATAGGAACCACGCACTCTGCCTTCAGGATTGATAAGGCCTGCCATAGGAGTGACTTATAGGTTTATATGTGTGTATGTATGTAGTGATATAGGTAGCCTATATCACAGTAAGGGGTGCATGCACCACCTTACCCAGGCTGCAGTAGCAGACCTGTGGTGTCCTTTTGGCTGGCCTTCCAGGGGTGGCACAAAACATGCTGCAGCCCCTGGTAGGCCTCTGAGGTACCTATGCCCTGGGTACATAGTATACCATATACTAGGGACTTATAAGGGCACTCCAGATTCCAATCAGAGATGTGCCTAAGGCACATGGAAACCATTTTATAGAGGAAGCAGATAGACTGGGGCCCTGAATAGCAGGATCCCAGTCCAACTAAGTCATAAACCAGCAAAACACCAGGAAAAAAGTGGGGGCAACCATATAGTCAGATTCCACCTTCCTACACTACTCATGTGACATGTGACACTCTATGTGTGTACACAATTCAAGAATGATGATGTGAGATAAAATCTCACTGATCTTACCCTAATTAACAAAACTACTTGCCCCATGGGAAGAGGGGAGAGGAAAACCCCTGTTGTCAAACCCTGTAAAGAAAAACACACAGACCGCAATCAGCGTAAATGGTAGTCTCAAGTCAGTGATTAATATTCAAGTCACATTCATACATGGAAAGACTTCAAAAGTGGAAAGCAGCCATCCTGCACCCAAGCACACTCTTACTGCCTCAAGGGAAGTTCTCCACGATGCTCCTAGGTAACTGCTCCCGGTCCTCCCTGATGTTGAAATGAGGGAATAAGGGCTGTGCTATATATACTGTGCGATCTAATAGGTTAATTGTTGTAAAGTGGACCGGTATCTTGGTAAGTGCCGTCTGGTGCGTGATTTCCGGTGTCCCAGAATGCCTTACGCATTCAAGCCAACTAGTGCCTGATCTAGAAATGGCCATCATGAAAAAACGCAAATCAGACCTGACAAAAGCCCTACACATCAGGGAGCAACGATGGGTCTATCGCTTGCGGTCCTGGGAGAATGGGCTCAACGATGAGATCCCGTGGCTGCAAATGGGACGTTAATCCACAACCTACGACACCATGCTTTGTAGAAATCCTAACAATTTCCAAGAGAAATTATCTACACCTCTTGTACACCCAGCACATTCTGCTTTTCCATTAACTTAACCTTCAGGGTTTTTTTCCACCTAGGTTTTGCTGCCACCTAGATCACTTCTCTGATATAAACAAAAAACCACGGTCTTCCTGAAAACTGTGCCTCTCGAGTTACGAGTTCTCACAAAATGCTGTTTTAAATCACCTAACAGCAACAGGGCACCACCACCATGATTTTTTAGCCAGCTGTGCAAGTGGCAGGCTCTGAGTACTACACTCTTTGAAAAACCGGTTCTTGTGTTATTATTTTTACACATATTTGTTTTTTAGAAAGCATGTATTTCTGTATTACTGAACACGCAGGTTTCCTGATATTTCTATCAGTGTTCACAGTTCATGAATATTCTTATACCCGCTCATTACAGCACTGGTTTCACTGATGGTCCTCGACACGAGTGCTGCCTTTATGTAATTAATAACATCAGCTGTTAGCGTAGAGTCACTTTTTCAGCACCCTCCGCGTTACACGCGTTGGCCCACTTAGGGCTTCACCTCGCTACAATAGGCATGCGCAGCCGTCACGCATTGACTCACAGCATCTGCGCCCACTTCTGGGCGGTACCCGGCTTCACTTTGCTTCAATAGACACGCGCAGCCGTTATACATTAACTCACAATATCTGCCTTTGCGCACACGGGGGGTGGAGCATCTACAACCGCTCCCTTCGCTCATCCGGGCGCGCCCACGCACTGGCAGATTTGGGCTTTACTTCAGTGTACTAAGCATGCTCGAGCCACGGCCATTTCTAGATCAGGCACTAGTTGGCTTGAATGCGTAAGGCGTTCTAGGACACCGGAAATCGCGCACCAGACGGCACTTACCAAGATACCGGTCCACTTTACAACAATTAACCTATTAGATTGCACAGTATATATAGCACAGCCCTGATTCCCTCATTTCAACATCGGGGAGTACCGGGAGCAGTTACCTAGGAGCATCATGGAGAACTTCCCTTGAGGCAGTAAGAGTGTGCTTGGGTGCAGGATGGCTGCTTTCCACTTTTGAAGTCTTTCCATGTATGAATGTGACTTGAATATTAATCACTAACTTGAGACTACCATTTACGCCGATTGCGGTCTGTGTGTTTTTCTTTATAGGGTTTGACAACATGGGTTTTCCTCTCCCCTGCTCCCATGGGGCAAGTAGTTTTGTTACTTAGGGTAAGATCAGTGAGATTTTATCTCACATCATCATTCTTGAATTGTGTACACACATAGAGTGTCACATGTCACATGAGTAGTCACTCACAATTAACTGAACCAGTGCATGTATTGTTTTCAGTATTCTCTCGTGACCCAGTTATGTTGTTACATTTCCTTTTTGTACTCTTTATATTCCAGGCTTGAACTTAGAAGCCATTTCTAAAGTGGAGAGTGACACAGGTCACACCCGCACAGTGGTATCTTCCTACCACCAGTTGGTAAGAACGGAGACCCCCCCTTTTTTGTACTTAGGTCCTGATGAATGCCCTGGACCCACTTGAGCCATTTTGGTGGAAACATGTCGACCGCTTACACCACGGTTAGGGGACAATTATTTCCCCATACACCGTCCATTGATTTTAATATCATATAGTTACCAGTCACATTAAAAACAGAATTTGATAACTATAATGATTTTTACTCTCACTCACTTTTTCACGGGCCCCCACTTAGTTTAGAAGTGCATCCCTGTCGTCAGGTGTATGCCCGCCCCCTATCAAACCAAGGTTTTAGAGGGCGAGGACTGGTCAATGATGAAGCTTGACACCAGGTGGTGTGTGAGACCAGTCCGTCACATTTTGTGAGATGCCTATACTCACAAGTCAACCATAATTTCACAGTGGTCACTACACTAGGACCACCTCTTGTTGTGGTTAACATTTATTGTTGGAGGCTGCTAGCTCCTAGTACCCCGCGCCTCTTGTTCCCTTCTCCACGCATCGTGGGGCTCATTTGTGGTTATGACTCATATAGAGATAACACACTTCTAATGCTCAATTTCACAATAAGAAGCTGCCAATCCGACCTGAACCTTGTATATAGAGGTTTTTTAATCGATTCTAGCACATTTGCACTTTAAGAACTACATGGGTCATCACCACTTTACAGGATATGTTGCACCAATTAATACTGCACCAGCACTTTATTTGAAGACTCTAGAAAGGTTTAAAATACATCAACCAGGATGGTACGACGCACTTATTACAAGTACTGATAGAGGCAGGTCATGAGGGGCATGAGCGAGTGGGGTGCAATAATGCATTACGCAAGGATGTCAATAAGCTGCACCCTCTAGATACATACACAAAAGCAAGGGAAACTATTTTTACGATATTTATTGTTTTTATAGTTTTTATTGCTTGAATATGTTTTTATGAGTGCCGATATATTTATATATATTTATATATATTTATATATGGATATTACTTGAACGCAATGAAATGACCAAAATCTAATGTAAAATGTTGCTGACCTTCAATCATGGGATGTATGCTTCAGTAACATAATCATTTCTGTGGTATTTCTTTCATGTCTATGCTGAGTCACTGTTTATTCTTGCACACGTCACTTTAAAAGGGGAAAAGACTATGGTGGCGTTGTCATGTGATCAAGGTCCGGCTGGACCGAAATGCGTTATGGCTGACAAATAAAGAAGGAACTTTTGCACCAACTTTGTGGTCCGCGCCTGCTTTCAACTAGGACGGAGAGTTAAAACGAGCGGAGAATTTGGATATGTATATAGGTGAGCAGATCTAGAGTGTTGCTGGTGTTGAGAGTGCTCTATACAGGAGCTGCTTTCCACCTAAACTTGAGAACTACCCAGAGTTCTCCGCTTCTTTTTTTGCATAATTGATGCGTCATTCAATGCCTGAAAGGGTATTCTTTTGACTTATACTGGGTGCTCCCTTGTGTCTGGTCAAGTAACGTCTCTGAAGAGCTCTAATTAAAGCGAAACACTGTGTATGGTGTTGTTTTTACTCATTTCAGGTTGGCTTGGATGGTATTTTACCAATTCAAAGCTGTAATACTGTGCCTGGAGTGGTAAATGGCTTTTGTCAATTTACAGCTCGGCATGGACAGCACTGTGCTAGTCCTATGCTTAAAGACTTTGCTGTAGAAATGGCAAAAGACTTTGTCCCTTTCTATCTCGGCATGGATGGCACTGTGCTAATCCTATGCTTAAAGACTTTGATAGAAAAGCAGACATTTGAGGTGAGCAGATCTAGAGTGTCGCTGGTGTTGAGAGTGCTCTATACAGGAGCTGCTTTCCACTTAAACTTGAGAACTACCAGAGTTCTCTGCTTCTTTTTTTGCATAATTTATGCGTCACTCTATGCCTGAAAGGGTATTCTTTTGACTTATACTGGGTGCTCCCTTGTGTCTGGACAAAGCTATACCTCTCTGAAGAGCTCTAATTAGAGTGAAACACTGTGTCAGGGGTTGTTTTTACTGATTTCAGGTTGGCTTGGATGGTATTTTACCAATTCAAAGCTGTAATACTGTGCCTGGAGTGGTAAATGGCTTTTGTCAATTTACAGCTCAGCATGGACAGCACTGTGCTAGTCCTATGCTTAAAGACTTTGCTGTAGAAATGGCAAAAGACTTTGTCCCTTTCTATCTCGGCGTGGATGGCACTGTGCTAATCCTATGCTTAAAGACTTTGATAGAAAAGCAGACATTTGAGGTGAGCAGATCTAGAGTGTCGCTGGTGTTGAGAGTGCTCTATACAGGAGCTGCTTTCCACCTAAACTTGAGAACTACCCAGAGTTCTCTGCTTCTTTTTTTGCATATATATATATATATATATATATATTTGTTATATTGGTATATTTACAGAACATTAGAAAATTAAAATATAGATTATATTTTTATTTTTTTAAAGTTTTATATTATATATATACACATTCATATATATGTGTGTTTGTTTGTTTAAATAAGTTTGCATTTATATATATGTTTTATTATTACTTAAACATTCTTAATTTACATTATATTAATGTTATATGTTCTAATATTTTATATTTACTGTTTTTAAGTATATATATTAAAAAATTGAATTATTGTATATATTGTTTTTACATTAGTGAATCAATATTTTTCCCAATATTTTTCTACTTACCATTATATGTATAGAAAAACAAAATTTTTGTGATCATGATTTGTGACACAATATTTCTGCATCACGATATTTTTCGTTTCAATATTATGTCAGTGATCCTCAGAGTCACCTGTCTAGAACCATAAATGGTGGCTTATACAGAGAAAGGTCCTTACCCAAAGGGAAACACTTCGGGCCCGAAGATGATGTTGGACCGTCGGTATGACATCTGGTGCCGTGGTCCGAACGCTGCTTTATGATGTGCGGCAGTCAGAGGCAGTGGGCGGAGGTACTGACAGATGCTTCCAATGGGCTCAAGAGCCCGTCCAGCCATCGGTTGGAATGTAATACCCTACAGTGGGGCGGTGCCTGCTCAGGCATTGCCGTAGGGATTATGATGGCCCATTCCGACTACCTTTTAATGGCGGTCCGACCGCCATGAAATGGCAGCCGGAATTGGACTTTGGGGGCCCCCTAGCAGGGCCCCCGTCCCCCGTGGGCCTCCGCTATGGACTTGTGGTGCCCCCCCAAACATCCATGCTCCGTGTGCCACGCACCACATGGTGCTTGGCACACGGGGCATGGATGTTTGCAGACATCCATTTTTCCATTGTTGCTTGTGCTGCAGCCCTTGTCGGGCTACAGCACAAGCCGCAATGGAAAAAATTATGATTCTGAACGCCTACACGGCGGTCGCATCATAATTAGGCGGGTGGGACCTCAGATAACTTGTTGGTCGGTCGCAATTCCGCTACGATGTAGGTTGGACGGTTGTCCAACCGGCATCATAATGAGACTTTTTGTTTGAACTTGCAGCGTTGGTATCCATTTCAAAATGCCATATTCCTGCCCCTTTATCCATTTCTTTGTTGCACAGCACACCAGTACTTTCTTTTGGAGGGGTTCTTGGACAACCTTTTCCGTTTTTATTTCAATTAATTTTCTTTGTTTTCTAAATTTCCCTTCCTGCACTAACTGGGTTTCCTGGCTTATGTTTTCACTGGTTTTTGTTTCTGGTTTTAGTTATCTTTGGTTAGCAATTTTAGTTTATTTGGACATTTCTTTAGACTGACCTGCCTGGACGTTGATGTGGCATCTCATTCTCCTCCTGACCACGTGGCAGAGTGAGCTAACTGGGGTCATTAATGGCGGTCACTGGAAAGACGATTCCTTAAACAAAGGTAAACTGAAATTGATGCTGAACATTTTAAACGGTGGTTGTGCGTTCAAAATTCCTGTCCTCTATTATTATTCTTGTTGCTTAGCACATCCTTACTTTCCTGTGGAGGAATAGCTGGACCTCCTTTCCCGTTTTGATTTAAATTAATTTTTTCTGCTTCTTACATTTCTTTCCTTATAACATGTGGGTTACCTGACCCATATTTTTACTTTATTTTTTCTCATTTTAGTTATCTTTAGTTAGAAGCATTCGTTTATTTGGCTACCTCTTTAGCCTTATCACTGTTGGTAGGTATGAAGGCTCTTCCTCCATCCGACTGCACATTGGATTCAGTTGACTAGGGCCAATTTCAGTCTTCATTCAAAGGAATGAATTCCTTACACAAAGGTAAAATGAGATTGGTGCTGAACAAGTAATTTTAACTTAATTTTAACATGCTTCGTAATACCATATCTCTGCCCCCTTACTCCTTTCTTCATATTCTGCTTCATCCTTATTTCCTGTGAAGGGGTGCCTGAACCTCCAATTCTGTTTTTATTTTAATTCATTGTTAAAACCAACACACTTGAGAATGGGAATATAAAAGTCTTTTGGAAATTAGTTGCAGGTGGTTCTCGTGTGATTGATCATAACATAGAGTCAGTAGTGCAGCCAGACAAGTGGGTTACTCATTTTGTGGCCCTCTATTGTGAGTGGGACCCAGATGAGACCAAAGCAGGGATCATGAGGGAGGACTCCACTAGGGAGACTGACAATTCAATTACCAGTGACCAGGGGAGGCAAAGATGGTTAGGGGGTCTACAACCTTCTCAATTATGGAAACAGCACAAGCACTTAAGTTAATGAAGAAAGAAAAGGCTCCTAGATTGGATGGCATTCCTGGTGATCTATATTTATCACACCCCGAAGTGTGGGTCCCTTATCTTAACGCCCTGAGTAATGCTATTATGAAAGGTGAGGATATGCCCCTTCAAGGCGTGGTACCGCTATCATCCCAATATATAAAAATTGTAGCAAAGATTTGCCTTTCAGTTATAGGCCTATTAGCCTACTAGATAATAACCAAGAAATCTTTTCTAGGCAGGTTTTGGCAAGGCTTCAATCATGGATATTTGATAATCGTATCCTTGAGGACACACAGGCAGGCTTTAGGAAAAGGGTAAGCACCATCGACCAAGTGTTCCGCTTCAAGGTTATATGCTGGAAGTATGTAACCTTGAAAAAGGATCACTTGTATGTTGCCTTCCTTGATTTGAGGTCAGCATTTGAACCTTTGGATGGTGTTGGATGCTTATGGAGCCCCGGAGGATCTTCTTTGAATTATAAGAGCCCTCCACACCCATTCCTTAGGCACAGGTGAGATAGAATGTGGGAGGTTATATGAAGGATACGATCTCTATACACCGAGGAGTAAAGCAAGGATTCATACTTTCACCTACAGTCTTTAAATTAACGGGGTAGTAAAATGACTATGAGAATGCAAGCTTGATGCACTCAAGTCTGCAGGAACAACTGTGACAATTCTAATGTTTGCTGATGACACCCTCCTTATTTCAAGAACCCTCATGGGCCTGCAGGTGGAATTGGATTCCTCTGCCACTTTTTGTAAGAATACGGGCCTAGAGCTAAATCAAAGTATATGGCAATAAATCCACACCAGTCTTTTAGAGGCAGAATGACCATTGAGGGTGCCCTGATAGAACAGGTCAAAATTTTGACTATCTTGAAGTAAGGCTGACAGAAACTCAGACCTGGGGGAGGGGGCGCAAATGGAAAAGTGTAAATCTGTCCTTAACCAGAGAGCGCTGGCAATTATAAGGATATACAAAGCCCCTTTGGGAGTTGTGGTGTACCTGCCCATAATATATATAGAGCTGTGGTGGGGTATGCTGATGCAACTGTTCTTACTCTAATTGAGATTACATTTATTTGGAGACTTTTTAATTTACCTGTGAGCACTTCCCTTATGCCTCTGAGGTCAGATTTTGCATTAAACTGCATACACATGGTAGCCTCCCTAAAACCATTGACTTACTGGGTGAGACTTTGGTCGACACCGAAGTTGACTCCCTGCAGGGACTCACTAGCCGAACTAAGGGGCTGATTACGATGGCGGGCGGAAAAGCATTCCGACCGCCTTGCTAGCGGGAAATTTCCGCCCGCAGGTACCGCGGCAAAACCGCCGGCCAGATTAGGATGCACCGCCAGAAACTCTCTACCGCGGCGGTCGGATTCCAGGATTCAGCGCCGGAAAAGCTGAAAATCCGTCCGCGGCGGTCGGATTTGCTGCGGAAAGGCCAAAGACCGCCCTTTCCCCAGCGGTCTGGAACACATGGAGCTATCCGCAGTATTGCCACCGCCATCCTCGAATGACCGGATTCTCCGCAGCGGTGTGGTGGGCTGTTTGAGGCATCGTGATTTGACCGGCGGTCGTGACCGCATTCCGCACGGAGTACCTCTCCTTTGGCTCCGTCCGCTACAGGTGCGGACGGAGATTTTCAGCGGAACACGGCAGCGGACGGGAAATGGGCTATCTATGCCCATCATAATACGGTGGACGCAAAGACCGCCGATGGAGTGCGGAAAAGGGCATTTTACGCCACGGCCAGCACGGCGGATGTGCCTCCGCCCGCCATCGTAATCAGCCCCTAATTGCATGTGACCAGCAAGTTTGCACCCCATGGTTAAAATATATTAAGAAACAATGCGAAATGGTAAAGATGGAAGAATGATGGAACGCTCTAGCGGCAATCACGAAAGGTTTTACACAGAAATTTAAAAGAGCATATTTGGGAAATAGCTATTGAAGCAATTTGGCACAAATGTGAAGTTAGCACTTTAACAGGGCGGTTTCTGAATCATAAATGTTTGCCAAACTTTGAACAATATCTGTACAGAATTGTTCCCCTGCAAGCAAAACGATTGTATGCACAGTTCAGATGTGGTGCCTTACCCTTAAGATATTGTTTTCTTCTAAATGGGATAAATCAGGTGGCTCCCCGTCACATTGCCCATATTACCTTCAATTGAAAGAAACGGAAGGCCGCTTCTTCTTTTATCGCCCTAGACATTTGTCCCCTTGCAAGAATTGGATCATTGCAGTATATAAGCTGTTGGGCGTGAGGCACTATTGGGAGGCTCTAAGATTACTGAAAAGTAAAGCGAAAGGGATCTAGGTGGATAATCTTTAAACTCCATATAATATAAGGTGACAGAATTGTGAAAAATGTACAGCAATAGGATGAAATGGTACTAGTTATACTGCTGCTGTTATGTTCTTTAAACTCTGGTGCTAGGGATTTTTACACATTAATTACGATTTTATCTGAATTCATTTTACTACATATATATTATAGCTGAGCATTTTATATGTTTTAGATTTTAACTGTACAGTCGTATATTTATCGTTCATGACTGGTTGACTAGTTGTTTTATCTACGTGAAAATTGTACTGCTTTTAAAGACTTCTAAGCCAAAATAAAGTACAATCTACATTTTCTTTGCTTCTTAAATTAGTTTCCTTATAAAAACTGGGTTGCCTGGCCCATGTTTTGGATTTGTTAGTTTAGTTTATTTGGCCACTTCTTGAGCCCTGCCTAGTGCTTGGCCCATCTTCCTCATTCCAACCATGTGGCAGAGTCAGCTGAGTAGGTCCATATACAGCTCGTCTGGTGAGCATGGGCGTGAGGGGCGGTGCACCCCATCTCAATAATGAGGGAGAGTAGGAACACACGAGCAGCTTCTGCTATACTGTATAAACCAAGCTTGATTTTTTTTTTTTAAAGGGGGCGGAGGAGAAGCTGTCCATTTGCCGGGTGAGACTTTCACTCGTTGTTGAGGCACAGACCAGCATAGTGATGGCAGGGTGGTGGGGGTGGCCATATTTAGTGGAGCTGCTGCTGTCTGCCGTGGGGCATTGATTGGTGTGGCCCACTGCAGAGTCGTCAGCACAGTGCCATAGCTATCACTGGCAGGGGGCAGGACTTGCCTATGAAGTTGAGGTGGGAGTGGGGGTGGTATTGGGCTAGATGTGAACATTGGGCTCCAAGCTAATGTTTGCTTGCTTAAAAGTTAAAGTTGCAAGGGACTATGGAGGATTCCGGTAGGGAGCAGACAAACTAAACTTTACTTACCGACTTCATGGAGTGTAACGTTCTTTTAATTGCTTTGTGCAGTGAGTTCTCCTGTCGTGCCTGCTCCTGCTTTGTTTCTTTTACTTGTGGCGGGTCGCCTACAGGCTGCGGAAAAAAAGTCTTAAGTTACTGCCATGGCAACACCAGGCTATTCACAATGCATGCAAGAATTAGCCCATGTCTACTGCAGGACATGTCTCATGCTGTGTTCTTCCCCACTGTTGTTCCCCGCTGTGTTCTTCCTGGCCCAGGGATGCGCTAATATAGTTCTTTGCAGACCCTGTAGTTAGTTTTATCTTCACATTTTTTCTTTGTCGATGTCCTGCTGACCTCACCACACTGTGCCCATTATAGGGTATTTATTATACCTCCGTACAAGATATCAGCAGAGCTCCTCCTTCCTAGTGAGGGGATTGTAGCCCGCATCGTGACTAGGCATCATGGTGCAAAGAGGTTCCCGATGATGAAGCATGCCACTTTCAGTGGGTGAGGGAAATCGTTTTTTGAAAGGAATATTTCATTAGAGCTAGGTCTTTCTCTCTTTTTTCTTTTCCTCCTCCTGCTCCTTCCATTTCTGCTTCTATTATAGACCCAAGAGTTTTTTTGTGCTTCACACTTCCCCACTGATAGACATTAGGCCTCCTAATTCCTAACACAGAATCTTTTTGCCCTTTTACCATGAAGGGAGGAGTGATTGCTCTTTGGTCGGCTCTAGAAAGTTTAAACTGCCCTTTTGAAGTGAGCTGCTACACTTTGTAATGTTCTGTTTACTGCAGGCCATATTTTGTGAATTTATGGAATGCACATCTTTAAAATATGCCTCGGTCTGAGACCTAAGGTTACCCCAACCGAGGGTCTTACTCTCAGCTCCTGAAATAGACAAGCTCTTCTGTTTCTTGGAGAAAGAGGGCAAACAATGCGCTGGGTGCATCTCAGATCCTGAGACGCTGTGGAGTGTGCTGTGTACTTAGCTTTTGTTTCTGGTCCAGGCATGTTACAGTCATACAGTATTATCATGCTGTCTGTTTCTCCAAGCCTGATCTGCTTCGGTCAGCCTTTGTGTCACCACCCGGCTTCACCTGAAGGGAAGGAAAGTCAGTATAAAGAACTCAATGCTTTTTTATATAGACATACATGTTATAGTTGCTTATTTGCCACTCCCCTGTTGGAAGTTGCATTTGAGGCACGCTTTTCCACCGAAGATCTACCTGGCCTTAAATAATGTCTGACACTAAAAGTACTCTCATTTTATGTTAATCTAATCTTCATTTTAATCCATGACACTGCTCCTATTTAAGCAGACAAGCACCATCCTACATATCACTGGACTGATGCTGCTTCTAAGCTCTATAAATAACTAATGTTACTAACAATTTAATGACAATTTTTGCTAGCCTTCATGGGAACTGAACCTTTGAACTTCAGTTCTAGTGTTAACTTACTGAGCCTTACCAATGGTGTGTACTATTTTGTTCTAGTTTTCTTTGGACTAGAGGTGTAGGCTAAATATCAGCATTGTGTTTTTGGTCGAACACCAGTGTTGTCTGACACCTAAATAAACTGAGCAAAAAAATAGACTCTTACAATATGATCAAGCTCACTTTTACAGTAATATAGCTCTAAATAGCACGTTAGTGTAAATTTGTGCCATATAACTATGTCCCTGGCCTGGTGTTTCTGGGCAACATTTGCTACTGTGTAGTGACCATTCATTTCCCAAAAGTTTTACAACCCGAGTCAAAACATTGAGCTTATTGAACCCAGGGGCGTTCCTGGCTATCCGGACAACAAATGCTTTCTATTTTTAAGAGAGATATATGCTACTGGATGAGGTGTCATAATGCAAGAAATGCATGCAAACATTTCTGGGGCCAGATGTCATAGGAGTGCTAGTGGCTGCCAGGAGAGTAAATGAGGAAGGTGTTTGTGAAAAATAGGGGGAACTGAAAGGATAGTGAGAAAAGGAGAAGAAAACAAACTAGAGTTCCTGTGGAGGAAAATTAGATCAAAAGTTAGAAAGGAAAACATTGAAAGGAAGAGATATGAGATTAGTTCAAAGGAAGAGGTAGAAAATATAAATGATAGAAGAGTGGAAACTGGTAAGGTGGAGATTGAGGACAGATTTAGAAGAAAGAACACAAGAGAATAAACAATCGCAAATGGGCTGAGAAGAAGGTGAGGAGGGAGGAGAGCAGAAAGCTCCAGGATTCCTGGGAGCATGTGACAGAGTTACCCTTTCACCAGTGACATGCCTGTTTATTTGGCAAAATGTGGTATTAAAATGTAACATTTTATCCTCTATTTTAAAAAAGAATTTTGCAGGGGGAGAAAGCCCCTGATCTATCCTTGCAGGATTTAGTCTCCTTTGCTTCACTTGTTCGATCTATGGAAATTCAGGCAGGTTTTTGCGCAATTTCACCAGCCGCCACTGGCCATATATGGTGGGCGCTGCACAGACGTGCAATGGACACACTGTTAGAATGCTGGTGCAGCAAAGGCAAGGGCACCTGTGCCTGACTACCCCCATTCGTTCCGTTGTTATGCTGATTCCTATGTTCAGGAGAAGAACTGACAAGCATCTTTTCTCCTTACTATAATTTAGAGGAAACTGCCCCCATTGCCTTAAAGCATGCAATTTGCAACATTATAGTTCTTTAAAAAAACATCCTGCTGTTTTTAAAAGAGATTTATCTGATGATTTACTAGAAGCCCACTCTGTGGTAATAAGTAGAGATAAGTTATGGCTTTATTTCTAAACCGGGGCATTCACCTGCTAGACATCATGAAATGCTGGTGGTCAGAGAATTGTATCTTTCTCATGAAGGAAATACTTCCAAAAACTATAAACATATATCAGATAGAGAAGTGTGGAAGTGCAATTTTGCATTTGCATAATTAAACGCATTTATTAACAAAATTGAGATTTACATTGCTAAATAACGTGCATATTAATCACATAATTTGTAGTAGGTGACTACATTTAACCTGAGTTAACATGATATGTAACTTAAGTTAGCTTCAGTTCTGTCTTGAATGTCAATCTTTACACTTTAAGGTGGAGAGGCCTGCCCATTTAGTTCTCGTTTGTTTTGCAGCGTATGTGTTTTTCCATTTCAGACGATGTGCTTTTTCCCAGACACCTGTTGCTAGCTAGTGAATAGTTTATTGTTATGTATTAGATGACTGATAGGGAGATTCTCAACAACAGAAGAAGAAAAAGGGACTCCTGGGAGCTCACTGTATCCAGCAGCCTGTCTGGAGTAATAATTCAAGGTCATAGCTATGCATGGACCACTGTGTTGTCCTGGGAAAGAGGGAAGTTTACCTGCTCCCAGAGTTTAGAGTAATATGATTGGCTCCTGAGAGTGAGAACAAGCTATAATGTTGCAAATCAGTGCTTTGTTGAATAATAATATTGTGTGTTCCTTAGACTAGTGAGGAGATGCCTGCTGACTTCGAACTTAGAAGACCCTTCTGACCTCTGCTGATCTCCACTTCCCCAGTGCAAGGGCTTAATGCCTAAGCCTTCATATTCTCTCATCAGAGACTTTTATTTGGTTTTCTGAAGCTGACATCTTTTCTTATTCGCTTAACTAAATGCCCCTTCCTGATCTATACCTGTTTAACTTAGACTAGGGGTTTCCTTTAGAGAACACACTTGTTGCACATTTTGCATTCTTCGTGTAATTCTTATTAATGTTAAATTTTTCATCAACTTGAATTATCACCTCCTGGATCATTTAAACTTGTAACAATGATGCTTAAAACTGAATACTCACCAAATGAATAACTTTGATTTGTTACTGAACCTTTTACAAACCATTCTAATCTCTTGTTTCTTGTAGATAACATTGATCTTCACTGTTTGTGGAAATGTATGTAAATGATTGCTCCTAACACTCTCTTCACATCAACAAGAAAAGGTCCATACGACTAGTGTCAGGGTTTGTATAGTGATTATACCCAATGTTTGAGATTTAAGAATTCCCGCTCCATCAGAAGACAGGAAAGGCCCACAATTTTGGTCACCAATCTGCACATGGTGATTATCTAACTATAATTCTTGGGGCTTCAGTTCAGTCTTCTATACCACCCCTCAACACCCCTGGTCCCTTCTTCAAACACCTTGAGATTTTGTCTTTAAATTCACAACTCATTTCAATGAAATGACCATCCTGTGTGATTTTAAGGTGTGGGATAAGGACCACATTCCCAACAGTATAAGGCCTTATCTAACTCTGTGGAGTATTTTGATCTAAAATAGGCTGTCTTTGGATATTTGCACATTGCCTGCCATACTAGTGATTTCATCTTTTCAGTCATCTGAAATGATTGACTCCCCTATTCTCATCACATAATCAGATCGCTTTTTAATTCTTTTTATTTTAGATATTTAAAACTGGTTCAAAAATTGAAATCTGATAAACCATCCATGTTTAAATCTTGCTCTTGGAACAAGCTGGCTGGATATGCTAGAATGAATACAAAACTGTAAAGTCGTATTTCCAAATGTCTTCTACCTCCACGCTTCTTCACTCCTATGAAGGCAAAATGGCTAAATCCTTAAATAAACAGATTCCCATGGACAACAAAACCATAAACCAGAATTTTCTCACTTCAAAATGGTCCCACTCTTAAAGAGCAGAAGGCATATTTGAACAAACTAGACAATCAGTGGAGACTTATAACCAGAAGTCTAGGTTAATTTGTCATCAGCAGCTACCTAATACAGCCAATTTATGAGAGCAGCCAAAAGATTTTTTGCTTTAAAATGACTGTCCTCTGAGTGCTAGTCTAAAGGGCTATGTAACTCTTTTAAAACTATTCATACTCTAACAGTACCTGGCCAATACATGTGCAACATTAACAGAGGTGGTTCTTTCATTGGAACTTTTTCAGAGATTCTCAAAATATTTTATGATGAAATCAGTATCATTAGAGGTAAAGGGCCTGATTATGACTTTGGTGGTGTGGGAGCAGGCCTTCACGCCACCAGCCTGCTACCACACCACCAAAGCCGACCGCGACCCGCACGCCAGATTATGAGTTCGGGCGGTTCTCTGGAGGTCTGACCACAGTATTTGTAATACTGCGGTCGGACCGCTGGTGCAGCAGTCCCCGACCGCCACCACACCTCCACCAAGGGTTCATAATCAGGCCCAAAATCAGTAATGACCCAATACAAACATTGTTTCAAAAATATTGTGAGACACAAATATCGTGTCAAAAATATTGTGATGTCAAAAGTATCATGGGACGGAATATAGAAGATAAGTATATCTTTTTTATATGTTTTTTCTATCGTTCTTTTAATATAATTTTACATGTTATAACTTTTATTTATTTAGTTGAGACTTATTAGTGTTTGTGTTACAAGTTGTTATTATTTTAATGTTAAGGATGTTTAATTATTTTAAGCATTTTTTATTTTAAAATATATTTTACGTTTTTTTATTATGTGTCTTTCTGGGGTTGTTGGGGTATGAAGAAGGAAGTTTTTAAAATATTTATTCTATAATTGATTATGAAAAATATGTTTTTATAGGTTTTAATTTGAAACCATGTTATGCATGGAAAACAGTGCGCTTCCCAACATTGTTGGCATTGGAGGGCGCAACACGGGCACCAGCCACATTACACATGTTTTTTGCGCCCTACAGCCATACTTTTGGGCTCATTACCAGCCTTTCCGCTGAGTTTTTCATGGCAGTGTCACTGCCATGATACGGTAGGCAGAAAGGCAGATCATAATGTGGTTGGCGGTGCAGGAGCAGGGACCGCCTCCATTGTCTGCTTCTGCCTCTCCCGCCGCAGTAGAAGGAATAGTGGAGTAGGCGGTCCCCCTGCCATTCTCATAAACCGGCGGCCGAACAGCCAGGAATGCGAGCGGTCAGACCGCCAGAAAGCGACGGCGGTTCACAGACCACCAGGGTAGTAATCAGGCCCCTAACATATGATTTTAAAATATATGATAACTTTTTACTTTTTAATTGTTAATTATATAATTGTTTTTAAGAATTTGAGCATTAATTATATTTTGCTTACAATTAGTTATTATTTTTAAAAATAATGTGTATTGTTATTTTGTTTTACTAATTTAATTTGTTTTTGTGGTTGTTGGAATCTTAGGGTCATAGGGTAGGAAGTATTTCAAATCTATTTCTAAAATTGCGTGATCTCATTTTTAATATATTTATTTTTAGAACTTTATATGGTAAAGCCATGTTTTTGTTTTTAATGATTTATAAAACATTTATAATGCTAAATATACATTTTTATATTCTAATTGAAATATATTTTAAGTTTATTTATTTTATGTACATGTAAATTAGTTTGCATAAATTTAGGATAGGAAATGAAATCTGAGCTTTAAAAAGTTTAAAATGTTCTATATTTTTGCTTAAGCTGGAGTGGAAATAGTTAATATCCCTCCAAAGTCAAACACTTTCTCTACTGTTGCTTGGGTGGGGGTGGGAACAGTAAATGTGACCACTTCAAAGTGACCACACAAAGTGTTAGACATGAAAAAATCAATAATTCAATAATCAATAATCACCAAACTAATCTATAGTAACCATAACTCTGCTACCAAGACATCTGATCCAGCGAGGCTAATATAAATTTCTCCTTAGGACACGAATCCAGGTAAAACATTTATGCAACCAATTGTCTATTAAACCTTATGTCGGTGGGGCCCATGACACCACATATCATACATTCATTCATTCACTGGATTTCACACGAAGGAGAAATGTGTTGCTGGACGAACGGGATACCTTGTTAAATTTGACAGAATAATACCTCAGACATTATATACATTAACCTTTGATCCTGTCAGTTCTAAACTTCAAGGTTCTCCGCTCTTTGGTCGATGGACCAACTAGTAGAATAAGTTGATGGTGATTAAGACCACTCAATCACAATTAAAACCTTTTAACTTTTATAACTCATATATGAACTAAAGAACCACAGACTCATTTTAAGTTAGTATGTAATTTTATCTAAATTCTCAATTGCATGAATAAAATTCTTTGTTTATTAATCACATTTAATATATCAATAACATTTTTAAGAAAAGTTTTAATGAAGAAAAGAAATTATGCATTACCCATAGTTTTAAGATGCGGACAGGAATGGTTCACCAAAAGAAGATAAATTGCAGATCACAGAATAGAACTCCCAAACTGACTGACTGTCCCGCTAACCTCCTCGGACGTACCTCCCAGGCAGAATTCCCGCAACGATCTCGTTCCTTCCCCAGTCAAGTTCAAAAGTCCCCAAAAAAATGATAAGTCTTTTCGTAGTATTGAGGTGGAAAAAATGGAAAATAAAGAGGCGGTATGGCAGGAAAACACCAACACCAGCAGTAGCATCAATAGCAGCGACCACAGCAGCAGCCCACCCCACATAAGAGTAGACCCTCTTATACCCTATTTTCTAGCTTACTACACAAAAAGTTGCAATCCTTAGGAGCAAGAATCACGCTAATTGATCCATTTGAGGGGTGGTGATGGTCACCTCATCGCCCTCCTTGTTCAAACTGGTTTAGGGACAGTAAAACATACGAGTCTCATGACTCCGGGGTTAAAAGTAGTCCAACTTGTCCATTCATTTTGTTGCAAGTTTCGATGGTCACAATTTAGTTAGTCCATTGTTGCTCAGTACTTTCTCCTCCATTCCCACGAATACATGCTGAGTCTTTCTTGGCACCCTCCTTATTGTAGGTCAGTTCAACCTTGACATCTCTCACTCCGTGCACAGGCCTCATCCACGTGACTTGATTTCTCTATTTCTTCTGCGCAGAGGCCATCTTTGGCTTTTCACGTGACCTCATCCGTTTCAGCAGCCATTTTTGCAGCATGGCCTAACAGGCCCGAACGAACTATCAGAAGAACAAACACAACCACAATTAAAACAAAGAAAATAAGCCTTTCTGTTTACCACCCGCCATTCTAAAGACCCGTGTTAGGTGTTACCTAGCAGAAGCGACATTTAAAGCCATTTTACTTACCATCTGCATTCTTTGCCACAATACAAATCTACTACGTAGCATAAATCATGCAATTTCACTCTAATTAGTACGCAAATCACAATACTAAGGTTAATTAACTTCACAATTGTAAATACATTAGATTTTGCATAAATTTGCATGTTACCTTTATATATAGTGTTTACTAAAAGGTGCATTTGTTGGTTAATACATGCTTCTTCAAACAGTTAGTATTATTAATTTAGTTCATTAATTTTCCAAGGGGTACAAATTATTTTATTTTCCCTGCTCCATCAGCGCTAAGTAATACAAAGCAGCACTACGCGCTGCTTTACGTTACTTTCACGTTATTTCCAGCGATAAAAAAGTTTAGCACTGGTAAGTAAATTGGAAAAAAAGATTGTGCGCTGATTTGTGTCACACTACGCTGCATAAAATCTTAGTAAATCTCCCCCTAACTTTTCTCAAGTCTAGTTTTTTCATCCTCCTTCAAACGCTATAAAATCTATTCCAATTCAAAATCACTTGATGCGTTTTCTGTACTCCACTCAAAGATGCAAAAAAATATGATAACATTCCCTAATCGAAAATATTTGCATAGAAAAACAAAGGTTAAAATGTCAGACATTGTCACCCACGCATACCTAGAAGTGCAGAATGACAAAAATAATCACAAGTGGAAGTGTATCTGCAATTATCACAAAGGTTAAAGCCAACACTTTTGCCATGTGCACTAATCAAAAACTTGAAATGTGACAACTGGGACAACGTCGTCTGTCCCAGTATCCACTGTGAATACAAAAATACTCCTTAGGCGTAAACGTTACATTTCACTAAAATCGTGTGAAAACGGCAAGCATGTTCACCATATTTTTAACATATGCAGAGATTTTGTGGAATAACTGGCAGAATTTTCCAAGAATTCTGCCTGCCACGAAGAGCCTGTACAACTCTCCGGAGAGGAATAAATTGCTTGTGATCCGATTACCAGACATTTTTTTCCAGAGACTACCAGGAGGAGTCAACTCATATTTTATCTTCTAATGCAAGACTCAGACCCAAAGAGCTAGACTTTACCTTCAATATAAGGCCTCCAAAACTCAAAATCAGGGCCCAGATTTACAATGAATTTGTGCCGGGTTTGCATCACTTTTGAGGCGCAGCCCAGACACAAAATAATTCTTGTCATTTACTAAGCCATGCAAAGCCACTTTGTGTGGTTTAGTAAATACAAAGCAAGCACTACTGAATTCGGTACCACTGAAAAGGACAGACATCTGTTCAAATTAGTTATCAGTTTGCTTGCACATGCTGAAAAGACCTCATGTGAAGCACATGCTTCAGAATTCAGTGTCCCTTTATGGGTAGGTATCGCTAGAGCTGTTTCACACTCTCTCACTTCCCAGCAAGAGTGAATCCACAGGGCCTCCTTCCACAAAGCCTCACAAATTAATTAAGCAATGCTAAAAAGCTAAATTGGAATTTTAGACCAGCATCCCATCTCACAGCCTTTTGATGAGCAGCCGAGTAACAATTTGTGATCACATGATTACAAGATCCATACATATATGCTGAACCCTAAGCCCAAGGACATTGTCCCTTAGGAAAGGGTCTCCAGAGCTAAAGAAGATAATTTGCTCTTGTTGATATACTTTTAGCCCATAAATAAAACTACTGCGTAATATCAACAGAACACACGATTAACGAGGGATATCGAGCGATGGAAGCATACCATGAAATAATAAGTACAATACTACATACTACCCACACAATAGAAATGAGCTTCAACCACTTAAATAGCGATATAAAATTCTAGTGTACAGCAGTAGGCTAATCAAATAAAATCAGAGCAGCTGTAAAAAAATCAAAAGCACTCTCAAGCTCTCAGTAGAAAAGAATGAAGATATAAAATAAGGATAAAGAAAACACCTTGAAGCTAAATCACCTTGCATCTCCCCACAAAGCTCTTAGTAATTGTTCAAACCCCCATAAACTATAGGAAAAATAACACAAAAATTATTTATATTCACAATAGTTAGGAGCGATCTCATTGTCTTGGAAGAACCTAAGGAATATTCTCAGACCCAAGTATCAGTGTCACAAAGATAGAAGGACAGCATACTAAAAGCTTCAAACACTGCCACCCAAAAGCACACTCATCGCCCCAGGCATTTTCACAATTGAACTAAAATTGGGTCTAAATTGCACCCTGCACATTTTCAATTGCATGGGGTTTTCAAATTAGTGGATGCACAATCTGTATCCAATTAAACAGTAATAGGAACTAACACAAATGATTCATGGTATCCCCTATTCTCACAAGTACAAACAACACATTTGCACTATTTGCTCCCATGGGTTGCACAAGGGTTCCCCAGACGCAACTTACAGAACCAAACACCCGCGTTTGTGCACATATTATAATCTCCTTTTCTGCACAAACTTGATTTTTTTTTTTGTATACAATGGGATTTGGAGTCTGATCATGATCGGAGCCTTAGATAGCAAACAAAGGATGGGTGGACCTGATTCAATCTGAACCAATTGTAAATATTCTGGGCACATCCCATTCCATCATGGTTAACCACAGCCTAGTATTGACATCTACAATTTGGATACGGCGATAAGTTACTGAAGCCATCAATGGACACACTAGGAGGTTTCAAAACCTCGTGAAATGCTCATACCGCATTTCAACAGTGGTGTGAAAGTTGTGTTCATCCAGACCAAACTCACAAATATACACCACAAAATGCATCATGGCTCTTATGGAAACATGCAAATGTTTCAAACCAATCATACATTGATCTCACCAGCCAGACGCATCCACAAACAAAAGGAAAATTGTATTGGTAGTGGAGTGGTAGTAAGACATGCTATGGAGCTGCCAGGAAGTGAAATGTAGGTGTCAACATAAAACTCCTTTGAGTGTGGTTATGAGATGTACAGCCAAACGAAGCAGCTTCTCTATCACATCAATGACCTACTGACAATCAGCATACTATGGTTCCCTATTAAATTGGTTCCCAAATTTGAGGCTATGCCAACAGACCATAACCAAGAAGAGCAAGCACCACTGTGAGGGTAAAGGTTATAACCTTTCTTAAGAATATGGATTCCTTAGGCTTCCTCTAATTAGTGATAGGCCCAAAATAAATGCCAAGTCATAGGAGGAATCTAGGCTTCACACACTATGGAAGTAGCTAACAGTGGTCCGACCACACACTGGTCATCAATTACCTACTACACTTGACACACACAAGATATTCCTGCAACAACTTGCCATTCCCTTACCATCTTCATAAAGGAGATTGGTGTGGACCACTTCATTTTAACTTGACGCGCTTGTTGTACTATCAAAATCCTGTATCGCTCTCTATTTATTCTTTTCCTTGTAGCTCAGCACTATTCGTAATTTGTAGTGTATGGGTGGGGGACCGGGGGGATAGCCTGGACCTCCTATCCCATTTTTATTTTTATTAATTTGCTTTGCTTCTAAAATTTCTTTCCTTCTGGGTTGCCTGACCCACATTGTTGCTTGTTTTTTTCTTACTTTAGTTATCTTTGGTTGATAGCTTTGCTTTACTTGGCCACTTCTTATGAATGACATGCCTTGAGGTTGGCATGGCATCTCTTTCTCATGCAGCAGAGTCGTTGTTCGGACAAAATATCGAGTATGCAGAAATATCACGTTTTTAATATTCTGATCCAGAAATATCGTGATGCAGGAGTATCGTTTACCAGAATATCCATTTTCTAGGGTAAGTAATATCGATGTAAAAAATATCTATGTTGTTAATATCATTTACAAATATATCTACGTTGTTAATATCGATGTTAAAAATATCTATGCTTGGTAATATCATTTACAATAATTTCATTGTTAATAATATATTTTTTTAATTATTTGTATGTATTTTAGGATATGCTTTTATTGTAAATGTTATAAATTGTTTGTATAATTATTGCTAATGTTTTTTAAAATAGTTTTTACATTTATTGTTGTCTTCTTATCCCTTTCGCTGCCAGGCGTTTCACCCCCCCGTGCCACGCCATTTTTTGGCTATTTGGGGTAGTTGGTGCTTAGGCCCCCATAACTGTTTGTCCACATAAGGTATCCACGCCAAATTTGTGTCCTTTTCTTCCAACATCCTGAGAATTCTAAAGGTACCCAGGGTTTGTGGATTCCCTTGGAGGGGACCGAGAAATTAGGCAAAATATAGCAAAATGTTGGTTTTTCGGGGAAAAATGGGAACAAAGTGCTGAAGAAGAAAGCGTCTGGTTTTTCCCTTCAATGGTATCAATGAAGGGTTTGTGGTACTAAAATCACCATCTTCCCAGATTTCAGGAACTGGCTGAAGAAGGGTGACATACCCTGAAACCGGTCCCAGGATGCTTGTTTCCGGTCCAGGGAGGACCTGGCCTGGCAGTTCGGTCTGGACTGTTCCCATGGGGCACAGGGTCAAGACTGATTTGCATATGGCTGGGTCCAAACTGGGGTGGCGTAGTGGGCAAAAGAACGATGGATTTAACCCAGATCTTTTGACTGGGGAGAATGTTTGCATTGTCAGCATTCCGTCCATCATTTGTTTGCTGTAACACTTTTCGCCCTAAGTGGGATGGGTATGCCCAGACCTGGGTCCCTTGCTCACTGTGCCACTGGATTCAAGCTAGCCTGGCTGAAGAAGGGTGACATACCCTGAAACTGGTCCCAGGATGCTTGTTTCCATTCCAGGGAGGACCTGGCCTGGCAGTTTGGTCTGGACTGTTCCCATGGGGCACAGGGTCAAGACTGATTTGCATATGGCTGGGTCCAAACTGGGGTGGCGTAGTGGGCAAAAGAACGATGGATTTAACCCAGATCTTTTGACTGGGGGAGAATGTTTGCATTGTCAGCATTCCGTCTATCATTTGTTTGCTGTAACACTTTTCGCCCTAAGTGGGATGGGTATGCCCAGACGTGGGTCCCTTGCTCACTGTGCCACTGGATTCAAGCTAGCCTGGCTGAAGAAGGGTGACATACCCTGAAACCGGTCCCAGGATGCTTGTTTCTGGTCCAGGGAGGACCTGGCCTGGAAGTTTGATCTGGACTGTTCCCATGGGCACAGGGTCAAGATTCATTTGCATATGGCTGGGTCCAAACTGGGGTGGTGTAGTGGGCAATAGAACGATGGATTTAACCCAGATCTTTTGACTGGGGGAGAATGTTTGCATTGTTAGCATTCCGTCCATCATTTGTTTGCTGTAACACTTTTCACCCTAAGTGGGATGGGTATGCCCAGACGTGGGTCCCTTGCTCACTGTGCCACTGGATTCAAGCTAGCCCGGCTGAAGACGGGTGACATACACTGAAACCGGTCCCAGGATGCTTGTTTCCGGTCCAGGGAGGACCTGGCCTGGCAGTTCGGTCTGGACTGTTCCCATGGGGCACAGGGTCAAGACTGATTTGCATATGGCTGGGTCCAAACTGGGGTGGCGTAGTGGGCAAAAGAGTGATGGATTTAACCCAGATCTTTTGACTGGGGGAGAATGTTTGCATTGTCAGCATTCCGTCCATCATTTGTTTGCTGTAACACTTTTCGCCCTAAGTGGGATGGGTATGCCCAGACGTGGGTCCCTTGCTCACTGTGCCACTGGATTCAAGCTACCTGGCTGAAGAAGGGTGACATACCCTGAAACTGGTCCCAGGATGCTTGTTTCCGGTCCAGGGAGGACCTGGCCTGGCAGTTCGGTCTGGACTGTTCCCATGGGGCACAGGGTCAAGAATGATTTTCATATGGCTGGGTCCAAACTGGGGTGGCATAGTGGGCAAAAGAACGATGGATTTAACCCAGATCTTGTGACTGGGGGAGAATGTTTGCATTGTCAGCATTCCGTCCATCATTTGTTTGCTGTAATACTTTTCGCCCTAAGTGGGATGGGTATGCCCAGACGTGGGTCCCTTGCTCACTGTGCCACTGGATTCAAGCTAGCCTGGCTGAAGAAGGGTGACATACCCTGAAACCAATCCCAGGATGCTTGTTTCCAGTCCAGGGAGGACCTGGCCTGGCAGTTCGGTCTGGACTGTTCCCAAGGGGCACAGGGTCAAGACTGATTTGCATATGGCTGGGTCCAAACTGGGGTGGCGTAGTGGGCAAAAGAACGATGGATTTAACCCAGATCTTTTGACTGGGGGAGAATGTTTGCATTGTCAGCATTCCGTCCATCATTTGTTTGCTGTAACACAGATTTCAGGAACAGGCAGACTTTTGTCAGAAAACCAAAATCTTCTACACAGTTTTTGCATTTTACTGGGACATAGTCTATTTTTCCTATTTTTGGTCCTTTCAACCTCCTTCCAGTTAGTGGTAGGGATGGGTTTGAAACCAATAATGAATCCCTGAAAACTATTTCAGAAAAGTAGAAAAAATTCTGGATTTAGCATGGTGTTCCAATAGAAAGTAACAGTTAAAATAAAAACATATTGAAATTTAGTTGCAAAAAAACAGCCATTTGTGCCTACATTTTCAACTGTAACTTCTTCTAACCATGGCAAATTATTAACAACAATATACCGCTACGTCCACAGGACCTTTCTGGTTGCTGCGATATATGAGGCTTGTAGGTTCACCAAGAACCCAAGGTACCCAGAGCCAATAACTGAGTTGCATCTTGCAATGGTTTTCATTGTGTACCAGGTATACAGCAATTCATTTCGTAAAATATAAAGAGTGAAAAATAGTTATCAAGGAAACCTATGTATTTCTGAGTTATGGCGATATGGAGTTTAGAAGCAGTGGTTATTTGTGCATCTCTGAATTTGTGGGTACCCATATTAGCATGTGAATTAGAGAGTATTGTTCAAAATGACTTCTTTTTTAAACACTGTCCTTCATTTGGAAGGCAGATATGCATAGAAAGGCAAATGATAATAACACTTGTTCTACTATTATGTGTACACCTACGTCTCCCAGTAAAAATTGTACCTCACTTGTATGGGTAGGCCTAGTGTCCGTGACAGGAAACGGCCCAAAACGCAACGCGGACAAATCACATTTTTCCAGTGAAAACTGCCCCTTTTTGTGCAATGTGCCTAGCTGTGGATTCTGGGCCCTAGCTGAGCCAGCACCTAGGGAAACATAGCTAACCTGTACATTTTTAAAAACTAGACACCCATGGGAATCCAGGATGGGGTGACTTGTGTGGCTCTCATAAGGTTCTGTTACCCAGAATCCCTTGCAAACCTCAAACTTTGTAAAAAAAAAAAAAACCTGTTACCTCACATTTCTGTGATGGAAAGTTCTAGAATCTGTGGCGAGCCACAAACTTCCACATTCTCAGCATTCCCAAAAGTCTCCAGATAAAAATGGTACCTCACTTTTGTGGGTAGGCCTCGTGCCCGCGACAGGAATAGGCCCAAAACTCAGCATGGACACATTACATTTTTCCAGTGAAAACAGACCCTTTTTTGCGATGTGCTTAGCTGTGGATTTTGGTTCCTAGCTCTGCTGGCGCCCAGGGAAACTTAGAAAACCTGTACATTTTTGAAAACTAGACACCCTGGGGAATCTAGGATGAAGTGACTTGTGTGGATCTTACCAGGTTGTGTTACCCAGAATCCCTTGCAAACCTCTCAAACGTTGTAAAAAACACATTTTCCTCACATTTCTGTGATGGAAAGTTCTGGGATCTGTGGGGAGCCACAAAATTCCACTCACCCAGCATTTCTACAAGTCTGCCAATAAAAATGGTACCTCACTTGTGTGGGTAGGCTTAGTGCCCGTGGCAGGAAACGGCCCAAAACCCAAAGTGGACACATCACATTTTTCCAGTGAAAACTGACCTTTTTTTTCAATGTGCCTACCTGTGGATTTTGGGCCCTAGCTGAGCCAGCACCTAGGGAAACCTAGCTAACCTGTACATTTTTTAAAACTAGATACCCAGGGAACTCCAGGATGGGGTGACTTGTGTGACTCCCACCAGGTTCTGTTACCCATTACTTGCAAACCTCAAACATTGTAAAAAAAAACACATTTTACTCACATTTCTGCGATGGAAAGTTCTGGAATCTGTGGGGAGCCAAGAACTTCCACCTACTCATCATTCCCAAAGTCTCCCAAGAAAAATGGTACCTAACTTGTGTGTGTAGGCCTCATGCCCACAACTGGAAATGTCCCAAAACACAACGTGGACACATCAAATTGTTCCAGTGAAAACTGACCCTTTTTTTGCAATGTACTTAGCTGTGAATTCTGTGCCCTAGCTCAGCCAGCACCTAGAGAAATGTAGCAAACCTGTACATTTTTTAAAGCTAGACACCCAGGGGAATCAAGGATGGGGTGACTTCTGTGGCTCTCACCAGGTTCTGTTACCCAGAATCCGTTGCAAACCTCAAATTTTGTAAAACAACACATTTTACTCACATTTCTGTGATGGAAAGTTCTGGAATCTGTGGGACGCCACAAACTTCCACCTACTCAGCATTTCGGCAAGTCTCCCGATAAAAATGGTACCTGACTTGTGTGGGTACGCCTTGTGCCCGCAACAGGAAACGGCCCAAAACGCAACGTGGAAAACATCACATTTTTCCAGTGAAAACTAACCCTTTTTTTGCAATGTGCTTAACTGTGGATTTTGTGCCCTTGCTCAGCCGACACCTACAGAAATGTAGCAAACCTGTAATTTTTTTTTAAAACTAGACACCCAGGGGAATCCAGGAAGGGGTGACTTCTGCAGTTTGCACCAGTTTCTGTTACCCAGAATCCCTTGCAAACCTCAAAATCTGTAAAAAAAAACAAAAAAAAAAAACACATTTCTCTTCATATTTCAGTGATCGAAAGTTCTGGAATCTATAGGGAGTCACAAATCTCCACCCACCCAGCATTCCCCAAGTTTGCCAATAAAAATGTCACCTCACTTGTGTGGGTAGGCTTAGTGCCCGTGGCAGGAAACGGCCCAAAATGCAATGTGGACAACTCACATTTAACCAGTAAAAACTGACCCTTTTTTTAAATATGCCTAGCTGTGGATTTTGGGCCCTAGCTCAGCCAGCACCTAAGGAAACCTATCATACCTGTACATTTTTTTAAACTAGACAACCAGAGGAATCCAGTATGGAGTGACTTGTGTGGCTCTCACCAGGTTCTGTTACCCAGAATCCCTTGCAAACCTCAACTTTGTAAAACAAAAACACATTTTCCTCACATTTCTGTGATGGAAAGTTCTGGAATATGTGGGGAGCCACAACATTCCATGCACCAAGCATTCCCCTAAGTCTCCCGATAAAAATGATACCTCACTTGTGTGGGTGCCCAAAGCAGAGTCAGCCAAAAAACGTATAAAAAAAACGTGCCCTTTTGGGCCCACTTTTGTTACCCCTCAGTTTTTCATCTTATACGTTTTTAGGTTCTCTGCTTTGGGCACCCACACAAGTGAGGTATCATTTTTATCAGGACACCGAGGGAAATGCTGGGTGGTGAGACATTTGTGCCAGCGCAGTGATCCGACAACGTTTCCACACGGAAATGTGAGAAAAGTGTGAACTGTTAGCTAAACTTGATGTTTGCAAGGGGTTTCTGGGTAATAAAACACTCGAGGAACCAAGCAAGCCACACCGCCAGCTAAGCGCCACCCATGCACACCACCAGCCAAGTCCCATCCACGCACGCACACTGCAAGCCAAGCACTATCCAAGCACATCGCCAGCCAAGCAACAGTCCACACACATCGCCATCCAAAAGACAGTGCACGCACACCACCAGACATGTGCCATCCATGCAGACCGCTAACCAGGTGACAGTCCACCCCCACTGCCAGCCAAGTGCTAGTCCACACACACTGCCAGCTAAGTGCAAGTCCACACACACCACCAGCAAAATGCAGGTTCACACACAGCCAGCCAAAGCCAGTACACACGGACCGTCATCCGAACTCCGGTTCACACACACAGAAACGTTTGCTAGTGTCTAATGGTTTTCTGCCCCCCTTGAGGGAAGATGAGCCTAAAAATATTGCTGATCTGCCCCCAGGGTGGGCAGACATGGCCAAAATGTGTGCACAAAGAAAGGGGAGCAACCCTTGCCTGAGGTACCACTCCCTGACATGCCCATAAAGATATCTGTGGTGCCTAGTGGTCTTTCTGCTCTCCGGGGGGCAGATCGGCGGCTAATGCCCCTATGTGCCCCCGAGAGAGGGCGGAAAGACTGTGGCTATTTTTTTTGGGGTGGGGGTATTGGCATCCCCATTCTGGGAAGCCCCCACCCCTGAACTACAAAAAAAATAGTCCCTGGTTTCCAAGTGGGCTTTCTGCAGATAAGGGGTTATTGCCCCCCAAATGATCTCAGCGAGGGCAGAAAGACTGTCCATTTGTTGTTGAGGTGGGGTGGGGACATTGGCATGCCCATTCTGAGAAGCCCCCACCCCTACTCTGGCCCAAAAAAATACTCCCTGGTGCTTAGTGGGCTTTCTGCCCCCCCGGTGGGGCAAATCAGGGACTATTGCCCCATCTGCCCCACAGTGGGCAGAAAAACTGTGGATGTTTTTTGGTGGGTGGGGCTTTGGCATGCCCATTCTGGGAAGCCCCCACCCCATAATTTACATAAAAATGTAATCCATGGCTCCTACTCGGCTTCTCGGCTTCTTGCCCCCCCACACCCCTTCATATTCAAAACAAAGAAAATCCCTGGTGCCTAGTGTGCTTTCTGCCCTCCAAAGGGATGCAGAAAGTCTGTCCTTTTAGTTTTTGGTTGGGTGGGGGTATTGGTATGCCCATTTTGGGCAGCCCCCACCCCTAAATATTGAAATAAAAATAATCCCTGGTGCCTAGTGTGCTTTCTTCCACCCTGGGGGAGCAGATTGGGGGCTATTGCCTCACCTCCTCCCCCAGGGGGTGCAGAAAGACTGTCCCATAAGTGTTTTGGTGGCGTGGGGACATTGGCATGCCCATTTTGGGTAGCCCCCACCCCTACACATCCACCCTCAAACATTCAAAACAAAAAAAATCCCTGGTGTCTAGTGTGCTTTCTGCCCCCCAGGGGGGGAAATCAGGGACAATTGCCCCCATCTGTCCCTTTAGTTTTTGGGTGAGAGGGTGCATTGGCATGCCAATTTTGACAACCCCCCTACATATTAAAATGAAAATAATCCCTGGTGCCTAGTGTGTTTTCTGCTCCCGGAGGGCCAGATCAGGGGCTATTGCCCCCTTCTGCCCCCAGGGAGGGCAGGAAGACTAGAAATGCTCAAAATTGTTGGGGGGGAGCAAAGGCCCTTGCCCAAAGGTCCGCTCCCCTCTCCCTGGTGCCTAGTGGTGGATCCCTGCTTGTGGATCACCGTCCTGCAGCGATCCCCAAGCAGGAATCCACTAGGGAGGAGTGCCATTTGAAAGGGGAGATTCTCCCATTTCCAATGGTACCTCTCCCATCTGCTTACGTGCTCGGGGAGCTGAGATAGCCCTGCAAGCACATAGGCAGTGAAAGTGAAATGAGCCTATCCGCTCATTTCACTTTCACTTTCAGTGTATGGCGCACCGATCATCATTACACTGGGAAAAAAAATCCCTCGGGCAGCTGGGGAAGCTCTTCCCCAGCTCCCGAGGCTGAAAAAGTAAAAAGGAAATCCCTCTGCTGTTCACAACAGAGCGATTTCTGAATGGTGTGCCTTGGACGTAACCGTTACGTATAAGACACTGGAGCACCACAGCCTTGGACGTAGCCATTACATCCAAGGCACCCAAAGGGTTAATTTAATATCATTTTTATTTAAATTTTTTGTGTCATAGCCAATTGTGGGTTTTGCAGGGGTATAGGGTGTGGAGTAATTTAACTATAATTAATTAATAATTAATTGTTAATGATTAATATTTATTTGATAATTAATTATGTGAATTGTGTAATTTATTTATTTTTTAAGACAAGTTTTAAGTGTGGGTTTTGGGGTTTTGTAGAAGGTATAGGGAGGGATGTAAATTAATTATAATTATTAATAATTAAATTTTGAATTAATATTATTTATTTAATTGAGAGTTAATTATGTACATTTTGTGACTAATTTATTTTTTAAGTTAGGTAATAGATGCAGGTTGTGGGGTTTGTAGGGGTACAGGGTGGGAAGTAATTTAATTGTAATTAATTAATAATTACATTTTTATTATTAATTATTTGATTGATAATTAATTATGTAAATGTTGTAATTAATTTTTTTCCAGTTATATTTTAGGTGTGGGTTGTAAGGTGTGTAGAGGTACAGGGTGGGAAGCTAATTAATTTTAATTAATTCATTATTATTGTTTAATTATTAATCATGTAATTAATAATTAATTATGTAAATTATGTAATTAACTTATATTTTAAGTTATGTTTTAGGTGCGGGTTGTGGGGTTTATAGAGGTACAGAGTGGGAAGTAAATCAATTATAATAAATTAAAAATTAATTAAGATCATTATTAATTATTTCATTGATAATTAATTATGTAAATTGTGTAATTGAGATATTTTTTATATTATATGTCAGGTGTCGGTTGTTGTGTTTTAGGGTTACAGGATGGGAAGTTAATTAAGAAATAATGTATTGATAATTATTACTCTACTATTAATTGTTTTATTGATAATTATGTTGATTGTGAACTTAACATATTTGTTAAATTATATTTTAGGTGTGTGTTATTTAGTTTGTAGAGGAATGGGGAGGAATTTGTTTAAGTAATAATACATAAAAGCAAAATGATTCATTTATTAAAATTTTGTTTTTTATCAATTAATATGTTAATTCTGTCATACTTTGTTTATTTCTATTACATTTTCATTGTTGGCTGTTAATTGGTAATCATTTTTAAAAATTGTAATATTTATTATATTTTTTAAATTTTTGTTAAAATTAAGACATTCAATTTTTACATTTAGAATTTTATATTTTTGCGTATTTATTAAAGTTGTTAAAATATGTTATTTGTGTGAAGTGAAGTACTCTCTCGGAGCTGTACCAGTGAATGTAGTGGGAATAGTAAATTTTATCCCTTCTGAGTCTAGTGCTTTCCTTACTGTTGCATCAACTGGAGTGGGAATAGTGAATTTTACCCCTCCTGAGTCCAACGCTTTCCCTAATGTTGCACCGACTGGTGTGGGAATAGTAAATGTAACCCCTCCTGAGTCCAACACTTTCCCTACTGTTGCACGCACTGGATTGGGAATAGTAAATTGTACCCCTCCTGAGTCCAACGCTTACCCTACTGTTGCATCGACTGGTTTTGGAATAGTAAATGTAACCCTTCCTGAGTCCAACACTTTCCCTATTGTAGCACTGACTGGTGTAGGAAAAGTTAATGTAACCTTTCCTGAGTCTGACGCTTTCCTTACTGTTCCACCTACTGGAGTGTGAATAGTAAATCAAGCAATCAATCAGGGGATTGTAAGCGCGCTACTCACCCGTAAGGGTCTCAAGGAGCTGGGGAGGGGGGAGCAGAACCGCTTAGCCAAAGAGCCAGGTCTTGAGGGTCTTTCTGAAGGTGTTCAGGGAAGGGGCGCGCCTGATGTCTGCCGGTAGCTCGTTCCAGGTCTTGGCTGCAATGTGGGAGAAGGATCTTCCGCCTGCTCTGGCTCTGTGGATGCGGGGGGTTTCGGCCAGGGCAAGGTTGGTGGATCGGAGGTTTCTTTTGGGTACGTGGAAGTTGATTCTGTTTCTTGAGGTATTTTGGCCCGTTGTTGTGTAGGCATTTGTAGGCGTAGGTGAGGATCTTGATTCTTTTCTCCATGGGGAGCCAGTGGAGTCTACGTAGGTGTTGGCTGATGTGTTCGTGCCGGGGGATGTCTAGGACGAGTCTGGCAATGGCGTTCTGTATTGTCTGGAGTCTGTGGAGTAGGGATTTGTTGATGCCAGCATAGAGGGCGTTTCCATAGTCCAGTCTGCTGGTGATGAGTGCATGGGTGACCGTCTTTCTTGACTCAGGAGGGATCCATTTGAAGGACTTGCGGAGGATGCGGATCGTGTTGAAGCAGCTGCAGGTGACGGCGTTGACCTGTCGGTTCATGGTGAGTGATGCGTCGAGTACGATGCCGAGGTTTTTGGCGTGGTCTGTGGGGGTGGGTGGGCTTCCGAGGGTGGTCTGCCACCAGGTGTTGTCCCATGCCGAGGGGGTGGTTTCAAGAACGAGGACGTCTGTCTTTTCGGCGTTGAGCTTCAGGCAGATGTTGCTCATCCAGACTGCAACGTCTTGCATTCCTTTCTGGAAGTTTAGTTTGGCGTTGGTGGGGTCTTTGGTGAGGGAGAGGATGAGCTGGTTGTCATCAGCGTAGGATACGATGTTGAGGCCATGTAACCCCTCCTGAAGCCAACACTTTCCCTACTTTTGCACACACCGGAGTGGGAATAGTAAATTTTACACCTCCTGTGTCCAACACTTTCTCTACTGTTGCACACAGAGGAGGTGGGAATAAGAAATGTTACCCTTCCTGAGTCCTACACTTTCCCTATTCTTGCACACACTGGAGTGGGAACAGTAAATTTTAACCCTTCGGTGTTTAACACTTTCTCTACTGTTGCACATACTGGAGTGGCAATAGAATATTTTTATTCTTGGAGTTTATTTGTTTTTTTTAGTATTGTTAACATATTTATCTTTGGTATGTATTTAATTTTATATTTTTATATATATAAATGTACGTAATTTTTAACACATTTTTAGTAAAACATATTTTTATATATTGTTTACTGTTTTATGTATAATTAAATTAGACATTTTTGCATTTTCTTGCAGTATAGTTGTAACATTTATTATTTATTTTTATATGTGTATGTGAATATATATATATATATGTATCTATATATATATATATATTTATAAGAGACACCAGTGACTTCATCTCTAAATTAAAAGACTTTGTATGGAATAGAGACTTTTTACTCATGACACTGGATGTGGTGTCTCTTTACACCAGCATTAACCACAAGGATGGAATACGAGCACTTGAACACTTCTTGGGGAAAAACACGACAACATTGACCCCACATATGTGATGTTAGTCAATATGGTTAACTTCTGCCTTAATAATAACATCTTTATGTTTGACAAAACATATTATCAACAAACGCGGGGTGTTGCCATGGGGGCCAGCTTCTCCCCAAGCTACGCGTGTTTACACATGGGCTGGTGGGAGGAGTTCGTCCTGGGCAACACACACAAACTTTACATGGAAAAAAATGTCAAACTGTTATTTTGATTCATTGATAATTTATTCATTGTGTGGGATGGGACTGTCCAGGAAGCCACAGATTTTGTCTCAGCTATCAATAACAATAATATCAATTTGAGTTTTACATCAGTCATCAGTGACAGTAGGGTATATTTCCTAGATGTAGAAGTATATGTGGAGAATGGCAAAATAGAGACAAGAGTATATCAAAAGGAAACAGCAGGTAACTCAGTACTCCACTCGTTGAGCTTCCACCCCAGACACTTAATCGAAAGCATTCCTTATGGGGAAATGCTGAGATTAAAAGAGTGTGTAGTAACCCCAAAGATCTGCAAGTAGCTCAGCAAGCGAGCAAAGGGAGATTCTTAGCTCGAGGGTACTCCACTGATACAATTGATACTGCCATAAAGAAAACTATGGGCCTGGATAGATCGAATCTTTTAAAAGCCAAAGGTAAAAACAGTAATCAAAAAGAGGATCCCATGAAGTTGAGGCTTATCTTGGCTTACAATAAACAAGACAAGACAATTAGAAACATCATGAGACACAACTGGCCTATTGTACAAAGTGATCCAATCATAGGGCGACATTACCACACAATCTGGGAATCACTTACAGACGTGCCCCGTCCATGAGCTCATGCTTGGTTAAGAGCAGTCCCGAAACAACAGACCAACATACGTGGCTGACACAACGTAACGGCTTCACCAAATGCAAGAGCTGTAAGGCGTGCCACTATGGGTTAATAAAACAACATATAAAACCTCATTCAGTGAAAGGGATCACAAAATCACTGAACCCCTACACTGTAAAACTGATCATGCCATATATGTGCTAGAATGTTCCTGCAACTTAAAATATGTAGGAAGCACCAAGTTGCCGGCTAACAAAAGAATCTTGCAGCACATACGGGCCATTACTAACCAGGACCCAACATATCCAGTGGCACGCCACTCCAGAGAAATATATAAGAGCAATCTGGACGATTTAACATACTACCTAATTGGCGCGGTACCAATTAATAGGCAGGGAGGGGACAGAGAGGGAACTCTCAGGAAATTGGAGACCCGTTACATATTAAATTTTGATTGTAAGACTCCGGGGGGCTTGAATACAACGGAGGATATGTTTACCTGCCTCCATTAAATAAGAGCCTTCCTTCAACAATCTGAGTCATTTTATGATCACACAGCTGGCTAAAAAATCATGGTGGTGGTGCCCTGTTGCTGTTAGGTGATTTAAAACAGCATTTTGTGAGAACTCGTAACTCGAGAGGCACAGTTTTCAGGAAGACCGTGGTTTTTTGTTTATATCAGAGAAGTGATCTAGGTGGCAGCAAAACCTAGGTGGAAAAAAACCCTGAAGGTTAAGTTAATGGAAAAGCAGAATGTGCTGGGTGTACAAGAGGTGTAGATAATTTCTCTTGGAAATTGTTAGGATTTCTACAAAGCATGGTGTCGTAGGTTGTGGATTAACGTCCCATTTGCAGCCACGGGATCTCATCGTTGAGCCCATTCTCCCAGGACCGCAAGCGATAGACCCATCATTGCTCCCTGATGTGTAGGGCTTTTGTCAGGTCAGATTTGCGTTTTTTCATGATGGCCATTTCTAGATCAGGCACTAGTTGGCTTGAATGCGTAAGGCGTTCTGGGACACCGGAAATCGCGCACCAGACGGCACTTACCAAGATACCGGTCCACTTTACAACAATTAACCTATTAGATTGCACAGTATATATAGCACAGCCCTGATTCCCTCATTTCAACATCGGGGAGTACCGGGAGCAGTTACCTAGGAGCATCGTGGAGAACTTCCCTTGAGGCAGTAAGAGTGTGCTTGGGTGCAGGATGGCTGCTTTCCACTTTTGAAGTCTTTCCATGTATGAATGTGACTTGAATATTAATCACTGACTTGAGACTACCATTTACGCCGATTGCGGTCTGTGTGTTTTTCTTTACAGGGTTTAACAACATGGGTTTTCCTCTCCCCTGCTCCCATGGGGCAAGTAGTTTTGTTACTTAGGGTAAGATCAGTGAGATTTTATCTCACATCATCATTCTTGAATTGTGTACACACATAGAGTGTCACATGTCACATGAGTAGTCACTCACAATTAACTGAACCAGTGCATGTATTGTTTTCAGTATTCTCTCGTGACCCAGTTATGTTGTTACATTTCCTTTTTGTACTCTTTATATTCCAGGCTTGAACTTAGAAGCCATTTCTAAAGTGGAGAGTGACACAGGTCACACCCGCACAGTGGTATCTTCCTACAACCAGTTGGTAAGAATGGAGCCCCCCCCCTTTTTTGTACTTAGGTCCTGATGAATGCCCTGGACCCACTTGGGCCATTTTGGCGGAAACATGTCGACCGCTTACACCACGGTTAGGGGACAATTATTTCCCCATACACCGTCCATTGATTTTAATATCATATAGTTACCAGTCACATTAAAAACAGAATTTGATAACTATAATGATTTTTACTCTCACTCACTTTTTCACGGGCCCCCACTTAGTTTAGAAGTGCATCCCTGTCGTCAGGTGTATGCCCGCCCCCTATCAAACCAAGGTTTTAGAGGGCGAGGACTGGTCAATGATGAAGCTTGACACCATGTGGTGTGTGAGACCAGTCCGTCACATTTTGTGAGATGCCTATACTCACAAGTCAACCATAATTTCACAGTGGTCACTACACTAGGAGCACCTCTTGTTGTGGTTAACATTTATTGTTGGAGGCTGCTAGCTCCTAGAACCCCGCGCCTCTTGTTCCCTTCTCCACGCATCGTGGGGCTCATTTGTGGTTATGACTCATATAGAGATAACACACTTCTAATGCTCAATTTCACAATAGGAAGCTGCCAATCCGACCTGAACCTTGTATATAGAGGTTTTTTAATCGATTCTAGCACATTTGCACTTTAAGAACTACATGGGTCATCACCACTTTACAGGATATGTTGCACCGATTAATACTGCACCAGCACTTTATTTGAAGACTCTAGAAAGGTTTAAAATACATCAACCAGGATGGTACGACGCACTTATTACAAGTACTGATAGAGGCAGGTCATGAGGGGCATGAGCGAGTGTGGTGCAATAATGCATTACGCAAGGATGTCAATAAGCTGCACCCTCTAGATACATACACAAAAGCAAGGGAAACTATTTTTACGATATTTATTGTTTTTATAGTTTTTATTGCTTGAATATGTTTTTATGAGTGCCGATATATTTATATATATTTATATATATTTATATATGGATATTACTTGAACGCAATGAAATGACCAAAATCTAATGTAAAATGTTGCTGACCTTCAATCATGGGATGTATGCTTCAGTAACATAATCATTTCTGTGGTATTTCTTTCATGTCTATGCTGAGTCACTGCTTATTCTTGCACACGTCACTTTAAAAGGGGAAAAGACTATGGTGGCGTTGTCATGTGATCAAGGTCCGGCTGGACCGAAATGCGTTATGGCTGACAAATAAAGAAGGAACTTTTGCACCAACTTTGTGGTCCGCGCCTGCTTTCAGCTAGGACGGAGAGTTAAAACGAGCGGAGAATTTGGATATGTATATAGGTGAGCAGATCTAGAGTGTCGCTGGTGTTGAGAGTGCTCTATACAGGAGCTGCTTTCCACCTAAACTTGAGAACTACCCAGAGTTCTCTGCTTCTTTTTGCATAATTTATGCATCACTCAATGCCTGAAAGGGTATTCTTTTGACTTATACTGGGTGATCCCTTGTGTCTGGTCAAGTAACATCTCTGAAGAGCTCTAATTAAAGCGAAACACTGTGTCAGGGGTTGTTTTTACTCATTTCAGGTTGGCTTGGATGGTATTTTACCAATTCAAAGCTGTAATACTGTGCCTGGAGTGGTAAATGGCTTTTGACAATTTACAGCTCGGCATGGACAGCACTGTGCTAGTCCTATGCTTAAAGACTTTGCTGTAGAAATGGCAAAAGACTTTGTCCATTTCAATCTCAGCGTGGATGGCACTGTGCTAATCCTATGCTTAAAGACTTTGATAGAAAAGCAGACATTTGAGGTGAGCAGATCTAGAGTGTCGCTGGTGTTGAGAGTGCTCTATACAGGAGCTGCTTTCCACTTAAACTTGAGAACTACCAGAGTTCTCTGCTTCTTTTTTTGCATAATTTATGCGTCACTCTATGCCTGAAAGGGTATTCTTTTGACTTATACTGGGTGCTCCCTTGTGTCTGGACAAAGCTATACCTCTCTGAAGAGCTCTAATTAGAGTGAAACACTGTGTCAGGGGTTGTTTTTACTCATTTCAGGTTGGCTTGGATGGTATTTTACCAATTCAAAGCTGTAATACTGTGCCTGGAGTGGTAAATGGCTTTTGTCAATTTACAGCTCAGCATGGACAGCACTGTGCTAATCCTATGCTTAAAGACTTTGATAGAAAAGCAGACATTTGAGGTGAGCAGATCTAGAGTGTCGCTGGTGTTGAGAGTGCTCTATACAGGAGCTGCTTTCCACCTAAACTTGAGAACTACCCAGAGTTCTCTGCTTCTTTTTGCATATATATATATATATATATATATATATATATATATATATATATATATATATATATATATATATATATATATCTACTGGCGGTCGCCAGTAGATAGTTATAGTTAGAACCTATTTTCCATAGGAAATCCGCGACATTCTATTTGAAATAACTCTCTTGCCGGTTGAGGTATCTTCGCAAAATTTTCAAACTTTGTGGGGCGCTCCGGTCCGCTCCTACCCTGAAAGTCTCGGGGTGATTCGTCAAGCGGGGGCCGAGAAAAAAGGGGGTCCCAAAACACGTTTTCCCCATTCATTTTTCCATAGGAAACTTTAGACACGGCTACAGCTCGAACTGCTGAACGGAATTACACCAAATTTGGCAAAGAGGTAGTTCTTGGTTCAGAAAGAACCCTTTTGTTAAATGGTGTAAATCCGTTCAGTAGTTGCTGAGAAAATCAAAAGTAAAAGTACATATATATCTATGGCCGCGTCGGATTCGCGCACCCTCCCGATCACGAGCTGCATGCTAATTGGCTGTCAACACTCCAAATCAGGAAGTGTTGGCAGCCATTTTGTCCTCGGTAGAACCGAGGGACAGAAACAAGTGCGCAAAACGCACAAAGGGGCAGGGTAGAAACACCCTGACCCCCTCGGTCTGCTCAGGGGGTCCCACAAGGACCCCCTGGGCAAAAAATTTTTTTTTTTTTTTTTTTTAAATCGGCAGGATGCGCTCAGGGAGCGCGGATCCTGCCAGAAAAAAAAATCGAAGCGCGGTCTCCGCGCTTCGATGTTAGTTGGCCCCGGGTGGCCCAAGTCCCGGGGCATGGTGGGGGTTTTAATGTATGTAGGGGGCCTCTAAGGCCCCCAAGCCCCGGGGACCGCCACCCCCCGGGGCTTTATTTAAAATGATGGCGGGAGGGCTCTGAGCCCTCCCGCAGCCCCGGGGACCGCCACCTCCCCGGGGCTTCTTTTTTTTTTTTTTTAAACCTGTGTGGGGGCTCCAGCCCCCCACAAGCCCCGGGGACCGCCACCTCCCGGGGCACTAAACATTTAAATATGGGGGTCCGTTACGGACCCCAAGCCCCAGGGACCACCACCTCCCCGGGGCTGTGCACTGAATGGGAGGGGGCCGCACGGCCCCCTCCTGGAGCCCTTGATGGCCCTGGGGACCACCACCCCCAGGGCCGGCTCCTGCAGTGTCCCGGGTGCCTACCCCGGGACACTGCTGTTTGCTATGACAGGACGGGAGCCTCGCGGCTCCCGTCCTGTCATAGCAAACTTGGTTTGCATTTTGAAAGAGAGCAGGAAACCTGCTCTCTCTTTCAAAATGCAAACCAATTGCTTTCCACATGGGGAGCAGCATGTTAGGTGCTCCCCATGTGGAAAGCAATGCCGGCTTCCGCAGGAGGCGGGGAGCCGGCTGGGACTGTGGGGGATTGGGGACCCCCACAGTCTCCAACGTGAGGCCAGGCCCCGGGGATGGGGTCCCGGGGCCATAAGTGGCCCGGGAGGGGGCCGCGCAGCCCCCTCCCCAAAGTTCAATTTTTTTTTTTTTTTAAATAAGGGAAAGGCCGGCCCCGTGGATGGGGTCCCCGGGGCCTTAAATGGCCTGAGGAGGGGGCCACGCAGCCCCCTCCAAAGAAAAAAATAAAAATCGAGGCCATGCCCCGGGGATGGGGTCCCCGGGGCCAATCCAGGCCCAGGAAGGGGGCCACGCGGCCCCTTCCCCGTTTAAAAAAAAAAAATGCTCAGGCCCCGGGGGATGGGGTCCCCGGGGCCAAAGTGGGCAGGGAAGGGGGCCCCGCAGCCCCCTCCCATTAAAAAAAAAAAACGGAAAAAAACGACCGGCATCGTGCCGGAGGCCCCGCCCTCCCTGCAGTACTCTGCAAACGCGCCCCTGGCGCGTTTGCAGAGGGGAACGAATTCCCCTTGAATACTGGGGGTCCCTGGGGCCAACTAGCCCACCAGGAACCTCCAGTATGCGCCAGGGGCTGCCTTGCAGAGACGTGTACATAGGCCACGCCCCTTTTTACACCTCTCTGCAACGCAGCTCTGTGGCGCTTTTGGAGGTATATGGTGGGCTAGTTGGACTCCAGGGACCCTCAGGATTCAAGGGGACTTAATCCCACAACTTAAAACGCGCCACAGGCGCGTTTGCACAGTGGTGAAGGGAGGGCGGGGCTTCATGTGACATGTGTGCAAACAGGCCCCGTGGCGCGTTTTAAGATGGGGGATTAAATCCCCTTCAATCCTGAGGGTCCCTGGGGCCAACTAGCCCAACAGGTACATCCAGAAAGCGCCACAGAGCTGCGTTGCAGAGAGGTGTAATAAGGGTGTGGCCTCTCTACACGTCTCTGCAACGCAGCCCCTGGCGCATACTGGAGGTTCATGGTGGGCTAGTTGGCCCCTAGGGAACCTCATGATTCAAGGGGACTTAATCCCCCAACTTAAAACGCTCCACTGGGCGCGTTTGCACAGATGTCACCTCAGGCCCCGCCCCCTCCCTTCACCATTGTGCAAATATTCCTCTAAAATCTGCCTTACTACGAATTCCGATTTACTCACCTGTTATCAGGAGAGACCTCAGTGCTGCATCTTTCAGCCCAGTACTGGTCCTGAAAAGTAATTTTAACCGTACTTACCGGTAACTTGAATTTCCTTCATAGGCTAACATTGACTGGTTTCACTTGGAAATTCTTCTAAGTGTGGAGTTTTGGAACTTTAAAATATTCCTCTAAAATCAGCCGAAATACGAATTCCGATTTACTCACCTGTTATCAGGAGACACCTCAGTGCTGTATCTTTCAGCCCAGTACTGGTCCTGAAAAGTAATTTTAACCGTACTTACCAGTAACTTGAATTTCCTTCCATAGGCTAACATTGACTGGTTTCACTTGGAAATTCTTCTAAGTGTGGAGTTTTGGAACTTTAAAATATTCCTCTAAAATCAGCCGAAATACGAATTCCGATTTACTCACCTGTTATCAGGAGAGACCTCAGTGCTGTATCTTTCAGCCCAGTACTGATCCTCAAAAGTAATTTTAACCGTACTTACCAGTAACTTGAATTTCCTTCCATAGGATATCATTGCCTGCTTTTTGCTGAAAAAGTTTCTAAGTGTTGATTTTTGAAACATACAAATATTCCTCTAAAATCAGCCAAAATACGAATTCCGATTTACTCACCTGTTATAAGGAGAGACCTCAGTGCTGTATCTTTCAGCCCAGTACTGGTCCTGAAAAGTAATTTTAACCGTACTTACCAGTAACTTGAATTTCCTTCCATAGGCTAACATTGACTGGTTTCACTTGGAAATTCTTCTAAGTGTGGAGTTTTGGAACTTTAAAATATTCCTCTAAAATCAGCCGAAATACGAATTCCGATTTACTCACCTGTTATCAGGAGAGACCTCAGTGCTGCATCTTTCAGCCCAGTACTGATCCTCAAAAGTAATTTTAACCGTACTTACCAGTAACTTGAATTTCCTTCCATAGGATATCATTGCCTGCTTTTTGCTGAAAAAGTTTCCAAGTGTTGATTTTTGAAACATACAAATATTCCTCTAAAATCAGCCGAAATCCGAATTCTGATTTACTCACCTGTTATCAGGAGAGACCTCAGTGCTGCATCTTTCAGCCCAGTACTGGTCCTGAAAAGTAATTTTAACCGTACTTACCGGTAACTTGAATTTCCTTCATAGGCTAACATTGACTGGTTTCACTTGGAAATTCTTCTAAGTGTGGAGTTTTGGAACTTTAAAATATTCCTCTAAAATCAGCCGAAATACGAATTCCGATTTACTCACCTGTTATCAGGAGAGACCTCAGTGCTGCATCTTTCAGCCCAGTACTGATCCTCAAAAGTAATTTTAACCGTACTTACCAGTAACTTGAATTTCCTTCCATAGGATATCATTGCCTGCTTTTTGCTGAAAAAGTTTCTAAGTGTTGATTTTTGAAACATACAAATATTCCTCTAAAATCAGCCGAAATCTGAATTCTGATTTACTCACCTGTTATCAGGAGAGACCTCAGTGCTGCATCTTTCAGCCCAGTACTGGTCCTGAAAAGTAATTTTAACCGTACTTACCGGTAACTTGAATTTCCTTCATAGGCTAACATTGACTGGTTTCACTTGGAAATTCTTCTAAGTGTGGAGTTTTGGAACTTTATAATATTCCTCTAAAATCAACCAAAGTACGAATTCCAATTTACTCACCTGTTATCAGGAGAGAACCCAGTGCTGCATCTTTTAGCCCAACACTGACCCTGAAAAGTAATTTTAACCGTACTTACCAGTAACTTATATTTTCTTCCATAGGAATCCATTGTCTGGTTTTCAGCAGAAAAGTTTCAAAGTGTCGATTTTCACAAACTACAAATATTCCTTAAAAATCGCCTGTATGACTTAAACGCATTCTTTCAACTGTTTACAGGAGATGCACCAGTGCTGGATCCAGGATCCAACACTGAGTAAGAAAAAGTAACGATAACAGTTTTTACCTGCTAAGTGAATTTCCTTCCATAGGATAACATTGGTGATTCTATGAGAAAAAGTTTCTAAGTGTCAACTTTTAAAATACAATAATATTCCTTAAAAATCACGACTGTAACCAAAACGCTTTTACTCAACTGTTTACAGGAGATGTACCAGGACTGAATCTAGGATCCAGTCCTGTGGTTAGAAAAAGTAATCCATAAAGTAACTAATTGCATTTAACTAGAAATTCACATTGAGCTGAATGTTGCATTGTGTTTGAAAATGTGTTGCCCATTGCAACAACTGTAACTACTGTACTTAAAAGTCTATTGCCTATGTGCAAAGTATTTAAACTAAAGTAATTCATTCTGAGAAAGTATTTTTGTAATGTAATGTATAATGTAATTACAATGTAATTTAAAAAATAAAATATGTAAAAAAAAATTGTTTCTAAAAATGTAGTAAATCAGTATGAAAAAAATTAATATAACAATTAATACATTTAAAAATTGTCATTTACAAAACCTTTGAAATTCACTGAAAAACCGTAGGTTTCAGACATGTTATAGTTAGGAATTAGCATTTAAAAAACCTTTGAAATTCACTGAAAAAACCATAGGTTTCAGATATGTTATAGTTAGAAATTAGCATTTAAAAAACCTTTGAAATTCACTGAAAAAACCATAGGGTTTAGGGACAGTTATAGTTAGTTGGACATTTTACTCGTACAAAACCCGTGAAATTCCCCCGTTATAGTTAGTTCAGCTAACTATAACTCGCGCCCCGCAATGCACTGCTGATGACGTCACATATTACATCACTCATGACATGGTCAGTGACATCACTGATGACATCACTGATGACATCTCAAATGACATCACTGATGACATCATCCACGTGATAATCTGATGCAGCTCTTCACACCCTAATATAACCTTTGATACACCCAATCTAAATTACAGACTGCCATTCGCAAAACCATAGACACTCCAACACCAATAACTACATACCCACTCACTGATTCTTAGGTCTACACACACACATCCACTCACTCACCCGTACAGTCACTCATACTTATGGTCACTCAGTACAGGACTATCATATGCACTCTTACTCCTATATAGACACTCAAACACCGCCACTCATCCATAGAGGTACTCACACACCTAGTCAGTCATGCAAATAATTAAACACACTGCCATTTACTCACCTATACAGTTATACACACACCAGCTCACTTAATCATACAAATACTAGCACATTGTTACGCTCTTATATAATCACTGATACAAGCACACACTCATCCATACAGCCACTATCACAATCACTCACTCTCGCTTATAGCTATTTATATACTCCAACACACATATATACTGCCTTTCACATATGTAGTTACTCACACATGTACCACTGGGACATACATTCACTCACTAACACACTCTTACACACACTTACCCACCCATACAGTCTATCACAGATGCACTCTTGAAACCATCCACCCAGTGAATCACCCACTCACACATCTATGCACAGTCGCACACACCCCATCCACACAAACACTCAGGCACCCATACAGATACTCAGACAACAAATCAATAACTCTTATAGACACTCATGTAGCTATTCACAAACCCATGCAGCCACTTACACAGCAACAGACAGTCGGATACAGACATTCACCCAGTTTAGTCACTAACCCATGCATTCAGTAAGATACGTTAAATCACTCACTTATAGAGTCAGTCACGCACCTACTAAATCATCCATACAGACACTTACACACCCACTCATTCTTCAATACGTCTTTTCCTATATATATTAAAAATATTTAAACTTTACAGAAACACACAGTCACTGGATGATGTCATCAGTGATGTCATCAGTGATGTCATCAGTGATGTCACTGACCATGTCATGAGTGATGTAATATGTGATGTCATCAGCAGTGCATTGCGGGCGCGAGTTATAGTTAGCTGAACTAACTATAACGGGGGAATTTCACGGGTTTTGTACGAGTAAAATGTCCAACTAACTATAACTGTCCCTAAAACCTATGGTTTTTTCAGTGAATTTCAAAGGTTTTTTAAATGCTAATTTCTAACTATAACATATCTGAAACCTATGGTTTTTTCAGTGAATATATATGTTCTGTACATATACCAATATAACAAATATATATATATATATATTTGTTATATTGGTATATGTACAGAACATTAGAAAATTAAAATATAGATTATATTTTTATTTTTTTAAATAGTTTTATATTATATATATACACATTCATATATATATGTGTGTGTTTGTTTAAATAAGTTTGCATTTATATATATATGTTTTATTATTACTTAAACATTCTTAATTTACATTATATTAATGTTATATGTTCTAATATTTTATATTTACTGTTTTTAAGTATATATATATTAAAAAATTGAATTATTGTATATATTGTTTTTACATTAATGTGAATCAATATTTTTCCCAATATTTTTCTACTTACCATTATATGTATAGAAAAACAAAATTTTTGTGATCAAGATTTGTGACACAATATTTCTGCATCACGATATTTTTCGTTTCAATATTATGTCAGTGATCCTCAGAGTCACCTGTCTAGAACCATAAATGGTGGCTTATACAGAGAAAGGTCCTTACCCAAAGGGAAACACTTCGGGCCCGAAGATGATGTTGGACCGTCGGTATGACATCTGGTGCTGTGGTCCGAACGCAGCTTTATGATGTGCGGCAGTCAGAGGCAGTGGGCGGAGGTACTGACAGATGCTTCCAATGGGCTCAAGAGCCCGTCCAGCCATCGGTTGGAATTTAATACCCTACAGTGGGTCAGTGCCTGCTCAGGCATTGCCGTAGGGATTATGATGGCCCATTCCGACTACCTTTTAATGGCGGTCCGACCGCCATGATATGGCAGCCGGAATTGGACTTTGGGGGCACCCTAGCAGGGCCCCCGTCCCCCGTGGGCCTCCGCTATGGACTTGTGGTGCCCCCCCAAACATCCATGCTCCGTGTGCCACGCACCACATGGTGCTTGGCACATGGGGCATGGATGTTTGCAGACATCCATTTTTCCATTGTGGCTTGTGCTGCAGCCCTTGTCGGGCTACAGCACAAGCCGCAATGGAAAAATTATGATTCTGAACGCCTACACGGCGGTCGCATCATAATTAGGCGGGTGGGACCTCAGATAACTTGTTGGTCGGTCGCAATTCCGCTACGATGTAGGTTGGACGGTCGTCCAACCGGCATCATAATGAGACTTTTTGTTTTAACTTGCAGCGCTGGTATCCATTTCAAAATGCCATATTCCTGCCCCTTTATCCATTTCTTTGTTGCACAGCACACCAGTACTTTCTTTTGGAGGGGTTCTTGGACAACCTTTTCCATTTTTATTTCAATTAATTTTCTTTGTTTTCTAAATTTCCCTTCCTGCACTAACTGGGTTTCCTGGCTTATGTTTTCACTGGTTTTTGTTTCTGGTTTTAGTTATCTTTGGTTAGCAATTTTAGTTTATTTGGACATTTCTTTAGACTGACCTGCCTGGACGTTGATGTGGCATCTCATTCTCCTCCTGACCACGTGGCAGAGTGAGCTAACTGGGGTCATTAATGGCGGTCACTGTAAAGACGATTCCTTAAACAAAGGTAAACTGAAATTGATGCTGAACATTTTAAACGGTGGTTGTGCGTTCAAAATTCCTGTCCTCTAATATTATTCTTGTTGCTCAGCACATCCTTACTTTCCTGTGGAGGAATACCTGGACCTCCTTTCCCGTTTTGATTTAAATTAATGTTTTCTGCTTCTTACATTTCTTTCCTTATAACATGTGGGTTACCTGACCCATGTTTTTACTTTATTTTTTTCTCATTTTAGTTAACTTTAGTTAGAAGCATTCGTTTATTTGGCTACCTCTTTAACCTTATCACTGTTGGTAGGTATGAAGGCTCTTCCTCCATCCGACTGCACATTGGATTCAGTTGACTAGGGCCAATTTCAGTCTCCATTCAAAGGAATGAATTCCTTACACAAAGGTAAAATGAGATTGGTGCTGAACAAGTAATTTTAACTTAATTTTAACATGCTTCGTAATACCATATCTCTGACCCCTTATTCCTTTCTTCATATTCTGCTTCATCCTTATTTCCTGTGAAGGGGTGCCTGAACCTCCAATTCTGTTTTTATTTTAATTCATTGTTGAAACCAACACACTTGAGAATGGGAATATAAAAGTCTTTTGGAAATTAGTTGCAGGTGGTTCTCGTGTGATTGATCATAACATAGAGTCAGTAGTGGAGCCAGACAAGTGGGTTACTCATTTTGTGGCCCTCTATTGTGAGTGGGACCCAGATGAGACCAAAGCAGGGATCATGAGGGAGGACTCCACTAGGGAGACTGACAATTCAAATACCAGTGACCAGGGGAGGCAAAGATGGTTAGGGCGTCTACAACCTTCTCAATTATGGAAACAGCACAAGCACTTAAGTTAATGAAGAAAGAAAAGGCTCCTAGATTGGATGGCATCCCTGGTGATCTATATTTATCACACCCTGAAGTGTGGGTCCCTTATCTTAACGCCCTGAGTAATGCTATTATGAAAGGTGAGGATATGCCCTTCAAGGCGTGGTACCGCTATCATCCCAATATATAAAAATTGTAGCAAAGATTTGCCTTTCAGTTATAGGCCTATTAGCCTACTAGATAATAACCAAGAAATCTTTTCTAGGCAGGTTTTGGCAAGGCTTCAATCATGGATATTTGATAATCGTATCCTTGAGGACACACAGGCAGGCTTTAGGAAAAGGGTAAGCACCATCGACCAAGTGTTCCGCTTCAAGGTTATATGCTGGAAGTATGTAACCTTGAAAAAGGATCACTTGTATGTTGCCTTCCTTGATTTGAGGTCAGCATTTGAACCTTTGGTTGGTGTTGGATGCTTATGGAACCCCGGAGGATCTTCTTTGAATTCTAAGAGCCCTCCACAACCATTCCTTATGCACAGGTGAGATGGAATGTGGGAGGTTATATGAAGGATACGATCTCTATACACCGAGGAGTAAAGCAAGGATTCATACTTTCACCTACAGTCTTTAAATTAACGGGGTAGTAAAATGACTATGAGAATGCAAGCTTGATGCACTCAAGTCTGCAGGAACAACTGTGACAATTCTAATGTTTGCTGATGACACCCTCCTTATTTCAAGAACCCTCATGGGCCTGCAGGTGGAATTGGATTCCTCTGCCACTTTTTGTAAGAATACGGGCCTAGAGCTAAATCAAAGTATATGGCAATATATCCACACCAGTCTTTTAGAGGCAGAATGACCATTGAGGGTGCCCTGATAGAACAGGTCAAACATTTTGACTATCTTGAAGTAAGGCTGACAGAAACTCAGACCTGGGGGAGGGGGCGCAAATGGAAAAGTGAAAATCTGTCCTTAACCAGAGAGCGCTGCCAATTATAAGGATATACAAAGCCCCTTTGGGAGTTGTGGTGTACCTGCCCATAATATATATAGAGCTGTGGTGGGGTATGCTGATGCAACTGTTCTTACTCTAATTGAGATTACATTTATTTGGAGACTTTTTAATTTACCTGTGAGCACTTCCCTTATGCCTCTGAGGTCGGATTTTGCATTAAACTGCATACACATGGTAGCCTCCCTAAAACCATTGACTTACTGGGTGAGACTTTGGTCGACACCGAAGTTGACTCCCTGCAGGGACTCACTAGCCGAACTAAGGGGCTGATTATGATGGCGGGCGGAAAAGCATTCCGACCGCCTTGCTAGCGGGAAATTTCCGCCCGCAGGTACCGCGGCAAAACCGCCGGCCAGATTAGGATGCACCGCCAGAAACTCTCTACCGCGGCGGTCGGATTCCAGGATTCAGTGCCAGAAAAGCTGAAAATCCGTCCGCGGCGGTCGGATTTGCTGCGGAAAGACCAAAGACCGCCCTTTCCCCAGCGGTCTGGAACACATGGAGCTATCCGCAGTATTGCCACCGCCATCCTCGAATGACCGGATTCTCCGCAGCGGTGTGGTGGGCTGTTTGAGGCATCGTGATTTGACCGGAGGTCGTGATCGCATTCCGCACGGAGTACCTCTCCTTTGGCTCCGTCCGCTACAGGTGCGGACGGAGATTTTCGGCGGAACACCGCAGCGGACGGGAAATGGGCTATCTATGCCCATCATAATACGGTGGACGCAAAGACCGCCGATGGAGTGCGGAAAAGGACATTTTACGCCACCGCCAGCACGGCGGATGTGCCTCCGCCCGCCATCGTAATCAGCCCCTAATTGCATGTGACCAGCAAGTTTGCACCCCATGGTTAAAATATATTAAGAAACAATGCGAAATGGTAAAGATGGAAGAATGATGGAACGCTCCAGCGGCAATCACGAAAGGTTTTACACAGAAATTTAAAAGAGCATATTTGGGAAATAGCTATTGAAGCAATTTGGCACAAATGTGAAGTTAGCACTTTAACAGGGCGGTTTCTGAATCATAAATGTTTGCCAAACTTTGAACAATATCTGTACAGAATTGTTCCCCTGCAAGCAAAACGATTGTATGCACAGTTCAGATGTGGTGCCTTACCCTTAAGATATTGTTTTCTTCTAAATGGGATAAATCAGGTGGCTCCCCGTCACATTGCCCATATTACCTTCAATTGAAAGAAACGGAAGGCCGCTTCTTCTTTTATTGCCCTAGACATTTGTCCCCTTGCAAGAATTGGATCATTGCAGTATATAAGCTGTTGGGCGTGAGGCACTATTGGGAGGCTCTAAGATTACTGAAAAGTAAAGCGAAAGGGATCTACGTGGATAATCTTATAACTCCATATAATATAAGGTGACAGACTTGTGAAAAATTTACAGCAATAGGATGAAATGGTACTAGTTATACTGCTGCTGTTATGTTCTTTAAACTCTGGTGCTAGGGATTTTTACACATTAATTACGATTTTATCTGAATTCATTTTACTACATATATATTATAGCTGAGCATTTTATATGTTTTAGATTTTAACTGTACAGTCGTATATTTATCGTTCATGACTGGTTGACTAGTTGTTTTATCTACGTGAAAATTGTATTGCTTTTAAAGACTTCTAAGCCAAAATAAAGTATAATCTACATTTTCTTTGCTTCTTAAATTAGTTTCCTTATAAAAACTGGGTTGCCTGGCCCATGTTTTGGCTTTGTTAGTTTAGTTTATTTGGCCACTTCTTGAGCCCTGCCTAGTGCTTGGCCCATCTACCTCATTCCAACCATGTGGCAGAGTCAGCTGAGTAGGTCCATATACAGCTCGTCTGGTGAGCATGGGCGTGAGGGGCGGTGCACCCCATCTCAATAATGAGGGAGAGTAGGAACACACGAGCAGCTTCTGCTATACTGTATAAACCAAGCTTGATTTTTTTTTTTTTTTTTTTAAGGGGGCGGAGGAGAAGCTGTCCATTTGCCGGGTGAGACTTTCACTCGTTGTTGAGGCACAGACCAGCATAGTGATGGCAGGGTGGTGGGTGTGGCCATATGTAGTGGAGCTGCTGCTGTCTGCCATGGGGCATTGATTGGTGTGGCCCACTGCAGAGTCGTCAGCACAGTGCCATAGCTATCACTGGCAGGGGGCAGGACTTGCCTATGAAGTTGAGGTGGGAGTGGGGGTGGTATTGGGCTAGATGTGAACATTGGGCTCCAAGCTAATTTTTGCTTGATTAAAAGTTAAAGTTGCAAGGGACTATGGAGGATTCCGGTAGGGAGCAGACAAACTAAACTTTACTTACCGACTTCATGGAGTGTAACGTTCTTTTAATTGCTTTGTGCAGTGAGTTCTCTTGTCGTGCCTGCTCCTGCTTTGTTTCTTTTACTTGTGGCTGGTCACCTACAGGCTGCGGAAAAAAAGTCTTAAGTTACTGCCATGGCAACACCAGGCTATTCACAATGCATGCAAGAATTAGCCCATGTCTACTGCAGGACATGTCTCATGCTGTGTTCTTCCCCACTGTTGTTCCCCGCTGTGTTCTTCCTGGCCCAGGGATGCGCTAATATAGTTCTTTGCAGACCCTGTAGTCAGTTTTATCTTCACATTTTTTCTTTGTCGATGTCCTGCTGACCTCACCACACTGTGCCCATTATAGGGTATTTATTATACCTCCGTAAAAGATATCAGCAGAGCTCCTCCTTCCTAGTGAGGGGATTGTAGCCCGCATCGTGACTAGGCATCATGGTGCAAAGAGGTTCCCGATGATGAAGCATGCCACCTTCGGTGGGTGAGGGAAATCGTTTTTGGAAAGAAATATTTCATTAGAGCTAGGTCTTTCTCTCTTTTTTCTTTTCCTCCTCCTGCTCCTGCTCCTTCCATTTCTGCTTCTATTATAGACCCAAGAGTTTTTTTGTGCTTCACACTTCCCCACTGATAGACATTAGGCCTCCTAATTCCTAACACAGAATCTTTTTGCCCTTTTACCATGAAGGGAGGAGTGATTGCTCTTTGGTCGGCTCTAGAAAGTTTAAACTGCCCTTTTGAAGTGAGCTGCTACAGTTTGTAATGTTCTGTTTACTGCAGGCCATATTTTGTGAATTTATGGAATGCACATCTTTAAAATATGCCTCGGTCTGAGCCCTAAGGTTACCCCAACCGAGGGTCTTACTCTCAGCTCCTGAAATAGACAAGCTCTTCTGTTTCTTGGAGAAAGAGGGCAAACAATGCGCTGGGTGCATCTCAGATCCTGAGACGCTGTGGAGTGTGCTGTGTACTTAGCTTTTGTTTCTGGTCCAGGCATGTTACAGTCATACAGTATTATCATGCTGTCTGTTTCTCCAAGCCTGATCTGCTTCGGTCAGCCTTTGTGTCACCACCCGGCTTCACCTGAAGGGAAGGAAGGTCAGTATAAAGAACTCAATGCTTTTTTATATAGACATACATGTTATAGTTGCTTATTTGCCACTCCCTGTTGGAAGTTGCATTTGAGGCACGCTTTTCCACCGAAGATCTACCTGGCCTTTAAATAATGTCTGACACTAAAAGTACTCTCATTTTATGTTAATCTAATCTTCATTTTAATCCATGACACTGCTCCTATTTAAGCAGACAAGCACCATCCTACATATCACTGGACAGATGCTGCTTCTAAGCTCTATAAATAACTAATGTTACTAACAATTTAATGACAATTTCTGCTAGCCTTCATGGAAACTGAACCTTTGAACTTCAGTTCTAGTGTTAACTTACTGAGCCTTACCAATGGTGTGTACTATTTTGTTCTAGTTTTCTTTGGACTAGAGGTGTAGGCTAAATATCAGCATTGTGTTTTTGGTCGAACACCAGTGTTGTCTGACACCTAAATAAACTGAGCAAAAAAATAGACTCTTACAATATGATCAAGCTCACTTTTACAGTAATATAGCTCTAAATAGCACGTTAGTGTAAATTTGTGCCATATAACTATGTCCCTGGCCTGGTGTTTCTGGGCAACATTTGCTACGGTGTAGTCACCATTCATTTCCCAAAAGTTTTACAACCCGAGTCAAAACATTGAGCTTATTGAACCCAGGGGCGTTCCTGGCTATCCGGACAACAAATGCTTTCTATTTTTAAGAGAGATATATGCTACTGGATGAGGTGTCATAATGCAAGAAATGCATGCAAACATTTCTGGGGCCAGATGTCATAGGAGTGCTAGTGGCTGCCAGGAGAGTAAATGAGGAAGGTGATTGTGAAAAATAGGGGGAACTGAAAGGATAGTGAGAAAAGGAGAAGAAAACAAACTAGAGTTCCTGTGGAAGGAAGTTAGATCAAAAGTTAGAAAGGAAAACATTGAAAGGAAGAGATATGAGATTAGTTCAAAGGAAGAGGTATAAAATATAAATGATAGAAGAGTGGAAACTGGTAAGGTGGAGATTGAGGACAGATTTAGAAGAAAGAACACAAGAGAATAAACAATCGCAAATGGGCTGAGATGAAGGTGAGGAGGGAGGAGAGCAGAAAGCTGCAGGATTCCTGGGAGCATGTGACAGAGTTACCCTTTCACCAGTGTCATGCCTGTTTATTTGGCAAAATGTGGTATTAAAATGTAACATTTTATCCTCTATTTTAAAAAAGAATTTTGCAGGGGGAGAAAGCCCGTGATCTATCCTTACAGGATTTAGTCTCCCTTGCTTCACTTGTTCGATCTATGGAAATTCAGGCAGGTTTTTGCGCAATTTCACCAGCCGCCACTGGCCATATATGGTGGGCGCTGCACAGACGTGCAATGGACACACTGTTAGAATGCTGGTGCAGCAAAGGCAAGGGCACCTGTGCCTGACTACCCCCATTCGTTCCGTTTTTATGCTGATTCCTATGTTCAGGAGAAGAACTGACAAGCATCTTTTCTCCTTACTATAATTTAGAGGAAACTGCCCCCATTGCCTTAAAGCATGCAATTTGCAACATTATAGTTCTTTAAAAAAACCATCCTGCTGTTTTTAAAAGAGATTTATCTGATGATTTACTAGAAGCCCACTCTGTGGTAATAAGTAGAGATAAGTTATGGCTTTATTTCTAAACCGGGGCATTCACCTGCTAGACATCATGAAATGCTGGTGGTCAGAGAATTGTATCTTTCTCATGGAGGAAATACTTCCCAAAAACTATAAACATATCATATCAGATAGAGAAGTGTGGAAGTGCAATTTTGCATTTGCATAATTAAACGCATTTATTAACAAAATTGAGATTTACATTGCTAAATAACGTGCATATTAATCACATAATTTGTAGTAGGTGACTACATTTAACCTGAGTTAACATGATATGTAACTTAAGTTAGCTTCAGTTCTGTCTTGAATGTCAATCTTTACACTTTAAGGTGGAGAGGCCTGCCCATTTAGTTCTCGTTTGTTTTGCAGCTTATGTGTTTTTCCATTTCAGACGATGTGCTTTTTCCCAGACACCTGTTGCTAGCTAGTGAATAGTTTATTGTTATGTATTAGATGACTGATAGGGAGATTCTCAACAACAGAAGAAGAAAAAGGGACTCCTGGGAGCTCACTGTATCCAGCAGCCTGTCTGGAGTAATAATTCAAGGTCATAGCTATGCATGGACCACTGTGTTGTCCTGGGAAAGAGGGAAGTTTACCTGCTCCCAGAGTTTAGAGTAATATGATTGGCTCCTGAGAGTGAGAACAAGCTGTAATGTTGCAAATCAGTGCTTTGTTGAATAATAATATTGTGTGTTCCTTAGACTAGTGAGGAGATGCCTGCTGACTTCGAACTTAGAAGACCCTTCTGACCTCTGCTGATCTCCACTTCCCCAGTGCAAGGGCTTAATGCCTAAGCCTTCATATTCTCTCATCAGAGACTTTTATTTGGTTTTCTGAAGCTGACATCTTTTCTTATTCGCTTAACTTAATGCCCCTTCCTGAACTATACCTGTTTAACTTAGACTAGGGGTTTCCTTTAGAGAACACACTTGTTGCACATTTTGCATTCTTCGTGTAATTCTTATTAATGTTAAATTTTTCATCAACTTGAATTATCACCTCCTGGATCATTTAAACTTGTAACAATAATGCTTAAAACTGAATACTCACCAAATGAATAACTTTGATTTGTTACTGAACCTTTTACAAACCATTCTAATCTCTTGTTTCCTGTAGATAACATTGATCTTCACTGTTTGTGGAATTGTATGTAAATGATTGCTCCTAACACTCTCTTCACATCAACAAGAAAAGGTCCATACGACTAGTGTCAGGGTTTGTATAGTGATTATACCCAATGTTTGAGATTTAAGAATTCCCGCTCCATCAGAAGACAGGAAAGGCCCACAATTTTGGTCACCAATCTGCACATCGTGATTATCTAACTATAATTCTTGGGGCTTCAGTTCAGTCTTCTATACCACCCCTCAACACCCCTGGTCCCTTCTTCAAACACCTTGAGATTGTGTCTTTAAATTCACAACTCATTTCAATGAAATGACCATCCTGTGTGATTTTAAGGTGTGGGATAAGGACCACATTCCCAACAGTATAAGGCCTTATCTAACTCTGTGGAGTATTTTGATCTAAAATAGGCTGTCTTTGGATATTTGCACATTGCCTGCCATACTAGTGATTTCATCTTTTCAGTCATCTGAAATGATTGACTCCCCTATTCTCATCACATAATCAGATCGCTTTTTAATTCTTTTTATTTTAGATATTTAAAACTGGTTCAAAAATTGAAATCTGATAAACCATCCATGGTTTAAATCTTGCTCTTGGAACAAGCTGGCTGGATATGCTAGAATGAATACAAAACTGTAAAGTCGTATTTCCAAATGTCTTCTACCTCCACGCTTCTTCACTCCTATGAAGGCAAAATGGCTAAATCCTTAAATAAACAGATTCCCATGGACAACAAAACCATAAACCAGAATTTTCTCACTTCAAAATGGTCCCACTCTTAAAGAGCAGAAGGCATATTTGAACAAACTAGACAATCAGTGGAGACTTATAACCAGAAGTCTAGGTTAATTTGTCATCAGCAGCTACCTAATACAGCCAATTTATGAGAGCAGCCAAAAGATTTTTTGCTTTAAAATGACTGTCCTCTGAGTGCTAGTCTAAAGGGCTATGTAACTCTTTTAAAACTATTCATACTCTAACAGTACCTGGCCAATACATGTGCAACATTAACAGAGGTGGTTCTTTCATTGGAACTTTTTCAGAGATTCTCAAAATATTTTATGATGAAATCAGTATCATTAGAGGTAAAGGGCCTGATTATGACTTTGGTGGTGTGGGAGCAGGCCTTCACGCCACCAGCCTGCTACCACACCACCAAAGCCGACCAGCGACCCGCACGCCCAGATTATGAGTTCGGGCGGTTCTCTGGAGGTCTGACCACAGTATTTGTAATTCTGCGGTCGGACCGCTGGTGCAGCAGTCCCCGACCGCCACCACACCTCCACCAAGGGTTCATAATCAGGCCCAAAATCAGTAATGACCCAATACAAACATTGTTTCAAAAATATTGTGAGACACAAATATCGTGTCAAAAATATTGTGATGTCAAAAGTATCATGGGACGGAATATAGAAGATAAGTATATCTTTTTATACGTTTTTTCTATCGTTCTTTTAATATAATTTTACATGTTATAACTTTTATTTATTTAGTTGAGACTTATTAGTGTTTGTGTTACAAGTTGTTATTATTTTAATGTTAAGGATGTTTAATTATTTTAAGCATTTTTTATTTTAAAATATATTTTACGTTTTTTTATTATGTGTCTTTCTGGGGTTGTTGGGGTATGAAGAAGGAAGTTTTTAAAATATTTATTCTATAATTGATTATGAAAAATATGTTTTTATAGGTTTTAATTTGAAACCATGTTATGCATGGAAAACAGTGCGCTTCCCAACATTGTTGGCATTGGAGGGCGCAACACGGGCACCAGCCACATTACACATGTTTTTTGCGCCCTACAGCCATACTTTTGGGCTCATTACCAGCCTTTCCGCTGAGTTTTTCATGGCAGTGTCACTGCCATGATACGGTAGGCAGAAAGGCAGATCATAATGTGGTTGGCGGTGCAGGAGCAGGGACCGCCTCCATTGTCTGCTTCTGCCTCTCCCGCCGCAGTAGAAGGAATAGTGGAGTAGGCGGTCCCCCTGCCATTCTCATAAACCGGCGGCCGAACAGCCAGGAATGCGAGCGGTCAGACCGCCAGAAAGCCACGGCGGTTCACAGACCACCAGGGTAGTAATCAGGCCCCTAACATATGATTTTAAAATATATGATAATTTTTTACTTTTTAATTGTTAATTATATAATTGTTTTTAAGAATTTGAGCATTAATTATATTTTGCTTACAATTAGTTATTATTTTTAAAAATAATGTGTATTGTTATTTTGTTTTACTAATTTAATTTGTTTTTGTGGTTGTTGGAATCTTAGGGTCATAGGGTAGGAAGTATTTCAAATCTATTTCTAAAATTGCGTGATCTCATTTTTAATATATTTATTTTTAGAACTTTATATGGTAAAGCCATGTTTTTGTTTTTAATGATTTATAAAACATTTATAATGCTAAATATACATTTTTATATTCTAATTGAAATATATTTTAAGTTTATTTATTTTATGTACATGTAAATTAGTTTGCATAAATTTAGGATAGGGAAATGAAATCTGAGCTTTAAAAAGTTTAAAATGTTCTATATTTTTGCTTAAGCTGGAGTGGAAATAGTTAATATCCCTCCAAAGTCAAACACTTTCTCTACTGTTGCTTGGGTGGGGGTGGGAACAGTAAATGTGACCACTTCAAAGTCCACTTTCCCTACTGTTGCTTTGGAGCAGGAGTAGTACATTCCAAGTCCAACATATTCTGCAGTGTTGGTCAATTTGTAGTCAGAATATTGCATTTGACCCATCCAAATCTATTTTTTATCTGATTTTTTCTTCAATTATTTAAATTTTTTGGTTTAATTTTAAAAGTGAATTTAATGTAAACTTGTTTGATTATTTAGTTTTTGAAGTTTTTTTAAAGAATGTTTTGATTTTAATGCTGTTATTGTAAATATTGTACTTTTTAATATTGAGTGTACTTAGAATTGTTATTAGTATTTTTATTAACTATGTTTACATTTAATTTAAAATAAATATTATGTTTAATTTTTGCAAATATTTTATTGCATGAATTTGTATTTTATGACCGTAAGTTATATATATTTTTTAGCTTTTTATAGGTATCTTTTTTAATTGTTATGGTATGTTTAAAGTTAATGTATGTTTTGAAATTACTATTGTGTATAACTGTTAAAATTTGATATATTTAACTATTCTGTGGCAAAGTTGTGGTCTTCTATATTTTTTTTGACAATATTTTTAATTTTACATACAAAGTAGGTAAAGTCATTATTTGTGTCTTTGATATTTTTTGGCTATATTTTTGCTTCTAATATTTTTTGGGGTGATATTTCGTTATACAGTTTACCCAACAGGTGAAGATAGAATGATGTCACCTTCTGTACCAGGCCTTTAGGTTCTTTGAATAAGTTCAGTGGTTTTCCTTTTCTGGGGTAAAATAATCTGCTGGCTAAATGTAATTCATCAGGTTCACCGCTTGATATCTGTTATAATATGGTATTAAAAAGCTAATTCCATCTAATAGCTCTTCGTTTTAAAATATTGCTAATGCTTCTCATATTGCCAAATTCCTTCTTCTGGATTGCAACACTGCTATCATCAAATCCCCTTTTAAGAAACCTCCATTTGAACCATTTAACTGACTAATTTTAGGTCAATAACCTTGGTTCCTTTTGTTGATAAAACCATAGAACGTTTCGTGATATATCAAGTTCAGTCTTTTGTTGAGGACAATTCCATCTTGGATTTTTGCCAGTCTTGCTTCAGACCTGTGTTTAACTCTGAGATGGTGGTCATCTTAGTGTTAGATGATCTGAGACTGATTGTTGACATGGGTGGTGTTAGGTTCTTGATATTATCTGACCTATTGGAGCCATTTGACACAGTAGAATATCATTTTCTACTCATCTGTCTTACTGAGACATCTAATGAGGGCACTGTTCACACTGTCCACTCTTCACAGTCCTTTTTGACCCACTGCACCCAGCTGGTCCGGTTGGGCCCATTCGCTTCTATAGCAAAATATGTGCGTTGGTGCATTCACCAAGAATCTTCCTTGCCCTGCCCCTTCCCCCCCACACTTTTTAATATCTAACTGTGTTCCTTAGCATATTTTTTTAACATAAAGTAAACATCATCTTTTTCATGAACGCTGCCAATATTCAGCTTCTGCTGAGCAATGGTGGCAAACATTCTATCAAACCTGAGCCATAACTAGAGGCCATAGGCTTCACACGCCACTGGATGAATTGTCAAACTTAATCCCTATAAAACAGAAGTTCTACTTACCCGTAATTCACCCGGTTTTAGGTACTTAACCATTGGCATTGGTCCATGGACCCTCTTCCCTCTTCTTCAACTACAGAAAGAAATCTTGACCTGAAATTTGAAGCTGGTCTGACTTTAAGACCACTGGTGGCCAGAATATCAAACTCACGCTTCTTTCATTTAATGACAGAGCAAAGTAGCTTCCTTTTTGTCCTTGTCTCGTAGGATGCTGTTTACCAATGCCTTCATACATTTACTCACTGATTTTTGTAATACTATTTTAGACTAAGACAAAAAAATCTGGATTGCAGGTCCGAAATGCCACGGCCAGGATCTCCATTAACTACTGAAAGTTTGATTAAATTTCCACGAAATGTGTCAACTTAATTGGCGCTTTATTCAGGACAAAAACAGTTTTAAAATTCTATGCACCACGCACAGAGGGGCCGATTCCGATCTCGGCCGGTAGTGCTCCGAATCAGATTCGGATTCACCGGATCCGATTCGGAGCCCTGTTTCCCGACCGAATCGGATGCGGGTCCGGCCGAGCGAGTACGATGCAAGCACCCGCGAAATCGTCGACCGACTCGAACGCGGCTTCAACACGCTCCGACCGACTCGCAGGGACACGACTCGCACCGCGCTATGGAGACGTTCCCGGCCGGGTGAAGCACGATGCGCGCCGCGAGCAGTCCGATCGACTCGCGCCATCCGGCTCGACAAAGCTGTCGGAGCCGGACTTTGGGGGTCCGCGTCGGACCCCCTGTACGCGTAGGCACGCGAGTCGCGATGCGCATGGACGTGTACACGCTGTAGGGGGCGCCCTTGTCCGCCTCGCACCCATTGAGTCAATGGGAGCCCGCGTACGCATTGTACGACAGGCTCCCATTGACTTCAATGGGAGTCCGACCGAATCGAGTCCGATTGCATGCGAACGCATCGTACTCGTTCGGTTGGACTGCTAGGGTCCGATTCGGTCGGAATTCTCTCCGGGTCCGGCTCGGTCGGAGAGAATTCCGGCCCGAATCGGAATCGGCCCCAGAATGTTTTAAAAATAAAAATTAATCAAACATTTTGGTTCAACTCCTTTGCAAATTTCTCCCTGCATCTAAACTGAGATTATCTTCTATTTTTTTTATTACGCGATTCAGACTGATCAGAGTTGGTGAATCTGCCTAACAAGTGCTGGATGCTAAGCTGTGGAACAATCTCCCCCTTTCTTAAAGGAATGTTTAACAGCTTAATTCCTTTAGAAAACAACTGGTTGCTTGATGCTGTCCCATAATCTTTCTCAGTCTATGTTTCCCTTTGACTCCCTCTATAATGGCAAGAGCCCTCACTTGTGGCACTCTATGAATATCTTACCAGATACATAGAGCAGATTTTTAAAACTATTTTATTAGATTTTCACTCTTTGTTACATTGTATAAACAAGTTACTTGAGATCAACATGTACTATTGCATGGCAAACTTTACCAAGTGAATTTTCCATCAGATAGATAGTTCATAAGAATAACTCTGAGTAATTCCTATAATCTAAGGGGCATATTTACGTTTCCTGGCGCATCCCTGCATATCAGCAGGGATGCGACAGGGAAAATGCATCACGCAAGCTTACCCTTGCGCCACGTCCGATGCGCCGCATTTACAATGCAGCGCATCGTGGCGCAGGATAAGCAGATGCGTGACGCATCTAGCCGGGCGGAAGGTTGGCGCAGTGCTGAAGCTGTGTCGCAAGCGCGACGCAACTCCAGCACTGTTCCAACCTTCCCTATCCCTAACATGGTGCGTCAATCCTTACGCCTGCTTGAAGCAGGCGTAAGGATGTGACGCACCAGCGGCTCAGAAAAGTGACTGCGTGAAATCTTGTAGATTTCACTACGTCACTTTCCTCGAGGCGTTCCTGCGCCCGGAACGCCCCCTGCGCCGGTACGCCCACATGAAACCTGACGCAGGTTTCATGTGGCGCAGGGGTTTACTACGTGGACGCATCTCCCTAGATGCGTCACGTTGTAAATATAGCGCAACGCGGCGCATGGTTATGCGTCGCCGCTGCGTCACATGTGTGACGCAACGGCGGCGCAAAAGTGGCGCAAGGGGCTTTTAAATATGCCCCTAAGTTTCCAACCATCTGCAGATTCCTCCTTAACTACTTTAAAATTCTGTTCATGGATGAGGTGGAGAGGCCAAAAAAACAAGACCTAAGCCCCCACACTACCGCTGTAGTGAAATGCAATAACGATTGTATGCAACCTATGGCCTTGACAGTCAATAACATCTCCAGAATCATCATGGGATTAGCGAGCCCAAATCAATGTCCAATAACTGGAAAGCACTGGAAGCAATGTGGGTGAAAAGTAATTTCTGAAATGTACTTACGGTATGGTTTGTTAACAGTCTAACAAAGAATGCATGTGGTACAGGACCAAGAGAAATAGGGCATTTTGGACAAGATACTGGAAATGGTATCAATGCTGGAGAAACACAAAGAGATAAAGAGTCACTTTTGATGTTCTCTCCTTGAACGTTAGCAGAATGTACTCAACTAATACAAGTTAGTAGAATCTTTGACTGTCTAGATGATTTTATGCAAGCTAAATTGTGCAAGGTACATCAACGAGATCCCAGTAACATTTGAGGCATAATTAATGCCTTAATAATAACAAGCAGAATTCCAACACACTTGAAGTCTACAACAGTATGTCCCTTTTTATTTAAACAGTATTAGACCTAGACATTCCTACAAACTACCAGTCTATCTCTCAACTGTCTTTGTTTTACAAGCAATTATGTGAATTTGTATAGGCCAATAATATTCTACTGCACTTACTGATGGCAGTCTGACACAAAAAGATGCTGTCTGCCTATTTTTGTAGAAAGCACATCAATTTAACATTTAAATACACATTTAAACAATACTTTTTGAGCATCCAGGCCATTCGTACTGCTTTGGGTGGCCTGGAATTGTCTAAACTGTCACATTTATAGGTGTGTGACCGTTTATACCAGCATGCAGCAATGATGTCAGTTCCAGTCGATAGTACAACTTTACAGATTAAGCACTGATAATCACAACTGCAAAGCCAAATTGCCTAGACATTTTGACTAAGGGAATTTCACAGCACTGATTCTGTTGGATTTATTGACGTCATTTGACTTCGTTGCTCGCTCGGTTCTCTGAAAATGAATTTTGATTCCAATTGGTTTAGCTTTCGGACTCTGCCTCCATCCCGTTCTGTTTTATATATCATGTCAATGCCATAATATTTCATTGTTAGCATATGATGTCATGGATCATCATATAGGGCCCTATTGCAATGTCACTCGGTGAGCCTCCAACCGCTCGTCAGAGGCTCACCGACCGACATCGTAGGATAAAAGTCTGACCGCCTAATTACAATGTAGGCAGTCGGAGTTTAAACCAGCCGGTCAGACCGACTGGCTTCCGACAGGCTCAAGGAGCCCATCGGCCAGTCGGAGGACACACATAAATCCCCTATGGACGGCGTTTCTGCTGTGGGGATTATGATGTCACTTTCCGACAGGCTTTTCATGTCCGACTTTACTGACACGAAAAGCCTGTTGGAAAGCGACTTTAGGGGCCCCTAGCAAGCCCCACATGCCTCAGCGGCCTCTGGTTGGGGGCCTGGCGGACACCTATGGCGCCCCCCTGTTAATCCGAGAGGTGCCTGCCATGCGGTGCAGGGATTAACTGAAACTCCCATTTCTCTAGGGGAGCTTGGGATCGCACAATGTGTGGTTGCATGGTAATTGCGGGGTCGGGACCGCCGACCAAAGGTCGGTCGGTCCCGAGACCCCAGCGATGTCGGCCAGAGTCAACTCCGACCGACATCATAATGAGCCCCATAATGTTTGGTGATCGCATAGGTGATCTCTCGATTTTGGCCTCCTCATATATGTTTCAGGATCCTCTTTTTTAGACCGCAGGTGCTGCGAACATATCTTAAACCACATACACATTCCAAAATGTAGACTACAAATTGTGAATCACATTTGATGCTGTTAATCCGATTTTCTTTGTCTTTGAAATTCCTTGTCTTCTTATCAATTTTACAAGTGCTGCATGTGGTACCCTTTGTGAAGCCCATCCTTTACTTATCAAGCAGATTTTGGCCAGTTTTCTCATAATAATGGCTTCTAACCAAAATATCTTTGAAGGACTGTGCTCTCCTGAGGGTAATAATTGGTCTTGATCCTAGTAAGTGACCAATATTTGGATTCTGATTGATGATATGCCAATATTTACTGAAGATCTTTCTGTTTTCTTCATTTCTATGCTGTGTGTAAGAATCATATTTGTTGCATTCGTATTTGTCCTTTTATCCTTTTTTTCTTGATTAGATAAAAGGGTCAACCTGGGCTTTTGTTTGGCTCATTTAAAGCCTCTCTTAATACCTCCCCAATGGTAGCCTCCTCTCCTGAATCTTCGTACAACCTCCTCATTGTGTTCTAACAAATCTTTTTCATTGAAACACTTAAATTTCATGGATAACAGCTCAACATACAATATGGGGTGAAAATGTGTGCTGTGTAAAATACTGTTGGTGACAGCTGGCTTCCTGGAAATTCTGGTTTTGATCATTGCTGATGCACACTGATATGTCCAAAACTTTTACTTGTCTGGTGCTTGTAGTACAGTACATGTAAATCTAAAACCATAGTCCCTTCAATTCAGATCATTGAAATATGTCATGAACTCTTCATGTGTGCTGTACCAGATGACAAACAAGTCGTCTATATATATTACCCACAGGATTATGTGTTCCAGATATTTTTCATTTGCCCCACCCCCAGCTACATCTTTTTCTTACCACTCAATGGTAAGATACAAGTAGCTTGGGGAAAATGAAATTCACATGGCAGTACTTCATTGTTAGTATAGTTCATGATTGAATATGAATGCATTGTTGGTATGGCATATCTCCATCATGCTTAACCGTATATGGGAATGTTGTACCATTCCTATGTTTCTTTGTTATAAATAGTATTCACATGCCTTAATTCCTATATCATGATTTATTGGTGATATTATAGAAGATACAGGCAATGTTTGGGCTTTGTTTAGCTTCATAGATATGGAGCATTGACTGAATGATTTATTAAGCTCACTGGGGCATGATTTATAATGAAGTCTGTGAGTCTGTAATTTACTAATATCAAAAAGATTAGCTTTGTTAGATGGCTGGTGAATTGATTATTTTGCCATATCATACTATGAATGGATTGTAATGTATTATTTTATTTGAACTTTGTGGGACAGTATTTCTTCAATGTTAGTTGCACATTGTATAAAACATCTTTCAATAGGGCGGCATGCATCGTGAACAAGGCTATTGCATAGCCCAAACACGTTGATTCCGCAGCTGAGGAATGAACCACACTTTAAAATCTTTAAAATGCTCTACAAGTGCCAGTCTCTTCCTGTATCTTGAGTAAAAAGTGTGGTGGAACACACATACATATATACACACACACATATATATATATATATTACCTACTGGTGGTCGCCAGTAGGTCGTTACAGTTAGGACCTTGTTTCTATTCAAAAAGCATTTTTTCTTTTGCCAATATCTTTGGCGCCGTTTGACAAATCTTCGCGAATTTTTCAAAACTAATGGTTCACTCAGGTCAGCTCCTGTCCTGAAAGTTTCGGGGTCGTTCATCGAGTGGACGCCGAGAAAAACGGCTGAACGGAATTACACCAAATTTGGCAAAACGGTAGCTCTTGGTTCAGAAAGTGTGCTTTTTTTTAAATGGTGTAAATCCGTTCAGTAGTTCCTGAGAAATTCCCACCCAAAAAATATTGATATCTGGTGACCGAGAAGGATTCACGAACCCTCGCGAGCACGAGCTTCATTTTTGATTGGCTGTCAACACTCCAAACCAGGAAGTGTTGGCAGCCATCTTGTGACTCGGTAAAACTGCGGGGTCTGTGGGGGACCCCAGAGCCCCAAGGACTGCCACCTCCCTGGGGCTTCATCAATAATTTGCAGGGGCACGCAGCCCCCCCGCAGCCCTGGGGACTGCCACCTCCCTGGGGCTTTATTTATTTTAAGGCGGGGGTCCTCACGGGCCCCCCAAGCCCCGGGGACCGCTACCTCCCCGAGGTGTCATCAATAATGTGCGGGGGTCACACAGCCCCCCGCAGCCCAGGGGACCTCCACCTCCCCAGGGCTTTATTTATTTTAGGGCGGGGTGACCTGTTGGGCCCCCCCAAGCCCTGGGGACTGCCACCTCCCTGGGGCTTCATGAAAATATGGGTCAAGCCCCGGGGGATGTGGTCCCCAGGGCCTCAAAGGGTCATGGGAAGGGGGGCCACACAGCCCCCCTTCCTAAAATAAAAAGAAAGAAACTGGCAATTCACCAGAGGCCCTGCCCCCTCCCTGCACCACTCTGCAAACGTGCCTCCTGGCGTGCTCTGGGTTGGGGGATGAAGTCTCCATCGCTACTGAGGGTCCCTGGGGGCCAACTAGCCCACCAGGTACCTTCAGTAAGCCCCACACAGTGGGATTGCTGAGAGGTGGTCCGAGGCCACGCCCCTTTTTACAACACTCTGCAAACGCGCCTCTTGGCGTACTGGTGGTGGGGCGATGAGGTCCCTTTGCGTCCTGAGGACCTCAGGACTGTAGTGGACTTCATCCCCCAAGCAGCAGTGCACCAGGAGGCCTGTTTGCAGAGTGGTGTGAAAAGGGTGTGTGCCCTCTGACCACTCTCAGCAATCCAGCTGTGTAGGGCTTACTAGAGGTAACAGGAGGGCTAGTTGGACCCCAGGGACCCTCAGGAGGCAAGGGGACTTCATCCCCTAACCAAGAGTGCACCATGAAGTGCGTTTGCAAAGTAGTAGAGAAAAGGGGCATGGCCTGTTTCCACCTCTCAGCAATCCAACTGTGTGGGGCTTACTGGAGGTAACATGAAGGCTAGTTGGCCCCTAAGGATCCCCAGCAGTGAAGGGGACTTCAATCCCCATCCAAGAGCTTGCAAGGGAGCGCGTTTGCAGAGTGGTGGGCAAAGGGGACGTGGCCTGCTATGAGAACTTAGCAATCCTGCTGTGTGGGACTTAGTGGAGGTAATAGGAGGGGTAGTTGGCCCCCAAGGATGTCCTTGGGGGCCAACTACCCCTCCTGTTACCTCCAGAAACTCCCACACAGTGGGATTGCTAAGTGGTCTTCGAGGCCACGTCCCCCCTTTCTCCACCACTCTGCAAACACACCTGCTGGCACACTACTGGTTGGGGGATGAAGTCCACTTTACTCCTGATGGACTTTGGGGGCCAAGAAGTCCTCCTGTTACCTCCTGTAAGTCCTACGCAGTGGAATTCCTGAGTGCTGGTCGGAGGCCCAGCCCCCTTTCTCCACCACTCTGCAAACATGACTACTAGTTATAATAGGTCTCAGATTTGCGAGAGTTAGAGCTATTGGCATTGTAAATGTAATAGCTTTTTACTAATGTTTTTTGGAGTGGAGTGGATGTACGTTGTGTGTAGTGAAATTATGTGGTATGTTGTGCAAGGAAATTATGTGGATAGAAAGTATGTGGCAATTAGTGTATAGGAATTATGTAGAGTGGGATTATGTGTTATGGAGACTATTTATGTGGTATGGTAGTCTGTTTTGTGGAGTGGTAACCTCAGGTTTAGTCTTCCTCATTTCCATAGAAGCTAAACTATAAACTCAATGAGACAAAAAAAGAAGGAACCACTGAGGAGCACTTCTGGGCCTAGTCAGAGATATGAACAGGGCCACTGGAATTATGCGACTGTTTGGCTGCACTGACTTTCGCACAATTATACATTTTCCGCATTTGCCACATAATTCATCATCTGCTGCCTAATCTGCAGATTTAAACAAAAAAAACCTTGTTTCTAGCTCAAACGGCTCAAACGTTACCAAAAATGCAGCGACAAGTGTTACAGCGTGGTGGAAGGCCCTGTGCAAACTTAGAATGGTCACCTGTTACTTATTCCTAAATGTGGGTGTTAAATAGGTACTAATGTTGTGCAAACCACTCTTGCTTCTTTCTGCACCTTACTTCCTTTTTCTGCACTTCTCTTGCCTCTTTCTGCACATCTCTTCTGCTTTCTACACCTCCCCTCTTTCTACGCCTCTCTTGCTTCTTTCTGGACCTCTCTTGCTTCTTTCTTCTGCACCTCTCTTGCCTCTTTGTGCACCTTTCTTACTTCTTTCTGCACTTCTCTTGCCTCTTTCTGCACTCTCTTCCCTCTTTCTGCACCTCTCTTCCCTCTTTCTGCACCTTGCTTGCTTCTTTCTTCACTTCTCTTGTTTCTTTCTGCACATCTCTTGCTTCTTTCTGCACCCCTCTTTCTGCACCCCTGTTCCATCTTTCTGCACCTCTGTTGCCTGTTTCTGCACCTCTTTCTGCACTTCTCTTGCCTCTTTCTGCACTTCTCTTGCCTCTTACTGCATTTCTGTTGCTTCTTTCTGCACCCCTCTTGCCTGTTTCTGCACCTCACTTGCCTCTTTCTGTACCTCTCTTGCCTCTTTCTGCACCTCGCTTGCTTCTTTCTTCACTTCTCTTGCTTTTTTCTGCACCTCCCTTGTTTCTTTCTGCAACTCTCTTGTCTCTTTCATCACTTCTCATGCTTCTTTCTACACCTCTGTTGCTTGTTTAAGCCCCTCTCTTGCCTCTTTCTGTACCTCTCTTGCCTGTTCCTACACCTCTCTTGCCTGTTTCTGCACCCCTCTTGCCTCTTTCTGCACCTCTCTTCCCACTTTCTGTACTTCTCTTGCCTCTGTCTGCACCCCTGTTCCCTCTTCCTGCACCTCTTTTGCCTGTTTCTGCAACTCGCTTGCCTCTTTCTGCAGTTCTCTTGCCTCCTTCTGCACATCTGTTGCTTATTCTGTACTTCTCTTGCCTATTTTTGCACCCCTCTTGCCTCTTTCTGCACCCCTGTTGCTTCATTCTGCACTTCTCTTGCTTCTTTCTGTACCTCTCTTGCTTTTTCTGCACCTCTCTTGCCTCTTTCTGCACCACTCTTCCGTCTTTCTGCACTTCTCTTGCCTCTTTCTGCAACTTTGTGGCTTCTTTCTGCACTTTTCTTGCTTCTTTCTGTACCTCTCTTGCTTCTTTCTGCACCCCTGTTATCTCTTTGTGCATCTCTATTGCCTCTTTCTACACTTCTGTTAGTTCTTTCTGCACCTCTCTTGTCTCTTTCTGCACCCCTTTTGCCTGTTTCTGCAACTCTTTTGCCTCTTTCTGCAGTTCTCTTGCCTCCTTCTGCACCTCTGTTGCTTATTCTGCACTTCTCTTGCCTCTTTTTGCACCCCTCTTGCCTCTTTCTGCACCCCTGTTGCTTCATTCTGAACTTCTCTTGTTTCTTTTTGCACCTTTCTTGCTTTTTTGCACCTCTCTTGCCTCTTTCTGCACCCCTCTTCCCTCTTTCTGCACCTCTCTTGCCTCTTTCTGCACCCCTGTTCACTTTTTCTGCACCTCTCTTGCCTCCTTCTGCACCTTTGTTGCTTCTTTCTGCACTTCTTTTGCTTCTTTCTGCACCCCTCTTGTCTGTTTCTGTACCTCACTTGCATTTTATTCCACCTCTCCTTCCTCTTTCTGCAACTCTCTTGTCTTTTTCTGCACCTCACTTGCCTCTTTCTGCACTTCTCTTGCCTCTTTCTGCACCACTCTAGCCTCTGTCTGCACTACTATTGCTTCTTTCTGCACTTCTCTTAACTCTTTCTCTACCTCTCTTGTTTCTCTCTGCACCCCTGTTGCCTTTTTCTGCACCCCTTTTCCCTCTTTCTGCACCCCTCTTGCCTCTTTCTGAACCTCTCTTTCCTCTGTCTGCACTTCTCTTGCTTCTTTCTGCACCTCTCTTGCTTCTTTCTGTACCCCTCTTGCCTCTTTCTGCACCCTTCTTCCCTCTTTGTGCACCTCTCTTGCATCTTTCTCTACCTCTCTTGCCTCTTTCTGCACCCCTCTTGCCTCTTTCTGCACCTCAGTTGGTTCTTTCTGCACCACTCTTGCCTCTTTCTGCACCCCTGTTCCCTCTTTCTGCACCTCTTTTGCATGTTTCTGCAACTCTCTTGCCTTTTTCTGCAGTTCTCTTGCCTCCTTATGCACCTCTGTTGCCTTTTTCTGTACAACTCTTGCCTCTTTCAGCACCCCTCTTGCCTCTTTCTGCACCCCTTTTGCTTTATTCTGCACTTCTCTTGCTTCATTCTGTACCTCTTTTGCTTCTTTCTGCACCCCTCTTTCCTCTTTCTGCACCTTTCTTCCCTCTTTGTGTACCCATCTTGCCTCTTTCTGCACCTCTCTTGCCTCTTTCTGCACCCTTCTTGTCTCTTTCTGCACCTCTCTTGTTTCTTTCTGCACCCCTCTTCCCTCTTTCTGCACCCTTCTTCCCTTTCCCTGCACCTCTCGTGCCTCTCTCTCTACATCTCTTTACTCTTTCTGCAGTTCTCCTGCCTTTTTCTGCACCTCTCTTACTTCTTTCTGCACTTCTATTGCCTCTTTCTGCATCCCTCTTGACTCTTTCTGTACCTTTATTGGTTCTTTCTGCACTGCTCTCGCTTCTTTCTCCATCTCTCTTGTAAATATCAGCACCCCTCCTGCCTCTTTCTGTACCCGCTTCCCTCTTTCAGCACGTCTCTTGCCTCTGTCTGCACCCCTATTCCCTCTTTCTGTACCTCTTTTACCTGTTTCTGCAACTCTCTTGCCTCTTTCTGCAGTTCTTTTACCTCCTTCCACACATCTGTTGCTTATTCTGCACTTCTCTTGCTTCTTTTTGCACCCCTCCTGCCTTTTTCTGCACCCTGTTGCTTCATTCTGCACTTCTCTTGCTTCTTTCTGCACCTCTCCTGATTTTCTGCACCTCTCTTGCCTCTTTCTGCACCCTTCTTGCCACTTTCTGAATCTCTCTTGCCTCTTTCTGCACCTCTATTGCCACTTTCTGCACTTCTCTTGCCTCTTTCTGCACCTTTGTTGCTTCTTTCTGCACTTCTCTTGCTTCTTTCTGCACCTCTCTTGCTTCTTTCTGCACCCCTGTTGTCTCTTTGTCCACCTTTTTTGCCTCTTTCTGCATTTGTGTTGCCTTTTTCTGCACCTCTATTGCCTCTTTCTGCACCTCTGTTTGTTCTTTCAGCACTCCACTTGTCTCTTTCTGCAACCCTCTTGCCTCTTTCAGCACCTCTATTGCTTCTTTCTGCACTTCTCTTGATTCTTTCTGCACCTCTCTTACTTCTTTCTTTACCCCTCTTGTCTCTTTCTGCATCCGCCTTCCCTCTTTCTGCACTGCTCTTGCATATTTCCTAATCCCTGTTCCCTTGTTCTGCACCTCTCTTGCCTCCTTCTGCACCTCTGTAGCTTCTTTCTGCACTTCTCTTGCTTCTTTCTGAACCCCTCTTGTCTCTTTCTGCACCTCACTTGCATCTTTTTGCACCTCTCTTGCCACTTTCTGCACCCCTGTTGCCTTTTTCTGCACCCCTTTTCCCTCTTTCTGCACCCCTCTTGCCTCTTTCTGAACCTCTCTTTCCTCTTTCTGCACTTCTCTTGCTTCTTTCTGCACCTCTCTTGTTTCTGTCTGCACTTCTCTTGCTTCTTTCTGCATCTCTCTTGCTTCTTTAGGTATCCCTCTTGCCTCTTTCTGCACCCTTCTTCCCTCTTTGTGTACCTCTCTTGCCTCTGTCTCTACCTCTCTTGCCTCTTTCTGCACCCCTCTTGCCTCTTTCTGCACCTCAGTTGGTTCTTTCTGCACCACTCTTGCCTCTTTCTGCACCCCTGTTCCCTCTTTCTGCACCTCTTTTGCATGTTTCTGCAACTCTCTTGCCTTTTTCTGCAGTTCTCTTGCCTCCTTCTGCACCTCTGTTGCCTTTTTCTGTACAACTCTTGCCTCTTTCAGCACCCCTCTTGCCTCTTTCTGCACCCCTTTAGCTTTATTCTGCACTTCTCTTGCTTCAGTCTGTACCTCTCTTGCTTCTTTCTGCACCCCTCTTGCCTCTTTCTGCACCTTTCTTCCCTCTTTGTGTACCTCTCTTGCCTCTTTCTGCACCCCTCTTCCCTCTTTCTGCACCCTTCTTCCCTTTCCCTGCACCTCTCGTGCCTCTCTCTCTACATCTCTACATCTCTTTACTCTTTCTGCAGTTCTCCTGCCTCTTTCTGCATCTCTCTTACTTCTTTCTGCACTTCTATTGCCTCTTTCTGCATCCCTCTTGCCTCTTTCTGTACCTTTATTGGTTCTTTCTGCACAGCTCTGGATTCTTTCTCCATCTCTCTTGTAAATATCAGCACCCCTCCTGCCTCTTTCTGTACCCGCTTCCCTCTTTCAGCACGTCTCTTGCCTCTGTCTGCACCCCTGTTCCCTCTTTCTGTACCTCTTTTGCCTGTTTCTGCAACTCTCTTGCCTCTTTCTGCAGTTCTTTTACCTCCTTCCAAACATCTGTTGCTTATTCTGCACTTCTCTTGCTTCTTTTTGCACCCCTTCTGCCTTTTTCTGCACCCTGTTGCTTCATTCTGCACTTCTCTTGCTTCTTTCTGCACCTCTCCTGATTTTCTGCACCTCTCTTGCCCCTTTCTTCATCCCTGATGCCACTTTCTGTATCTCTCTTGCCTCTTTCTGCACCTCTCTTGCCTCTTTCTACACTTCTCTTGCCTCTTTCTGCACCTTTGTTGCTTCTTTCTGCACTTCCCTTGCTTCTTTATGCACCTCTCTTGCTTCTTTCTGCAACCCTGTTGTCTCTTTGTACACCTCTCTTGCCTCTTTCTGCACTCCTGTTGCCTTTTTCCGCACCTCTCTTGCTTCTTTCAGCACTTCTGCTGCCTCTTTCTGCACTTCTGTTGCCTCTTTCTGCACCTCTGTTGGTTCTTTCTACACTGCTCTTGCTTCTTTCACCACCTCTCTTGCAAATATCTGCACCCCTCTTGCCTCTTTCTGCACCCCCTACCCTCTTTCTGCACCCCTCTTCCCTCTTTCTGCATTTCTCTTATCTCTGTTTGCACCCATGTTCCTTCTTTCTGTACCTCTTTTGCCTGTTTCTGCAACTCTCTTGCCTCTTTATGCCATTCTATTACCTCCTTCTGCACATCTGCTGCTTATTCTGCACTTCTCTTGCCTCTTTTTGCACCCCTCTTGCCTTTTTCTGCACCCCTGTTGCTTCATTCTGCACTTCTCTTGCTTCTTTCTGTACCTCTTTTGCTTTTTTCTGCACCCCTCTTCCCTCTTTCTGTACCTCTCTTGCCTCTTTCTGCACCTCTCTTGCCTCTTTCTGCACTTCTCTTGCCTCTTTCTGCACCTTTGTTGCTTCTTTCTGCACTTCCCATGCTTCTTTATGCACCTCTCTTGCGTCTTTCTGCACCCCTGTTGTCTCTTTGTGCACCTCTCTTGCCTCTTTCTGCACTTCTGTTGCCTTTTTCCACACCTCTGTTGCTTCTTTCAGCACTTCTCTTGCCTCTTTCTGCAATTCTGTTGCTTATTTCTGCACTTCTCTTGCCTCTTTCTGCATTTCTGTTCTTTTTTCAGCACCTCTATTGCCTCTTTCTGCACCACTGTTAGTTCTTTCAGCACTTCTCTTGTCTCTTTCTGCAACCCTCTTGCCTCTTTCTGTACCTCTGTTGCTTCTTTCTGCACTTCTCTTGCTTCTTTCTGTACCTCTTGCTTCTTTCTGTACCTCTCTTGCCTCTTTCTGCACCCCTCTTCCGTCTTTCTGCACCTCTCTTGAATCTTTCTGTACCCCGGTTCCCTTTTTCTGCACCTCTCTTGCCTCCTTCTGTACCTCTTTTGCTCCTTTCTGCACTTCTTTTGTTTCTTTCTGTACCTCTCTTGCTTCTTTCTGCACCTCTCCTGTAATGTCTGCACCCCTCTTGCTTCTTTCAGTACCTCTCTTGCCTTTCTGCACCCCTCTTGCCTCATTCTGCACCTCTCTTGCCTCTTTCTGCACCTATCTTCCCTCTTTCTGCACCTCTCTTGCCTCTTTCTGTACCTCTCTTGCCTCTTTCTGCACTTCTCTTGCCTCTTTCTGTATCTCTGTTGCATCTTTCTGCACTTCTCTTGACTCTTTCTGCACCCCTCTTACCTCTTTCTGCACCTCTGTTTGTTCTTTCTGCACTTCTCTTGTTTCTTTCTGCAGCTCTCTTGCAAATGTCTGCCCCCTCTTGCCTCTTTCTGCACCCCTCTTCCCTCTTTCTGCACATCTCTTATCTCTGTCTGCAACCCTGTTCCCTCTTTCTGTACCTCTTTTGCCTGTTTCTGCAACTCCCTTGCCTGTTTCTGTACATCTCTTGCTTCTTTCTGCATCCTTCTTCCCTCTTTCTGCATCCCTCTTCCCTCTTTCTGCACCTGTTTTGCCTCTGTCTGCATCCCTGTTCCCTCTTTCTGTACCTCTTTTACCTGTTTCTGCAACTCTCTTGCCTGTTTCTGCAGTTCTCTTACCTCCTTCTGTACATCTGTTGCTTAATCTGCACTTCTCTTGCCTCTTTCTGCACCCGTCTTGCCTTTTTCTCCACCTCTGTTGCTTCATTCTGCACTTCTCTTGCTTCATTCTGTACCTCTTTTGCTTTTTTCTGTACCCCTCTTGCCTCTTTCTGCACCCCTCTCCCTTCTTTCTGTACCTCTTTTGCTTCTTTCTGCATCTCCCTTGCTTCTTTCTTCACCCCTGTTGTCTCTTTGTGCACCTCTCTTATCTCTTTCTGCACTTCTGTTGCCTCTTTCTGCACCTCTGCTGCTGAGTTCTGCACTTCTCTTGCCTCTTTCTGCATTTCTGTTGCTTATTTCTGCACTTCTCTTGCCTCGTTCTGCATTTCTGTTCCTTCTTTCTGCACCTCTATTGCCTCTTTTTGCACCTCTGTGCAGCACTTCTCTTGTCTCTTTCTCCAAACCTCTTGACTCTTTCTGCACCTCTGTTGCTTCTTTCTACACGTCTTTGGCTTCTTTCTGCACCTCTCTTGCTTCTTTCTGCACCCCTCTTGCCTCTTTCTGCACCCACCTTCCCTCTTTCTGCACTGCTCTTGCCTCTTTCTGCACCCCAGTTCACTTTTTCTGCACCTCTCTTGCCGCCTTCTGCACCTCTGTTGCTTCTTTCAGCACTTCTCTTGCCACCCCTATTCCCTCTCTCTGCACCTCTCTTGCCTCTTTCTGCACCCCTGCTCCATCTTTCTGCACCTCTCTTGACTGTTTCTACACCTCTCTTCCCTCTTTCTGTACCTCTCTAGCCTCTTTCTGCACACCTGTTCCCTATTACTGCACATCTCTTGCCTGTTTCTGCAACTCTCTTGCCTCTTTCTGTAGTTCTCTTGCCTCCTTCTGCACATCTGTTGCTTCTTTCTGCACTTCTGTTGCCTCTTTCTGCACACCTCTTGCCTCTTTCTGCACCTCTGTTGGTCTTTTCTACGCTGCTCTTGCTTCTTTTACCACCTCTCTTGCAAATATCTGCACCCCTCTTGCCTCTTTCTGCACCTCCTTCCCTCTTTATGCACCCCTCTTCCCTCTTTCTGCCCTCTCTTATCTCTGTCTGCAGCCATGTTCCCTCTTTCTGTACCTCTTTTGCCTGTTTCTGCAACTCTCTTGCCTCTTTCTGCCGTTCTATTACCTCCGTCTACACATCTGCTGCTTATTCTGCACTTCTCTTGCTTCTTTCTGTACCTCTTGTGCTTTTTTCTGCACCCCTCATGCCTCCTTCTTCACCCCTCTTCCCTCTTTCTGTACCTCTCTTGCCTCTTTCTGCACCTCTCTTGCCTCTTTCTGCACTTCTCTTGCCTTTTTCTGCACCTTTGTTGCTTCTTTCTGCACTTCCCTTGCTTCTTTATGCACATCTCTTGCTTCTTTCTGCACCCCTGTTGTCTCTTTGTGCACCTCTCTTGCCTCTTTCTGCACTTCTGTTGCCTTTTTCCGCACCTCTGTTGCTTCTTTCAGCACTTCTCTTGCCTCTTTCTGCAATTCTGTTGCTTATTTCTGCACTTCTCTTGCCTCTTTCTGCATTTTTGCTCTTTCTTTCAGCACCTCTATTGCCTCTATCTGCACCACTGTTAGTTCTTTCAGCACTTCTCTTGGCTGTTTCTGCAACCCTCTTGCCTCTTTCTGTACCTCTGTTGCTTCTTTCTGCACTTCTCTTGCTTCTTTCTGCACCATAGTTGAGAGGGCTCTGTGTTTCTCCCACTACATGGTTTTGGGAGACGTGAACCTTCACCTTGATCAATGTGAGGCTAGGGACTCTATCGACTTTCTTGACTCCCTTCAACTGGCTCAACTTTCCCAATGGGTCAATCACCCTACACATCAAGGGGGCCACATCTTAGATCCCATTTGCTCCAACTTTCCTATTCAGATGGTCGAACCCTCTCCCGTCTCTTGGTCGGATCATTCTCTTATCTGCTTTTCCTGGGAAGTCACCCAGCCCGCCCGGCTGGCTCGATGCCACCGCCCTCCGACATTTAGGAAAATTTACCCTCTTCGATTCAATAGCATCTTGGCTGCTTCTAGGCCCTCCCTTCAGCAAGATCTTGAAGGGAGTGTGACTGGGTTTTCCGAATGAATTTCTGATTCAGTGGCTGCACTATCCTCACTGCGCTTGCCCAAGCTTGTGAGGGAATCCCCTTCTAAACCTTGGTTTTCGCCGGAGCTTAAAGTCCTGAAACACGAGTGTAAGATATTGGAGAGGGCGTGGCACTTTAGTAGCTACTGCCCCTTGGCGAAACATACACTCAGAATCAAACAAAAAAGCTATTATGCCGCTATAGCTGTAGCCAAAGGCCAATACTTTACTTCGCGTATCGATCGGGCTAACAACAATTCGAAGGAAATTGATGTGAGGTCACCGGAAGGAACCCATGCTGTCGATTTACAAACGACTTTGCGGAAAAGCATTCAGAACTTTCCAACTCTGACTTCGAATTTCTGATATAATAAGAATGGAACAAATATGAAAGTGTTTGGCTGACATGTGACCTGGATATAGTCACTTGCTTATATCATATTTGGAGATTACCCAGCAGGATATTCCTAATTTGTGGACATACATTACTAAAATAACATCCTTCTAAAAAACAGTCTACATAAGATGTGTCGGGAATGAACATACCCAGTATTTACAAGGAAATAAACTGACATCGATCATTAATGGCCCTCCAGGCTGCCTCATATACTTCTTTTCATTGCACAAGAATTAGTTCCCCCTGGGTGTCCTCTTGTGTGTCTTCTCGTTATCTGGCTAAGGTCCTGATGAAGGTGGTGTCATCATTCTTATAGCCACCGAAACGCGCGTCGACCAATGCTGTTTAGACCTTGCTGTTCGCAGTTCATGTTATTGGTCATAGAGATATTGTTATCTGTTGTCTCTCACTTTCCAGATACATTCCAAAAAAAATAGTATGTATGAGTATGTATGTGGTTGTATGTGTACAGCATAGTATGAATGAAAGATTTTCTTTTTCTTTTTCCTTTTCATGATCTTACATTCAGGGGTATCAATTTGAATATGCTTTGCATTTTAGATTTTATGAAATTGTAGTGTTTAATTGTATGTAAATGTTTGAAATAATATTTTTATACTCTCAAAAAAAATAATAAATAAAAAAAGTAAGGACAAATTTTTGAAATTGAAAAGAATTAAATAAATTTAAAAAATTCAAATACATTTATGCTTTTTCTTGATATTTTGTCGGTGTTCTAGCACATTTATGTTAGCCCATGCTGAAAAGTAGCCAATAGATTGGATAAAACTAGATAGGTCACGAGGGAGCTTCTTTATATTGTGTCACTGTTTTCCCCTCTTCTCCCTGACCTTAAATCATCTTACCCAGAGGGGGTCCCCCAATATAGCATTGGAATCCCCTTCTAAACCTTGGTTTTTGCCGGAGCTTAAAGTCCTAAAACACGAGTGTAAGATATTGGAGAGGGCGTGGCGCTTTAGTAGCTACTGCCCCTTGGCGAAACATACACTCAGAATCAAACAAAAAAGCTATTATGCCGCTATAGCTGTAGCCAAAGGCCGATACTTTACTTCGCGTATCGATCGGGCTAACAACAATTCGAAGGACATTTTTTCCATCGTTCAAAGTTTTATGTCTCCCAGTGCTCAGGCACGGTCCGCTCCAGTTTCGAAGTTTTTTCTGGACAAGATCTGCAACATTCAAGCTACTTTTTCCTCCTGTGCTACTCCACCCATGGCTCCTCCATCTGCCCAGCCTTTAGCTGGCCCTACTCATACTCTGTCAAATTTTTTGCCAGTAGATTTGGCCAGCACCCTTAAAACTGTTAAAGGTTTGAAATCGGGTTCTCCTTCTGACCCTTATGCTGCCAGACTCTTGGCCTCAGCTGCTGAAATTATCAATCCTGAAGTTAATAAGATCATTAACACGTCTCTGCTGGATGCTTTTGTTTCGGCGACCTGGACGCAGGCTAAAATCCTCCCCCTCCTTAAGAAGCCATCTTTGGACCCATCGACTCCCGGAAACTACCGTCCTATTTTGCTCCTGCCAAGCCTGGCTAAGGTATGCGAGAAGGTGGTTACAAATCAACTTACTGAGTATGTCGAGGCTACGGGTTTGCTCCACCCGGCTCAATCTGGTTTCCGGGCTTTGTATAGCACGGAGTCAGCATAATTGGAGGTGTCAGAGGCGATCCATGAGTGTCTGGATGACGGCGGGAGAGCGGCGCTGGTTATGCTGGACCTCTCGGCGGCATTCGATACGGTGCCCCACTCCTTGCTTCTTGATCGTCTCTCGGCGATTGGTCTATCTGGGACTGTCTGGGGCTGGATCAGGTCCTTCCTAGAAGTCTGTTCGCAGCAGGTCTGGCTTCCACCTTGTGCCTCCGCACCTCAGCCAGTGGCTACGGGTGTCCCGCAGGGGTCATCCCTTAGCCCCCTTCTTTTTAATATCTACGTCACCCCGCTGGTTTATTTAGCGGAGACATTAGGGGCTAGGGTGATGGCCTATGCTGATGACACCCAGCTTCTGTTTTCATGGGGAAGGGACGATGATTCAGTTCTTTCTGCTCAACATTGTTTGTCCTCTGTCTTTCACTGGCTCGCTCAGGCGCAGCTTAAGTGCAATGAGGAGAAATCCGAGATCCTTTTGTTTGGCAAATTTCCTGCCAACTTCAGAGAGAAGCTGTGGCCCCCGGGTTCCCCCTGCCAAGCTCGAAGGGAAACTCCACAAAGAATCTGGGGGTTTGGTTCAATGAGAACTTGACTTTTTCAACCCAGGTCAAGAAGCTGGCTGGGACCTGCTTCAGCATTTTGAAAACTCTGAGAAAGTTTCTTCCTCTTCTTCCAAGACCAGCAAAGGAAACGGTTGTCCGCGCTCTGATCCTTTCCCATCTAGATTGTAGGAGAGTAGGATCTGCCTCTTATGGTTACCCCCACTTTTTTGCTGATGCTACACTGTTTTTCGACTTTAGTCTGGCTGGGGCCCTGCTATCCAGGTCCCCAGCCTAGCTGCTTCCTCTCTAAATTGATTCCATGTACTTTAGGTACATCCCAGATTGGATTCTGGAGTGCCCTTATAAGTCCCTAGTATATGGTATACTATGTACCCAGGGCATAGGTACCCCAGAGGGCTACCAGGGGCTGAAGCATGTATTGTGCCACCCCTGGTAGGCCATCCAAAATGACACCACAGGACTGCTACTGCAGCCTGAGTGAGGTGGTGCATGCACCCCTTACAGAGATATAGGTTCACTATATCTCACCTATCACTGCACATAGAAACCTATCAGTCACCCCTATGGCAGGCCTTATCAATTCTGAAGGCAGGGTGCTTGGTTATATGTGAGAGGGTGCCCATGCATGAACAGAGCCCCTCTGCAGCCCTCGGAATCTCCTATCCGGGGTTGTCTGTGGTGCAGCCTGACCATATACTCTTAAGTGCATTATAACCTCACGGTAAAATGCTAACTTTGGACTGGCTGCACGGAAACATGTTGTGTTTGGTGTCAAACACCTTGGAATCCTACCACCCCCCCCCCCCCGCCAGTCCTGGCGGCGGGGATAGAATTCCACCCTTCTAGAGGGAGAGACATGTCCCCACCGGTATACCCGGTAGAAACCTTAAAGAGCCCTGGCATCACAAAATGGATGCTGCAGCCACAGACACAAGTCTGGCCTCCTGCTGCTGACCGAAACTCCGGCAGGGGAGGCCTGGACAATAGGTTTCCTGTCACAGGGAGGTGTGACCACCTCCCAGACAGGCCTTAGTGGATTGGGGCTGGGTGGGTGTACTCTCTGAGTGCTTTGAAGTCCTGCACTGGGGGCACATTTGGTGTCCTCGTGCATACCCCAGTTCAAACCGGTTGCAGGGGCTACCAGCCCCTGCTCTGGCGCGAAACTGGACAAAGGAAATGGGTGTAGCCACCCCTCTTTCCAAACCCTCCCATAGGTGGGTCCCCAGAGTTAGTCCAACCCCTTTCTTTAGTATAAGTAAGGGAACCCTGGCAACAGGACTTGAGATATCCCTGGACGAAACTCTGAAGCTGAATCCTGGAACTTCGACACTCTACTCAAGACTAGAGGACTGAAGAAATCTCCCTTGGGGTCAAGGAGTGACTCCCCTGCTTGGCAGGCACCAACAAAGCATTTGCCAGTCTGCATCTTTGAAACTCCCGCCGGACTCCAAAGTACTTGCAGCCCAGGAAGAGGATTTCCAGACATCTCAGAGGTTGACCCGAGTCCCCAGCAAAGCTGAGACCCGCAGCCCTCGTGAGTAGCGTGGAACCTGAACTCCTGGTCACCATGCACATTTGCTAGTGCATTGACTTCTCAACAACTCTTGAAGTCCTGCTTTGGGTTACTGGTAGCCCAGGCCCCGAGCACCATTTGCAATGAAGATTGTGAGCCTACACTCCACGAGTGTTCTGTGGGCCTGCTTCTTGCATTTCCGCTTGAGGCTCCTTTGCGATCCCTGGTCCATCAACTGGTGGGTCCCTGTGAAGGCAACTCTGATTTTCATTGGGCGTTTCTGGTTGCATCAGACGTGCCCTAACTCCCCACCAAGTGGTGAGTCCTTCAGACCTTGCTGGAACGCTCCGAAGCATCTTTCTCCTTTCTGCGTGGGTTGCTGTTGCCAAGGCTTGTTGTCTTCAATCCGGACACCAATGCTGCAGCACTCGACATCCTTCGTGAGATAGCTCGAATCCAGCTTCTGGTTGTTGTCGACGCCTCCTGGTCCTCGTGGCTAAAGAGTCAAGCTTCACCTCTTTCACCTGAAGCACCCGACATCGGTGGGCATTCAACTATCGCGCCCCTGGTCACTGGCAAGTGACCCAGACTCTGTCCCCTCTGCTTTCAGGTTCTTCTCATCTCCGATCCAGGCTTGGATCTCTTCGGACACTTCGCATCTTCCCTGCAGCAGCACTTCGTGGCAGGCTGCCATTGAAAACGACGACGCGACCCGACACCATTTGACACCTATGAACCCAGCTTCCCTCGGTGAGGTAACTCGAGTACTCCAGTGCTCCCGTGGGTGTTGACCCTAGAACTGTCTAAGTCCAAGAGGGCTTGGTCCTAGTCCATTTCTAAGTGTCCCTAAACTCTAAAACGATAACTGCGGCTTTCCCATAGACTTTAACGGAGCTCGTGGCTGTGTTCACACACTGCACACAGCCCTTGTGGGTCCCCTGAGTCACTACCTTGTGTGGTTCCTTGGGGTCCCAGCGATTCTACAGGCTCTAGGCCTTGTGTCTACTTAAGTCGTGGTTCTTATACCACTTTCTTAATATATGGTTTGGTACGCCCCTAGGGCTAATCGTATATTGTGCTATTTTACTGTGCTACTTGACTTGTAAATTGTGTACTTTCACCTCTAGCCTCATAAAGAGACTATTGGGTTGTGTTTGGTAATAAATACATATATTTTATATATATACCTGGTGTGGTTCTCCTTTCATTTGGTCATTCATGAGGTTATAACTGGTAAAACAATAGCTTAACACTCCTTCAAAACTTAGCCTGAAGGCTGCTCTCCATAGTTACCACTAGGATAGCTTTCAATAAAGGTTGTCTTTAAACCTATCATCAATAAAGGTCGATTGGACTGGTGCAAGGTGCCCACTATAACTGGTGGACAGCATATACAAGGCCAACTTCTCACATTGGTGTGCAGCGGTTGGATTAAAGCTTGCCTTGTTTTACCAGATAATCTCCTGTGTGTGACTAACTGAAAACCACTAAAGGTACCTGAGGTACATATAAATTCAAGCTTAGAAATACAGTAAGTTCTACTGAACTTAGAGTTGTGTGTCAAGGGCTTAGCACACCCTTTCTACAACTCAAGAGAGTTTAGTAGGCCACACTAGAGTAGCTAGTGCATACACCACACCTCACTAGTGATGTCTTCAGGGCCAGGAACCAGTAGGTCCCTGCCAGGAACCAGTGGGCTCCTACCCTCCAAATATGACAACCTCCCATTCTTGGAATTGAGAGAGTTGTGCAAGATTAGGAAGCTGAAGACAGGCAAAAGTGCCAACACCCATCGTCTCATGGAGATGCTTCTGCTGGATGATCTCAGAAGACCTATAGGGTCTGCAGGGGTAGGCAGAGAGGGTGGGGCAGAAGATGAGGAAGGGACCAGGGGTGAAAATACCCAGGACCTGACCTCTGAAATTGGCCAGGAAGATGACAATGATCTTGCCCTGGACAATCCAGCTCCTCCTGCAGATGAGGAGGAGGACCAGAATGGCCTCCCCTTTGTCCCACCAGGAAGAGTTGTGAGTGTGCCTAGAAGGTCCAGATCTCCTTCTCAGGAGTCTAACCATTCTGACACCTCAATAGGGACCTCTGTTTCCTCTCATAGGAGGGAATCCTTTCATGAAAGGAAAAAGAGACTGCTCCAGTATGAAGAAGCTCAGCTTAGGATCAGAAGAGAGCAGCTGGCTATAGGCAGGGAGTCCCTAGAGCTTCATAGACAAAGAAGAAAGTTGGGACTAGAGTCCCATGGTGGCAGCAACTTCCCTAGTGGTAGGGAAAGGTCTTATGACCATAGAAACCTGTGCAAGATTGTCCCTCCCTACCAGAGTGGGGATGACATCCACAAATGGATTACTGCACTGGAAAGGGCCTGTAAAGTTCAGAGGGTCCCCCAGGAGCAGTGGGCAGCAATCTTGTGGCTCTCCTTTGCAGACAAAGGTAGAGACAAGCTCCTCACTGTAAGAGAAGAGGATGCTGATGATTACCAAGTCCTGAAGAGTGCACTGATAGATGGGTTTGGCCTAACCACTGAGCAATACAGGTTAAAGTTCAGAGATACCCAAAAGGCACAGACACAGGACTGGGTGGACTTTGTAGATTGTGCTACTAAGGCTCTGGAAGGCTGGTTACTTGGCAGTAAGGTGTGTGACTTCAAAGGATTGTATAATCTAATCATGAGGGAGCAGATTCTTAATAACTGTCAGAATCAGTTGCTACATCAGTGTGAGAAGTTGGCCTGGCATATGCTGTTCACTAATTAAAGTGGACACCTTGCACCAGAACAATTCGACTCTTATGGTAGATAGGTTTAAGACAACCTTTATAGAAAGCTATCCTAGTGGTAGCTGTGGAGAGCAGCCTTCAGGCTAAGTCTTGAAGGAATGTAAAGCAGCTTGTTTTACCACACAATCTCTTGAATCACCAAATGAAAAGACATCACACAGGTATATATATCAAATATATATGTATTTATTAATAAACACTCTCTACTAATCTCTTTATGAGATTAGAGGTCAGGAACATATGTACAAGTCAAATATTATCAAAATAAGTTTAGCACAATCGAATATCACAATCTTAGTTTGCTAGACCTAGGTCTAGGGCATCTAGAATCGAGGGACCCCCAAGAACCACCCCAGGTAGTTGTAGGAGACCCACAGGGGACGGACGCGGTGACCTGGCACCGGTGCGAGTCCTGTGCGAGTCTATGCGCTCAGACGCGATTGAGATTTCAATGTTAAAGGTCCCTTGCGTGTTCGAGGCGAACACACCGATCGGTCCTTGTACGAGTCGAAGGACGCGGTTACAGATAGAGTTGCAAGGGAGATGGACGCGCTGTGTCTAACACAGACGCGAACCTTGTGCGAGTCAGTGCAATGGAGGTCTCGATGTTACAGGCCCCTTGTGTGTTCGAGGCGAACACCGATCGGACTCAGTACGAGTCGAAGGACACAGTTCTAGATAGTGTTACAAAGGAGATGGACGCGGTGTGTCTAACACAGACGCGAACCCTGTACGAGTCAGCGCAATTGTCGCACTTAGAAAATAAGAGTTTTAGGGCACTTCTAGGGAAGCTACAAGCAAGTCACTTACAGGGTAAGTAGTTCTAGGGCCCACACCCACAGGAGCACTGTAGTGCTGAAGTTACCTCACCCAGGGGAGCCGGGTGCATAGGTGTTCTTTGGTGTCGGGTCGCGGCGTCGTTTTCAATGGGAGCCAGTGAAGACTTGCTGCTTGCGGCGACAGGAGAAGTGTCCGGAGGAATCGAAGCCTGGATTCGGAAGATGGAAGACCTGAAAGCAGAGGGGACAGTGTTCAAAGTCACTTGGCAGTGACTCGGGGCACGGAAGATGGATGCCCACCGTCGTCGCAAGATTCAGGTCGTTCGCGGGTGCCTTGACTATTCAGCCACAAGGTCCAGGAGGTGTCAACGACGACCAGGAGATGAATTCGGCGTGTCCCACAATGTCTGCAGCTTACTGCGGTGTCGGTGACTCGATTGGAGCCAACAAGCCTTGGTAACAGCAAGTCTTGGGGAAAATGCGAAGAGGCAATGGCGCAGACCAGCAAGGTCTGTGGGACTCACCCAGCGAGGGTAAATCAGGGCAGGCCTGGAGCAACCAGGGGAGCCCTTTGGTTTCTTTAGAAAGTCTTCTGGGGACCCACAAGCCGGCTGGCAAGGGATTGCAAAGATGCCTCAGGAGGATTTGCTCAACAGGGGCCCACGGTCACTCGGGATGTGGTAGGCCTCTGATCTTCGGAGGGATTCCTGCTGGAGGCTAGGACCACACGTGGTCCAAAGCGCTAGTTCGTGGAACGTTGTGAAGGGGTTGCACTTGACAATAGTGCACGGTACCCAGGGGTCGCGGTTCCTCATTACTCTTGGGGTCCACTGGCCTCAGCTTCGCTGGGGACTCACGATGGCCTGTGAGAAGTCAGGAAATCCACTTCTTGGGCTGCAGGGACTTCGGACTCCGGCGGGAGCGGTGTAGTTTGTGACCGTTGTTTGTAGTTTTTTGTGCCTGCCAAGCAGGGGAGTCACTCCTTGACTCCAAGGGAGATTCTTCAGTCTTCCAAAGGTAGTGGAACGTCGAAGGTCCGGGATTCTTCTTCAGAGCGTCGTCCAGGGAAATCTAGTTTGCAATGCACAGGTTCCCCCTCTTATACTAAAAGAAAGGGAGGGACTAGCTCTATGACCCTACCTATGGGAGGGTCAGGGGAGTGGGTGGCTACACCCACTTCCCTTTGTCCAGTTTTGCGCCAGAGCAGGGGCAGGTAGCCCCTGAGCCGGTTTGAACTGGGGTATGCACAGAGGAGCCTTCTGCTCCCCCAGTGCAGGACTTCAAAGCACTCTAAGAGTGCACCCACCCAGCCCCAATACACTAAACCCTGTATGGAAGGTGGTCACACCCCCTTGGGACAGGATATCTATTGTTGGGCTTCCTCCTCTGCGAGTGTTGGTCATCAGCAGGAGGGCAGCCCAGTGTCTGTGACTGGTGGCATCCATTTTGTGATGCCAGGGCTCTGCAGGATTCTACCGCGTTTCCACAGTAGGTACATGTCTATCCCTCTAGAAGGGTGGAATGCTACCCCCGCCGCCAGGACTGGCAGGGGGTAGTATTCCAAGATGTTTGACACCAAACACGACATGTTTCGATGCAGCCATTCCAAAGTTAGCATTCTACCGCGAGGATATAATGCACTTAAAAGTATATGGTTTAACCGCATCCACAAACAGCCCCAGAGAATGGACTCTGAGAGCTGCAGAGGGGCCCTGCTCAGGCAGAGGCACCCCCTCACATGGAAACTAAGCACCCTGCCCTCAGGATTGATAGGGCCTGCTTTAGGGGTGACTGATAAGTCTCAATGTGTGTGCAGGAGAGATATAGGGGACCTATATCTCAGTGAGGGGTGCTAGCACTTCCTCACCCAGGCTGCAGTAGCAGGCCTGTGGTGTCAGATTTAGTCTGCTTCCCAGGGTGGCATAATACATGCTTCAGCCCCTGGTAGGCCTGTGAAGTACCTATGCCCTTGGTACCTAAGGTACCATATACTAGGGACTCATAAGGTACCACAGAATCCAATCACTAGTGCACCTAGAGTGCACTCCAAATCGTTTAGAGAGAACAGAGAGGCTGGGGCCCTGATTAGCAGGGACCCAGCCAGACTATAGCCAGAAACCAGTGTAAACATCAGAAAAAAGTGGGGGCAACATAAGAGGCAGATCCTACTCTCCTACAATCAGTACCTGGTTGACTCTGATCTGACCTCTCCCCAAGAATTGGGTAAGAAGGCAGACAAATGGGTCAGAACCAGTGTGAAGCAGAAGGTACAGAACCAAGGTGGTGACCAGAAGAAGCAAGATTCCAAAAACTCTGACAAGGGTGGGGAAAAGGGTAAAGACCAGAAGTCTTCTCAAGGTCCCCAAAAATCTGCATCTGGTGGGGAATCCCAATCTACTAAAGGAAAAGGCCAAAAGAAACCTTGGTGCAAAGTCTGTAAGCAAAAGACTCACTGGACCAGTGATGGAACCAAGGCCAAAGACTCTAATCCAGCCACCATTGCCCCTAAGACAACTGTTCCCCCTAGTCCAGCTACAAATGGTGGTGGAAATACTCAGAATAAGGGGTTAGTAGGGTTGATCCTGGGTACTGAGATGGGCTCTGGCCTAGTCAGAGTGCCAACTCAGGCTGTCCTAGTCTGTGATGGGGGCATGGATATGTCCCCCTTTGTGAGTCCCAATAATTTGGGCAAATACAGACAGCAGCCTTTGATTAATGGGACACAGGAGCAAGTGTCACCATGGTGACAAAAGATCTTGTGGATCCTGGGCAGATTATACTTGGTGAAATGTACCAAGTGACCAATGCTAGCAATGTCAGAACAGACCATTCTCTGGCAGTTGTTAACTTCTCCTGGGGAGGGGTAACTGGCCTTAAGAAGGTTGTGGTGGGTGCAGACCTACCAGTTGAATGCTTGCTTGGCAATGATCTTGAAACCTCAGCTTGGGCAGAGGTGGAGCTCAGGAAACATGCAGAAATGCTAGGGATCCCTGCACATGTCTTTGCTGTGACTAGGTCACAAGCAAAAATGTCAAAAGCTGAACAGGCCCTGGATTCTGGAATAATGGACCAGGTACCTCCCTAAGAGGAGGAGCAGAAGGGTTAAGGCAGTGCCTTCCCCCTTGGCTCAGGAAGAAGATCAGTCTTTTGAGGAAGATGATCTCAGGCCTGAAGAAGGAACTGTCCCAGAGGAGCTTGAACCTGATCAGGTTGAGTTCTTGGGGACAGGGGGCCCTTCCAGGGCAGATCTGAGCCAGGAGCAGCTGAACTGCCCCTCTCTTGAACCCCTCAGACAGCAAGCTGCTTCTGAGGCTGCTGGGAATGCGAGTGGCACCCATAAGATGTATTGGGATGATGGACTCCTGTACTCAGAGAGTAGAGACCCCAAGCCTGGAACAGCCAGGAGGTTGGTTATACCTCTGAAGTTCAGGGGCTTCCTATTGACACTAGCCCATGATACTCCTTTAGCAGGTCACTTGGGCCAGAACAATACTTGGGACAGGATTGTCCCTCACTTTCACTGGCCCCACATGTCTGAAGACACCAAGGAGTTTTGTCGCTCCTGTGTAACCTGCCAAGCCAGTGGGAAGGCAGGTGGCACCACAAAGGCCCCCCTGATACCACTACCTGTGGTGGGGGTTCCCTTCGAGAGGGTGGGGATTGACATAGTTGGTCCCATGGATCCCCAAACAGCATCTGGGCACAGGTTTATCCTGGTGGTGGTGGACCATGCCACCAGGTACCCAGAAGCCATTCCCCTTAGGACCACTACAGCACCTGTGGTGGCAAGGGCCCTCCTGGGAATTTTCTCAAGAGTGGGCATTCCTAAGGAGATAGTATCTGACAGAGGTGCAAACTTTATGTCCAGTTACTTGACTGCAATGTGGAAGGAGTGTGGAGTGACTTATAAGTTCACCACACCCTATCACCCACAATGCAATGGTTTAGTTGAGAGATTCAACAAAACCTTGAAGGTGCATGATTAAAGGGCTCCCAGAAAAGCTTAGGCGAAGATGGCACATACTCTTGCCCTGCCTTTTATTTGCATACAGGGAGGTGCCTCAAAAGGGGGTTGGCTACAGCCCTTTTGAACTTTTGTTTGGCCATCCTGTCAGGGGTCCATTGTGTCTGGTGAAGGAAGGTTGGGAGTTACCTCTCAAACCCCCTAAACAGGACATAGTGGACTATGTACTTGGTCTCCGCTCCAGGATGGCTGAGTACATGAAAAAGGCAACCAAAAACCTTGAGGCTAGCCAGGAATTACAGAAAGCCTGGCATGACCAAAAGGCTGTGCTGACTGTTTACCAGCCAGGGCAGAAGGTGTGGGTGTTGGAGCCAGTAGCCCCAGCAGCCCTCCAAGACAAGTGCAGTGGCCCCCATACAATTGTTGAGCAGAAGGGAGAGGTTACCTATCTGGTAGGCCAGTGAAGACTTGTTGCTTGCGGCAACAGGAGAAGTGTCCGGAGGAATCCAAGCCTGGATTCGGAAGATGGAAGACCTGAAAGCAGATGGGACAGCGTTCAAAGTCACTTGGCAGTGACTCGGGGCACGGAAGTGGTAGACTCAAATTCCACGCACCCCAAAGGACCCTACGATCAGCCCAGCTCTCCTACGCCGTGGTCCCCCGCACCAGAAAGACCAGATCGGGAGGCCGCTCCTTCTCCTTCCTCGCGGCCAAAGCATGGAACGCCCTTCCACTCCACCTCAGACAGACAACATCGCTCCCCATCTTCGCAAGAAACCTCAAAACCTGGCTCTTCGACAGACCCCCTCCTTGATGGATGGAACCTGCACCCCCCCCCCCCCAGCGCCTTGAGACCCTTACGGGTGAGTAGTCGCGCTTTAACAAACCCCTGATTGATTGATTGATTGTAGACCTGGGAACTCCCAGGAGCCCCCACAGGGTGCTCCATGTCAACAGGCTGAAGCCATATGTGGACAGGGCTGACATGGGCTTGCTCATGGCAACTGATGAGGGACAGGAGGAGGAGAGTGACCCTCTCCCTGACCTGCTCTCACAGAACCCTGATGATGGGTCAGTAGATGGTGTAGCCTTGACAGGCAGCCTCACTGCCCAGCAGCAAACTGATTGTAGACAGGTGCTCAATCAGTTCAGACACATGTTTTCTCTGACTCCAAGTCAGACCACCTGGTGCACTCATGAAGTGGACACTGGGGACAGTCTGCCTGTTAAAAGTAAGATTTACAGGCAACCTGACCAGGTCAGGGACTGTATCAGGACAGAAGTCCAGAAAATGTTGGAACTGGGTGTCATTGAGCCTTCAGATAGCCCTTGGGCTAGTCCAGTGGTCCTGGTGCCAAAACCTCACACCAAAGATGGTAAGAGAGAGATGAGGTTTTGTGTGGACTACAGAGGCCTCAATGCAGTCACTAGGACTGATGCCCATCCAATCCCCAGGGCAGATGAGCTAATAGACACTTTGGCCTCAGCCAAGTATCTAAGCACATTTGACCTTACAGCTGGCTACTGGCAGATGAGACTAGCTGATGATGCAAAGCCAAAAACTGCATTTTCTACCCCTGGTGGCCTTTACCAGTTTGTGGTGATGCCCTTTGGTTTGAAGAATGCACCTGCCACTTTTCAGAGGTTGGTGAACACAGTCCTTACAGGTCTGGAAGCCTATAGTGCAGCATATCTAGATGATATTGCTGTCTTTAGCTCCACCTGGGAGGATCACCTGGTCCACCTCAGAAATGTTTTGGAGGCCCTGCAGAAGGCAGGCCTCACTATCAAGGCCACAAAGTGCTAGAGAGGGCAGAGTCAGGTTGTGTACCTGGGCCACCTTGTGGGTGGAGGCCAGGTTCAACCATTGCAGAGCAAAATCCAGACCATCATGGACTGGGTTGCTCCAACTACCCAGACTCAGGTGAGAGCCTTTTTAGGCCTGAAGATTGTGAAGGGGTATGGATCAATAGTGACACCCCTGAATGACTTAACCTCTAAGAAAATGCCCAAAAAGGTTCAGTGGACAGTTAGCTGTCAAAAGGCATTTGATGACCTGAAGCAGGCCATGTGCACTGCTCCCGTTCTGCAGAGTCCTGAATACTCCAAAAAGTTCATTGTGCAAACAGATGCATCTGAGTTGGGGGTAGGGGCTGTACTATCACAGTCGAATGATGAAGGTCAGGATCAGCCAGTAGCTTTTATTAGCAGAAGGCTGACCCCCAGAGAGAAACGTTGGTCAGCCATTGAGAGGGAGGCCTTTGCTGTGGTTTGGGCTCTGAAGAAGCTGAGGCCATACTTGTTTGGTACTCACTTCCTTGTTCAGACAGACCATAAGCCCCTCTTCTGGCTAAAACAGATGAAGGGTGAAAACCCCAAACTTTTGAGGTGGTCCATTTCCCTACAGGGGATGGACTATACAGTGGAACATAGACCTGGGAGTAACCATGCCAATGCAGATGGACTCTCCAGATATTTCCACTTAGAACATGAAGACTTAACTGGTCAAGGTTAGTTTAATGTCCCTGCGTTTGGAGGGGGGTGGGGGGAATTGTGTAGGAGAGTAGGATCTGCCTCTTATGGTTACCCCCACTTTTTTGCTGATGCTACACTGTTTTTCGACTTTAGTCTGGCTGGGGCCCTGCTATCCAGGACCCCAGCCTAGCTGCTTCCTCTCTAAATTGATTCCATGTACTTTAGGTGCATCCCAGATTGGATTCTGGAGTGCCCTTATAAGTCCCTAGTATATGGTATACTATGTACCCAGGGCATAGTTACCCCAGAGGCCTACCAGGGGCTGAAGCATGTATTGTGCCACCCCTGGAAGGCCATCCAAAATGACACCACAGGAATGCTACTGCAGCCTGAGTGAGGTGGTGCATGCACCCCTTACAGAGATATAGGTTCACTATATCTCACCTATCACTGCACATAGAAACCTATCAGTCACCCCTATGGCAGGCCTTATCAATCCTGAAGGCAGGGTGCTTGGTTATATGTGAGAGGGTGCCCATGCATGAGCAGAGCCCCTCTGCAGCCCTCGGAATCTCCTATCCGGGGTTGTCTGTGGTGCAGCCTGACCATATACTCTTAAGTGCATTATAACCTCGCGGTAAAATGCTAACTTTGGACTGGCTGCACGGAAACGTGTTTGGTGTCAAACACCTTGGAATCCTACCCCCCGCCAGTCCTGGCGGCGGGGGTAGAATTCCACCCTTCTAGAGGGAGAGACATGTCCCCACCGGTATACCCGGTAGAAACCTTAAAGAGCCCTGGCATCACAAAATGGATGCTGCAGCCACAGAGTCTGGCTTCCTGCTGCTGACCGAAACTCCGGCAGGGGAGGCCTGGACAATAGGTTTCCTGTCACAGGGAGGTGTGACCACCTCCCAGACAAGCCTTAGTGAATTGGGGCTGGGTGGGTGCACTCTCTGAGTGCTTTGAAGTCCTGCACTGGGGGCACATTTGGTGTCCTCGTGCATACCCCAGTTCAAACCGGTTGCAGGGGCTACCAGCTCTGGCGTGCTCTGGCGTGAAACTGGACAAAGGAAATGGGTGTAGCCACCCCTCTTTCCAAACCCTCCCATAGGTGGGTCCCCAGAGTTAGTCCAACCCCTTTCTTTAGTATAAGTAAGGGAACCCTGGCAACAGGACTTGAGATATCCCTGGATGAAACTCTGAAGCTGAATCCTGGAACTTCGACGCTCTACTCAAGACTAGAGGACTGAAGAAATCTCCCTTGGGGTCAAGGAGTGACTCCCCTGCTTGGCAGGCACCAACAAAGCATTTGCCAGTCTGCATCTTCGAAGCTCCCGCCAGACTCCAAAGTACTTGAAGCCCAGGAAGAGGATTTCCAGACATCTCAGAGGCCGACCCGAGTCCCCAGCAAAGCTGAGACCCACAGCCCTCGTGAGTAGCGTGGAACCGGAACTCCTGGTCACCATGCACATTTGCTAGTGCATTGACTTCTTGACAACTCTTGAAGTCTTGCTTTGGGTTACTCGTAGCCCAGGCCCCGAGCACCATTTGCACTGAAGATTGTGCGCCTAAACTCCACGAGTGTTCCATGGGCCCGCTTCTTGCATTTCTGCTTGAGGCTCCTTTGCGATCCCTGGTCCATCGACTGGTGGGTCCCTGTGAAGGCAACTCTGATTTTCATTGGGCGTTTCTGGTTGCCCCAGACGTGCCCTAACTCCCCATTAAGTGGTGAGTCCCTCAGATCTTGCTGGTCTGCTCCAAAGCATCTTTCTCCTTTCTGTGTGGGTTGCTGTTGCCAAGGCTTATTGTGTTCAATCCGGACACCAACACTGCAGCACTCGACATCTTTTGTGGGACAGCTCGAATCCAGCTCCTGGTTGTCGTCGACACCTCCTGGTCCTCGTGGCTGAAGAGTCAAGCTTCACCTCTTCCACCTGAAGCACCCAACATCGGTGGGCATTCGACTGTCGTGCCCCTGGTCACTGGAAAGTGACCCAGACTCTGTCCCCTCTGCTTTCAGGTTCTTCTCATCTCCGATCCAGGCTTGGATCTCTTCGGACACTTCGCATCTTCCCGGCAGCAGCACTTCGTGGCAGGCTGCCATTGAAAACTACGACGCGACCCGACACCATTTGACACCTATGCACCCGGCTTCCCTGGGTGAGGTAACTTGAGTACTCCGGTGCTCCCGTGGGTGTTGACCCTAGAACTATCTAAGTCCAAGAGGGTTTGGTCCTAGTCCATTTCTAAGTGTCCCTAAACTCTAAAACGATAACCGCGACTTTCCCATAGACTTTAACAGAGCTCGCAGCTGTGTTCACACACTGCACACAGCCCCCGTGGGTCCCCTGTGTCACTACCTTGGGTGGTTCCTTGGGGTCCCAGCGATTCTACAGGCTCTAGGCCTTGTGTCTACTTAAATCGTGGTTCTTATACCACTTTCTTAATATATGGTTTGGTACGCCCCTAGGGCTAATCGTATATTGTGCTATTTTACTGTGCTATTTGACTTGTAAATTGTGTACTTTCACCTCTAGCCTCATAAAGAGACTATTGGGTTGTGTTTAGTAATAAATACATATATTTTATATATATACCTGGTGTGGTTCTCCTTTCATTTGGTCATTCATGAGGTTATAATTGGTAAAACAATAGCTTAACACTCCTTTAAGACTTAGCCTGAAGGCTGCTCTCCATAGCTACCACTAGGATAGCTTTCAATAAAGGTTGTCTTTAAACCTATCATCAATAAAGGTCGATTGGACTGGTGCAAGGTGCCCACTATAACTAGTTGACAGCATATACCAGGCCAACTTCTCACATAGATTACGCCAATGCACTGTACACTGGCATCCCGGGCTACCTCTTGAACAAACTGCAGGTAGTCCAAAACTCGGCCGCCAGACTCCTGCTAGGTCTTTCCAGCAGGTGCAGTGTGCGCTCTCATTTGCGCTCTCTGCATTGGCTTCCGGCGGAGGCTCGAATAAAATTCAAAATTCTGTCTATTGCCCATAGTGCTCTCCATGGCCTGGGACCCATCTACCTTCAGAAGAGGTTTGCCTTTTATGTCCCTCTGAGACAGCTGCGTTCTTCCTCTCAGCTTATTTTATTTATTTATTTTTATTTATTTATAGAGTTTTATATAGCGCGAACGTGACCCTTGGGTATCAGAGCGCTTCACAGTTACATGAGGTACATTTGGAATACAGCGGGTATAGCAGCATTAATATATATAATATTCCGGTACATGATTTTCTTAGCAGTTTCAGCAAAAAAACATTTTTTTTTTCTAGGAACTGATTAAGGAACAAGGTGTAACAGTATTTCTATACAAATGGTTCTGATGTGCTTTCCGTGAGTTCTACATCCGAAACAATTCACGATCGACGTTTGGGTATTAATCACGATGCTGATGATGAACAGTCTAGCCTAAGGAAGGAGCTTCTAGCTCAGATCCCTCGGTTCAACCGCCAAAGACTTGGCGGGAGCTCTCTTGCCCGAAAAGCTGCTCTGGCATGGAACGCATTGCCGCTGGCTTTGCGCGGCATGCAAGATCCTGCGACTTTTAAGAAAAAGTTTAAAACCTTTCTCTTTTAGCTCTGCCTTTTGACCTTGACCCCTTTTCAGGTTCGCGCCGGGGCACTCCATGGAGTATCTGTGTGCGGTATAAATTTCTATAACATAACCTCTCTTGCTTCTTTCTGCAACTCTCTTGCCTCTTTCTGCACCCCTCTTCCCTCTTTCTGCACCTCTCTTGACTCTTTCTGCACCCCTGTTCCCTTTTTCTGCACCTCTATTGCCTCCTTCTGTACCTCTTTTGCTCCAATCTGCACTTCTTTTGTTTCTTTCTGCACCTCTCTTGCCAATTTCTACACCTATCTTCCCTCTTTATGCACCTCACTTGCCTCTTTCTGCATCTTTCTTGCCTCTTTCTGCACTTCTCTCGCCTCTTTCTGCACCTTTGTTGCTTCTTTCTGCACTTCCCTTGCTTCTTTATGCACCTCTCTTGTTTCTTTCTGCACCCCTGTTGTCTCTTTCTGCACCTCTCTTGCCTCTTTCTGCACTTCTGTTGCCTCTTTCTGCACCTCTGCTGCTTCTTTCTGCACCTCTGTTAGTTCTTTCAGCACTTCTCTTCTCTTTCTGCAACCCTCTTGCTTCTTTCTAAACATCTGTTGCTTCTTTCTGTACTTCTCTTGCTTCTTTCTGCACCTCTCTTGGTACTTTCTGCACCTCTCTTGCCTCTTTCTGCACTTCTCTTCCCTCTTTCTGCACCTCTCTTGACTCTTTCTGCACCCCTGTTCCTTTTTTCTGCACCTCTATTGCCTCCTTCTGCACCTCTTTTGCTCTAATCTGCACTTCTTTTGTTTCTTTCTGCACCTCTCTTTCCTCTTTCTGCACCTATCTTCCCTCTTTCTGCACCTCTCGTGCCTCTTTCTGCACCTCTGTTGCCTATTTCTGCAGTTATCTTGACTCTTTCTGCACCCCTCTTGCCTCTTTCTGCACCTCTGTTGGTTTTTTCTGCACTTCTCTTGCTTCTTTCTGCAGCTCTCTTGCAAATTTCTGCACCCCTCTTGCCTCTTTCTGCACCCCTCTTCCCTCTTTCTGCACCTGTCTTGCCTCTGTCTGCACCCCTGTTCCATCTTTCTGCACCTTGTTTTCCTGTTTCTGCAACTTTCTTGACTCTTTCTGCATTTCTCTTGCCTCCTTCTGCACCTCTGTTGCTTCTTTCTGCACTTCTCTTGCCTCTTTCTGCACCCCTCTTACATGTTTCTGCATACCTGTTGCTTCTTTCTGCACTTCTCTTGCTTCTTTCTGTACCCCTTGTGCTTCTTTCTGCACCTCTCTTGCCTCTTTCTGAACCTCTACTGCTTTTCTCTTCACTTCTCTTGCTTCTTTCTGTACCTCTCTTGCTTCTTTGTGCACCTCTCTAGTCTCTTTGTGCACCTCTCTTCCCTCTTTCTGCACTTCTGTTGCTTCTTTCTTCACTTGTCTTGCTTCTTTCTGCAGCTGTCTTGCTTCTTTCTGCACCCCTATTGCCTCTTTCTGCAACCCTCTTCCCTCTTTCTGTACATCTCTTGCTTCTTTCTGCATCCTTCTTCCCTCTTTCTGCATCCCTCTTCCCTCTTTCTGCACCTGTTTTGCCTATGTCTGCCCCCCTGTTACCTCTTTCTGTACCTCTTTTACCTGTTTCTGCAACTCTCTTGCCTGTTTCTGCAGTTCTCTTACCTCCTTCTATTCATCTGTTGCTTATTCTGCACTTCTCTTGCCTCTTTCTGCACCTGTCTTGCCTTTTTCTGCACCTCTGTTGCTTCATTCTGCACTTCTTTTGCTTCATTCTGTACCTATCTTGTGTTTTTCTGTACCCCTCTTGCCTCTTTCTGCACCCCTCTTCCCTCTTTCTGTACCTCTTTTGCCTCTTTCTGCACCTATCTTGCCTTTTTCTGCACTTCTCTTGGCTCTTCCTGCACCTTTGTTGCTGCTTTCTGTACTTCTCTTGCTTCTTTCTGCACCTCCTTTGCTTCTTTCTGCACCCCTGCTGTCTCTTTGTGCACCTCACTTACCTCTTTCTGCACTTCTGTTGCCTCTTTCTGCACCTCTGCTGCTGCTTTCTGCAATTCTCTTGCCTCTTTCTGCAATTCTCTTGCCTCTTTCTGCACCTCTATTGCCTCTTTCTGCACCTCTGTGCAGCACTTCTCTTGTCTCTTTCTCCAACCCTCTTGCCTCTTTCTGCACCTCTGTTGCTTCTTTCTACACGTCTTTGGCTTCTTTCTGCACCTTTCTTGCTTCTTTCTGCACCCCTCTTGCCTCTTTCTGCACCCACCTTCCCTCTTTCTGTACCGCTCTTGCCTCTTCCTGCACCCCAGTTCACTTTTTCTGCACCTCTCTTGCTGCCTTCTGCACCTCTGTTGCTTCTTTCTGCACTTCTCTTGCTTCTTTCTGCTCCCCTCATGTCTATTTCTGTACCTCACTTGGGTCTGTTTGCACCTCTCTTGCTACTTTCTGCACCTCTCTTGCCTTTTTCTACACCTCACTTGCCTCTTTCTGCACTTCTCTTGCTTTTTTCTGCACCTCTCTTCTTTCTTTCTGCAACTTTCTAGCCTCTTTCTACAGTTCTCTTATCCCCTTCTGTACATCTGTTGCTTATTTTGCACTTCTAAAGCCTCTTTTTGCACCCCTCTTGCCTTTTTCTGCACCCCTCTTGCCTCTTTCTGTACCCCTCTTCCCTCTTTCTGTACATCTCTTGCCTCTTTCTGCACCTCTCTTACCTCTTTCTGCACTTCTCTTGCCTCCTTCTGCACCTTTGCTGCTTCTTTCTGCACTTCTCTTGCCTCTTCCTGCACTTCTGCTGCTTTTTTCTGAACTCCTCTTGCTTCTTTCTGCACCTCTCTTGCTTCTTTGTGCACCTCTCTTGTCTCTTTGTGCACCTCTCTTGCCGCTTTGTGCACCCCTCTTACCTCTTTCTGCACTTCTGTTTCTTCTTTCTACACTTGTCTTGCTTATTTCTGCAGCTGTCTTGCGTTTTTTTGCAAACCTCTTCCTGCACCTCTCTTTCTTCTTTCTGCACCCCCTTCCCTCTTTCTGTACATGTCTTGCCTCTGTCTGCACCCCTGTTCCCTTTTTCTGTGCCTCTTTCACCTGTTTCTGCAACTCTCCTGCCTCTTTCTGCAGTTCTCTTACTCCTTCTGTACATCTGTTGCTTATTCTGCACTTCTCTTGCCTCTTTTTGCAACCCTCCTGCCTCTTTCTGCACCCCTGTTGCTTAATTCTGCACTTCTCTTGCTTCTTTCTGCACCTCTCTTGCTTTTTTCTGCACCCCTCTTGCCTCTTTCTGCACCCTTCTTCCTTCTTTCTGCACCTCTCTTGCCTCTTTCTGCACCCCTGATCACTTTTTCTGCACATCTCTTGCCGCCTTCTGCACCTCTGTTGCTTCTTTCTGCACTTCTCTTGCTTCTTTCTGCACCCCTCTTGTTTATTTCTGCACCTCACTTGGGTCTTTTTGCACCTCTCTTGCTACTTTCTGCACCTCTCTTGCCTTTTTCAGCACCTCACTTGCCTCTTCCTTCACTGCTCTTGCTTTTTTCTGCACCTCTCTTCTTTCTTTCTGCAAATCTCTAGCCTCTTTCTGCAGTTCTCTTACCTCTTTCTGTACATCTGTTGCTTATTCTGCACTTCTATTGCCTCTTTTTACACCCCTCTTGCCTTTTTCTGCACCCCTCTTGCCTCTTTCTGCACCCCTCTTCCCTCTTTCTGTACCTCTCTTGCCTCTTTCTGCACCTCTCTTACCTCTTTCTGCGCTTCTCTTACCTCTTTCTGCACCTTTGTTGCTTCTTTCTGCACTTCTCTTGCCTCTTTCTGCATCTCTGCTGCTTTTTTCTACACTTCTCTTGCCTCTTTTTGCACCCCTCTTGCCTCCTTCTGCACCTTTGTTGGTTATATCTGCCCTTTCTTGCTTCTTTCTGTACTTCTGCACCCCTGTTGCCTCTTTCTGCACCTCTGCTGCTGCTTTCTGCAATTCTCTTGCCTCTTTCTGCATTTCTGTTGCTTATTTCTGCACTTCTCTTTCCTCATTCTGCATTTCTGTTCCTTCTTTCTGCACCTCTATTGCCTCTTTCTGCACCTCTGTGCAGCACTTCTCTTGTCTCTTTCTCCAACCCTCTTGCCTCTTTCTGCACCTCTGTTGCTTCTTTCTACACGTCTTTGGCTTCTTTCTGCACCTCTCTTGCTTCTTTCTGCACCCCTCTTGCCTCTTTCTGCACCCACCGTCCCTCTTTCTGCACAGCTCTTGCCTCTTCCTGCACCCCAGTTCACTTTTTCTGCACCTCTCTTGCCGCCTTCTGCACCTCTGTTGCTTCTTTCTGCACTTCTCTTGCTTCTTTCTGCTCCCCTCTTGTCTATTTCTGCACCTCACTTGGGTCTTTTTGCACCTCTCTTGCTACTTTCTGCACCTCTCTTGCCTTTTTCTACACCTCACTTGCCTCTTTCTGCACTTCTCTTGCTTTTTTCTGCACCGCTCTTCTTTCTTTCTGCAACTCTCTTGCCTCTTTCTACAGCTCTCTTATCCCCTTCTGTACATCTGTTGCTTATTTTGCACTTCTAAAGCCTCTTTTTGCACCCCTCTTGCCTTTTTGTGCACCCCTCTTGCCTCTTTCTGTACCCCTCTTCCCTCTTTCTGTACCTCTCTTGCCTCTTTCTGCACCTCTCTTACCTCTTTCTGCACTTCTCTTGCCTCCTTCTCCACCTTTGCTGCTTCTTTCTGCACTTCTCTTGCCTCTTTCTGCACCTCTGCTGCTTTTTTCTGCACTCCTCTTGCTTCTTTGTGCACCTCTCTTGCTTCTTTGTGCACCTCTCTTGTCTCTTTGTGCACCTCTCTTGCCGCTTTCTGCACCCCTCTTACCTCTTTCTGCACTTCTGTTTCTTCTTTCTACACTTGTCTTGCTTATTTCTGCAGCTGTCTTGCTTCTTTTTGCAACCCTCTTCCCTCTTACTGCACCTCTCTTTCTTCTTTCTGCACCCCTCTTTCCTCTTTCTGTACCTGTCTTGCCTCTGTCTGCACCCCTGTTCCCTCTTTCTGTGCCTCTTTTGCCTGTTTCTGCAACTCTCCTGCCTCTTTCTGCAGTTCTCTTACCTCCTTTTGTACATCTGTTGCTTATTCTGCACTTCTCTTGCCTCTTTCTGCACCCCTCCTGCCTCTTTCTGCACCCCTGTTGCTTAATTCTGCACTTCTCTTGCTTCTTTCTGCACCTCTCTTGCTTTTTTCTGCACCCCTCTTGCTTTTTTCTGCACCCGTCTTGCCTCTTTCTGCACTCTTCTTCCCTCTTTCTGCACCTCTCTTGCCTCTTTCTGCACCCCTGTTCACTTTTTCTGCACATCTCTTGCCGCCTTCTGCACCTCTGTTGCTTCTTTCTGCACTTCTCTTGCTTCTTTCTGCACCCCTCTTGTTTATTTCTGCGCCTCACTTAGGTCTTTTTGCACCTCTCTTGCTACTTTCTGCACCTCTCTTGCCTTTTTCAGCACCTCACTTGCCTCTTTCTTCACTTCTCTTGCTTTTTTCTGCACCTCTCTTCTTTCTTTCTGCAAATCTCTAGCCTCTTTCTGCAGTTCTCTTACCTCCTTCTGTACATCTATTGCTTGTTCTGCACTTCTATTGCCTCTTTTTGCACCCCTCTTGCCTTTTTATGCACCCCTCTTGCCTCTTTCTGCACCCCTCTTTCCTCTTTCTGTACCTCTCTTGCCTCTTTCTACACCTCTCTTACCTCTTTCTGCGCTTCTCTTACCTCTTTCTGCACCTTTGTTGCTTCTTTCTGCACTTCTCTTGCCTCTTTCTGCACCTCTGCCACTTTTTTCTACACTTCTCTTGCCTCTTTTTGCACCCCTCTTGCCTCCTTCTGCACCTTTGTTGCTTCTTTCTGCACTTCTCTTGCTTCTTTCTGCCCTTTCTTGCTTCTTTCTGCACTTCTGCACCCCTGTTGTCTCTTTGTGCACCTCTCTTGCCTTTTTCTGCACTTCTGTTGCCTTTTTCTGCACCTCTGTTGCTTCTTTCTGCAATTCTCTTGCCTCTTTCTGCATTTCTGTTCCTTCTTTCTGCACCTCTATTGCCTCTTTCTGCACCTCTGTTAGTTCTTTCAGCACTTCTCTTGTGTCTTTCCGCACCCCTTTTGCCTGTTTCTGCAACTCTTTTGCCTCTTTCTGCAGTTCTCTTGCCTCCTTCTGCACCTCTGTTGCTTATTCTGCACTTCTCTTTGCCTCTTTTTGCACCCCTCTTGCCTCTTTCTGCACCCCTGTTAGTTCATTCTGCACTCCTCTTGTTTCTTTCTGTACCTCTCATGCTTTTTTTTGCACCCCTCTTGCCTCTTTCTGCACCCTTCTTCCCTCTTTCTGCACCTCTCTTGCCTCTTTCTGCACCGCTGTTCACTTTTTCTGCACCTCTCTTGCCTCCTTCTGTAGCTCTGTTGCTACTTTCTGCACTTCTCTTGCTTCTTTCTGCACCCCTCTTGTCTATTTCTGCACCTCACTTGGGTCTTTTTGCTCCTCTCTTGCTACTTTCTGCACCTCTCTTGCCTTTTTCTGCACCTCACTTGTCTCATTCTGCACTTCTTTTTCTTTTTTCTTCACCTCTCTTCCTTCTTTCTGCAACTCTTTAGCCTCTTTCTACAGTTCTCTTACCCCTTTCTGTATATCTGTTGCTTATTCCGCACTTCTATTGCCTCTTTTTGCACCCCTATTGCCTTTTTCTGTACACCTCTTGCCTCTTTCTGCACCTCTCTTCCCACGTTCTGTACCTCTCTTGCCTCTTTCTGCACCTCTCTTGCCTCTTTCTGCACCTTTGTTGCTTCTTTCTGCACTTCTCTTGCCTCTTTCTGCACCTCTGCTGCTTTTTTCTGCACTTCTCTTGCTTCTTTCTGCACCTCTCTTGCTTCTTTGTGCACCTCTCTTGTCTCTTTGTGCACCTCTCTTGCCTCTTTGTGCACCCCTCTTCCCTCTTTCTGCGCTTCTGTTTCTTCTTTCTACACTTGTCTTGCTTCTTTCTGCAGCTGCCTTGCTTCTTTCTGCACCCCTCTTGCTTCTTTCTGCACCCCTCTTGACTCTTTCTGCAACCCTCTTCACTCTTTCTGTACCTCTCTTGCTTCTTTCTGCACCCCTCCTCCCTCTTTCTGCACTTGTCTTGCTTCTGTCAGCACCCCTGTTCCCTCTTTCTGTACCTCTTTTGCCTGTTTCTGCAACTCTCCTGCCTCTTTCTGCTGTTCTCTTACCTCCTTCTATACACCTGTTGCTTATTCTGCACTTCTCCTGCCTCTTTTTGCACCCCTCTTGTGAGAAGTTGGCCTGGCATATGCTGTCCACTAATTATAGTGGGCACCTTGCACTAGTCCAAACAACCCCTTATTGGAGATAGGTTAAAGACAACCTTTATTGAAAGCTATCCTAGTGGTAGCTATGGAGAGCAGCCTTCAGGCTAAGTCTTGAAGGAATGTAAAGCAGCTTGTTTTACCAGTCTATAATCTCTTGAGTGACCAAATGAAAGAGGACCACACCAGGTATATATTCAAAATATATGTATTTATTACTAAACACACCCCTCTAGTCTCTTTATGAGGCTAGAGTTTGAAGTACATACGTTACGAGTTAGTTATCTACAGTAATAGCACAAATACACATTTGAGCCCCAGGGGCGTACCAAACCATATACCAATAAAGTGGTATAAGAACCACGACTGAGCTAGACACAAGGCCTAGAGCCTATAGAAGTGCTTGGACCACAAGGAACCACCCAAGGCAGTGACACAGGGGACCCACGGGGGACGCGTGCAGTGTATGAACACAACCGCGAACCACCGTTAACTTCTATGGGGAAAGTCGCGATTAGAATTTAAAAGAAAAGGGACACTTAGAGGAGGACTTGGAGCAAACCCTTTGAGAACTAGGCTGTTCTAGTGTCAATACCCACGGGAGCACCGGAGTACTCGAGTTACCTCACCCAGGGGAGCCGGGTGCATAGGTGTCTTTCGGGGTCGGGTTTCGTGCTGTCGCTTTCAATGGCGATCTGCTGCAAAGTGCTGCTGGCGGCCAAGTCGAAAGTGTTCGGGTGGATCCAAAGGTGGATCGAAGATCTGAAGAACCTGAAAGCAGAGGGGACAGAGTCTGGGTCACTAGCCAGTGACCAGGAAGGCAATGAGCAGATGCCCACCGATGTCGAGTGCTTCAGGTAGGTTGACGGTCATCTTGACTCTTCAGCCACGAGGTCCAGGAGGCGTCGATGACAACCAGGAGCTGGATTCCAGCTGTCCCACAACGTCTGTGGATTGCAGGGGTGTCAGCGACCGGATTGGACCCAACAAGCCTTGGCAACGGCAAGTCTTGTGGAAATCGAAGAAGGATGATGTTGCAGACCAGCAAGGTCTGGGGGACTCACCCAGCGAGGATAAGTCAGGGCACACCTGGAGCAACCAGGGAGCCCAAGCAGAAAAAGATTGGCCTTCGGAAGGGCCTACTAGCCAACGGACTAGCAACCGCGAAGGAGCCTCGGGACGGTGCACGTGGAGCTGGCTCACAGGACACTCGTGGAGTGGAGGCCAGTGATCTTCGGTGCAGTTGGTGCTGGAGGATGGAGCTACTCGGAGCCCAAAGCACGACTTCATGGGAGACCCAGAAGAGGATGCACTTGCAAATGCGTTCGGTGTCCAGGGGTCACGGTTCCACATTACCCACAACAGCTACGGGCCTCAGCTTTGCTGGGGACTCAGGGAAGCCTCGGGGAAGTTTGTAAATCCACCTCTGGTGATGCAAAGACTTCGGCGTCCGATGGGAGCTTCAGCGATGCAGACCGGACAATTGCTTCTTTGGTGCCTGCCAAGCAGGGGAGTCACTCCTTGACCCCAAGGGAGATTCTTCAGTCCTCTAATCTTGATGTAGAGCGTCGAAGGTCCAGGATTCTGTGTCAGAGTTTCGTCCAGGTAAATCTAAAGTCCTAAGGACTGGGTTCCCCTACTTATACTAAGGTAGGGGGTTGGACATACTCTGTGGCCCCACCTATGGGAGGGTCAGGGCAGAGGGGTGGTTACACCCCTTTCCCTTTGTCCAGTTTCACTCCAGAGCAAGGGCTGGAAGCCCCTGAGCCGGTTTGAACTGTGGTATGCACAGGGACACCAAATGTGCCCCCAGTGCAGGACTTCAAAGCACCAGAGAGTGCTCCTGCCCAGCCCCAATACACACTATCCTGTCTGGGGAGGTGGTCACACCTCCCTGGGACAGATAACCTATTGTCCAGGCCTCCCCTGCCAGAGTTTCGGTCAGCAGCAGGAGGCCAGACTCGTGTCTGTGGCAGCGGCATCCATTTTGTGATGCCAGGGCTCTGGAAAGTCAGTACCGGGCATACCGGTGTGTACATGTCTTTCCCTCTAGAAGGGTGGAATGCTACCCCCGCCGCCAGAACTGGCGGGGGGTAGTATTCCAAGATGTTTGACACCAAACACGACATGTTTCCGTGCAGCCATCCCAAAGTTAGCATTTAACGCGAGGTTATAATGCGCTTAAGAGTATATGGTCACCTGCACTACAAACAGCATCAGAGAAGGGTCTCCGAACGCTGCTGAGGGGCCCTGCTCATGCAGGGGCACCCTCTCACATAGGAACCACGCACTCTGCCTTCAGGATTGATAAGGCCTGCCATAGGAGTGGCTTATAGGTTTATATGTGTGTATGTATATAGTGATATAGGTAGCCTATATCACAGTAAGAGTGCATGCACCACCTTACCCAGGCTGCAGTAGCAGACCTGTGGTGTCAGTTTGGATGGCCTTCCAGGGGTGGCACAATACATGCTGCAACCCCTGGTAGGCCTCTGAGGTACCTATGCCCTGGGTACATAGTATACCATATACTAGGGACTTATAAAGGCACTCCAGATTCCAATCAGAGATGTGCCTAAGGCACATCGAAACCATTTTAGAGAGGAAGCAGCTAGGCTGGGGTTCTGATTAGCAGGGCCCCAGCCAGACTAAGGTCGAAAAACAGTGAAGCATCAGCAAAAGTGGGGTACCCATGTGAAGCAGATCCTACTCTCCTACACAACCCCCCCAAACGTAGGGACATTAAACTAACCTTGCCCAGTTAAGTCTTCATGTTCTAAGTGGAAGTACCTAGAGAGTCCATCTGCATTGGCATGGTTACTCCCAGGTCTATGTTCCACTGTGAAGTCCATCCCCTGTAGGGAAATGGACCACCTAAGCAGTTTGGGGTTTTCACCCTTCATTTGTTTTAGCCATAAGAGTGGCTTGTGGTCTGTTTGAACAAGGAAGTGAGTACCAAACAAGTATGGCCTCAACTTCTTCAGAGCCCAGACCACAGCAAAGGCCTCCCTCTCAATGGCTGACCAACGTTTCTCTCTAGGGGTGAGCCTTCTGCTAATGAAAGCTACTGGCTGATCCTGACCTTCATCATTCAATTGTGACAGTACAGCCCCTACCCCCAATTCAGATGCATCAGTTTGAACAATGAACTTCTTGGAGTAATCAGGACTCTGTAGAATGGGAGAAGTGCACATGGCCTGCTTCAGGTCATCAAATGCCTTTTGACAGCTAACTGTCCACTGAACCTTTTGGGCATTTTCTTGGAAGTTAAGTCATTCAGGGGTGTCACTATTGATCCATACCCCTTGACAAATCTCCTATAGTACCCAGTCAGGCCTAAGAAGGCTCTCACCTGAGTCTGGGTAGTTGGAGCAGTCCAGTCCATGATGGTCTGGATCTTGCTCTGCAGTGGTTGAACCTGGCCTCCACCCACAAGGTGGCCCAGGTACACAACCTGACTCTGCCCTATCTGGCACTTGGTGGCCTTGATAGTCAGGCCTGCTTTCTGCAGGGCCTGTAAAACATTTCTGAGGTGGACCAGGTGATCCTCCCAGGTGGAGCTAAAGACAGCAATATCATCTAGATATGCTGCACTATAGGCTTCCAGACCTGTAAGGACTGTATTCACCAACCTCTGAAAAGTGGCAGGTGCATTCTTCAGACCAAAGGGCATCACCACAAATTGATAATGCCCACTAGGGGTTGAGAATGCTGTCTTTGGCTTTGCATCATCAGCTAGTCTGATCTGCCAGTAGCCAGCTGTCAGGTCAAATGTGCTTAGATACTTGGCTGAGGCCAAAGTGTCTATTAGCTCATCTGCCCTTGGTATTGGATGGGCATCAGTCCTAGTGACTGCATTGAGACCCCTGTAGTCCACACAAAACCTCATCTCTCTGTTCCCACCATTGGTGTGAGGTTTTGGCACAAGGACCATTGGACTAGCCCAAGGGCTATCTGAGGGTTCAATAACTCCCAAATCCAACATCTTCTGGACTTCTGTCCTGATACAGTCCCTGACATGGTCAGGTTGCCTATAAATCTTATTTTTTAATAGGCAGACTGTCCCCAGTGTCCACTTCATGAGTGCACCAGGTAGTCTGACTGGGTGTCAGTGAGAATATGTGTCTGAACTGATTGAGCACCTGTCTGCAATCAGTCTGCTGCTGGGTAGTGAGGCTGCCTGCCAAGGCTACACCATCCACTGATCCATCACCAGGGTTCTGTGAGAGCAGGTCAGGGAGTGGGTCACTCTCTTCCTCCTGTCCCTCATCAGTAGCCATGAGCAAGCCCATGTCTGCCCTGTCCACATATGGTTTTAACCTGTTGACATGGAGAACCCTGTGGGGACTCCTGGGTGTTCCTAGGTCTACTAAGTAGGTAACCTCACCCTTCTGTTCAACAATGGTATGGGGTCCACTCCATTTGTCTTGGAGAGCTGCTGGGGCCACTGGCTCCAATACCCACACCTTCTGTCCTGGCTGGTAAACAGTCAGTACAGCCTTTGGTCATGCCAGGCCTTTTGAAGTTCCTGGCTAGCCTCAAGGTTTTTAGTTGCCTTTTTCATATACTCAGCCATCCGGGAGCGGAGACCAAGTACGTAGTCCACTATGTCTTGCTTTGGGGGCTTGAGAGGTAACTCCCATCCTTCCTTCACCAAGCACAGTGGACCCCTGACAGGGTGACCAAACAAAAGTTCAAAAGGGCTGTAGCCAACCCCCTTTGAGGCACCTCCCTGTATGCAAATAAAAGGCAGGGCAAGAGTATGTCCCATCTTCGCCTAAGCTTTTCTGGGAGCCCTTTAATCATGCCCTTCAAGGTTTTGTTGAATCTCTCAACTAAACCATTGCATTGTGGGTGATAGGGTGTGGTGAACTTGTAAGTCACTCCACACTCCTTCCACATTGCTTTTAAGTATCCAGACATAAAGTTAGCACCCCTGTCTGATACAACCTCCTTAGGGAAGCCCACTCTTGAGAAAATTCCCAGGAGGGCCCTTGCCACCACAGGTGCTGTAGTGGTCCTAAGGGGAATAGCCTCTGGGTACCTGGTGGCATGATCCACTACCACCAGGATAAACCTGTGCCCAGATGCTGTTTGGGGATCCATGGGACCAACAATGTCAATCCCCACCCTTTCAAAGGGAACCCCCACCACAGGTAGTGGTATCAGGGGGCCTTTGTAGTGCCACCTGCCTTGCCACTGGTCTGGCAGGTTACACAGGAGCGACAAAACTCCTTGGTGTCTTCAGACATGTGGGGCCAGTGAAAGTGAGGGACAATTCTGTCCCAACTCTTGTTCTGGCCCAGGTGACCTGCCAAGGGAATATCATGGGCTAGGGCAATAGGAAGCCCCTGAACTTCAAAGGTATAACCAACCTCCTGGTAGCACCAGGCTTGGGGTCTCTACACTCTGAGTACAAGAGTCCATCATCCCAATACACTGTATGGGGACCACTAGCTTTCCTAGCAGCCTCAGCAGCAGCTTGCTGTCTGAGGGGTTCAAGAGAGGGGCAGCTCTGCTGCTCCTGGCTCAGATCTGCCCTGGAAGGTCCCCCTGTCCCCAAGAACTCAACCTGGTCAGGTTCAAGCTCCTCTGGGACAATTCCTTCCTCAGGACTGAGATCATCCCCTCAGGGGACTGATCTTCCTTCTGAGCCAAGGGGGAAGGCACTGCCTTTACCCTACTACTCCTCTTCTTGGAAGGCACTTGGTCCATTATTCCAGAATCCAAGGCCTGTTCAGTGCTAGACATGTTGGCTTGTGACCTGGTCACAGCAAACACATCTGCAGGGATCCCCAGCATTTCTGCATGGGTCCTGAGCTCCAATTCTGCCCAAGCTGAAGTTTCTAAGTCATTGCCAAGCAAGCATTCAACGGGTAGGTCTGCACTTACCACAACCTTCTTAAGGCCAGTTACCCCTCCCCAGGAGAAGTTAACAACTGCCAGAGTATGGTCTGTTCTGACGTTGCTAGCATTGGTCACTTGGTACATTTCACCAAGTATAATCTGCCCAGGATTCACAAGGTCTTGTGTCACCATGGTGACACTTGCCCCTGTGTCCCTAAATGCCAAAGCCTCTCTTCCATTGATTAAAGGCTGTTGTCTGTACTTGCCCAGATTACTGGGACTCACAGAGGAGGTCATATCCATGCCTCCATCACAGACTAGGACAGCCTGAGTGAGTTCTCTGACTAGGCCAGAGCTCATCTCTTTACCCAGGGTCAACCCTACTAAACCCTTGGCTTGTGTAGTCCCACCACCAACTGTAGCTGCACTAGGGGGAGCAGGTGCCTTAGGGGCATTGGTGGGGGCTGGAGTAGAGTCTTTGGACTTGGTGCAATCACTGGTCCAGTGGGTCTTTTGCTTACAGACCTTGCACCATGGTTTTCTTTGGCCTTTCCCTTTGGTAGACTGTGAATCCCCACCTGAAGAAGATTTTTGGGGGCCTTGTGAAGACTTTTGATCTTTACCCTTCTCCCCACCCTTATCAGAGGTTTTCGAATCTTGCTTCTTAGGGTCACCACCTTGGTTCTGTACCTTCTGCTTCACCCTGGTTCTGACCCATTTGTCTGCCTTCTTTCCCAATTCTTGGGGAGAGGTCAGATCAGAGTCTACCAGGTGCTGATGCAACAGCTGATTTTGACAGTTATTAAGAATCTGCTCCCTCATTATCAGATTGTACAATCCTGTGAAGTCACATACCTTACTGCCCAATAACCAACCTTCCAGAGCCTTGGCAGAACAATCAACAAAGTCCACCCAGTCTTGAGTCTGTGCTTTTGGGTATCCCTGAACTTTAACCTGTATTGTTCAGTGGTTAGGCCAAACCCATCAATTAGAGCACTCTTCAAGACTTTGTAATTATCAGCATCCTCCTCTCTAACAGTGAGGAGCTTGTCTCTACCTTTGTCTGCAAAGGAGAGCCACAAGATTGCTGCCCACTGCTCCTGAGGGACCCTCTGTACTTTACAGGCCCTCTCTAGAGCAGTTATCCATTTGTGGATATCATCCCCACTCTGGTAGGGAGGGACAATCTTGCTCAGGTTTTTATGGTCATAAGAACTTTCCCTATCTTTGGGGAAACTGCTGCCACCATGGGACTCTAGTCCCAACTTTTGTCTCTCTCTATAGAGATCTAGGGACTCCCTGTCTATAGCCAATTGCTGTTTCCTGAGTTCAAGTTGAGCTTGCTCATATTGAATCAGTCTCTTTCTCCTCTCATGAGAGGATTCCCTCCTATGAGAGGAGACAGAGGTCCCTATTGAGGTGTCAGAGTGGTTAGACTCCTGAGAAGGAGACCTAGACCTTCTGGGCACACTCAGAACTCTTCCTGGGGGACAAAGGGGAGGTCAGTCTGATCCTCTCCCTCCTCCTCCTCCACAGGAGGAATTGGATTCTCCAGGGCAAGGTCATTTTCACCTTCCTGGCCAGTTTCAGAGGGGGGGGGGCCTGGGTTTCTTCACCCCTGGCCCCTTCCTCATCTTCTGCCCCACCCTCTTTGCCTACCCCTTCAGACCCTAGGGGCCTGCTGAGATCATCAGCTAGTAACACCTCCCTGAGGTGTTGGGTGCTGGCACTTTTGCCTGCCTTCAACTTCCTAGTAGTGCATAATGCTCTCAATTCCAAGAATGGGAGTTTATCATACTTGGAGGGAAGAAGCTCACTGGCTTCTGGCAAGGACTCACTGGGTCCTGGCTTTGAAGACATTACTAGTGAGGTGTGGTGTATGCACTACCTACTCTAGTGTGGCCTACTAAACTCTCTTGAGTTGTAGAAAGGGTGTGCTGTCCCTTAACACACAACTCTAAGTTCAGTAGAACTTACTGTATTACTAAGCTTGATTTATATGTACCTTAGGTACCCTTAGTGGTTTTCAGTTGATCAATTCAATTGAGATTATCTGGTAAAACAATAGCAAGCTGGAATCCCACACGCTGCACACCAATGTGAGAAGTTGGCCTGGCATATGCTGTCCACTAATTATAGTGGGCACCTTGCACCAGTCCAAACAACCCCTTATTGGAGATAGGTTAAAGACAACATTTATTGAAAGCTATCCTAGTGGTAGCTATGGAGAGCAGCCTTCAGGCTAAGTCTTGAAGGAATGTAAAGCGGCTTGTTTTACCAGTCTATAATCTCTTGAGTGACCAAATGAAAGAGGACCACACCAGGTATATATTCAAAATATATGTATTTATTACTAAACACACCCCTCTAGTCTCTTATGAGGCTAGAGTTCGAAGTACATACGTTACGAGTTAGTTATCTACAGTAATAGCACAAATACACGTTTGAGCCCCAGGGGCGTACCAAACCATACACCAATAAAGTGGTATAAGAACCACGACTGAGCTAGACACAAGGCCTAGAGCCTATAGAAGTGCTTGGACCACAAGGAACCACCCAAGGCAGTGACACAGGGGACCCATGGGGGACGCGTGCAGTGTATGAACACAACCGCGAACCACCGTTAACTTCTATGGGGAAAGTCGCGATTAGAATTTAAAAGAAAAGGGACACTTAGAGGAGGACTTGGAGCAAACCCTTTGAGAACTAGGCTGTTCTAGTGTCAATACCCACGGGAGCACCGGAGTACTCGAGTTACCTCACCCAGGGGAGCCGGGTGCATAGGTGTCTTTCGGGGTCGGGTTTCGTCGTCGCTTTCAATGGCGATCTGCTGCAAAGTGCTGCTGGCGGCCAAGTCGAAAGTGTTCGGGTGGATCCAAAGGTGGATCAAAGATCTGAAGAACCTGAAAGCAGAGGGGACAGAGTCTGGGTCACTAGCCAGTGACCAGGAAGGCGATGAGCAGATGCCCACCGATGTCGAGTGCTTCAGGTAGGTTGACGGTTGTCTTGACTCTTCAGCCACGAGGTCCAGGAGACGTCGATGACAACCAGGAGCTGGATTCGATCTGTCCCACAACGTTTATCGATAGCAGGGGTGTCGCCGACCGGATTGGACACAACAAGCCTTGGCAACAGCAAGTCACGTGGAAATCAAACAAGGACGATGTTACAGACCAGCAAGGTCTGGGGGACTCACCCAGAAAGGATAAGTCAGGGCACACCTGGAGCAACCAGGGAGCCCAAGCAGAAAAAGATTGGCCTTCGGAAGGGCCTACTAGCCAACGGACTAGCAACCGCGAAGGAGCCTCAAGACGGTGCACGTGGAGCTGGCTCACAGGACACTCGTGGAGTGGAAGCCAGTGATCTTCGGTGCAGTTGGTGCTGGAGGCTGGGGCTACTCGGAAACCAAAGCACGACTTCGTGGGAGACCCAGAAGAGGATGCACTTGCAAATGCGTTCGGTGTCCAGGGGTCACGGTTCCACGTTACCCACAACAGCTACGGGCCTCAGCTTTGCTGGGGTCTCAGGGCAGCCTCGGGGAAGTCTGGAAATCTACCTCTGGTGATGCAAAGACTTCGGCGTCCGACGGGAGCTTCAGCGATGCAGACCGGACAATTGCTTCTTTGGTGCCTGCCAAGCAGGGGAGTCACTCCTTGACCCCAAGGGAGATTCTTCAGTCCTCTAATCTTGATGTAGAGCGTTGAAGGTCCAGGATTCTGTGTCAGAGTTTCGTCCAGGTAAATCTAAAGTCCTAAGGACTGTATTCCCCTACTTATACTAAGGTAGGGGGTTGGACATACTCTGTGGCCCCACCTATGGGAGGGTCAGGGCAGAGGGGTGGTTACACCCTTTCCCTTTGTCCAGTTTCGCGCCAGAGCAGGGGCTGGAAGCCCCTGAGCCGGTTTGAACTGGGGTATGCACAGGGACACCAAATGTGCCCCCAGTGCAGGACTTCAAAGCACCAGAGAGTGCTCCCGCCCAGCCCCAATACACACTATCCTGTCTGGGGAGGTGGTCACACCTCCCTGGGACAGGAAACCTATTGTCCAGGCCTCCCCTGCCGGAGTTTCGGTCAGCAGCAGGAGGCCAGACTCGTGTCTGTGGCAGCGGCATCCATTTTGTGATGCCAGGGCTCTGGAAAGTCAGTACCGGGCATACCGGTGTGTACATGTCTTTCCCTCTAGAAGGGTGGAATGCTACCCCGCCGCCAGAACTGGCGGGGGGTAGTATTCCAAGATGTTTGACACCAAACACAACATGTTTCCGTGCAGCCATCCCAAAATTAGCATTTAACGTGAGGTTATAATGCGCTTAAGAGTATATGGTCAGGCTGCACTACAAACAGCATCAGAGAAGGGTCTCCGAACGCTGCAGAGGGGCCCTGCTCATGCAGGGGCACCCTCTCACATAGGAACCACGCACTCTGCCTTCAGGATTGATAAGGCCTGCCATAGGAGTGGCTTATAGGTTTATATGTGTGTATGTATATAGTGATATAGGTAGCCTATATCACAGTAAGGGGTGCATGCACCACCTTACCCAGGCTGCAGTAGCAGACCTGTGGTGTCAGTTTGGATGGCCTTCCAGGGGTGGCACAATACATACTGCAGCCCCTGGTAGGCCTCTGAGGTACCTATGCCCTGGGTACATAGTATACCATATACTAGGGACTTATAAGGGCACTCCAGATTCCAATCAGAGATGTGCCTAAGGCACATGGAAACCATTTTAGAGAGGAAGCAGCTAGGCTGGGGTTCTGATTAGCAGGGCCCCAGCCAGACTAAGGTCGAAAAACAGTGAAGCATCAGCAAAAAGTGGAGGTACCCATGTGAAGCAGATCCTACTCTCCTACACCTCTTGCCTCTTTTTGTACCCCTCTTGCCTCTTTCTGCACCCGTGTTGCTTCATTCTGCACTTCTCTTGCTTCTTTCTGTACCTCTTTTGCTTTTTTTGCACCCTTCTTCCCTCTTTCTGCACCTCTCTTAGCTCTTTCTGCACCCCTGTTCCCTTTTTCTGCACCTCTCTTGCCACCTTCTGCACCTCTGTTGCTTCTTTCTGTACTTCTCTTGCTTCATTCTGCACCCCTCTTGTCTATTTCTGCACCTCACTTGGGTCTTTTTGCACCTCTCTTGCTACTTTCTGCACCTCTCTTGCCTTTTTCTGCACCTCACTTGCCTCTTTCTGCACTTCTCTTGCTTTTTTCTGGACCTCTCTTCTTTCTTTATGCAACTCTATACCCTCTTTCTGCAGTTATCTTACCCCCTTCTGTACATGTGTTGCTTATTCTGCACTTCTATTGCTTCTTTTTGCACCTCTCTTGCCTTTTTCTGCACCCCTCTTGCCTCTTTATGCACCCCTCTTCCCTCTTTCTGTACCTCTCTTGCCTCTTTCTGCACCTCTCTTACCTCTTTCTGCACTTCTCTTGCCTCTTTCTGCACCTTTGTTGCTTCTATCTGCACTTCTCTTGCCTCTTTCTGCAACTCTACTGCTTTTTTCTGCATCTCTCTTGCCTCTTTCTGCACTTCTCTCGCCTCTTTCTGCACCTTTGTTGCTTCTTTCTGCACTTCCCTTGCTTCTTTATGCACCTCTCTTGTTTCTTTCTGCACCCCTGTTGTCTCTTTGTGCACCTCTCTTGCATCTTTCTGCACTTCTGTTGCCTCTTTCTGCACCTCTGCTGCTTCTTTCTGCACTTCTCTTGCCTCTTTCTACATTTCTGTTGCTTATTTCTGTACCTTTTCTTGCCTCTTTCTGCATTTCTGTCCCTTCTTTCTGCACCTCTATTGCCTCTTTCTGCACCTCTGTTAGTTCTTTCAGCACTTCTCTTGTCTCTTTCTGCACCCCTTTTGCCTGTTTCTGCAACTCTTTTACCTCTTTCTGTAGTTCTATTGCTTATTCTGAACTTCTCTTGCCTCTTTTTGCACCCCTCTTGCCTCTTTCTGCACCCCTGTTGCTTCATTCTGCACTTCTCTTGCTTCTTTCTGTACCATCTCTTGCTTTTTTTTGCACCCCTTTTGCCTATTTCTGCACTCTTCTTCCCTCTTTCTACACCTCTCTTGCCTCTTTCTGCACCCCTGTTCACTTTTTCTGTACCTCTCTTGCCTCCTTCTGCAGCTCTGTTGCTTCTTTCTGCACTTCTCTTGCTTATTTCTGCATTTCTGTTGCTTATTTCTGCACTTCTCTTGCCTCTTTCTGCATTTCTGTTCCTTCTTTCTGCACCTCTATTGCCTCTATCTCCACCTCTGTTAGTTCTTTCAGCACTTCTCGTGTCTCTTTCTGCACCCCTCTAGCCTCTTTCTGCCCCTCTGTTGCTTCTTTCTGCACTTCTCTGGCTTCTTTCTGCACCTCTCTTGCTCCTTTCTGCACCACTCTTGCCTCTTTCTGAACCCGCCTTCCCTCTTTCTGTACCGCTCTTGCCTCTTTCTGCACCTCTCTTGCCTCCTTCTTCACCTCTGTTGCTTCTTTCTGCACTTCTCTTGCTTCTTTCTTCACCCCTCTTGTCTGTTTATGTACCTCACTTGTGTCTTTTTGCACCTCTCTCACCACTATCTGCACCTCTCTTGCCTTTTTCTGCACTTCACTTGCCTCTTTCTGCACTTCTCTTGCTTTTTTCTGCAACTCTCTTCTTTCTTTCTGCAACTCTTTTGTCTCTTTCATTACATCTCTTGCTTCTTTCTGCACCTTTGTTGCTTCTTTCAGCACTTCTCTTGTCTCTTTCTGCACTTCTCTTGCCTGTTTCTGCACATCTCTTGCCTCTTTCTGTACCTCTGTTGCCTGTTTCTATACCTCTCTTCCCTCTTTCTGTACCTCTCTAGCCTTTTTCTGCACCCTTGTTGCTTGTTTCTGCACCTCTCTTGCCTCTTTCTGCACCTCTGTTGCTTCTTTCTGTACTTCTCTTGCCTCTTTCTGCACCCCACTTGCCTCTTTCTGTACCCCTCTTGCATCTTTCTGCACCCCTCTTCCCTCTTTACGCACCTCTCTTACCTCTTTCTGCACCCCTGCTCCCTCTTTCTGCACCTCTCTTGCCTGTTTCTATAACTCTCTTCCCTCTTTCTGTACCTCTCTGGCCTCTTTCTGTACCTCTGTTGCTCCTTTCTGCACTTCTTTTGCATCTGTCTGCACCTCTCTTGCTTCTTTCTCCACCTCTTTTCCAATGTCTGCACCCCTCTTGCCTCTTTGTGCACCTCTCTTGCTTCTTTCAATACCTCTCTTGCCTTTCTGCACCCCTCTTGCCTCTTTCTGCACCTCCCTTGCCTTTTTCTGCACCTCACTTGCCTCTTTCTGCACTTCTCTTGCTTCTTTCTGTACACATTGTGCTTCTTTCTGCACCTCTCTTGACTCTTTCTACACCTCTGCTACTTTTCTATGCACTTCTCTTGCTTCTTTCTGCACCCCTCTAGCTTCATTCTGCACCCCTGTTGTCTCTTTGTGCACCTCTCTTGCCTCTTTCTGCACTTCTGTTGCCTCTTTCTGCACCTCTGTTGCTTCTTTCTGCACTTTTCTTGCTTTTTTCTGCATTTCTATTGCTTATTTCTGCACTTCTCTTGCCTCTTTCTGCATTTCTGTTCTTTCCTTCTGCACCTCTATTGCCTCTTTCTGCACCTCTATTAGTTCTTTCAGCACTTCTCTTGTCTCTTTCTGCAACCCTCTTGCCTCTTTCTGCACCTCTATTGCTTCTTTCTGCACCTCTCTTGCTTCTTTCTGCACCTCTCTTGCCACCTTCTACACCTCTGTTGCTTCTTTCTGCACTTCTCTTGCTTTTTTCTGCACCCCTCTTGTCTGTTTCTATACCTCACTTGTGTCTTTTTCCACCTCTCTCGCCACTTTCTGCACCTCTCTTGCCTTTTTCTGCACCTCACTTGCCTCTTTCTGCACCTCACTTGCTTTTTTCTGCACCTCTCTTCTTTCTTTCTGCAACTCTCTTGTCTCTTTCAATACTTCTCTTGCTTCTTTCTGCACTTTTGTTGCTTCTTTCAGCACTTCTCTTGCCCATTTCTGCACTTCTCTTGCCTGTTTCTGCACATCTCTTGCCTCTTTCTGTACCCCTGTTGCTTCTTTCTGCACCCCTTTTGCCTCTTTCTGCACCCCTCTTCCCTCTTTCTGCACCTCTCTTGCCTGTTTCTACACCTCTCTTCCCTCTTTCTGTACCTCTGTAGCCTCTTTCTGCATCATTGTTCCCTCTTAAGGCACATCTCTTGCCTGTTTCTGCAACTCTCTTGCCTCTTTCTGCAGTTCTCTTGCCTCTTTCTGCACCCCTCTTACCTCTTTCTGCACCTCTGTTGGTTCTCTCTACACTGCTCTTGCTTCTTTCTGCACCTCTCTTGCAATGTTCTGCACCCCTCAAGCCTCTTTCTGCACCCCTCTTCCCTCTTTCTGCACCTCTCTTGCCTCTTTCTGCACCTCTTTTGCTTCTTTCTGCACTTCTGTAGCCTCTTTCTGTACCCCTCTTGCCTTTTTCTGTACCTCTGTTGGTGCTTTCTGCACTGCTCTTGCTTCTTTCTGCTCCTCTTGTGCTTCTTTCTGCACTTCTCTTGCCTCCTTCTGTACCCCTCTTCCCTGTTTCTGCATCTCTCTTGCCTCTGCCTGTACCTCTATTCCCTCATTTTGCACCTCTTTTGCCTGTTTCTGCAACTCTCTGTCCTCTTTCTGTACCTCTGTTGCTTCTTTCTGCATTTCTATTGCCTCATTCTGCATCCATCTTGCCTCTTTCTGCACCTCTGTTGCTTCTTTCTGTACTTCTCTTGCTTCTTTCTACACCTCTCTTGCTTCTTTCTGCACCTCTCTTGCCTCTTTCTGCGCCTCTGTTACTTCTTTCTGTACTTCTGTTGCCTCTTTCTGCACACTGCTTGCCTCTTTCTGCACTTCTTTTGCTTCTTTCTGCACATCTCTTGCTTCTTTTTGTACCTCTTTTGCAATGTCTGCACCCCTCTTGCCTCTTTGTGCACCTCTCTTGCTTCTTTCTATACCTCTCTTGGCTTTCTGCACCCCTCTTGCCTCTTCCTGCACCTCTCTTGCCTCTTTCTGCACCGCTCTTGCCTCTTTCAGCAGTTCTCTTACCTCTTTCTGTACCTCAGTTGCGTGTTTCTGCACTTCTCTTGCCTCTTTCTGCACCCCTCTTGCCTCTTTCTGCACCTCTGTTGGTTCTTTCCGAACTTCTCTTGCTTCTTTTTGAAGCTCTCTTGCAAATTTCTACACCCCTCTTCCCTATTTCTGCACCTGTCTTGCCCCTGTCAGCATCCCTGTTCCATCTTCCTCCATCTTGTTTGCCTGTGTCTGCAACTGTCTTGCCTCTTTCTGCAGTTCTCTTGCCTCCTTCTGCACCTCTGTTGCTTCTTTCTGCACCTCTCTTGCTTCTTTCTGCATCCCTGTTGTCTCTTTGTGCACCTCTTTTGCCTCTTTCTGCACTTCTGTTGCCTCTTTCTGTACCTCTGTTGCTTCTTTCTGCACTTCTCTTGCTTCTTTCTACATTTCTGTTGCTTTTTTCTGCACTTCTCTTGCCTCTTTCTGCATTTCTGTTCTTTCTTTCTCCACCTCTATTGCCCCTTTCTGCACCTCTGTTAGTTCTTTCAGCACTTCTCTTGTCTCTTTCTCCAACCCTCTTGCCTTTTTCTGCATCTCTGTTGCTTCTTTCTTCACTTCTCTGGCTTCTTTCTGCACCTCTCTTGCTTCTCTCTGCACCCCTCTTGCCTCTTTCTGCACCCGCCTTCCCTCTTTCTGTGCTGCTCTTGCCTCTTTCTGCACCTCTCTTGCCTCCTTCTGCACCTTTGTTGCTTCTTCCTGCACTTCTCTTGCTTCTTTCTGCATCCCTCTTGTCTGTTTCTGTACCTCACTTGTGTCGTTCTTCACCTCTCTTGCCACTTTCTGCACCTCTCTTGCCTTTTTTTGCACCTCACTTGCCTCTTTCTGCAGTTCTCTTGCTTTTTTCTGCACCTCTATTCTTTCTTTCTGCAACTCTCTTGTCTCTTTCATTACTTCTCTTGCTTCTTTCTGTACCTATGTTGCTTCTTTCTGCACTTTTGCTGCCTCTTTCTGCACCTCTCCTGCCTCTTTCTGCACCTCTGTTGGTTCTTTCTACACTGCTCTTGCTTCTTTCTGCACCTCTCTTGCAGGTTTCTGCATCCCTCTTGCCATTTTCTGCACCCCTCTTCCCTCTTTTTGCACCTCTCTTGCTTCTGTCTGCATTCCTCTTGATTCTTTCTGCACCTCTTTTGCTTCTTTATGCACTTCTGTTGCCTCTTTCTGTACCCCTCTTGCCTCTTTCTGTACCTTTGTTGGTTCTTTCTGCACTACTCTTGCTTCTTTCTGCACTACTCTTGCTTTTTTGTGTGAGAAGTTGGCCTGGTATATGCTGTCCACTAATTATAGTGGGCACCTTGCACCAGTCCAAACAACCCCTTATTGTATTTATTGCTAAACACACCCCTCTAGTCTCTTTATGAGGCTAGAGTTCGAAGTACATAAGTTATAAGTTAGTTATCTACAGTAATAGCACAAATACACGTTTGAGCCCTAGGGGCATACCAAACCATATACCAATAAAGTGATATAAGAACCACGACTGAGCTAGACACAGGGCCTAGAGCCTGTAGAAGTGCTTGGACCACAAGGAACCACCCAAGGTAGTGACACAGGGGACCCACGGGGGACGCGTGCAGTGTGAGAACACAGCTGCGAATCGCCGTTGACTTCTATGGGGAAAGTCGCGGTTGGAATTTTAAAGAAAAGGGACACTTAGAGGAGGACTTGGAGCAAACCCTTTTAGAACTAGGCTGTTCTAGTGTCAATACCTACGGGAGCACCGGAGTACTCGAGTTACCTCACCCAGGGGAGCCGGGTGCATAGGTGTCTTTCGGGGTCGGGTTTCGTCGTCGCTTTCAATGGCGATCTGCTGCAAAGTGCTGCTGGCGGCCAAGTCTAAAGTGTTCGGGTGGATCCAAAGGTAGATCAAAGATCTGAAGAACCTTAAAGCAGAGGGGACAGAGTCTGGGTCACTAGCCAGTGACCAGGAAGGCGATGAGCAGATGCCCACCGATGTCGAGTGCTTCAGGTAGGTTAACGGTCATCTTGACTCTTCAGCCACGAGGTCCAGGAGTCGTCGACGACAACCAGGAGCTGTATTCGAGCTGTCCCACAATGTCTGTCGATTGCAGGGGTGTCGGCGACCGGATTGGACCCAACAAGCCTTGGCAACGGCAAGTCTTGTGGAAATGGAAGAAGGACGATGGTGCAGACCAGCAAGGTCTGTGGGACTCACCCAGCGAGGGTAAGTCAGGGCACTCCTGGAGCAACCAGAGAGCCCAAGCAGAAGAAGATTGGCTTTCGGGAGGGCCTACTAGCCAACAGACTAGCGACCACAAAGGAGCCTCGAGTGGACGCACTTGGAGCTGGCTCACAGGACACTCGTGGAGTGGAGGCCAGTGATCTTCAGTGCAGTTGACGCTGGAGGCTGGGGCTACTCGGAGCCCAAAGCACAACTTCGTGGAAGACCCAGAAGAGGATGCACTTGCAAATGCAATCGGTGTCCAGGGGTCATGGTTCCATGTTACCCACGACAGCTATGGGCCTCAGCTTTGCTGGAGACTCAGGGTAGCCTTGGGGAAGTCTGGAAATCTACCTCTGGTGATGCAACGACTTTGGCGTCCGGCGGGAGCTTCAGTGATGCAGACCGGACAATTGCTTCTTTGGTGCCTGCCAAGCAGGGGAGTCACTCCTTGACCCCAAGGGAGATTCTTCAGTCCTCTAATCTTGAAGTAGAGCGTCGAAGGTCCAGGATTCTGTGTCAGAGTTTCGTCCAGGTTAATCTAAAGTCCTAAGGACTGGGGTCCCATACTTATACTAAGATAGGGGGTTGGACATACTCTGGGGACCCACCTATGGGAGGGTCAGGGCAGAGGGGTGGTTACACCCCTTTCCCTTTGTCCAGTTTCATGCCAGAGCAGGGGCTGGAAGCCCCTGAGCCGGTTTGAACTGGGGTATGCACAGGGACACCAAATGTGCCCCCAGTGCAGGACTTCAAAGCACCAGAGAGTGCTCCCGCCCAGCCCCAATACACACTATCCTGTCTGGGGAGGTGGTTACACCTCCCTGAGACAGGAAACCTATTGTCCAGGCCTCCCCTGCCGGAGTTTCGGTCAGCAGCAGGAGGCCTGACTCGTGTCTGTGGCAGCGGTATCCATTTTGTGATGCCAGGGCTCTGGAAAGTCAGTACCGGGTATACCGGTGTGTACATGTCTCTCCCTCTAGAAGGGTGGAATGCTACCCCCGCCGCCAGAACTGGTGGGGGGGTAGTATTCCAAGATGTTTGACACCAAACACAACATGTTTCCCTGCAGCCATCCCAAAGTTAGCATTTAACGCGAGGTTATAATGCGCTTAAGAGTATATGGTCGGGCTGCACTACAAACAGCATCAGAGAAGGGTCTCCGAATGCTGCAGAGGGGCCCAGCTCATGCAGGGGCACCCTCTCACATAGGAACCACGCACTCTGCCTTCAGGATTGATAAGGCCTGCCATAGGAGTGACTTATAGGTTAATATGTGTGTATGTATGTAGTGAATAGGTAGCCTATATCACAGTAAGGGGTGCATGCACCACCTTACCCTGGCTGCAGTAGCAGACCTGTGGTGTCCTTTTGGCTGGCCTTCCAGGGGTGGCACAATACATGCTTCAGCCCCTGGCAGGCCTCTGAGGTACCTATGCCCTGGGTACATAGTATACCATATACTAGGGACTTATAAGGGCACTCCAGATTCCAATCAGAGATGTGCCTAAGGCACATGGAAACCATTTTAGAGAGGAAGCAGCTAGGCTGGGGTTCTGATTAGCAGGGCCCCAGCCAGACTAAAGTCGAAAAACAGTGAAGCATCAGCAAAAAGTGGGGGTACCCATGTGAAGCAGATCCTACTCTCCTACACTTTGTGCACCTCTCTTGCCTCTTTTTGTACACCTCGCCTCTTTCTGCACATGCCTTCCCTCTTTATGCACAGCTCTTGCCTCCTTCTGCACCTCTGTTGCTTCTTTCTGCACCCCTCTTGTCTGTTTCTGTACCTCACTTGCATCTGTTTGCACCCCTCTTGCCTGTTTCTGCACATCTCTTGCATCTTTATGTACCTCTGTTGCTTCTTTCTGCACCCCTCTTGCCTCTTTCTGCACCCTTCTTGTATTTTTCTGCACCCCTCTCTCCTCTTTCTGCACCTCGCTTCCCTCTTTCTGCACCCCTGCTCCCTCTTTCTGCACCTCTCTTGCCTGTTTCTACACCTCTCTTCCCTCTTTTTGTACCTCTCTAGCCTCTTTCTGCACCCCTGCTCCCTCTTACTGCACATCCCTTGCCTGTTTCTGCATCTCTCTTGCCTCTTTCTGCAGTTCTCTTTCCTCCTTCTGCACATCTGTTGCTTCTTTCTGCACTTCTGTTGCCTGTTTCTGTACCCCTCTTCCCACTTTCTGCACCTCTCTTGCCTCTGTCTGCACGCCTCTTGCCTCTTTCTGTACCTCTTTTGCTTCTTTCTGTACTTCTGTCGCCTCTCTCTGTACCCCCTTGCCTTTTTCTGTACTTCTGTTGGTTCTTTCTGCACTGCTCTTGCTTCTTTCTGCACCTCTCTTCCTTGTTTCTGCACCTCTCTTACTTCTTTCTGTATCCCTCTTCCCTCTTTCTGCATCTCTCTTGCCTCTGCCTGTACCTCTGTTCCCTCTTTCTGCACCACTTTTGCCTGTTTCTGCAACTCTCTTGCCTCTTTCTGTACCTCTGTTTCTTCTTTCTGCACTTCTCTTGCCTCTTTCTGCATCCCTCTTGCCTCTTTCTGCACCTCTGTTGCTTCTTTCTGCACCTCTGTTGCTTCTTTCTGCACTTCTCTTGCTTTTTTCCACACCTCTCTTGCTTCTTTCTGCACCTATCTTACCTCTTTATGCATCTCTGTTGCTTCTTTCTGTACTTCTCTTGCCTCTTTCTGCACTCCTCTTGCCTCTTTCTGTATCTCTGTTGCTCCTTTCTGCACTTCTTTTGCTTCTTTCTGTACCTCTCTTGCTTCTTTCTGCACCTTTTTTGCAATGTCTGCACCCCTCTTGCCTCTTTGTGCACCTCTCTTGCTTCTTTCAGTACCTCTCTTGCCTTTCTGCACCCCGCTTGCCTCTTTCTGCACCTCTCTTGCCTCTTTCGGTACCTCTTTCCTCTTTCTGCACCTCTCTTGCCCCTTTCTGCACCTCAGTTGCGTCTTTCTGCACTTCTCTTCCTTCTTTCTGCACCTCTCTTGCTTCTTTCTGCACCCCTGTTGTCTCTTTGTGCACCTCTCTTGCCTCTTTCTGCACTTCTGTTAGTTCTTTCAGCACTTTTCCTGTCTCTTTCTGCACCTCTGTTGCTTCTTTCTAAACTTCTCTTGCTTCTTTCTGCATTTCTGTTGCTTCTTTCTGCACTTCTCTTGCCTCTTTCTGCATTTCTGTTACTTCTTTCTGCCCCTATTTCATCTTCCTGCACCTCTGTTGCTTCTTTCTGCACTTCTCTGGCTTCTTTCTGCACCTCTTCTTGCTTCTTTTTTCACCCCTCTTGCCTCTTTCTGTACCCGCCTTCCCTCTTTCTGCACCTCTCTTGCCTCTGTCTGCACACCTCTTGCCTATTTCTTCACCTCTTTTGCTTCTTTCTGCACTTCTGTTGCCTCTTTCTATACCCCTCTTGCCTTTTTTCTGTACCTCTGTTGGTTATTTCTGCACTGCTCTTGCTTCTTTCTGCACCTCTCTTGCTTATTTCTGCACCTCTCTTGCCTCTTTCTGTACCCCTCTTTCCTCTTTCTGCATCTCTCTTGCCTCTGCCTGTACCTCTGGTCCCTCTTTCTGCACCTCTTTTGCCTGTTTCTGCAACTCTCTTGCCTCTTTCTGCACCTCTGTTGCTTCGTTCTGCACTTCTCTTGCCTCTTTCTTCATCCCTCTCACCTCTTTCTGCACCTCTGTTGCTTCTTTCTGCACTTCTCTTGCTTCTTTCTACACCTCTCTTTCTTCTTTCTGTACCTCTCTTGCCTCTTTCTGCACCTCTGTTGCTTCTTTCTGTACTTCTCTTGCCTCTTTCTGCATCCCGCTTGCCTCTTTCTGTACCTCTATTGCTCCTTTCTGCACTTCTCTTGCTTCTTTCTGCAGCTCTCTTGCAAATTTCTGCACCTCTCTTGTGTCTTTCTGCACCCCTATTCCCTCTTTCTGCACCTGTCTTGCCTCTGTCTGCATCCCTGTTCCATCTTTCTGCACCTTCTTTGCCTGTGTCTGCAACTTTCTTGCCTCTTTCTGCAGTTCTCTTGCCTCCATCTGCACCTCTGTTGCTTCTTTCTGCTCTTCTCTTGCCTCTTTCTGCACCTCTGTTGCTTCTTTCTGCACTTCTCTTGCTTCTTTCTGCTCCCCTCTTGTCTGTTTCTGTACCTCATTTGTGTCTTTTTGCACCTCTCTTGCTACTTTCTGCACCTCTCTTGCCTTTTTCTGCACCTCACCTGCCTCTTTCTGCACTTCTCTTGATTTTTTCTGCACCTCTATTCTTTCTTTCTTTCTGAAACTCTCTTGTCTCTTTCATCACTTCTATTGCCTCTTTCTGTACCTCTGTTGCTTCTTTCTGTACCCCTCTTGCTTCCTTCTGCACCCCTCTTCCCTCTTTCTGCACCTCTCTTGCCTCTTTCTGCACCCCTGCTCCCTATTGCTGCACCTCTCTTGCCCGTATCTACACCTCTCTTACCTCTTTCTGTACCTCTCTATCCTTTTTCTGCACCCCTCTTCCCTCTTACTGCACATCTCTTGCTTGTTTCTGCAACTCTCCTGACTCTTTCTGCAGTTCTCTTGCCTCCTTCTGCACATCTGTTGCTTCTTTCTGTACTTCTGTTGCCTCTTTCTGCACCCCTCTTGCCTCTTTCTGCACCTCTGTTGGTTCTTTCTACACTGCTCTAACTTCTTTCTGCCCCCTCTTGCAGGTTTCTGCACCCCTCTTGCCTCTTTCTTCACCCCTCTTCCCTCTTTGTGCACCTCTCCTGCTTCTGTCTGCACACCTCTTGCCTCTTTCTGCACCTCTTTTGCTTCTTCCTGCACTTCTGTTGCCTCTTTCTGTACCCCTCTTGCCTCTTTTTGTACCTCTGTTGGTTCTTTCTGCACTTCTCTTGCTTCTTTCTGCACCTCTCTTGCTTCTTTGTGTACCTCTCTTGTCTCTTTGTCCACCTCTCTTGCCTCTTTCTGTACTTATGTTGCTTCCTTCAGCACTTCACTTGCCTCTTTCTGCACCCCTCGTCCCTCTTTCTGCACTTCTGGTGCTTCTTTCTGCACTTGTCTTGTTTCTTTCTGGAGCTGTCTTGCTTCTTTCTGCACCCCTCTTGCCTCTTTCTGCAACCCTCTTCCCTCTTTCTGCACCTCTCTTGCTTTTTTCTGCACCCCTCGTCGCTCTTTCTGCATCCCTCTTCCCTCTTTCTGCATCTGTCTTGCCTATGTGTGCACCGCTGTTCCCTCTTTCTGTACCTCTTTTGCCTGTTTCTGCAACTCTCCTGCCTCTTTCTACAGTTCTTTTACCTCCTTCTTTACAACTGTTGCTTATTCTGCACTTCTCTTGCCTCTTTTTGCACCCCTCTTGCCTCCTTCTGCACTATTGTTGCTTCTTTGTGCACTTCTCTTGCTTCTTTCTGCACCTCTCTTTCTTCTTTCTGTACCCCTGTTGTCTCTTTGTGCAACTCTCTTGCCTCTCTCTGCACTTCTGTTGCCTTTTTCTGCATCTCTGTTGCTTCTTTCTGCACGCCTCTTGCCTCTTTCTGCATTTCTGTTGCTTATTTCTGCACTTCTCTTGCCTCTTTCTGCATTTTTGTTCCTTCTTTCTGTACCTCTATTGCTTCTTTCTGTACCTCTGTTAGTTATTTTCAGCACATTTCTTGTCTCTTTCTGCAACCCTCTTGCCTCTTTCTGCACCTCTGCTGCTTCTTTCTGCATTTCTCTGGCTTTTTCTACACCACTCTTGCCTCTTTCTGCACCAGCCTTCCCTTATTCTGCACCGCTCTTGCCTTTCTGCTCCCCTGTTCACTTTTTCTGCACCTCTCTTGCATCCTTCTGCACCTCTGTTGCTTCTTTCTGCACTTCTCTTGCTTCTTTCTGCACCCCTCTTGTCTGTTTCTGCACCTCAATTACATCTTTTTGCAACTCTCTTGCCACTTTCTGCACCTCTCTTGCCTTTTTCTGCACCTCACTTGCCTCTTTCTGCACTTTTCTTGCTTTTTTCTGCACCTCTCTACTTTCTTTCTGCAACTCTCTTCCCTCTTTCTGCACCTCTCTGGCCTCTTTCTACACCTCTGTTGCCTCTTTCTGCAGTTCTCTTGCCTCTTTCTGTACCTCTGTTGCTTCTTTTTGCACCTCTCTTGCCACTTTCTGCACCACTCTTGCCTTTTTCGGCACCTCACTTGCCTCTTTCTGCACTTCTCTTGCTTTCTCTTGCTTTCTTCTGCACCTCTCCTCTTTATTTCTGCAACTCTCTTGCCTCTTTCTGCAGTTATCTTACCTCCATCTGTTGCTTATTCTGCACTTCTCTTGCCTCATTTTGCACCCCATTGACTTTTTCTGCACCCCTGTTGCTTCATTCTGCACTTCTCTTGCTTCTTTCTATACCTCTCTTGCTTTTTTCTGCACCTTCTTGCATCTTTCTGCACCCCTCTTCTATATTTCTGTACCTCTCTTGCCTCTTTCTGCACCTCTCTTGCCTCTTTCTGCACTTCTCTTGGCTCTTTCTGCACCTTTGTTGCTTCTTTATGCACTTCTCTTGCTTCTTTCTGCAACTCTCTTGCTTCTTTCTGCACCCCTGTTGTCTCTGTGTGCACCTCTCTATCCTCTTTCTGCACTTCTGTTGCTTCTTTCTGCACTTCTCTTGCTTCTTTCTGCACCTCTGCTGCTTCTTTCTGCACTTCTCTGGCTTCTTTCTGCACCTCTCTTGCTTCTTTCTGTACCCCTCTTGCCTCTTTCTGCACCTGCCTTCCCTCTTTCTGCACCACTCTTGCCTCTTTCTGCACCTCTCTTGCCTCCTTCTGCACCCCTATTCCCTCTTTCTGCACCTGTCTTGCCTCTGTCTGCATCCCTGTTCCATCTTTCTGCACCTTCTTTGCCTGTGTCTGCAACTTTCTTGCCTCTTTCTGCAGTTCTCTTGCCTCCGTCTGCACCTCTGTTGCTTCTTTCTGCTCTTCTCTTGCCTCTTTCTGCACCTCTGTTGCTTCTTTCTGCACTTCTCTTGCTTCTTTCTGCTCCCCTCTTGTCTGTTTCTGTACCTCATTTGTGTCTTTTTGCACCTCTCTTGCCACTTTCTGCACCTCTCTTGCCTTTTTCTGCACCTCACCTGCCTCTTTCTGCACTTCTCTTGATTTTTTCTGCACCTCTATTCTTTCTTTCTTTCTGAAACTCTCTTGTCTCTTTCATCACTTCTATTGCCTCTTTCTGTACCTCTGTTGCTTCTTTCTGTACCCTCTTGCTTCCTTCTGCACCCTCTTCCCTCTTTCTGCACCTCTCTTGCCTCTTTCTGCACCCCTGCTCCCTATTGCTGCACCTCTCTTGCCCGTATCTACACCTCTCTTACCTCTTTCTGTACCTCTCTATCCTTTTTCTGCACCCCTCTTCCCTCTTACTGCACATCTCTTGCTTGTTTCTGCAACTCTCCTGACTCTTTCTGCAGTTCTCTTGCCTCCTTCTGCACATCTGTTGCTTCTTTCTGCACTTCTGTTGCCTCTTTCTGCACCCCTCTTGCCTCTTTCTGCACCTCTGTTGGTTCTTTCTACACTGCTCTAACTTCTTTCTGCCCCCTCTTGCAGGTTTCTGCACCCCTCTTGCCTCTTTCTTCACCCCTCTTCCCTCTTTGTGCACCTATCCTGCTTCTGTCTGCACACCTCTTGCCTCTTTCTGCACCTCTTTTGCTTCTTCCTGCACTTCTGTTGCCTCTTTCTGTACCCCTCTTGCCTCTTTTTGTACCTCTGTTGGTTCTTTCTGCACTTCTCTTGCTTCTTTCTGCACCTCTCTTGCTTCTTTGTGTACCTCTCTTGTCTCTTTGTCCACCTCTCTTGCCTCTTTCTGCACTTCTGTTGCTTCCTTCAGCACTTCACTTGCCTCTTTCTGCACCCCTCGTCCCTCTTTCTGCACTTCTGGTGCTTCTTTCTGCACTTGTCTTGTTTCTTTCTGGAGCTGTCTTGCTTCTTTCTGCACCCCTCTTGCCTCTTTCTGCAACCCTCTTCCCTCTTTCTGCACCTCTCTTGCTTTTTTCTGCACCCCTCGTCCCTCTTTCTGCATCCCTCTTCCCTCTTTCTGCATCTGTCTTGCCTATGTGTGCACCGCTGTTCCCTCTTTCTGTACCTCTTTTGCCTGTTTCTGCAACTCTCCTGCCTCTTTCTACAGTTCTTTTACCTCCTTCTTTACAACTGTTGCTTATTCTGCACTTCTCTTGCCTCTTTTTGCACCCCTCTTGCCTCCTTCTGCACTATTGTTGCTTCTTTGTGCACTTCTCTTGCTTCTTTCTGCACCTCTCTTTCTTCTTTCTGTACCCCTGTTGTCTCTTTGTGCAACTCTCTTGCCTCTCTCTGCACTTCTGTTGCCTTTTTCTGCATCTCTGTTGCTTCTTTCTGCATACCTCTTGCCTCTTTCTGCATTTCTGTTGCTTATTTCTGCACTTCTCTTGCCTCTTTCTGCATTTTTGTTCCTTCTTTCTGTACCTCTATTGCTTCTTTCTGTACCTCTGTTAGTTATTTTCAGCACATTTCTTGTCTCTTTCTGCAACCCTCTTGCCTCTTTCTGCACCTCTGCTGCTTCTTTCTGCATTTCTCTGGCTTTTTCTACACCACTCTTGCCTCTTTCTGCACCAGCCTTCCCTTATTCTGCACCGCTCTTGCCTTTCTGCTCCCCTGTTCACTTTTTCTGCACCTCTCTTGCATCCTTCTGCACCTCTGTTGCTTCTTTCTGCACTTCTCTTGCTTCTTTCTGCACCCCTCTTGTCTGTTTCTGCACCTCAATTGCATCTTTTTGCAACTCTCTTGCCACTTTCTGCACCTCTCTTGCCTTTTTCTGCACCTCACTTGCCTCTTTCTGCACTTCTCTTGCTTTTTTCTGCACCTCTCTACTTTCTTTCTGCAACTCTCTTCCCTCTTTCTGCACCTCTCTGGCCTCTTTCTACACCTCTGTTGCCTCTTTCTGCAGTTCTCTTGCCTCTTTCTGTACCTCTGTTGCTTCTTTTTGCACCTCTCTTGCCACTTTCTGCACCACTCTTGCCTTTTTCGGCACCTCACTTGCCTCTTTCTGCACTTCTCTTGCTTTCTCTTGCTTTCTTCTGCACCTCTCCTCTTTATTTCTGCAACTCTCTTGCCTCTTTCTGCAGTTATCTTACCTCCATCTGTTGCTTATTCTGCACTTCTCTTGCCTCATTTTGCACCCCATTGACTTTTTCTGCACCCCTGTTGCTTCATTCTGCACTTCTCTTGCTTCTTTCTATACCTCTCTTGCTTTTTTCTGCACCCTCTTGCATCTTTCTGCACCCCTCTTCTATATTTCTGTACCTCTCTTGCCTCTTTCTGCACCTCTCTTGCCTCTTTCTGCACTTCTCTTGGCTCTTTCTGCACCTTTGTTGCTTCTTTATGCACTTCTCTTGCTTCTTTCTGCAACTCTCTTGCTTCTTTCTGCACCCCTGTTGTCTCTTTGTGCACCTCTCTATCCTCTTTCTGCACTTCTGTTGCTTCTTTCTGCACTTCTCTTGCTTCTTTCTGCACCTCTGCTGCTTCTTTCTGCACTTCTCTGGCTTCTTTCTGCACCTCTCTTGCTTCTTTCTGTACCCCTCTTGCCTCTTTCTGCACCCGCCTTCCCTCTTTCTGCACCACTCTTGCCTCTTTCTGCACCTCTCTTGCCTCCTTCTGCACCTCTGTTGCTTCTTTCTGCACTTCTCTTGCTTCTTTCTGCACCCCTCTTGTCTGTTTCTGTACCTCACTTGCATCTTTTTGCACCTCTCTTTCCACTTTCTGCACCTGTCTTGTCTTTTACTGCACCTCACTTGCCTCTTTCTGCACTTCTCTTGCTTTTTTCTGCGCCTCTATTCTTTCTTTCTGCAACTCTCTTGTCTCTTTCATTACTACTCTTGCTTCTTTCTGCACCTTTGTTGCTTCTTTCAGCACTTCTCTTGCCTCTTTCTGTACCTCTGTTGCTTCTTTCTGCATCCCTCTTGCCTCTTACTGCACCCCTTTTGCATCTTTCTGCACCCCTTTTCCCTATTTCTGCACCTCTGTTGCCTCTTTCTGCACCCCTGCTCCCTCTTACTGCATATCTCCTGCCTGTTTCTGCAACTCTCTTGCCTCTTTCTTTAGCACTCTTGCCTCCTTCTGCACATCTGTTGGTTCTTTCTGCTCTTCTGTTGCCTCTTTCTGTACCTCTGTTGGTTCTTTCTACACTGCTCTTGCTTCTTACTGCACCTCCCTCTCAAGGAGCCTCAGTTCGACTTCCTCAGGAGCAGAAGATATTTCTCCAATTCCTTTTGTCAGTACCCTTGACCGAAGCACACATAAACTATACCTCAGTTTCAACCACTAACCAAAGGGGAAAGGGGAATGGGATAAATAGAGAGACTCCTCCCGTTCAGGTGCTTCTTGGTATTTTCTCCTACTCTTATTTCTGATATGGATGGAGGCCACCTGTAACGAATTAGCACAAGAATTATTAGGGACACAATTTCTACTACTCTTTTCCCGAATACTTTTACTCTATAATTCAATAATACATTTGACCTGTTTCCTCTTGGAGGAATACTTCTCTCTGGTGAATTTTAAGAATGTCAAGTTAATATTAGAGTAAGAATGTCTTTAGCAGATGATTATATCTTTCCAGTTCCGTTTTACTCTATAATTGAATCTCTGTTAATTGTGTTTCTCTTTTCACAGTTTTTTTGTTGTGTCGCTAGATATATATTTTGATCTGGAGGGGTAATGAGGAGAGTGCTCATGAATTTGTGAATTGTATCAACTGTAATAATTTTAATCTTAATTTTACAGCACAAATGAGCAGAAAATTCATGTGTTTTCTAGATGTGGAGGTATACATTGTTGAGAACAAGGTAGAAACTAGATTGCACAGGAAAATGACTGCGGGCAACACGATACTACATGCCACGAGTCATCACCCTGCCCATCTTATCAACAGCATCCCCTACGGGGAGATGCTTCGCATTCGCAGAATATGCAGTAGTGATAGTGAGTGTAGAAAAGCACAATTGCAAAGCAAGGAGAGGTTCCTGGAGAGGGGCTACTCAAAGAAAAAGCTAGCGGTTGCTATGAAAAAGACCATTAATCTTGACCAATCTAAAACACTTAGAATACGCGACAAATCATCCAACATACATAATGAGCCAGTCACTAGATTGATCCTAACCTATAGCCTACAACATAAAGCCATTCGTAAGATCGTTAACAAAAACTGGGCATTGGTAAGGAGTGACTCTGTTTTGAGCAGCCAGACTACTAAATCACCTTGTATAACTTTCAGGAAGGCACAATCGATGAGTAATGCCTTAGTAAAAAGTAGTCCGGAAGTGAGGGTGGCCAAAACATGGTTGAGTCCCAGGAATGGCTTTACACGTTGTAATACATGCAAAGCATGCAAGTACGGGGTAAACAAGACAAGCTATATTACACCTTTCAAACCCAAACCAGTACCAATTAATAAAAGTCTCAACTGCAAAACGGATTATGCAGTTTATGTGCTGGAGTGCTCATGCAACCTGCAGTATGTAGGAAGTACAAAACTGCAGGTGCATAAACGAGTACTCCAGCACTTGAGAGCAATTACAAATGTGGATGTTACCTACCCAGTTGCCCGGCATTTTAAAGAGTATCATGACAGCAAGTTAGACGATTTGAAATATTTTGTCATAGATACGATCCTTCCTCAGAAATGAGGTGGTAACCGGGAAGCCATGCTCCGAAAACTTGAGACACGGTACATTTTAGATTTAGATAGCAAAATACCCCAGGTCTTGAATTCGAGTGAGGATTTTTACACATGTTTGTGAATGAAATACATTTCTTTTAAATGGGATTTTAATTAAGATCTTGAACCCATTCAGCTGCTGTATCTATGACAATTGTTTTTATAGCTTTCTTATTTTTGCACATTTGCACAATAGTAAGTCACGTTTGTGACTACTATATGGGAACATTTGCACTGTTTTGCACATTCACTTTTGGCATATTAATGAATGAAAATATCTACAACCTAGGCCCACTTGGGCAGAATCATCATTTGAGACAGTCTTATTTACATTTCTCCTTTGCCAATTTTGCACACTGGTATGTTTAGGCCTGATATGGAACTCACATATGTTTATGTAAAATTTGAGATATCAAGGTTCTGCTCTCAGAAAGCCTTTTTTATGACAGCATGAAAGTTTTGGTTTTAAAATGTTTTAGACACATAACAACTGTCTCAAAAATTTTTACCATAAAAATTGTTTTTAATGCTATAGAGTGGTAGATAAAGATTAATTTGTCACTGTTTTTATAAGCATTATTTTAAATATCAAGGATTTTATTCCTATTAAATTCTGAGGAAAATCTTTACTTTTTGATATCTAGAAGATCAGGTCTTAAAATGTTTGAAACATATAATAATTGTTTTTAAATGTTTTTACCATAAGTGTTGCTTTTATTGCTATAAAATGGCAGATAACATTTATTTATCGCTGTTTTTCCAAGCACTATGCAAAGGATTAATAAGTTGTGTACAAATGAAACAATGGTGGATTTTTTCTATGTCTATGCCTTGTGATGTAAGAAACTACGTATATGCACTGTCACTTTAAATATTGGGAAGCACTCCACATGCGCGTCATGTGATCAAGGGCACTGTGTTGCCCGAAACGCATAATGGCGGTGGTGCAGGGCGTTCACTGAATAAATAACATTTTGCACCATACTTGGGTCTGCGTTCGCCAGTTCTTTGGATACAGGAGTGTTACCAGGCGAAGTAAGCGGCATATATATATATATATATATATATATATATATATATATATATATATACATTTAGATTTCAATTCAATTCTTAAATGATGAACTTCCTGTTGTCACTTGCGGTTCTGAATTATGAAGCTCACACGTATTTGGGAACCTCTGCTTGTATTGAAGAGGCTTTCCTCAATTGTAACAATTACTGTAGAATAGACTGGTTGAATGCTAATACGTTTTGTTATGCTGAATTCGAAATTACCAGATTAATACCTTGAAGCCATTGTACTACTGTCACAATCCTTCTGTCAGAATTCGAGGATTGTACAGTTTTTGGGTAGTTCATTTTCCTAAAGAAACTTGACTGACTGAATTTTATTCTCATGAAACGCCAACCTCCTACCACTCGATAACAAACTGAAACGCTACTCACAGGAATTCCAAACTTCTCTGAGACACATGCGCAAAGACTCTGAAGTGTCTCTCACGGGTTTCCTCACTGCTGACAGGCGCGCTGAAGAGACGCTGCTGCTACCGCAGAAGTCACAGTTGAAGTGCGATGAGCGCTAGTCACTCGCGCGCACTTGTCTTCCCTTAGTCTTGGCAAACTAGACTGCTCACCTTCCTTCTTTCGAACGTCAGCGGCCATCTTGGAATTCTCGCGATGGAGAGCTTGAAGAGTCTTAAGAAATACCTTGTCCAGCAATCTTCGGAATGGGTACAACTTCTTCCACCTGGGATAGCGGCTTAACCTACGGTATTTAACACCTTTTTTCCTATTCTTTGGGATTGTCGCCGAACAGGATCGTGGGTTCCTGACAGTACTCCCTCCCAAAAGTAGATCCCCTCTTTTGGGTTTGTTTGGGTATTTCTCATGGAATGTTTTAACTAATCTGGGTGCGTGAACATTAGAACTGGTCTCCCATGACCTTTCTTCTGGCCCGAATCCCTTCCAATCGATTAGATAAAACAATCCACCCTTTTCAAATTTTGAGTCTAATATCTGAATGATCTCAAACTCTTCTTCAGAATTCACTTGAATTGGGGTCGGGGAGGAGCTCAACCTGACATCTGGAGGGTTTCTTTTTAGTAATGACACATGGAACACTGGGTGAATCTTAAAATAGGAAGATAATTGAATCTTTACTGCCACTGGATTTACCATCTGATCTACTTTGAAGGGTCCTACAAACCTTGGCTGGAATTTTCTGTTCCCTTTTAATCTTAAATGGCGAGTGGATAACCAAACTTTATCTCCTTTTTGAAAAATAGGACTCTCCCTTCTTTTTTTGTCGGCCTGAATTTCGTAAGTTTCCTTAGCTTTTACTAAATTTCTCTAGGCTGCTAAAAAGGACTTCTATAACTCCTGTGCTAACTCTTCTGCCGCTGGGACTGACTCGCTCTCTTTTCCCAGAAAAACGTTTGGGTGCCTCCCATGATTTAAATAAAAAGGCGTGAACCCTGTTGAACTATGAATGGAGTTATTGTATGCAAATTCTGCTGTCCAAACCAATTCGGACCACTCTTGTTCCTGATCTAATAGATACAACCTTAAGTACTGTTCCAATTCTTGGTTGACCCTCTCTGTTTGCCCATCTGTTTCTGGGTGGTAGCTGGTGGAATATCGGGAGTCTATTCACGACCGTTTTGTAAATGCTTTCCAAAAATGAGAAATTAACTGGGACCCTCTAGCTGATATTAAAACTTTTGGAATTCCATGGGCCTTTACAATGTGTTGAGTAAACAGCTGTGCTACCTGGGGAGCTCTGGGAATACTTTTCAGGGTATGAAATGTGCCATTTTGGAAAAGGTGTCAACAAAGACTAGGATGGTGTCATTGCCTTGTCTGACGGGAAGATCCACTATTAAGTCCATTGTGACGGTATGCCATGGATGGGGTGCTGTGGGCAATGGCATTAATAACCCTTGTGGAGCCGTTCTATTAGGTTTCCCTTTTACACATCTCTCGCAGGTGGAAACATATTGTCGTATCTGAGCCTCCATATTAGGCCACCAGAAGGTTCTCTTGATCAATTCCTTAGTCTTATGCATCCCTTTATGACCAGCTAACGGGTCATCATGACAAGCAAGTAGGATTCTTTCTTGAATTTCCTTAGTTGGAACGAAAAGAAGCCCTTGGTGGTATGGCAATCCGTCCTTAATCTCTCTCCCTGAGACTTCTTTTGACCATGCTGACATTTCCTCTGTAGAGATGTTCTTCTTAATCTCAGCTTTTAAATCATTGTATTGGATCGCCAAAACAAATTTTTCTCTCGGGATGATGGGTTCCTTGCTCGAAGTTTTCTCTACCAGTTCAGTATCGATTCTTGAAAGAGCGTCTGCTTTTCCATTTGCCATTCCAGGACGATACGTGATCAGGGAGTCATAGTCCGCGAAATACAGTGACCATCTTAACTGACGAGCAGTTAAGGTTCGTGCTGATTTTAAGAATTGCAGCTTTCTATGATCTGTGAACACTGTAATTCTGTGACGTGCTCCCATCAGATAATGCCTCCATTCTTGAAAAGCTTCTTTCACAGCCAAAAGTTCTTTATCTGCAATTGAATAGTTGATTTCTGCAGGGGTAAGTTTTCTCGAATAGAAGGCCACTGGGTGTAGTTGGCCTGTGTTTTTGTGCCGCTGGGATAGGATCCCTCCAATTGCAGAGTCCGAGGCATCTGCTTCGACAAAATAGGGCTCTTCAGGGTTTGCATGCAACAAGATTGGGGCGGTGACAAATGACTGCTTCAAGAATTGGAAGGCTGAATCTGCTTTTGGTGTCCAATCAAATTTGATCCCTTTCTTTAACAAACGTGTTATGGGACTGACAGTGAATGAAAAATTTGAAAAGAACCTTCTATAAAAGTTTGTGAATCCCAAGAAACTTTGGATTTCTTTTACACTTCTCGGGGGTGGCCACTCTTGAACCGCTCTCACCTTGGCTGGATCCATACTGACTCCTTCCGAGGACAATATGAATCCTAAAAATTTCACTAGATTTACATGAAAAGCGCACTTCTCGAGCTTGACGTAAAGGTTGTTTTCTAACAGCCTTTGTAAGATGGTCCGCACATGAGACACGTGTTCATCTCGGTTATTTGAAAAGATCAAAATATCGTCGATGTAGACGACGGCAAATCTGTCCAAGAATTCGCGTAGCACGTCGTTGACAAAATGCTGAAATGCCGCTGGGGCATTGCATAGTCCATATGGCTTCACCTGGTATTCGAACAGTCCATAGCGAGTTCGAAATGCCGTTTTCCACTCATCACCAGGCGCCACTCGGACAAGGTGGTATGCTTCTCTGAGATCTAGTTTCGTATAAATTTTGGCCTCTTTTACTTGATCTAACATCTCTGATACTAAGGGCAAGGGGTAGCGATTCTTTATGGTGACTTGATTGATCGCTCTGTAGTCTATGCAAGCACGAAGTTCGCCACTCTTCTTGGGGATGAAAAACAGGGGTGAAGAGACTGGGGATTATGATCGGCGTACAAATCCTTTGGCTAAGTCTTGATCTAGATATTCTTTTAGATGTGCGTTCTCAGCCTCTGTCAGAGCATATACTCGACTGCAGGGTAAGTTCGCTCCAGGCTCCAAGTCAATCCTACAATCGTATGGCCTGTGCGGGGGCAATTTTTCTGCTTCGGTTGCTGATTCATCTGATCTTTCCCAAGAACTCTGTGACAGAATGGCAGAGTTTTTCTGCATTAAGATTACAGACATATATTCCACCTTGGAGGACTGTAATGCTGGAAAGGTTATATTTGCTCCTTCTAAAACTAACCCTGCTTTATCAGCAACTACGGTAGACGAACCGAGGTTTCTTACCTTCCCTTGTATTTCTCATGAAACAACTGGTCATCTTTTGGAAGGAGTTACCTCGGGGTCTCCCCTGGATGCCTGCCCCCTTAAGGTTTTAAAGATTGGAAGGGAAGTCATTGTTCCCCTTCTCACCTCAGTACTAAATATAGCTATTACTGAGGGGCAGTATCCTACTCTTTGGAAAACCGCGGTGGTCAAACCGCTTTTAAAAAAGCCGTCTCTGGATCCTATGGAACTAAATAATTATCGCCCCATTTCCTTGCTTCCGGTTCCAGCTAAGATTCTGGAAAAATATCTGAATTCCCACCTCAGTTCCTATTTATCGGATCACCAGTTGCTTGATGGTTCTCAGCATGGCTTTAGATGCCTTCATAGCACTGAATCAGCGCTAACTGCGGTTTTTGATAACATCCGGGTTCAGGTTGATGCATGGTATACAACCCTGCTGGTCCTTCTTGACCTTACCGCAGCTTTTGATACCCTGTCTCCATTGAGGCTGGTGGAACGCCTCAAGGAGATAGGGATTGGGGGCTCTGCCCTCGAGCTTCTTTCCTCCTTTCTTAGTGATAGGGCACAAATAGTGAAACTGGGCCAATTTTATTCTTCTCCCAACCCATTGATTTGTGGAGTTCATCAGGGATCCTCTCTAAGCCCCACCCTTTTTAATATCTATGTTGCCCCACTGGCGAGGGTGGTGAGAGCCTTTGGATTTGAGGTGCTGTCTTATGCCGATGACACTCAAATCATGGTGTCTATCACTAACAGCATCAGTGAAGCTGCCGCAAATTTCAAAAGTTGTATGCAGGCAGTCTCATCTTGGATGGTTGAGAATTATCTTAAATTGAATGGGGGAAAAACGGAGATCCTGATTTTTGGCAACCAACACGATATATGGTCTAATGACTGGTGGCCTGACACCATGGGCAGCTGTCCCTCTCCTGTTTCTCATGGGAAAAATCTGGGGGTTATGGTTGACACTTCACTGTCCATGAACCTACAGGTTAGCAAAACAGTGTCTATCTGTTTTGGAATAATCAGGCTGCTTAGGAAAATTTCACAGTTCCTGTCGTTTTCATCACGAAAGCAGGCAGTGATTGCTTTGATACTGTCCAGACTTGATTATTGTAATGCCCTTTATTTGGGCATTAACAAGGGCTTGGTGAGACGGTTACAGATGGTACAGAATGCTGCAGCGAGGGTGGTGTTGGAGTTGCCAAAGTATCACTCTGTTTCGGCCTCCCTCATCTCGCTGCATTGGCTACCTCTGGATCGTAGAATCCTTTTCAAGACTTTGTGCTTGACTCATAATGCCTATTATGGATCTGGCCCTGAGGCCATTAAGGCAATGTTTCAACGCTATATCCCGACCAGGCAGCTTAGGTCTGCCAGCAAGAACTTGCTGGTGGTTCCTAGGTTTAAGAAGGTTAGATGGGGAGGCAGAGCCTTCTCCTCTGCTGCTGCTAGGCTGTGGAATTCTCTTCCGGATGGTTTATCGGGTCTTGAGTCATACTCTCTTTTTCGCAAGGCCCTGAAAACCTGGCTTTTTACACAGACTTTAGCTTGAGCATCCTATCCGGTTGAACGTTAGTCCTCTGCAGCGCCTTGATGCCCTTGGGCTAAGTTAGCGCTTTATAAATCTAATATTCATTCATTCATTCTTTCTTGTCAAAGACTTTGGCCAGGTCTCGATATTCACTGGGGATTTCCTCAGTTTCGGTAGTACAGATGCTGATTGGGACTGATGCCAAATAACTAGTTTGAGACTTTTCAAAACTCTTGGAATTTTCATGAAAACAATTTTCTATGCAGTACGTGGAATTCATCACAACGGTTCTTTGACTCCAATTTATTTGGGGGTTGTGCTCGATGAGCCAAGGTAGCCCCAGGATGAATTGGAATTGGGGTGCGTCGATTAAACTGAAGGCAATTTGTTCTCTATGACCATTCAATCCCATGAGGAGCAGTGAATCTGTTTCATTGGTAATGGGGCCTGATGATAAGTTGGTCCAATCTACAGCTCTGACTGCTTCCAAAATCTTCTTCTTAACAAATCGGATTCCCATTCTTTTGGCACAATTTATGTCACAAAAGTTGCCCGTGGCGCCTGAATCTATCATAACCGAAACCCCTGGAATTTTTTCGTCTTGAAACTGGATCGTGAATGACAGAACAAAATGTGGAGCTGAGGACTGCAAGGTATTTGCCACTCGTTGTATCATTGGAGTTGACTTGTCTTTAGCTTCCATCAGAGCAACTCCTTCTACTGATGGAGCCTGCCTTTTACCAGTGGTCCACCCTTAGGCTTTTTGGACATTCTTTGACAAAATGTTCTGACACTCCACAATACAGGCACAATTGATTTATTCTTCTCTTCTCTTTCTCTTCCTTAGAAAGAGGACCACGAATTGCTCCTATTTGCATAGGTTGCATAGTGACATTGCCGGAAGCCTTATGGATGTCACTCTTGATTATGTCAAATCTGGGGGGAAGTTGTCGGAAGTCCCTCCTCTTTTCTGACCTATGTTCATTTTGACGATGGCCAATCTGTAATACCAGATCTATTAGTTCTGAAATTTCTGTGGGTCGGCTGGGGACTTGTTCCAATGCATCCTTCAATTCTTCTTTCAATCCAAGATAAAAAAATTGCTGCCCTTTTTTCATTTGGCCAATTAGTCTCTACTATTAGATTATTAAATTGGGCTATGTAGGCCATAAGGTCTCGGTTTCCCTGTCGAAGATCCAGCAATTTTTTATCCGTTGCTTGCGAGGCTGTACGGCGATCGAATATTCTCAAAAGTTCTGTCTTAAAGTCCTGAAAGTTGTACAGCACTGGGTCATTCCTGTTGACTATGGGCATTGACCAAGCTGCTGCATCCCCTGTCAGATATGACAATATGAATGCCACCTTAGATTGATCCTCAGAAAAAATAACTGGACGGCACAAAAAATGTAGGGAACACTGAGTGAGGAAGATTTGGGCCTTATGTGGGTCACCTCCAAAACGCTCTGGTTGGGCCAAGGGAATAATTGGGGAGACTACATGTATGACCTGGGTAGATAACCCTGCGGGTTGGGAAACACTGGGAATGTTCGTAACTCCCCCTGATTGTGACCCTGCTGAGGCTACTAACTCTTCCATCTTTTGTTTTATCTGTAATGACTCCTGACTAGACCTGCACAACTCTTCTCTCAAGACCTTATTTTCTTCTACTGTGTCATTTAGTTGCTTTTGCATGCCCTCTAGTATGGTTGTTAAGGTTTTCAAATCTATGCCCTCTGCCATTCTGCTCGGGTGGAAGTCTAGTTCCCAATTCGGGCTGGCACTTCAATCTGTCAAGGTACCTCAGTTCGACTTCCTCAGGAGCAGAAGATATTTCTCCAATTCCCTTCGTCAGTGCCCTTGACCGAAGCACACATAAACTATACCTCAGTTTCAACCACTAACCAAAGGGGAAAGGGGAATGGGATAAAAAAGAGAGACTCCTCCCGTTCAGGTGCTTCTTGGTATTTTCTCCTACTCTTATTTCTGATATGGATGGAGGGCACCTATAACGAATTAGCACAAGAATTATTAGGGACACACTTTCTACTACTCTTTTCCCAAATACTTTTCCTCTATAATTCAATAATACATTTTACCTGTTTACTCTTGGAGGAATACTTCTCTCTGGTGAATTTTAAGAATGTCAAGTTAATATTGGAGTAAGAATGTCTTTAGCAGATGATTGTGGGCCATATTATCAAGAACGGTGCAAACATTATCGCCGCTTTAGCGGCAGGAAACAGCCGCTAAAGCGGCGATAAGGGGCTTGATAATATGCCCTATAGAATTCCAATAGAAGCCCAGGTTTGATGTCCTTGACACCAGAACCTGGGCTTTAGCGGCAGTTTCCTGCCGCTAAAGCAGCGATAATGTTTGCGCCGTTCTTGATAATATGGCCCTATATCTTTTGAGTTCCATTTTACTCCATAATTAATTCTCTGTTAATTGTGTTTCTCTTTTCACAGTTTTTTTGTTGTTGTGTCGCTAGATATATATATATATATATATATATATATATATATATATATATATATATATATATATATATATATATATATATATATATATATATATATATATATATATATATATATTATCTACTGGCGGTCGCCAGTAGATAGTTATAGTTAGGACCTATTTTCCATAGGAAATCCGCGACATTCTATTTGAAATAACTCTCTTGCCGGTTGACGAATCTTCGCGAAATTTTCAAACTTTATGGCCCGCTCCGGTCCGCTCCTACCCTGAAAGTTTCGGGGTGATTCGTCAAGCGGGAGCCGAGAAAAAAGGGGGGTCCTAAGAAGTGTTTTCCCCATTCATTTTCCCGTAGGAAACTTTAGACACGGCTACAGCCCGAACTGCTGAACGGAATTACACCAAATTTGGCAAAGAGGTAGTTCTTGGTTCAGAAAGAACCCTTTTGTTAAATGGTGTAAATCCGTTCAGTAGTTCCAGAGAAAATCAAAAGGAAAATCACATATATATCTATGGCCGCGTCGGATTCGCGCACCCTCCCGATCACGAGCTGCATGCTAATTGGCTTTCAAGTGGCTGTCAACACTCCAAATCAGGAAGTGTTGGCAGCCATTTTGTCCCTCGGTAGAACCGAGGGACAGAAACAAGTGCGCAAAGTGCACAAAGGGGGCAGGGTAGAAACACCCTGACCCCCTAGGTCTGCTCAGGGGGTCCCACACGGACCCCCTGGGCAGAAAAAAGCATTTATTTTTTTTAAATCGGCAGGATGCGCTCAGGCTGCGCGGATCCTGCCGATTAGAAAAAAAACCCAGAAGAAACAAGTGCGCAAAACGCACAAAGGGGGCAGGGTAGAAACACCCTGACCCCCTAGGTCTGCTCAGGGTGCGCGGATCCCGCTGAAAAAAACGAAGCGCGGTCTCCCGCGCTTCGTTGTTAATTGGCCCCCGGGTGGGCATGCAGGGTTTCTTTTTAATATGTGGGGGGGCCTCTAAGGCCCCCCCATGCCCCGGGGACCTTAACCCCCCGGGGCTTAAAAAAAATAATGGTGCGGGAGGGCTCTTTGCCCTCCCGCTGCCCCGGGGACCGCCACCTCCCCGGGGCTTCTTTTTTAAATTTTTTGACCTGTGTGGGGGGGCTCTAGCCCCGCCACACGCCCCGGGGACCGCCACCTCCCCGGGGCTGTGCACTGGATGGGAGGGGGTCCCCCTCCTGGAGCCCTTGATGGCCCTGGGGACCGCCACCCCCCAGGGCCGGCTCCTGCAGTGTCCCGGGGTGCATACCCCGGGACACTGTAGTTTGCTATGTTTGCTATTTGAGATGTCATCAGTGATGTCATCAGTGATGTCACTGACCATGTCATGAGTGATGTAATATGTGACGTCATCAGCAGTGCATTGCGGGGGCGTGAGTTATAGTTAGCTGAACTAACTATAACGGGGGAATTTCACGGGTTTTGTACGAGTGAAATGTCCAACTAACTATAACTGTCCCTAAAACCTATGGTTTTTTCAGTGAATATATATATATATATATATACATTTAGATTTCAATTCAATTCTTAAATAATGAACTTCCTGTTGTCACTTGCGGTTCTGAATTATGAAGCTCACATGTATTTGGGAACCTCTGCTTGTATTGAAGAAGCTTTCCTCAATTGTCACAATTTCTGTAGAATAGACTAGTTGAATGCTAATACGTTTTGTTATGCTGAATTCGAAGTTACCAGATTAATACCTTGAAGCCATTGTACTACTGTCACAATTCTTCTGTCAGAATTCTAGGATTGTGCAGTTTTTGGGTAGTTCATTTTCCTAAAGAAACTTGAATGACTGAATTTTATTCTCATGAAACGCCAACCTCCTGCCACTCGATAACAAACTGAAATGCTACTCACAGGAATTCCGAACTTCTCTGAGACACATGCGCAAAGACTCTGAAGTGTCTCTCACGGGTTTCCTCACTGTTGACAGGCGCGCTGAAGAGACACTGCTGCTACCTCAGAAGTCACAGTTGAAGTGCGATGAGCCCTAGTCACTCGTGCGCACTTGTCTTCCCTTAGTCTTGGCAAACTAGACCGCTCACCTTCCTTCTGTTGAACATCAGCGGCTGTCGTGTAGTTCCTATAGTACCCCTGCAGGACCTGCGCGTTTGGATAACATATACTGTGGGCTTGGTGGCAGACGAACTCTGAACACCCCCACCGTATATGTTAGCCTGGTTTGCATTAGCTAGCTCACAGTGCCACTAGAATCTCCTCTTCTCAGGGAGAGATTAGTTTCTGGCAACCTTAGATCATGACAACCCAAATTCCTCAGAATCGTGGAAACAATATACTACCTTTCGCTCAGTCACTCGTGCCTACTTATTCGGTTTGTCTCAGAGAGTTACACAGAATAAACAGTCGGGCGTTTCAATAAGTATTTATTGAACAGTTGTTATTCTAGTGTAAAATATGTGTGCTGCGGCAACCAGCAGACAACAGCAGAGATATATTATCAGCAGTACAATAAAAGCAAAGGGATAGAACAGTTCTACCATATTGCTAAAAATCATGAATACATACATGAATATAAAAGCATTATGCAAGTGCGCGTACTCCTACGATGCCTAACTAGATGTACCTGAGTGTACCTAGCATATGTGTAGGTCTAAAAGCCTAAGAGCCAAGAATCCTTCTAGGATTTAGTCGAACCCCCATACCTGAATAGAGAGAGTGTGGGACACCATCCTGGACTCGAGTTGGACACCCCACAAGGGCTGTGTTAGACCGCTGTCAGCTGGAGCGACTGCATGCAGGAGCCTCAGCGTCTCTGGTCAGTGTGTCAGCAAGGAAGTCTCGGTTCCCTCTATCTTACCGGGGCAAGATGTGGTGTATTTATACCCTAAAGAGTCTCGGTCCTCAGTATGGTTTGTATTGGTCTGTCGTTAGACATGAGGAAGACGTCAGGGGTGAACTTTGTACATACATATTATGCAGGTGGTGTATTCCTAGAGAGCCATGCATAATTTATGAGTATAGTGTGGGCCTGTGTTTGGGAAAAACCCTGCTGTATTCAAAACCACAGGATAGATAATGTTCAGTCCTCAGAGCACGTTGTGTACTAGGTGAAAGATCATGCCTATATAAGGAATCATGACTATAATAGGACATGTACAGTTATGACCAAAATTGGGCATATGCGGCTATGACCATAATAGGGAAAGTACAAATATGACCATATATGGGCAAATATGAATACGTCCATTTTAGGGCATGTACGAACGGGTCTACATTAGGGCCTCTATATGGGACATAACACCCACTCCTCTTCCGAATTGGATAACAATGACCATACTTAAAATCTGGACCATTTAAAACTTTTTTAAAAGCAAGTAAAAACATGGTTTTAAAATTGTTAAAAATCTTCTGCCTAAAATGTTAATAATTCAGCTATTTCTAATTGGCACTAACTTTTATTTCTCCATATAAGTTGCCTCACTCAAAGCAGAAGAAGGCCATGCTTTTCTCAAGCGAAAGTGTCAATTTAGGAAATGTTCCAATTTTGCTCGTTTGTTTTAAAACGAGTGAAGTAGCCAAATTCTTTCCCAGGACACAATGAGCCAATTCAAGATTAAGCGTCCTGGCTGGGAAGCACAATATTATTGGTGTTAGCTGCTGCAGACGACAAATCCAACGCCTCACAGAGAACGTCAATCGCACATAGATGGAATGTAGCACTGCCAACAGTCGGTGCTGCGGCAGCTTATGCGGCAGTTGTAACCTGGGTGCCTGTGGAGGAGTCACCTAACCCAGCAGGAGCAAACAGCACCAGTGGATTCTCCAGGAATTCATTCATCAGAATCAGAAGCCGCTGAGGACAACGCAGAGCGTGGGCCTTTATGGGGTCCAGCATTGCATCCGTGTCCGGAGGCGCATCTGATGGAAAAGTTAGACAAAGATCCAACGTGCATTCTTCTCCGCAGAACAGGCTTCGAAGAACAGGTAAGATGCAGTCTACCTAGACTGGTCTAAACGATAGAAACCAGGAGGCATTGAGTTCTCGCAGGCAAGGAATGCCCAGAAGTTGTACCATGTGTTCACGGTATTTCCGCTCCAGGAGCGTGTTCGCCATTCCCTCGGGAATTGGGCCGTCCATTGTGTAGCAGTAGTATTATGAAAAGGACCCCTGCAACAAGCAATAGGATAAGCGGGAATCCTCCAAATACGCTTCTCAATACAGAGTGTATAAAATCTGCGATTACTCCGAGGACTGTCTGAAAGGTGCTAAACAGTCCTGACCCTATGGTCTTAAATAGGTGTACAATACCACTCGTATCAGACATATTGAAGATACGTCGCACCATTTCTACAAAATGAAAGGGGCAGTTTGTACGTATAAGCGCTTGTATCTCAGTAGAGGTCCATGCAACTTGAAGTTCATAGGTTTCTCGAGCGGAGGTTAAGGGCACGGGTTGCTGTAAAAGCATGGCTTTCAATCTGCTCAGAGTATCAAATTGTATGAAAGAAACATTCAGTGAAGGCCATACCGACGCCTCCTTGACTGTGTTCAGTGGTGGAAACAATACTTGCATACAGCAAGTAACCCTGGAGTTAACAGTGACCAGATAGGCGACGCCCGGAAGCATCCCACAGCAACCTTGATCATTTAACATTAAGTAACTCCCATTCAAGAGCAGCTGGAAAACCGGCGTGATCTTGGCCGCTGGGGTCCCTGACATGTGACAAGATAAGTTCGCTACTGAACCGCTACAGGCTCCATGTAGAGAAATATCTTGACACATGAGAGAACCGCTTAAAGCGTTCTTGCAGTTTGTACCACTCAGATACACTTCTCGATCCCCATTCCGGCATCGATATCTATATGGTAACTCCCAAGTTTCCTTGATGTATCCCTTACCCATCTTTTCATATTTGCCTGCCTGCCTTTGCTCAAGGCAATATTGAAACTGAAACGTAGTGACCGGCAGAGTGATTTGGCCATGAATTAGCCATTCTGTTGATGGTGATTTGGCTACAGTGAATGGTAATCTTTCCAGTTTCTCAATACGCAGCATTGTATATTTGGCTCCCCTTTGTGCCATTTCTGTCTGTTTATCAGTTAGATTGTATTCTGAAAACAGAAAACGTGGTGTTTATAAAACGCCAGGGCACATAGCCTGCACGCAAAGATTGTAGCGTCCAACTTAGCATCATAATAGAACGTAGCTGAGATTGCCCGTGTTGTAACAAGGCCAGATCTTGTTCTAATATGTCGATTGCCGAAGACACAATGTTGCCTAAGGAGTAAATCCTGGAGGTCAAAGTAGTTAACTCATTATCCACTACAGCTAATGCCTTTTCTAAGTTGATACAGTCTATTTCCTGTATTCTTTCTGCGGCCTCTTGTTGGGATATTTTCCAGTTTTCATTATAATAGGCATAAAGGCCAGCATATATGAAACGCTTCTGACGTGTTTTCCTTGGACCTAGTAGGAAATCCCTAAGGTCTACATCAGGTGTGAGTAAGGTCAAGTGATGTTTTACTTCTGTGAGTGTTGAGGTCTCTAGCCAATCAAGGCACAACTTCCCAACACTATAGGATGTCACTACCCCTGGGTGTTGTCTCTGTACATAGCGTGTCTCTGGCCTATGGATACTAAACCCTTCGGTTGTATTCATAAATCTCTGTTGACAGGTGTTCGTGTCAATGGGCCAAATCAGCCATTTCGTCCAATCAGGATCTGATCTGTTGTACTGGAGAATGTCATCTAATCCTACCCCTTGTGTAGTTGAATTCTGCCCCCCACCCATCTGTGATGGTGTTGGAAACCCCGGTGTGCTCATTTCCTTGCCTTTGGCTAAACCAAGACATGTTGTTTGTTGCACAGTTTCATTCAGAAATAACATCTGCTGCGGAATGATGCATGCTCTAAAAAGTGCTTCTATTCCCTTGACTTGCCAGTCCCTAGAACCCCAGATCGATTTTGAATCTATTGTGTCTTTCCATAGATCAAAACCCTGTTTAGACAACTGGTTCAGAAAGGATGCAGAGTAAATATGTTTGGTGTTACATAATTTACTGAGCTGAAATTTTCGCCACTTTATAATAAAAATGACTTCGGGTCGGATGTGTTAAACCCTGAGAAGTATGTGAATTTCTGTGCAAATGCTTGTGAACTACCTTTCGGTGGTGTTGGGCAGTGTTCCCACTGGTGGTACTCAAATACATTTCTAGGTGTTATAGATTTGTGCAAGAAATGATGACAATAATGCTGGTAACAGTACAATGTATCATAATCTGAAGTACCTTCTAACATTTCATTGTTCGGAAATGCTGCAGTTTTTTCTAAATCAGACATCAAATTGTTCACAGTATCAGTGTCCCAATCATCAGAAAATGTACTGGAGGTAATGATATCACTTAAAGAAATTTTAAATACATGTTTTAGCTTTAAACATTCAGTCAGACCGAATACATCATAATCAATCTTGTCCCATACTATACCGTCCGGTATAGGAACTGCTGTAATGTTCACTGAAGGCAAGTCTCTTGGTTCACGATGTGAAGACTGGTGTGGTTTTAAAATCAAATTGACTCTTTGGGCTGTAGAGCTCTATTGGAGGTATCATCCATTAATAAGCATACTAAAAGTTATTATTAAGCCTACCCAGAAAAGAAAAAGAAAATCCCAGTGATATACCATAGTTCAATCCAAGGTGACACCAGGTAAGTCTTTCTAAAAAGTTCAAAAAGTCAGTGAGTTTCTGTTTGAGTGATTTTTTGGCTGGAGTCGTTTCCGGCTCGCTTGGATCCAGTGAAAACGTATCCAAGTTCATGAAATAGCCAGAAGCAGTTCGATCAATTGTTGTAATTGCATCGGAATTTGTTGAAATTGGATTTTGCTCTTGATGAGGCATGTTGACGTAGATGTCTGTAGTCGGTCTGATTGCAACTTGGTTGTTAAGTTGATTTTCATTTTGAAGATGAATTTCTTGTTGAAGTGGAACAAGTTCCATAGCATTGTTGCTTAGTCCTTCATTCCGTACAGGTGGCTCTTCAAACGTGATGAGTCTTTCTGTTTGAACTTCTTGGATTGTAGCAAGAGGAGGGCGTCTGCTACTGTGGAGTCCACGAGGCCTACTGTTTAGTATCGGCCACATAGTGTGGTTTGATTAAGTCAATTGAGACAAATCTTTTCTCCTTTTTTCCGGCAAGAGGCGGCAGAAGTACAGTTCTTGTGCCTTGGATTGCTAGGACCGGTGCAGGCTTTCTGTAGGATGGCCCAAATTCTTTCTTGTCAGCAATCTTCTCTCTGACCAGATCCCCGACTTTTGGGATCCAGAGAGGTCTTGCCGTTACTGCCTTGACTTCCTCAGTGGTGGCCTGTTTCTGGAGCACGTTACTTTGTTGTGTCCTGGATTCATTTAGATCCTGTAAAACAGCCAAACGATCATGGATATCAAATGGTTTTTCATCCGCCACTGTGCCTTCACAATCAAGATCAGGTACCCACATTCTTGTCCCAAATAGGACCTCGTAAGGAGTGACACCCCTAGAGAGCTTCTTGGCTGGTTGTTGATAGCTCGTTGGACCCCATAAAGGTGATCGACCCATCTACCGCCCTTGCCTAATACCCTAGCTGTTAAAGATTGCTTTACGTCCCGGTTTTTCCTCTCCACAACAGAATTTCCCTCGGGATGGTACGGAGAGGAGTACCGCAATGCTACGCCCATTCCTTCCATGGCCTCTTTGTAAGCCCGAGAGCTAAACGCCGGACCACGGTCAGAATGTAACGTGCCAACTGCGTATGTGTCGATAAAGACTCGCAAATCTTTTATAACAGTTCAAGCGTCTGCCGAGCGCTGAGGCCAAACCCATAGGAATCTAGAGCAGGAATTCACTGCAACTATGATATATTTCTTGGACCCATCAGATTGTAGGGGTCCGCAGTGGTCCAAATACACCCATGCGAGTGGTTTGTCTGATTTCAGCAATGGTGTCTGTGCTGGGCGTGCTACTGTGGAGCCTTTCATCTGCTGACAGATGTCCCATTTCAAGACCTAGGGGCAGATTTACGAGCCCCTTGCGCCACTTTTGCGCCGCCGTTGCATCACTCATGTGACGCAGCGGCGGCGTAAACCATGTGCCACGTTGCGCCCTATTTACAACGTCACGCATCTGTTTATCCTTGCGCCACGATGCGCCGCATTGTAAATGCAGCGCATCTGTGGTGGCGCAAGGGTAAACTTGCGTGACGCATCTTACCTGGCGCATCCCTGCTGATTTGCATGCGCCAGTCATCATAAATCTGCCCCCTAGTCTTTGGTCTGCTTGGTTAACCCTGGCCACCAGTAGCGCTGTTTCAGTAAAAAAATAGTCGCTGTAACGCCTGTATGCGCAGAACCCAAACCCTTGTGTGCTGCTAGAATTAAGCCTAACCTACAATCCATATTTGGTATTACTCTATCCCCCACTCCAGGAATCTGAGCATATGGAATGTTTTGTGCATCCAACTTGTAGGAGTATTTGAGTGGAAATTTTTTAGGTACTGCTGTGCTGCCTTTGCGTGAAGTATTGACAGCTACCATTATCTCGCCGTCTACCCTCGTCTTTGAACGAGTAACTGCAGCTACGGCGGCTGTGCGAACAGCCCCCTTTGCAGCTTCATCAGCCAATGAATTCCCTTCAACGTGAACGCCATCACGTTGATGACTCAGTGTATGTATCACGTGAGCCCTTGGTAGTTCGTTTCTCAACTCCACTACCTGTTCCCATAGCATTTTATGCTTAATTGTGCCACCTTTTGCATCTTTGAACCCGTTTTGTTCCCAATGATGTAGATATTCATTGTAGGACTGTACACCTTAAAAGGAATCACACACAATAAGTGTGGGGAATTCGTGTTCCATATTTATAAGTGCCAGTATCAGTGCTTTGAGTTCTGCCAACTGAGCCATGCAGTCTCCTAGAGATTGCGTTTTAGTGCAACTCAGATGGAACTTTCCATCGTGCATGCGACCTTTAACAATCGCACACGCCGCGCTGTAAGCTTGCTTACTCCCTATGGCTGGTTGAGCAGAACCGTCAGTGTAAATAATGTATTCATACTGATCTAGAGGCAAAATCTCATTTGGTAGAGGATATTCGTGTTCGTATTGCAGAAATGCCTGTGTTTTTATACTTGGATCAAATCTGTATTCAACATCCGTTGCAGTGAGAGAATTAGCCCATTGTATCCATCTGGGATGTAAGGCTTTTGCATTTGGAATGCTAGCTTTTGTAACAGCTTCTAAGGCTGGTAATGGGGTCACGACAATTATGCGTTTACCCTGAGCCAGAGCTCTTTCTCTTGCTACAGCGGTCTGCACTGCTGTCAGGATTTTTTCTGTTGATGTAAAACGCATCTCTGCGTTTGTGTACAGGTGTGATTTGTATGTGATGGGTACTGTTTCGCCTTCATTAAAAGTCAAATAAGTGTACCCGCATTGACCCGCTATTACTCGGATCACTAAGTTCTGTGCATTTACGCGTGTCTGTAAATGTTTAGAAGCTATCATGTCTTCCTGTAGGGAACACAGGATATTTGTATGTTCCTGTGTTCATTGTCTGATTGAAAAATCTGGTTTTATTAAGTCGTAGAAAGGTTTTACTCTTTCTGCGTAATCCAAAATGTATGTTCGACCAAAATTTAGGAATCCCAGAATTGATTGTAAATTTTTTAATGATTTTGGAGGTTGGAGCAGCGCACACCTTTCTAAAAAGTTAGCTGCCAGGCTTTTTCTCTCACTTGACAGCTCGTATCCTAAAAACAGGACACTGAGGTGGGCAATCTTTGATTTTTTAAAGTAAAATTTGTAGCCCTCATAGGCGAATCCCATAATAATGGTGCTCAACCTGGTCAAGTGCCTCGGTAAGTCATCGTCCGTCAGATAAATATCATCCACATAGGACAATGCTTCTTCATCCAAATTTTGGAGTAACTCTGTTATCCTTGCTGAAAATACCCCGGGGCTATTTTTATACCCTTGAGCTAGTCGACAAAATTGTCGCTGGGACCCTAACGCAATGAATGCAGTCATATACCTGCTTTCAGGCGCTATATTTTGGCAGAAAAATCCATTTGAGTTATCTAGTGTTGTTTTGTATTTTTTGCGCACAATGTTATTCATTAATGCGGCACTATGTGCATTTTGAACTGCAAATGTCTTTGTGCAAGTGTTTAAATGTCGGCAATCTAAAACTAAACGATATGTGTTATCGGGTTTTGATACGGGAAACAAAGGATTGTTCATTGGTGAGGTGCAATTTTCTATCACCCTCTGGGATTCAAGTTGATCTAGGATCTCCCGGACTTGTTTTTTAGCTTCCTGCTTTATAGGGTATTGCCTTCGAGCATTTGGGGAAACTTTTAACGGGATCACGTGGTGGGTTGAATCCTCATCCCAAGCAACATGATTTTTATACAATGCCGGAGCTAGGGCAACCGCCCACTCCTGCGCATATGCATGTTTAAGATGTATGGGAACGAGGTCGGAAAAGGCTGGAAAAATGACAGTTTCTCCCCTAGGGCACTCCATGACGAATGCTGGCGGCCAGTCTTGCTCTGCTAATAGAATGTCATAACCAGATGACAGATTTTTCCAAAAGAGACCTTTAATTTTCCTGGGCTTGTCCCCCTCCAGCCGGAGTGTTATCTCATGTAACTTATGTGGGACACTTACCCGAGTATCAGGTGTTTCCACCGTGATATAATCACTCAACTCCGCTGTCACCAGAAATTCCTTCAGGTTCGGGTGAGCTATCGTTACTTCTGCTGCGCTGTCTAGCATCGTCAGAGCCCATTCCCCGTTCAGAAGCTGTGTCCTCAGAATTCTGTGCATGTCTGATCTTGAGACCTGCTACCTTCTTCTTTTTGAACTGAGGTTTCTGTTTTTGTTTATCCTCTTTTTTAGGTGCGTAGTCCGCAGCAGTTGCGTGTCTCTGGATTTTAAACGCTCCTCTTGTCTGTGTTCTGACCGTCCTTCCCTCTCGGAGTTTCTTGACGAACCCTGAAAGGAACGAGAGGAACGGGTATCAGTATCCTGATACCTGTCAGGTTTTTTAATATTATCCCTATTCCTGAGGTTATTCCTCCTTTCAGAGGGCGCCTGTTGAGGAGATCTACCTCTGGATTGAGATCTGCTGTCTTTAGACTTTTGTTGTTTTTTATTTTCCCACTTCTTTTTAGAAGAAGTAGGGGTCTGCTTTGTAGTGTCCTTTTCAGGACTGCCCACTAGTTGTGGTTTTAATGCTTTCCCACCTAGACTGTCTCTGCCAATTCTGCATATGCAGTTTCAATTATTTTGGGTAGTTCGTGTTGATGATCCTCTGGACTGAACTCCCTTAGGCGTTGGCGGATCGCCACTGAAGCTGCTTCCCCCTTAATGTTAGCTAGTATTATGGCTGATACCTGGTCAAAGTTATTTAGTAACTTCATCCCTAAGTTAAGGGCAGGCTCTGCTCCGTACTCATTTTGTATCTGTCTCAATACGTCAGGTATTACTGCTAAGGACGGGATACCATGTGTTCTGGTATATATGGCAGCAAAGACTGAACCCCAAGAGGTGCAGTCCTCTACTTGTGGTGTGATCCCCATGGGCAAGCAGATTGTTAGAATTCTGTGTTTTTCATAGGTGGTAGTATTCGGGAATACTGCCTCAAGCTGAGTTATTTTCTGAGCTATCCAGAATGGGATTTGTTCACGTTTTGCTGGCATTTTGCCCATTACCGCGTGTAATGTTTGTGGAGTAATTTTATTTCCTGCACCCTGAACTGGAGTACTGTTTGCTGCACCTGCTGGTGCAGGTTGGATTGTTAAAGTCCTCATGACGAATTGTGTCAGGTTTCTGTAGATTTTAATTAAATCTCTGTGTTGTACGAGTAAGTCTGGCTGTGGCATTGTTCCAATGTCAGGATGCGGTGTGTAAGCCGCTAGTATTGGCCATGTGGCCCCGTCTCCTCCGAGCAGGCCTAATCTTACTCTTTGTCGTACGTGGGGTAGGGTGCCTTTAAACCAGTAAAAATGTTCCTGGTAAGTGAGTGGAATCTCTATGTCCTCAAACGGAGCATATTCCACTGGTGCATCTCCTGCTATGTAGTAGTGAAATGTATTTGTTATAGCATTTGCTGCTGGGAATGTAACCCTTGAATAGAACACCTCTGTTTTGTTTGATTCGTGTGCCTCAATCACAAAAACTACCATGCCACCCTTGGCTGGTAGGCCATTTTCTAATAGTCTTATGGTGACTGTCCTTCTGAATTTTGGTGCAATCTGTATTGCATCCTCAGGATCTTCTTCTCCTGTTAGGAAATTCAGGTCAACTCTTTGGTCCCCTGCCTCGGTATCAGGCATGTTTAGAGGAAGAAGTGTTCAAAGGGAACTAAGATGAGGTGTTATGCACAATTTAGGAACTATATGTCCTTCAAGCTTGAATAACCAACAGCCAATAAATAGTATTTTCGTACTACTCAGCTGTGGCGGAGTTTGTGCCCACCCACTCCAGACGTCTCTGGGGTTTTGTGAGTAGGTTCTCTGAGAATAGCACAACTGAACTACTCAGATTCTACTGTTAAATAAGTACCCAACCAACGTTGGCGGCGCCATGTCGTGTAGTTCCTATAGTACCTCTGCAGGACCTGCATGTTTGGATAACATATACTGTGTGCTTGGTGGCAGACGAACTCTGAACACCCCCACCGTATATGTTTGCCTGGTTTGCATTAGCTAACTCACAGTGCCACTAGAATCTCCTCTTCTCAGGGAGAGATTAGTTTCTGGCAACCTTAGATCATGACAACCCAAATTCCTCAGAATCGTGGAAACAATATACTACCTTTTGCTCAGTCACTCGTGCCTACTTATTCGGTTTGCCTCAGAGAGTTACACAGAATAAACAGTCGGGCGTTTCAATAAGTATTTATTGAACAGTTGTTATTCTAGTGTAAAATATATGTGCTGCGGCAACCAGCAGACAATAGCAGAGATATATTATCAGCAGTACGATAAAAGCAAAGGGATAGAACAGTTCTACCATATTGCAATAATCATGAATACATACATGAATATAAAAGCATTATGCAAGTGAGCGTACTCCTACGATGCCTAACTAGATGTACCTGAGTGTACCTAGCATATGTGTAGGTCTAAAAGCCTAAGAGCCAAGAATCCTTCTAGGATTGAAACCCCATACCTCAATAGAGAGAGTGTGAGACACCGTCCTGGTCTCGAGTTGGACACCCTGCAAGGGCTGTGTTAGACCGCTGTCAGCTGGAGCGACTGCATGCAGGAGCCTCAGCGACTCTGGTCAGTGTGTCAGCATGGAAGTCTCAGTTCCCTCTATCTCACCGGGGCAAGATATAGTGTATTTATACCCTAAAGAGTCTCAGTCCTCAGTATGGTTTGTATTGGTCTGTCGTTAGACATGAGGAAGACGTCAGGGGTGAACTTTGTACATACATATTATGCAGGTGGTGTATTCCTAGAGAGCCATGCATAATTGATGAGTACAGTGTGGGCCTGTGTTTGGGAAAAACCCTGCTGTATTCAAAACCACAGGATAGATAACGTTCAGCCCTCAGAGCACGTTGTGTACTAGCAAGGACCAATGTAGGTGAAAGATCATGCCTATATAAGGAATCATGACTATAATAGGAAATGGATTGCCGTTGTCCCGGCACGCTCTTGAGGTTAGCGCTCCAGGCTACGTCACTCGTACAGCACAGTTGACGTGCAGCCGAACGGCACCTTCCCCGCGCTTTTGCACTACTAAATTAGACAGCGGGACTCCACTCGGGAACCATCCTGGTCCTGCGGAGCCCGAATTAGGTGTATATGCGGGTGAGCCCTTCATTACAAGTAAGTCAACCTACCCTGAACCGGACGTACGCACCCTTCGTGTACTGTCGGACTTCGTGACCTCCTTCCCACTTATTTATTGAAGTAAGCATTACATGGCAATCCTTTCATTTCCCATACAACAGATAGTGAAGTAAGGGTTCTCCCCACCCGGGACCAGATTTACGTTGTATTTGCGTAAACAAACGTAAATATACCTTCTTGCATACTTTCCTATAACAGTAGGATTTAATTAGCCCACGGGTCCACAATAATAGTTACGGGCCACGCGCTACACAGAATATAAAGATAGAGCTAATCCACGTACGGCGCTTCGTCAATTGACGGCACACAATGTCTTAAATCTCAAGTACCAGGCCGGTTAACATCGGGCCTTCACGCGTTTTTTAAGCGCCGCAACAATCACGTATTTAACCACGATTTGAGTGCCTTGTCTAGCCCTGTCACAAGCATGTTTTTCCTCACATACAAAAGTTTTTTGGCATGCATGACTTGTGAATGAATGGCTTTACACATCTGAATGACACTGCGTGTTCTTTTAAAAAGAAATCGCCAACATAACCCAATTGAATGATGAAATTATGGATTATTTCAAGTGCTTAAATTTTAAATGTTACATGTTGTATTGTCTTGTCTTGTAAAATTTCTTTACAGGTATTTTTCAGAGGTGGACGCAAATTACGGTCAGTCCGCACAGCATAAGTCAGCACACCTTAGCGCGTGTGCTATAAAATGCATACATATGGCGTAATTCCCTTTTGCCACTCACTTTTCACTTTTTTCACCTACACCACTAATTTTAATTCACCGTGAGAAAGGTCCTGAAGAAAGCCCCACAATTGTTTTACATGGGCTGAAACATGTCGACCTAGCTGATAACTGAGACGCAATTAACTGTCTCTTTTTGTTATCCACTCATTTTTAATATACCCTGGACCACTGGGAATAAAATAATTATCAGGTAGAGACCCAGAGGCATTTTTAATACACCACTTCATCACACGCTCACCCCAAAAAAAAACAGCTCCACTGTAATCAGGTGTTGCAGCACAGCTGAGTAGCATTCGGCTACTCAGCTGGGAACCCGATGATGAAGCATGACACCAACTAGGTTGGTGTGTGAGGGTTCTTCTATCAAACCCTTGCGGTGCTGGGCACTGCAGTGTCGGACAAACTGCTAGACAGGTCCGTCCTAGTTGTTTACCAATATTTACCAAGGGACAAGGACGGCCCATAAATAGTCCTAGCTCTACCATTTGTTTATCCTTATAATAGGAAATGTACAGTTATGACCATAATTGGGCATATGCGGCTAAGACCATAATAGGGCAAGTACGAATATGACCATATATGGGCAAATATGAATACGTCCATTTTAGGGCATGTACGAACAGGTCTACATTAGGGCCTCTATACGGGACATAACACGGCCATCTTGGAATTCTCGCGATGAAGAGCTTGAAGAGTCTTAAGAAATACCGTGTCCAGCAATCTTTGGAATGGGTACAACTTCTTCCACCTGGGATAGCGGCTTAACCTACGGTATTTAACACCTTTTTTCCTATTCTTTGGATTGTCGCCGAACAGGATCGTGGGTTCCTGACACTCTCTTGCAGGTTTCTGCAACCCTCTTGCCTCTTTCTGCTCCCCTCTTCCCTCTTTCTGCACCTCTCTTGCCTCTGTCTGCACGCCACTTGCCTCTTTATGCACCTATTTTGCTTCTTTATGCACTTCTGTTGGCTCTTTCTGTACCCATCTTGCCTATTTCTGTACCTCTGTTGGTTCTTTCTGCACTGCTCTTGCTTCTTTCTGCACCTCTCTTGCTTCTTTCTGCACCTCTCTTGCCTTTTTCTGTACCCCTCTTCCCTCTTTCTGAATCTCTCTTGCCTCTGCCTGTACCTCTGTTCCCTCTTTCTGCACCTCTTCTGCCTGTTTCTGCAACTCTCTTGCCTCTTTCTGCACCTCTGTTGCTTCTTTCTTTACTTCTCTTGCCTCTTTCTGCATCCCTCTACCTCTTTCTGCACCTCTGTTGCTTCTTTCTGCACTTCTCTTGCTTCTTTCTATAACTTTCTTGCTTCTTTCTGCACCCCTTGTGCTTCTTTCTGCACCTCTGTTGCTTCTTTCTGTACTTCTCTTGCCTCTTTCTGCACCCCTCTTGCCTCTTTACGTACCTCTGTTGCTCCTTTCTGCACTTCTTTTTATTCTTTCTGCACCTCTCTTGCATCTTTCTGCATCTCTCTTGCAATGTCTGCACCCCTCTTGCCTCTTTGTGCACCACTCTTGCCTCTTTCTGCACCGTTCTTCCCTCTTTCTACATCTCTCCGGCCTCTTTCTGCAGTTCTCTTGCCTCTTTCTGTACCTCTGTTGTGTCTTTTTGCACCTCTCTTGCCACTTTCTGCACCACTCTTGCCTTTTTCTGCACCTCCCTTGCCTCTTTCTGCATTTCTCTTTATTTTTTCTGCACCTCTCTTCTTTCTTTCTGCATCTCTCTTGCCTCTTTCTGCAGTTCTCTTACCTCCTTCTGTACATCTGTTGCTTATTCTGCACTTCCCTTGCCTCTTTTTGCACCTCTCTTGCTTTTTTATACACCCCTCTTGCATCTTTCTGCACCCCTCATCCATCTTTCTGCATCCCTCTTGCCTCTTTCTGCACCTGCCTTTCCTCTTTCTGCACCTCTCTTGCCACTTTCTGCACCTCTCTTGCCTTTTTCTGCACCTCACTTGCCTCTTTCTGCACTTCTCTTGCTTTTTTCTGTACCTCTCTTCTTTCTTTCTGCAACTCTCTTGCCTCTTTCTGCAGTTCTCTTACCTCCTTCTGTACATCGTTGCTTATTCTGCACTTCTCTTGCCTTTTTTGCACCCCTCTTGCCTTTTTCTGCACCCCTGTTGCTTCATTCCACACGTCTCTTGCTTCTTTCTGTACCTCTCTTGCTTTTTTCTGCACCCCCCTTGCATCTTTCTGCACCCCTCTTCCATCTTCCTGTACTACTCTTGCCTCTTTCTGCACCTCTCTTGCCTCTTTCTGCACTTCTCTTGCCTCTTTCTGCACCTCTCTTGCTTCTTTCAGCACCCCTGTTGTCTCTTTGTGCACCTCTCTTGCCTCTTTCTGCACTTCTGTTGCTTCTTTCTGCACGTCTCTTGCTTCTTTCTGCACCTCTGTTGCTTCTTTCTGCACTTCTCTGGCTTCTTTCTGCACCTCTCTTGCTTCTTTCTGCACCCCTCTTGCCTCTTTCTGCACCCCTGTTGCTTCATTCCGCTCTTCTCTTGCTTCTTTCTGTACCTCTCTTGCTTTTTTCTGCACCCCTCTTGCATCTTTCTGCACCCCTCTTGCCACTTTCTGCACCGCTGTTGCTTCATTCTGCACTTCTCTTGCTTCTTTCTGTACCTCTCTTGATTCTCTCTGTACCCCACTTGCCTCTTTCTGCACCTCTGTTGCTTCATTCCGCACTTCTCTTGCTTCTTTCTGTACTTCTCTTGCCTCTTTCTGCACCCCTCTTGCCTCTTTACGTACCTCTGTTGCTCCTTTCTGCACTTCTTTTTATTCTTTCTGCACCTCTCTTGCATCTTTCTGCATCTCTCTTGCAATGTCTGCACCCCTCTTGCCTCTTTGTGCACCACTCTTGCCTCTTTCTGCACCGTTCTTCCCTCTTTCTACATCTCTCCGGCCTCTTTCTGCAGTTCTCTTGCCTCTTTCTGTACCTCTGTTGTGTCTTTTTGCACCTCTCTTGCCACTTTCTGCACCACTCTTGCCTTTTTCTGCACCTCCCTTGCCTCTTTCTGCATTTCTCTTTATTTTTTCTGCACCTCTCTTCTTTCTTTCTGCATCTCTCTTGCCTCTTTCTGCAGTTCTCTTACCTCCTTCTGTACATCTGTTGCTTATTCTGCACTTCCCTTGCCTCTTTTTGCACCTCTCTTGCTTTTTTATACACCCCTCTTGCATCTTTCTGCACCCCTCTCCATCTTTCTGCATCCCTCTTGCCTCTTTCTGCACCTGCCTTTCCTCTTTCTGCACCTCTCTTGCCACTTTCTGCACCTCTCTTGCCTTTTTCTGCACCTCACTTGCCTCTTTCTGCACTTCTCTTGCTTTTTTCTGTACCTCTCTTCTTTCTTTCTGCAACTCTCTTGCCTCTTTCTGCAGTTCTCTTACCTCCTTCTGTACATCGTTGCTTATTCTGCACTTCTCTTGCCTTTTTTGCACCCCTCTTGCCTTTTTCTGCACCCCTGTTGCTTCATTCCACACGTCTCCTGCTTCTTTCTGTACCTCTCTTGCTTTTTTCTGCACCCCTCTTGCATCTTTCTGCACCCCTCTTCCATCTTCCTGTACTACTCTTGCCTACTTCTGCACCTCTCTTGCCTCTTTCTGCACTTCTCTTGCCTCTTTCTGCACATTTGTTGCTTCTTTGTGCACTTCTCTTGCTTCTTTCTGCACCTCTCTTGCTTCTTTCAGCACCCCTGTTGTCTCTTTGTGCACCTCTCTTGCCTCTCTCTGCACCTCTGTTGCTTCTTTCTGCACGTCTCTTGCTTCTTTCTGCACCTCTGTTGCTTCTTTCTGCACTTCTTTGGCTTCTTTCTGCACCTCTCTTGCTTCTTTCTGCACCCCTCTTGCCTCTTTCTGCACCCCTGTTGCTTCATTCCGCACTTCTCTTGCTTCTTTCTGTACCTCTCTTGCTTTTTTCTGCACCCCTCTTGCATCTTTCTGCACCCCTCTTCCATCTTCCTGTACTACTCTTGCCTACTTCTGCACCTCTCTTGCCTCTTTCTGCACTTCTCTTGCCTCTTTCTGCACCTCTGTTGCTTCTTTCTGCACTTCTCTGGCTTCTTTCTGCACTTCTCTGGCTTCTTCCTGCACCTCTCTTGCCTCTTTCTGCACCTCTCTTGCCTCCTTCTGCACCTCTGTTGCTTCTTTCTGCACTTCTCTTGCTTCCTTCTGCGCCCTTCTTGTCTGTTTCTGTCCCTCACTTGCGTCCTTTTGCACCTCTCTTGCCACTTTCTGCACCTCTCTTGCCTTTTTCTGCACCTCACTTGCCTCTTTCTGCACTTCTCTTGCTTTTTTCTGCACCTCTATTCTTTCTTTCTGAAACTTTCTTGTCTCTTTCATTACTTCTCTTGCTTCTTGCTGTACCTTTGTTGCTTCTTTCAGCACTTCTCTTGCCTCTTTCTGCACTTATCATGCCTGTTTCTGCACATCTCTTGCCTCTTTCTGTACCTCTGTTGCTTCTTTCTGCACCCCTCTTGCCTCTTTCTGCACCCCTCTGGCATCTTTCTGCACCTCTTTTCCCTATTTCTGCACCTCTCTTGCCTCTTTCTGCACCCCTGCTCTGTATTTCTGCACCTCTCTTGCCTGTTTCTACACCTCTCTTCCCTCTTTGTATACCTCTCTAGCCTCCTTCTGCTCTCCTGTTCCCTCTTACTGCACATCCCCTGCCAGTTTCTGCAACTCTCTTGTCTCTTTCTGTGGTTCTCTTGCCTCCTTCTGCACATTTGTTGCTTCTTTCTGCACTTCTGTTGCCTCTTTCTGCACCCCTCTTGCCTCTTTCTGTACCTCTGTTGGTTCTGTCTACCCTGCTCTTGCTTCTTTCTGCACCTCTCTTGCAGGTTTCTGCACCCCTCTTGCCTCCTTCTGAACCCTCTTCCCTCTTTCTGTTCCTCTCTTGCCTCTGCCTGCACACCTCTTGACTCTTTCTGCAACTCTCTTGCCTCTTTCGGCACCTCTGTCACTTCTTTCTGCACTTCTCTTGCTTCTTTCTATACCTCTCTTGCTTCTTTCTGCATCTCTCTTGCCTCTTCCTGCACCTCTGTTACTTCTTTCTGTACTTCTCTTGCCTCTTTCTGCACCCCTCTTGCCTCTTTATGTACCTCTGTTGCTCCTTTCTGCACTTCTTTTGCTTCTTTCTGTACCCCTCTTGCAATGTCTGCACCCCTCTTGCCTCTTTATGCACCTCTCTTGCTTCTTTCCGTATCTCTCTTGCCTTTCTGTACCCCTCTTGCCTCTTTCTGCACCTCTCTTGCCTCTTTCTGCACCGCTCTTCCCTCTTTCTGCACCTCTCTTGCCACTTTCTGCAGTTCTCTTGCCTCTTTCTGTACCTCTGTTGCGTCTTTTTGCACCTCTCTTGCCACTTTCTGCACCACTCTTGCCTCTTTCTGCACCTCATTTGCCTCTTTCTGCACTTCTCTTGCTTTTTTCTGCACCCCTCTTCTTTCTTTCTGCAACTCTCTTGCCTCTTTCTGCAGTTATCTTACCTCCTTCTGTACATCTGTTGCTTATTCTGCACTTCTCTTGCCTCATTTTGCACCCCTCTTGCCTTTTTCTGCACCCTTGTTGCTTCATTCTGCACTTCTCTTGCTTCTTTCTGTACCTCTCTGTGAGAAGTTGGCCTGGTATATGCTGTTCACTAATTAAAGTGGACACCTTGCACCAGAACAATTCGACTCTTATGGTAGATAGGTTTAAGACAACCTTTATAGAAAGCTATCCTAGTGGTAGCTGTGGAAAGCAGCCTTCAGGCTAAGTCTAGAAGGAATGTAAAGCAGCTTGTTTTACCACACAATCTCTTGAATCACCAAATGAAAAGACACCACACAGGTATATATATCAAATATATATGTATTTATTAATAAACACTCTCTACTAATCTCTTTATGAGATTAGAGGTCAGGAACATATGTACAAGTCAAATGTTATCAAAATAAGTTTAGCACAATCGAATATCACAATCTTAGTTTGCTAGACCTAGGTCTAGGGCATCTAGAATCGAGGGACCCCAAGAACCACCCCAGGTAGTTGTAGGAGACCCACAGGGGACGGACGCGGTGACCTGGCACCGGTGCGAGTCCTGTGCGAGTCTATGCGCTCAGACGCGATTGAGATTTCAATGTTAAGGGTCCCTTGCGTGTTCGAGGCGAACACACCGATCGGTCCTTGTACGAGTCGAAGGACGCGGTTACAGATAGAGTTGCAAGGGAGATGGACGCGCTGTGTCTAACACAGACGCGAACCTTGTGCGAGTCAGTGCAATGGAGATCTCAGTGTTACAGGCCCTTTGTGTGTTCGAGGCGAACACCGATCGGACTCAGTACGAGTCGAAGGATACAGTTCTAGATAGGGTTACAAAGGAGATGGACTCGGTGTGTCTAACACAGACGCGAACCCTGTACGAGTCAGCGCAATTGTCGCACTTAGAAAGTTAGAGTTTTAGGACACTTCGAGGGAAGCTACAAGCAAGTCACTTACAGGGTAAGTAGTTCTAGGGCCCGCACCTACAGGAGCACCGTAGTGCTGAAGTTACCTCACCCAGGGGAGCCGGGTGCATAGGTGTTCTTTGGTGTCGGGTCGCGGCGTCGTTTTCAATGGGAGCCAGTGAAGACTTGGTGCTTGCGGCGACAGGAGAAGTGTCCGGAGGAATCCAAGCCTGGATTCAGAAGTTGGAAGACCTGAAAGCAGAGGGGACAGTGTTCAAAGTCACTTGGCAGTGACTCGGGGCAAGGAAGATGGATGCCCACCGTCGTCGCAAGATTCAGGTCGTTCGCGGTTGCCTTGACTCTTCAGCCACGAGGTCCAGGAGGCGTCGACGACAACCAGGAGCTGAGAGGCAAGAGAGTTGCAGAAACAGGCAAGAGAGGTGCAGAAAAAGGGAACAGGGGTGCAGAAAGAGGGAAGGGAAGTGCAGAAACAGGCAAGAGAGATCCAGAAAGAGGGAACAGGGGTACAGAAAGAGGCAAGAGAGGTGCAGAAAGAGGGAAGAGAGGTGCAGAAAGAAGCAAGAGAGGTCCAGAAAGAGGCAAGAGGGGTGCAGAAATGCAAGAGAGGCACTGAAAGAAGCAAGAGAGGTGCACAAAGAGGCAAGAGGGGTGCAGAAAGAAGCAAGGGAAGTGCAGAAAAAAGCCACAGAGGTGCGGAAAGAGGCAATAGAGGTGCAGAAAGAGTGAAGAGGGGTGCAGAAAAAAGCAAGAGAGGTGCAGAAAGAAGCAAGCGTAGTGCAGAAAGAAGCAACAAAGGTGCAGAAAGAGGCAAGAGAAGTTCAGAAAGAGGTCATAGAGGTGCAGAAAGAGGCAAGAGAGGGTCAGAAAGAGGGAAGAGAGGTGCATAAAGAAGGAAGAGAAGTGAAGAAAGAGAGAAGAGAGTTGCAGAAACAGGCAAGAGAGGTGCAGAAAAAGGGAACAGGGGTGCAGAAAGAGGCAAGAGAAGTGCAGAAACAGGCAAGAGAGGTCCAGAAAGAGGGAACAGGGGTACAGAAAGAGGCAAGAGAGGTGCAGAAAGAGGGAAGAAAGGTGCAGAAAGAAGCAAGAGAGGTCCAGAAAGAGGGAAGAGGGGTGCAGAAAGGCAAGAGAGGCACTGAAAGAAGCAAGAGAGGTGCACAAAGAGGCAAGAGGGGTGCAGAAAGAAGCAAGGGAAGTGCAGAAAAAAGCCACAGAGGTGCGGAATGAGGCAATAGAGGTGCAGAAAGAGTGAAGAGGGGTGCAGATATTACTGGGGCTGATGATCCTGTTCTTGCTGTTGTTGATGTTGCTGGTTTTGACTGCTGTGAGCCAACCACACTGCCCTCAGGCTCTGAAGTTGAACTTGATGCCGGCTGCCCTGCAGTACTTGTTGTGGGCTGGAGTAGCGTGCCTCTAATTTCCAGCCGGTCTTTTTCAAAGCGACTGGCTACCGCAGCTAACCAAGTTTTGTACTTGGCAACATCCACTTGTGAAAAAGGAATTAATGTGTTAGTGTTCAGTACTGCTTTGTACTGTGGATCCAGAATTGTGGCAGAAATGTAATGGTTGGATGACACAATCTCAGTTTGTACCCTTGTATTTTCAGCTAAGCGAAGGGATAAGCTCTCCACCACCTCATATGCTTCTTTTTTTCCTCCACACCTGCGTACATTACAGACACCCCCTTCAGCTGTTCCTGTAGCATGTGCAACAGTGGGATAGCTTGGCCCATAGTACAGTCCTCCTTGCTGACTTCACGTGTGAAGAGCTCGAAAGGAAGTAGCATCTCTGTCAGGCATTTAACTAGGCCCCATTGGTCCATCTCAACGGTCATGCCTTTCACAGTAGCATCCCCTAGTCTTCGCATGACATATTCATTGATTGGTCTGTACTGCTCAAACAAACGGTCAAGCATGTAATATGTTGAGTTCCAACGTGTTGGCACCTCCTGGATGAATGCTTTAACTGGCACTCTTTACTCACGTTGAATGATCCTCAGCTGCTTCCGGGCTTTAAAAGAATGGCTGAAATGTCTGCATATTCTTCTGCAGGTGGTCAGTAAGTTGCTGACTTGGTATTCTTTTTTCAGAAAGTCTTGAACAATTATGTTAATGCAGTGCGCCAAACACAGGACCCTGAAATAGCCACCATCGCCCATGGCCTTAACTATATTACCTAGAAAAACCAAAGGGGATGATGGACAGAGTGTTGAACATTGCAAGCACTCACCCCCAGTCAACTGATCTGGGTTTAATCCACCATCATTCTTTAGCTCACTCCGCCACCCCAGTTCAGACATGGCCATATGCAAATCAGTCTGACCCTGTGCCTCACGGGAACAGTCCAGCCCGAGCTGCCAAGCCATGTCTTCCCTGGACCCGAAACAAGCATCCTGGGACCGGTTTCGGGTTCATAACCCCCATCAGCCAGGCTATCTTGAATCCAGTGGCAAAGTGAGCAAGGGACCCACGTCTGGGCATACCCTGCCAACTTAGGGCGAACTTAGAAAAACCAAAGGGGATGATGGACGGAGTGTTGAACATTGCAAGCACTCACCCCCACTCAACTCATCTGGGTTTAATCCATCATCATTCTTTAGCTCACTCCGCCACCCCAGTTCAGACATGGCCATATGCAAATCAGTCTGACCCTGTGCCTCACGGGAACAGTCCAGCCCGAACTGCCAAGCCATGTCTTCCCTGGACCGGAAACAAGCATCCTGGGACTGATTTCGGGTTCATAACCCTCATCAGCCAGGCTATCTTGAATCCAGTGGCAAAGTGAGCAAGGGACCCACGTCTGGGCATACCCTGCCAACTTAGGGCGAACTTAGAAAGACCAAAGGGGATGATGGACGGAGTGTTGAACATTGCAAGCACTCACCCCCAGTCAACTGATCTGGGTTTAATCCATCATCATTCCTTAGCTCACTCCGCCACCCCAGTTCAGACATGGCCATATGCAAATCAGTCTGACCCTGTGCCTCACGGTACAGTCCAGCCCGAACTGCCAAGCCATGTCTTCCCTGGACCGGAAACAAGCATCCTGGGACTGGTTTCGGGTTCATAACCCTCATCAGCCAGGCTATCTTGAATCCAGTGGCAAAGTGAGCAAGGGACCCACGTCTGGGCATACCCTGCCAACTTAGGGCGAACTTAGAAAAACCAAAGGGGATGATGGACGGAGTGTTGAACATTGCAAGCACTCACCCCCAGTCAACTGATCTGGGTTTAATCCATCATCATTCTTTAGCTCACTCCACCTCCCCAGTTCAGACATGGCCATATGCAAATCAGTCTGACCCTGTGCCTCACGGGAACAGTCCAGCCCGAACTGCCAAGCCATGTCTTCCCTGGACCGGAAACAAGCATCCTGGGACCAGTTTCGGGTTCATAACCTTCATCAGCCAGGCTATTTTGAATCCAGTGGCAAAGTGAGCAAGGGACCCACGTCTGGGCATACCCAGATCTTTTGACTGGGGGAGAATGTTTGCATTGTCAGCATTCCGTCCATCGTTTGTTTGCTGTAACACTTTTCACCCTAAGTGGGATGGGTATGCCCAGACGTGGGTCCCTTGCTCACTGTGCCACTGGATTCAAGCTAGCCTGGCTGAAGAGGGGTGACATACCCTGAAACCGGTCCCAGGATGCTTGTTTCCGGTCCGGGGAGGACCTAGCCTGGCAGTTCGGTCTGGACTGTTCCCATGGGGCACAGGGTCAAGACTGATTTGCATATGGCTGGGTCCAAACTGGGGTGACGTAGTGGGCAAAAGAACGATGGATTTAACCCAGATCTTTTGACTGGGGGAGAATGTTTGCATTGTCAGCATTCCGTTCATCGTTTGTTTGCTGTAACACTTTTCGCCCTAAGTGGGATGGGTATGCCCAGACGTGGGTCCCTTGCTCACTGTGCCACTGGATTCAAGCTAGCCTGGCTGAAGAGGGGTGACATACCCTGAAACCGGTCCCAGGATGCTTGTTTCCGGTCCAGGGAGGACCTGGCCTGGCAGTTCGGTCTGGACTGATCCCATGGGGCACAGGGTCAAGACTGATTATCATATGGCAGGGTCCAAACTGGGGTGGCGTAGTGGGCAAAAGAACGATGGATTTAACCCAGATCTTTTGACTGGGGGAGAATGTTTGCATTGTCAGCATTCCGTCCATCTTTTGTTTGCTGTAACACTTTTCACTGCCCAGACGTGGGTCCCTTGCTCACTGTGCCACTGGATTCAAGCTAGCCTGGCTGAAGAGGGGTGACATACCCTGAAACCGGTCCCAGGATGCTTGTTTCCGGTCCAGGGAGGACCTGGCCTGGCAGTTCGGTCTGGACTGATCCCATGGGGCACAGGGTCAAGACTGATTTGCATATGGCTGGGTCCAAACTGGGGTGGCGTAGTGGGCAAAAGAACAATGGATTTAACCCAGATCTTTTGACTGGGGGTGAATGTTTGCATTGTCAGCATTCCGTCCATAGTTTTTTTGCTGTAACACTTAACTATATTACTGCCATTGTCCGTGGCAACAAAACCAATGTGTAGCCCTCTTGGGTGCAGCCATTCAAAGACCTTGCCGTTAAACTCTTCCAAAATGTTTGCAGCAGTATGAGATTTCTCCATGGCGAATATGGCTACAGTTGCATGTTTCCGAGTGGCATTAAAAATCTCAGCAGTGTCAACACCTGCAGATATCTTTTCTCTAACCCCCACAAAAGAGATCCAGTGTGCAGTGTTGCACATGTAATCAGTGGCTTGGCAACTGGTCCACATGTCTGTTGTCATGTGGATACTGTGAACAGCACTCTGCCGCAAAGCTTGTCCAAGCAATTCCAGCGCGTCGTGATGTAGTGCTGGAACAGCAACTCTGGCAAAATAGGACCGGCTGGGAACCTTCCATTTTGGGCAGATGTCTGTCACAAATTCAAGAAAACCCACCCCTTCCATAAAAGAAAAAGCTAGAAGGTCCAGCGCTAACATTTTAGCCAGCTTCGCATTATACAAATGTGCCGTTGGGCGGTTGCGTTCGTACTGCCCCTCCGACCTAAACATGCTGAGAATGGTAGACTGGATTTTTTTCTTTTCTGGTACCACTGATGCAGGTGACTTCTTGACACCAGATGTTGTTAGGCTCAACGCCGCACTTTTTTTCGTTGCGGTACTCTGTTGCCTTGGTGTCTCACTCATAGCCTGGCTCTTACTCTTCTGCCACTGAGATGTGGCTGAGGCTGATGATAAGGATGTGGGCGGTACCACTGCACTGCTGGGGACAGGGCTACTTTGTGTTCCAGAGAAAATGTCTCCCTCTTGTTCACCTTCCACCGCGATCGTATCTTCTTCTACTTCTTCATCACCACTAACAGCAATGGGTGCATTTTTACTTTTTTGACCTTTAAGGTGTTCCTCCCACTGGATCAAGTGGTGTGTTTTCAGATGGGTTGTTTGGCCCTTGGTACCATAGTTTGTACCAAGCTTACCCCGACTACAACCTTGTTTACAAATGGAGCATATAGTAACGTTCTCCTCCTTACTGCTAACCAAAAAGAAGTCCCAAACTCGGGAGGTGAACTTTCTGGAGCTGCTGGAGGCACCACTTGCAATGCCGAATGAACTGGAGGGTGGGCGTGGAATTTGACTCCGTGCACTACCACTACCTACTTCTACTGAGGTGGTTATGCTGGATGTAGGTCGCTGCCGGGCCTTTGCAAATGCAAATATGGAAGCTGGTGGAGGTGGTGTTGGTGTTGCCTGTGTTGGTGGTATCCGTGCCACATCCCTCACAGCAATTTGGGATGGGGTGATGTCGGTCTCACTCTCCACTGGGGCGGGACTGATGTCCATGATGACTGGCTCGTCATCATCCTCCTCTTCTACATCTACCTCCATAACTCTAAGGCTTTCTGGAACCTTTCTTTTCCCTAGCCTTGTATCGTGGCGTCTCTCACTCTCAGACTGAGGTGGTGGCTACCAAGTGGCATATAGATCATCAGAAGGGGGGCTTGCAGAAGAACTCGATGGACTAACCCTCCTTTTCCTTGCTGGGGATCTGGAGGGCAATGGATCTTCTGAAAGAGTGGCTTGCTCTTCTTCCTCTGCAGGAAGCTCAATTTCCTGAACTGCCCCTACTTCGAGAGGAACAACTACTGTTGTGGGCGGTGGTTGCGGCTGTTGTTGTCCACTTATCTGAGTTTCCTGCGTTGATTGGGTACTACTTTGCGATAACGATAAGTCAATTTCAACATCGCTGCTTGTTAGCGTTGTTGTGATGAGACTGGCTGCCTCTGCGACAGACATGGGCTTGGGCCTAGGTTGGTGGGGTGGGTCTACTGATGTGGGGGTGCGGCTCCAAGCTTGATCCCCAGACACCGCTGCTGCAGACGCAATTTTTGGTTTCCCAAAAAAGATCTCGGTCGGCACACCAGAAGTGGTAAGTGGCACTTCCTTCTTCTTCTCACTGGCAACTTTCTTGGTACTGGAGGACCTGGTACCTTTCTTTGGGGCCATCTTCTTCAGATGTCAGCAGCACGCAGTGGTACAAGTTGAAGAGATGTCTGTGGTCACACGTCACATGACAGCGTGAGCAGCAGGACCTCTGTCTGGCAGTACAATGGTGATGACGCCTCCTCCTCTTTTGTGCACCTAAATGCAAAGAAGCAAGAAGAACATCAGTGAAACGTGGCATTTATTGTTGTGGTTCAATTTACTACTGTACAAACAAACAAATATAATATATAACTTAGTGTGTGGTCACACTTGTTAGCGTTATTATTAATATTATTAAATTGTATTAACTCAGTTATTAAAAAAACATAACAACAGTGTAGCCATTTGTGAGACTTTGACAACAAGGGCTTTCATGGTGTACTGTGTACACTCAGGAAGGATAGGAAAGAAGAAGAACAAAAACACAAATGTACTGGAACCTGTTTGGCATTGTGAATGTGATTGTGCATCACGTGGGATGCAGCATCATTCAGGAAGCTGCAGCTGGCAATGGGGATGGAAGCAGTAAGCCAAGAGGAACAAAGGAAAGACATGCAGGCCTGTGGCAAAAGCAGCACACTAACTACCACCACAAAATGGCCACCAGCCACATGGTCACTCACACAACAACAAGCAGGAGGCCTGTAAAACAATGAACTCAAGCAGGCCTATATGGCCAGACAAAGGAGGCATGCTAAACAACACAGCTTTAATGAAACAATGCAAAAACGAAAATCCACAGGGCTAAAAAAGGTTTGCAATTTACACAACAACCACACCACACACATCCAACAAAGGCATTTATTTAACACACACGAAAAAATATACCCCAAAAAAAAACATTTTGCAATTCAATCCAATGCCATCCTTGCCCTAAATAATGTTTAAATTCAACAGACACCACAGAAACAGTTGTTTCATGCACCCATGAGTAGCTCTGGGCCTACTGGCTGAAAGGCCTATAGTGTTGGCAGACTACTGGGCAAGTGAATTAAATAAATATTGCAAATTAATTAATTTTAAAAGTTGGAGAAAATGCAGTGAACTGTGCAACATGTTTCCTTTAAAAAGATGAAAAATTACTTACAAAGAAACAACTAGGCTCCTACTGAACTACAGGCCACCCACCACAATACATTTTTTTTTAAAAAAGAGGAAAAGTACAAAGAAATGTTGGTGCAATACCCCAATCAAACAAACAACACCAATTTTCCAACTTGCTTGTGAAATCTCAGATTCCAAAGTCCTCAAATCCAATGATATATGATGCAGCAGCCACAAAGAGTGATCCTTCCAGCTCCAAATCCAAATGAAAAGTGAACAGGACATGGACAAAGCACTGGGAGGAGCCTCCTGGACAGGAACAGGAAGTTGGAGACTCTGGGGCACTTCCTTCCTCTTAAAAAAAAAGTAAAAAAAGAAAAAGAACTCCTTGCACAAAAAAGTTCAGCCAAATGTCAATCTGAGGAGTATTTTTTATTCAAATCATCATTTCGGGAAGGTTTTATGCTGCTCGAGAGAAATTCTTCTCCAGCTTGCAAATTCTGTGTATTCGGCATCGTGATCTTCACAAACTTCTGCCGGAAGTCCAATGGCGCGTTCGAACGACATATTCGCGAAACCACACTCTCGCGGGACCGTACGGCCGGCTACCAAATCTCGTGGCGCTCGCGAACGGATAGGAAATCTCGTCGGCGATCGCAGACATCCCGGTAAGTCGCTCCCGCGTGCACGAAAACGCATTTTGAATGCGCAAACAAAAAAAACCCTCCGCTCTGTTGCGGAGCGCTGAGTTTTCGGTAACTCTGCGTTCTACGCGGAATGCGGAGTTGCCAAAAATCCGCAAACTCCGCAAGCGGAGCTGAGTTTTCCGCCCAGGGTTAGCTGTCACAAGCTGAATAAATCCACTTGATGATAACCCAGAGCTGTGTTGTGCTCATTCTTACCTGGGAGTGAGCATTGGATCTGATGTTTGGCCAGTATAGCGGGCACTGGCAATAGGCACGTCCTCTTGATTTGGTGCAACGTGTAAGCCACCAAAATTTGGACTTTGCACGAAAATGCGACGCGTCGCCCCCCTAAGCAGATTCACCACTAATGAGCAATTATTTCTGCACAGGGAGAGAGGAGGTAGTATTCACTGCCTGAAAAGGGGATAACAAGTGGTTCAAGCCCTACATCCATATTCACGGTGACTGCGGAGGAGTGAGGTCCGTAGCCAATATTATTGAGACACCACTGGGTGTTTGGAATCCCCCAGTTACTCAATGGGCTTCCATGTAGGACTACACATACCAGCATGCAGTTGCTTAGAGTGTGAGCGCAAGGTGATGTACACCTTTAAGTAGGAGGAGGGGCCGAGAGATTACTCCAATGGGAGTGGTCACCGCAACATCTTTATATCGAAATGAACCCCAGGTGAATGGACAAGCCTGTGAAACCGGCACTGAGGAAAGCCACACAGGCTGAAACGCGTCTGCCAAGCGTTTCATGGACTTTAGAAACCACGCGCTGTGACAAACTGCATAAATCCACTTGATGATAACCTAGAACTGTGTCGTGCTCATTCTTACCTGGGAGTGAGCATTGGATCTGATATATATATATATATATATATATATATATATATATATATATATATATATATATATATATATGGACAAACAATGTGGTTCGTTGCCGGCGCGCTCAACAGCGGGTGCAGACGTGAGGCCAAACCAATGGCCTGGATCAATTTTAGAGCAAAGGTACGCCGCACTCAGGAATCCTTTACTTTAGGTATTTTATTATCCAAACAGAGCCAGTCTGTCGCACCGACGCGTTTCGGCCTCGCAGGGCCTTGCTCACGGTTGGAGGACACTATTACTCATCCTGTTTATATACCACTCCCTCCTCGGTCAATGCTATGGTCTTTTGGGAGTTGTAGTTTTTTACATTTGATCAAGTCCTTACTTTAGAAGACAGACTATTTACACTTGTTGTCATGGGATCGGATCACACATAGGTAATAGTTATGTGTTAAGTACATATTTACACTATTCTAGGGATGCATATTATTGTACATTTCACAATACCAGTCTACAGTACTGTTTACAAATTTTCAATTTTACCCCAAGAGTTCATGTTTGCTCGATATAATATTCTTTTTGTCACTCTTAGTGGTGCCTTTGATATAGTATCAGTTGATTTTTGTCCAAATTGAATGTAACACAGTCACCCCTATTGTAATTCTGTGTTGTTATTGGTGTAATGGTTGTTCACGTAATCATCATTGTCAATGTCAAAGCTAATAGTAGCGATATGTATCCTGGTATAGTACCCATGGAGCCGTTCTTGTTAATATTGATGGTATTTTCTTCGGAACTCTTTTTGATAGTATTACGCAGTATTTGAGAGGAAGCAATTGTAGTTTCCTTCTTTCAGCGGAAGATCTCAGTTTGCATATTCATAAGTGCACATGCAGTTCTTCATCATAATTAAGGCCTTTAGGGATCTTGGTTCCTAGCCTAATAATGTACCGCGACTCTAGTTGTCTGAGCTTTTTCTTTCTGTCCCCTGCTCTTTCATTTTGTGGAATGGTATCTAATCCAAAGAATTCCATTTGTCTCCAATCATTATTCTGGCATGTGGCTATGTGTTTTGCTGTCGCGTAATTCAAGTCTTTGTTTTTGACCGCTCGGATGTGTTCCAGAATTCGCTTTTTCAGCATACAGATGGTACTGCCAATGTATTGCAATCCACATGCACATCGAATAACATAGACCACAAATTGAGTTGTGCAGGTGATTTTGTGGTTAATTTTGATGGCTTTTCCTTCTGTATCCGTTATCTCTTTTGTATTGACACCGATTTTGCAGGCTTTGCAATTGTTGCATTTTTTTAATCCCAACTGTTGCTCTTCTAGCCAGTTTCTTTTTGTTTTATCTTGAAAATGACTTTGGACTATTTTATCCTGTAGGGAAGGTGCTTTTCTGTATGTTACTTGTGGTCGTTTACCAATGATAGTACCAATATCCAGGTCTTGTGCTAATAAGTGCCAATATTTTTGGATTATCTGTGTGATCTTCGGGCTTTCTTTACTGTATGTCAGACTCAGTCTTGGCGCAGAGGTGGCTTGACAAGGGGCAAGATGGTGCTAGTGTGAGTCCCATCCTTTCCAATCGCCACTCCGCATGCAGGAAAGCATCGGTAGTCGGCTGACTCACTGCATCGCTGATGTCAGAGAACAAGGCACGCGGAGCATCGGAGCGGGTGCCGTGCAACAGGAAGTCTGTAGTACGAGTCACGGTTCGGCTGACCTGCCGCATTGCCGAGACTGCATCGATCACGGCGGATGGTCCCGGGGGCTGCCCAGCTCTGGTTGACTCAGTGGCAGCGGAATTTGCGGAGCTATTAGAACTAGCAAAATCCACAGGATTGGCGCCGCGGAAGCAGAAACCAAGGCAGCAGAGCGAGTGGACTATGGCCACCTGGGGGCAGAAGAACCTTAAAATTAAAATGGCCCTGACACAAGGAGATGCGGAAAAGACGGATTCCCTCCCTAAAGGTAAACGGGAACCTGGGGCCATAAGGAAGACGACGGGGAAGCTTGGGGGAGGCGGCGCACTGAAAGAGGGTGCTGAGGGTGGAATGGGTCTATCGCCCTCCATCAGCAAATATTTTCCCATAGTTAAGGCACCCTCTATAATGCCGCAAATAACTTTGCCACCAGTGTTCGATCTCGATAACCCACCAACACATAGCCAAGTGGAAGGGGCCCCAGGGCAGATGGATGCTTCCCAGATGGACACTCCTACAGTACCACAGACAGGGGGGGTTTCGACACTAAGGGACTTACATAAGGATCAGGACCGGCAAATGAGAGATAATAACTGCACTGATGCCCTTGCTTCTCCTGCACCGAGAAAAAATAATGCTTTGGGCGGAATCAGGCCGGCAATCACAACGTCTCCAGCCCTGGTCCCAGAGCCTCTTGCCTATGTCTCGGTTGCCGCTGCTGTTATGGCTGAAACTGGCTCAGACTCCCAGGTTGGCAGGGATGAGGAAGCTAATCTAGAGCCAGAAGCTAACCCTGGGCCCTTGGCCCCTCAGACCCCGGACCCCGCTGGTGAACATTTCTATTCTGTATCCGATGGCTCCATGTCCGGCACGGAGAACGAAATAATCAGCTCAAGCGAAGGTAGTGTCTCAAATGACAATGAATCTGATCCTTCGGCCATCACAGGAACCATCCAGCAGAAGAAGAAATCACGAAGTAAAAGGGGTAGTCAGCTCAAATGGGACTACTCAGACTCCTTAACCTCTTTTCCCCTTGGGGAAGAATCCTCCAATTTTCATCACGGGGAGAGCCCCAAAATCACATCAGAACATCTGGCAGAACCCTCTTTAACTTCTATACTGAGTACAATAAAGCAGTTTCAAGAGGAAGTTCGATCTGACAATCGTATGGCTAAAGGGGCTGCCAAAAAGCTTCAAGGGGGCATAAGGAAGCTGAGCAAGATCTGCACAGATATCGGTGACCGGGTCACAATGGTTGAAGGACGCACAGAGAATTTGGAGACAGAAGTTGCCATCATAAAAGACCAAGGTGCCTCCCATGCGGCATGCCAAATAGTCCTAATGGCTAAAATGGAGGAACAAGAAAATAGACAACGGCGGAACAATCTTCGCCTTCTAGGGATCCCCGAAGGAGTGGAAGGTGATGACCCAAGACGGTACATTGTCAGACTTCTTCGAGACGCTTTCCCCGAGCAGGCCAACTGGAACTGGGACCATGAGGTCCAAAAGGCACATCGCTTCCCCTTCAACCTAAAACAGAGGCGAGATGGTAGTAGCTTTGGCAGCGAGGGTCTTTTTAGTCTTCTTTGGGAACTTTCTCCTTAGGCAGATGGTTTATGATCAGGCCAGACCGAATTCCCAGAAAGAAGTTGATGGAGTAAAGTTTTTCGCCAAACCTGATTTCTGCCACGTAACCGTACCAATGATAGTACCAATATCAAGGTCTTGTGCTAATAAGTGCCAATATTTTTGGATTATCCGTGTGATCTTCGGGCTTTCTTTACTGTATGTCAGAATCAGTCTTGGCGCTTCCTGTTTGTTGGTACTCGGAGTTTGTCTTTCTTTTCCTGTTTCTTTTTCTGTCTTTGTGATCAGAGGTTCAGTGCGTGTGATTTTTTCCATTTTGTGTGTACTGTTGTTTAAGTCTCTTTGTCTGTATCCTCTGTTGTTTAATCTTTGTGCGCTTTCCAATATTTTATTGTTGGCATCACTATCTTTTGAGCAGTTTTGTCGTATTCTCATGAATTCTCCATATGGGATGCTGTTAAGTAAAGGCTTAGGGTGGAAACTAGTTCCATGCAGGATACTATTTGTTGCAGTTCTCTTTCTGAACAGAGTTGTGTGTATTTGCCGTTGGTCGATATATACTGATGTATCTAAGAAATTCACCCTCGTGCGACTTATTGAGCAGGTGAAGGACAGGCCTATGTCATTTAGGTTCAGTTTGTTAAAATACTCTATGAACTCTTCTTTTTTGCCGCTCCAGATTAAGAATAGATCATCAATATATCGTATCCAGAGTACGATTTTCTCCAAGGCATGTTGATTGTCTGTCCCCCATGCAATTTCTTTTTCCCACCAGCCCATAGTTAAATTCGCATAATTTGGTGAAAATGAAATGCCCATGGCAGTGCCACATAGTTGCTGGTATAAATCATGGTTGAACATGAAGACTAAATTCTTTAGACATAATTCAATCATTGTGAGGAGCATGCCTGAATGTTGTAGTTCCGTAATGCTGCGTTGTCTGAGAAAGTATGTGCATGCCTGCAAGCCAATTTTGTGTTCTATTGATGTGTATAATGATACAACATCAATGGTAGCCATGATGTAATTGGAATTCCAGGTGGTGTTTGCCAAGATGCATAGGAAATCGCCAGTATCTTTTATGTATGAACTGAGGTTGTGTACCATTGACGCAAAGTAGTGATCTACATTTGTAGAGATATTTTCATAAAGAGATTCACAGGATGAAACAATTGGTCTTCCAGGGGGTCACAGAGAGTCTTACGAATTTTGGGCAGAAAGTATATGGTGGGTATGGTTGGATGCTCCCTGAAAAGAAAGTGAAACTCATTGTCGTTGATCAGATTTGAGGCACGCCATTTGTTTAAGTTGGTTTGGAGTTCTAGAATAATTTTGTTAATTGGATTTCAATCCAGTTTCTTGTATTTGGTTGCATCATCAAGTTGTCTGTGGGCCTCTTTTACATAGTCTGCTTTGTTTTGTAAGACTATGTTTCCGCCTTTGTCGGCCAGCTTGATTATTATGTTGCTGTTCTCCATTAGCGTTTTTAGTGCCATATGTTCCTTCTTGGATAAGTTTTCTCTTTTATTATCATTCCGTGTTTTCTCCAGACTGTCTAGTTCTTTCATGACTGCCTCAGAGAACAGATCCATTTTGTTACCTGGAGACAATTGTGGACAGTATTTAGATTTATTTTTTAGACCACTAACAAAATGATTCTAGAACTTTTGCATTGATCATGTCCCATACAATGAAAGAGGGGGCAACAGGGAACGTAAATTACGCAGGCTAGAGTCTAGATTTATAATAGATCTTCAGACTAAGACCCCTAGAGGTCTGAATACCGAGGAAGAATTGGCCATACACTTAGACTAAAACATCTTTTAAATATGAACATTTTGCCACCTAATGCTCATTTATCACCGGTAACGGGTTTATTTTGCCCAAATAATAAAAAAATTTAAAAAAATTGAAGATATGCACAATCTCTTCGTAATGCATAGGAAATATGAGTTTAATTGAAAAAGTGAAGGTTACCTATGAAACTTAAAGTATTTTTAGCTAGTGGGTACTTTTTGATGAATGTTTTTTTGAATAATGCTTTTTTTGAATAATGCTTTATTGAATAATGTTTTAAATAACATGAATGCTCATTCAGAGCGAAATCACAATATTTCCTGAAGTCTCAACGCGCCGTTACTCATGATCATTTAGAGCGTAATTTATAAGATTTATTTCGAAGTATAATTTGCTTTGAAAATTGGATAGAGGCATAAAATGTGTTAATAATAATTTTTTTCAACAATTTTTGTAGTATTGGCTTTCAAATATGAATTGGCATGCTTGCTCATACAGAGCGGTATTATAATCATGATCAAATATAAACGAGTCGTTTGTATGTTATAATATGATGAAAACTATAATCATGTAAAATCATTTCTTTTGACCCACTTGAAAATGGCGACACTTTTGGCAACCTTCAACTGAATGAGAGTCTGCCATTCATTTCTAATGTTGTCGAAGGTTTGGCACATGCGCAATTGTAAAATAAATATGGCGCTGCCCTTCGGGAAAACATTGTGATCGAGAAAGGCGCGAGCCGAAACGCGTCCTGCTTTTTGTTAAATAAAATACCGAAATATCACCCGTGAGTGTGACATCCTCGTTTTGAAGGAGTGTGAGCTGAGATAATTTTGTGGACCCACCGCCACGTCGTTTGCCGCACCCGCTCCTGAGTGCTGAAGCATTTCAAAAGGTGGATCGAAGCTTGAATATATATATATCTATATATATATATATATATATATATATATATATATAGATATATATATGGTTCAATAGATCCAAAGCAAGTCAACACGAAGCTTTGCAAAGCCTCACCTCATAGCTTAATCAGAAACAATACCGAGAGATGCGACACGATGCAGGACCTCGCATCGCAGCCCTCACAGCTCCTCGAAATTGACAACAGACAACACAAAGCCTCATAAAGCAATGCCACGCAGACTGTACACCAAAAACATAAGGTACAATACTCAGAGGAGCTAACTTGGTGTTGTGCCCGGCCTGCGCTCCATTGCGGTCAGCCTAAAACTTTGACATTGTCCCTGTCCAGTGCGACGCGATAGCTGCGAGGGGCACTTTATGCTTTTTGGAGCTAGAATGCAAAATCTTTGATTTATTCTTTCAAAATTCATATCTCCGGTTTCTTACATTGGAGTTTTGTCATTTTGGTGTCATTTTAAAGATAAACATATTCTTTATTTTTATATTTGGTGCTGGATTTTAATTGTGTGGTGTCTTTTACTTATTCACTGTTTGGTGGTATTAAATGCTTCATACATACCTGTCTCCTAAGTTAAGCCTGTTGCTCATTTGCTTAGCTACCAAGGGTTGAGCAAGGATAAATTTACTGAGACTTGACTGGACCTATTAGTGATTGTGGTATTATTACTAGCTGAGGATGAATACCGCTACCCACTAATAATCTACTTTCCTACATTTGGAGCGCAGTGGTGGGATCCAGAACTTGTGTTAGTAACACCATTCACTATCTAGGTTGGACAATTAAAAATCCTCTAAATTGACATAGTGCAGAAATTATTTTCGATTTTTAATTTGGACTAATATTAATTGATTCATTTTTGATTTTTTCTAAATTACTCTGAACTCAATTTTTGCAAATGTTTTGGTGACCCAAAACTAAGGGTTACCATGGAGCTACTGTACCCACACTCCAAGTGACAGAGCTTAGCGACCTGTGTAGTGCTAGGGGACCCTCCAGTTCCAGGAAGGCAGTACTGATAAAGGCCCTTTCGGCCTGGGCAGAGGCCCAGATAGAAGATCTGGCCTCTGATACAGAGGTGGCTCCAGAGATAAAACGACAGGGGGGGAAAACTCCCTAAACCTCAGTGATGAGGAAAATGAACAAATCTCTGCACACACATTCACCAGGGTCTTGCCTAGGGCTAGTGTGGAAAGAGGATCCATCAAAGGAGAGCCAGAACTGTCCCTTAGTGAAAGAGAGCTTAAGGCATAGCTGGCTTATATAGCCCAAGAAGCAGACAAGTTGGCCCTGGCCAGCCAAGAAGAAGTGGGCATGTGAGGAGAGTAGAACCACAAGGGGTGGAAGAGAAGAAGTGAAGAGAAGACAGAAGTGTCCAGCGTTTGTGGGTTTGACCCAAGACTACTCAAGGGGATTGTCTCTAATTACCAGGAGGGTGATGACAAAAATAAATAGCTGACCGCTTTTGAGAGGGCCCTTAAGATCAAGAGGGTGAACTCTCAATACTGGGCTTCACTCCTGTGGAAAATGATGCCAGTACAGGGAGAGAAAGGCTCTTGGCCCTAGAGGGAGAAGAGGCTGTATCATATCCCCACATGAAGCAGAGATTGATCAGAAGGTTTGGTTTTACCTCTGAGCAGTACAGAATGAGGTTTAGGGACACCCAGAAAGTCAATACTCAATCCTAGGTTGCATTTGTAAACCTATCTGTCAAGGCACTACAGGGCTGGATACAGGGTAACAAGCTAAGTACCTATAAGGGGCTGCACATTTTTTTCATGACGGAGCACATATTGGCCAACTGCTCTTCAGAGAAGTTATGCCAGTATCTACATGACTCTAAATGGTCTAGTGCCAGGGAACTGGGTGAGACAGCATATGAGTGGGTTCACACCAAGGTGGCCAGGAAAAACCAGGAAGATGATCAGAAGAAAGAAGGACAGGCCCCCTCCTAGGGGAAAGCTCTGGGTAACCAAGATAGAAAAAAGAAAGAGTCCTCAACAGGTCACCAAGCACCAGCCCAAGGAGGGAGTGCCTGGAACCAGTCCCCTCACAAGGGGAAGGGGTATCAGGGAAGAGTTTTTTGACCCTACAGGGGGGGGGGGTTTGTGTTATGATTGCTTGCAGTCAGGACACAAAAGGGGAGATGCAGTTTGCACAAAGAAGCCCCCAACTGGAGAGCAGTCCAAGGGGGTTGCTAGTGTTGGTGTGGGGGAGGACATTTGCCCAGAGATGGGGAAAAGGTATGCAAAGGTGACCTTAGTTTTCGTGGGTCGGGTTAAAGTTGCAGCTCTGTCAGCCTTACCTCCAAGCATGGAGAAGTACTGTCAAAGGCCTAGGATGAATGGGACTGAGGTTGAAGCTCTGAGGGACACATGAGCCAGTGTGACCATGGTGCTGGACAAACAGATTTCCCAAGAACAGATCCTACCTGGTGTAATTCAGCAGGTCACCTATGCAGACAACAGAGCCAAGCTCCGTCAATGGTGAGCTTGGAATGGAGCGGTGTGACTGGCCCTAAGAAGGTAGTTGTGTCTCCTGCCCTCCCAATAGAGTACTGGGAAATGATCTTGAAGCTTCTGAGTGGTCAGGGGTGGAAAGGCAGGTGCATGCTCAGATACTGGACCTCCTTGAGTGGATTTGTGCTGTGATGAGGGTACAGGCTGCACTTCAGGGGAGTAATGGACACTTGGACCCTGTAACAATGGTGCAAGCCTCCAAGAAAAGGGCAAAGGGTCTGGAGAGCAAGTCCAAACAATTCAAGAGGTCCAGGAGGAATCCAATCCTGAGTGGGTGGATCTGGTACTAGAAGGGGATTCCACCCCTGCAAGATCTGCCTGGTTTGGCAGAGTTGCAGACGGACTCTCCAGAGAGGAGCTGTGCCAGAGACAAAAGGATTGTCCCACTCTTGAAGCCCTGAGGCAGACTGCCTCCAGGCAAGAGAAGGGCAATGTAAGTGGTATCCAAAGAGTCTATTGGGAGGATGGAGTCCTCTATACTGAGAACAGGGACCCCAAACCAGGGGCAACCTGGAGAGTGGTAGTCCCCTAGAAGTATAGAGTTCCTCCTCACATTGGTTCATGACATCCCCTTAGCCGGACATTTGGGATAGACAAAGACCTGGAACAGACTGGTCACCATTTCTTTTGGCCATTTATTTCTGACAAGGTAAAGGAGTTTTGCAGCTCCTGTGTCACTTGCCAAGCCAGTGGCAAGACAGGGGGCAAGCCAAAGACTCCCGTGATACCACTGTGAGTAACTGGGACTCCCTTTGATAGGGTGAGGAATGACATTATTGGTCCCCTAGACCCACCAACTGCCTCTGGGCACAGATATATCTTGGTGGTAGTGAACCACGCCACCATATACCCAGAAGCAATACCTTCAAGATGGTCAATGGCCCCACAGTGGCCAGAGCCCTACTTGGCATCTTGACAGGGGTACTAATTGTATGTCCACCTACCTGAAAGCAATGTGGGATGAATGTAGCGTTACCTACAAGTTCAGCACCCCATATCATCCCCAGACCAATGGTCTGGTGGAAGAATTCAATAAGAACCTGAAGGGCATGATCATGTGCTTATCTGACAAGCTTGGGAGGAGGTGTGACGTTCTCCACCCATGCCTGCTGTTTGCTTACAGAGATGTACCACAAAAGGGTTGGTTTTAGTCTCTTTGAGTTCCTGTTTGTCCATCCTGTAAGAGGGTCATTGAGATTGGTTAGAGAAGCTCTGGAGAAGCCTCTCAAAGAGCCCAAATAAGATGTGCTGGATTATGTTCTAGGCCTGCGGTCCCGAGCAGCAACCAAGAGGCCAGCTAAGAGATTACTAAGCTTTGCTATGACCAGAAGGCAACTATGCCTGAGTACCATTCAGGAAAGTTGATGTGGGGATTACAGCCTGTCACTCCCAGGGCCCTCCAGGTGAAGGAAGTGGCCCGATTCGGGTCACTTGGGTCACTAATGACCATCTCTCAGCTGTCAGGGCTAGTATGGTCTCTAAGTCATTACTCGACTTGCACAGGAGCAGAACGTCGCCTAATTCCCAATGCCCTTCCTGGAACACCCCTGTTAGGTTGTTTAATATCCTATACAGGTATGTGCCAAGGGGGAAAGGGGATGGGGAACAGAAGAGACAGCCAATTGGTAGTGTTCTGCTAGCAGGCTTCTTCTATCGTCTGCTATCTTATTTTGTTCAATCTTTCTTGTTACGAGCTGAAAACATAACAACAATTTTTACTATAACGTCCTATTTCTATATGTTAGTCTGTACTACTCTTGGCTATTGCCTCTCTTCTGATGTGTGTTATAGTCAGTGCTTGTCATTCAAACTTGTAGTTTATATCTTCAGTACATCAAACGAATTTAATAACATAACCTTTTTATTTTCTTGCAGGGAGTACTTGCGTCTCAGAAGTGAAGACAACTCTGTGCTTTTCCTCTGGACGAGTTCTCGGTAGATTCAGGTAAGTGTTGTGCAAGTATTTGCTTCTTCCTCTTTGACTTCTTGCCTCTTACTGGATATTACTCTGATAATACTCGGTACTTCTATCTTTAACTATTCCAATATAATAGGTTTTTAATTTTTTGGCAATAGCTAAATCCTTGGTTAGTTCGTAGAAATAAGGTTTAGCAGATTTTTAACTTATTCACTACGTATTTTTGTTTGCTCACTAAGAATCTAATCAGACCGCATATACGCGAGTCTCTTGAGAAATGTTTAGTTTAGCGAACGCTGTGTCATTTCATAGAAGACACCAATGCCTCTTACTTCACCTTAGATTTTACCGACCTGCTCAGAGAGCAAGACGATTCTCCCAGCAACCCGAGTATGCGCAGAATTGACTGACCTTAACTCTGGAACACTTCCTCAACAGGAAAGACTGACGGAGCTATTGCGACGCCCGTTGCCTCTACCTTTTGCTAACTAGCATGACGGAGAACAGGGCCTAAGCTCCCTCCACAGGATTTCTCTCAGGTGAAGTGCAAGTTAGAATGGAAGTGCGCGCTTCACATTCCAATCATGATTGGAATGGAAACACTAGAACGCTGCTACGAGAGGCGAGTTGGCAGACATCTTTGAATTCCAGCGCTGCCAACTCGTCCTCCAGTCTTTTCCTTTTAGGGCTTTTACTCCTCTCTTGGGATGCTTATTAATTAAGATAGTGGCAATTGTTGAGTTATGAGGAGGAAAGCTCCCAGGGATCCTGACAGTGCCCCCTCTCAAGGGGGTTTCCTCAAATCGTGGCTTGGTTGGAAACTTTTTATGGAACGCCCTAACCAAACGTGGAGCATGGACATCAGTGCTTTTCTCCCAAGATCTCTCATCTGGTCCAAAACCCTTCCAGTCTATTCGATAATAGAGTTTATGTTTGATCCTTTTGGAATCTAGGATTCTTTTAACTTCGTATTCAGTTCCACCTTCAATATCTAAAGGTTCAGGGGGGTAGAGAGTCTCAAACCTGACTGAAACTTTTTTAATAAGGAAACATGGAAAACTGGATGGATTTTGGTATTCTCTGGGAGTGTTAAACGATATGTTACTGGATTAACGATTTTCTCAATGGGATAAGGTCCTACAAAGCGTGCTTGGAATTTACGATCACCTTTTAACCTCAAGTTTTTTGTGCTGAGCCAAACTTGATCTCCAACTTGGAGATCCGGTTCCTTCCTTCTCCTTTTGTCAGCAAAATGTTTATAGCGATCTTTTGCGAGCGTCAGGTTTTGTGCTGCTGATTGATGGATTTTAGTTACATGTTGGACAATATCTTTTACTGCTGGAACCTCAATATTCCCATATTCAATTAAGGAATTTGGGTGCCTGCCATAATTCATATAAAAGGGAGAGAAGCCTGTAGATACATTTTTGGCATTGTTATGGGCAAATTCAGCTGTCCACAGGTATTCAGGCCAATCCCCTTCCTCATCCAATAAGAAAAGCCTAAGGTATTGTTCCAGCTCTTGGTTAGTTCTCTCAGTTTGTCCATCAGTTTCCGGATGAAAACTGGTGGAGTACCGATGTTCTATGTGTAAGCCACTAGTGTAAGCTCTCCAGAACTTTGATATAAAGTGGGAGCCTCTGTCGGTGATTATAACCTTAGGGATACCATGGATTCGAATTATATTTTGATTAAAAAGTTGAGTCAATTGTTTTGCTGTAGGTGTTCCTTTAAAGGCCACAAAGTATGTCATCTTAGTAAAAGTATCTACACAGACTAGGATTGTGTTGTAACCCTGACTCGAAGGTAGTTCTACCATTAGATCTAAAGAAACTGTGTGCCAAGGATACGGAGGTGTGGGTAAGGGTTGAAACAATCCCTTAGGAGCCTGCCTTTCAGAATTTCCTCGAGCACAGATCTCACAACTAGTAATATATTGGTGTATGTCCTGACTCATGTGCGGCCACCAAAATTTCGTTTAATTAAGTCCTCGGTCTTTTGCTCTCCTTTATGGCCAGCCATTGGACTATCGTGGCACTCATATATGGCTTGAGTCTGCAGTTCTTTCATGGGTAAGTATAATGTCTTTTCCTGATAAGGTAGTTTATTTCGGAACTCTCTCTTGGGATCTTCGTCGGCCCATCCCTTCATTTCTTTTTCATTTAGTGTATGCAGGAGTTGTTCTTCCAAGGTCCCTTTGGAAATTGCTCCTACGATCTTCTCTTGGGGAATTATTTGTTGATCTTCAACTGATCTTCTCTGGTTTTCTGTATCAAGTCTAGACAAGGCATCCGCCTTTCCGTTCTTTGTTCCTGGTCTGTAGGTAATGACAAAATCATAGTCGGCAAAGTACAGCGACCATCGGAGTTGACGAGGAGTTAGAGTTCGGGCGGGTCTTAAAAACTTCAGATTTCTGTGGTTTGTAAATACCGTCACTGTATGTTTTGCACCCATCAAGTAATGTCTCCTTTCCTTAAAGGCATCCTTAATAGCCAAGAGCTCCTTCTCTGTAATGGTATAGTTAATCTCCGCGGGGTTTAGTTTTTGAGACCGATAAGCAACTGGGTGCAGCTGTCCAGTTTCCTTGTGCCTTTGAGAGAGAATTCCCCCGAGGGCCAGTTCCAAGGCATCTGTTTCAAGGTAAAAAGGCTCAGCCGGGTCTGCGTGGAGGAGAACTGGAGCCGTTGTGAAACTTTTCTTCAGAGAGTTAAAGGCCTCGTCAGCTTCTTCTGACCATTTGAAGGGTGTCCCCTTTTTTAACAGCCGAGTCAAGGAAATGATATTTTGGGAGAACTCGTGTATAAATCTCCTATAGAAATTTGCAAACCCAATGTAGCTCTGGATTTCCTTGATGGTTGTGGAGGATTTCCACTCTGACTGCCTTGACCTTTTGTTCATCCATGGTTATGCAAGAAGGAGAAAGTACAAACCCCAGGAACTCCACTGTTGTGACATTGAACAAACACTTTTCCAATTTGGCATACAAGGTGTTCTCCCTCAATTGTTGTAGAACTGCTTTGACTTGTTCTCGATGCTCTTCTTCCGTGTTTGAATAAATCAAAATATCATCAATGTACACGATCGCACATTTGTCTATAAAGTCGCTCAGTACATCGTTTATGAAGTGTTGGAACGCTGCAGGGGCATTGCACAGCCCATATGGCATTACTTGGTATTCAAACAATCCATACTTTGTCTTAAATACCGTCTTCCACTCGTCTCCTTTCCGCAGTCTAATCAATTGATAGGCACCTCTCAGAGCCAACCTTGTGTAGATTTTTGCCTCTTTTACCTGATCTAATAGCACCGAAATGAGAGGCAATGGGTAGCATTTTTTTATGGTGATTCTATTTATTGCCCTATAATCTATATAAGTTCTTAATTCTCCTCCTTTCTTTGGCACGAAGAAGAGTGGTGAAGAGACGGGAGCCTGAGATGGTCTGACAAAACCATTATCCAGATACTTCTTCAAGTAGTCCTTCAAATATTGATTTTCTTTCTCTGTCAACGCGTAGATTGGACTACATGGCAGGTTTGCTCCTGGTTCTAGTTCAATCTTGCAGTCTGTGAGGTGGAAGTTCCTCCGCTTCAATTTCATTGAATACATCTGCGTAATCCTTATATTCTCTTAGAACTTCGTTAGTTTGTATTACACGAACTGATACTCTGCTCTCGCAAAGCTGGGCGACTGCACTTTGTTCTCGATGTGTTTCTTCTTCAGTAAAGCAATATTCTTTACAATATTCTGAATCTATCTTAATAGTTCTAGCACTCCAATTTATTGAAGGTTTATGTTCTGTTAACCAGGAAAGTCATAAAATGAGTTGAAACTGTGGGGCATTGATTAAATTAAATTGCAAGATTTCCCGATGACCTTCCGAGGTTATCATCTGTACGGTTCTGTATGACTGATTATGGGTCACGAAATCAGATTGGTACTATCAACAGCTCTGACAGCCTCACTCCTCTTTTTTCTTAGCATTTAATCCAATATGAGTTGCAAATTTTAAGTCAAAAAAGTTTCCGGTTGCCCCAGAGTCTATCATTACCGAAATTTCCTTCAAAACAACATCCCAGAATTTCAAGGTCATTGACAGAATCAAATGGGGTGAAGATACCTGCAAAGTATTTGCCACTAGATGGTTTGTCGGAGTTGTTTCCTCTTTTGCACTCACCAGCCCAACTCTACTTACTGGTGGTGCTGCAAGTTTTCCTTCACCTGCATCTTTGGTTTTTTCGGGCATATCTTCACAAAGTGTCCACTACCCCCACAATATAGACACAACTTGTTCTGTAGCCTTTTCTCTTTCTCCTCCTTGGATAATGGACCTCTAATGGTGCCTATTTGCATTGGTTCAACACCAGATGAACTCTCTGCGGCTCTTGCTACTTCTGATTTCATTCTATCAAATCAAGGTATACTTGGTTGAAATTCTCTTTTCTTCTCTCCTTTCCTTTCATTCAGATGGAAATCAATCTCTAAAACCAAGTCTACTAATGCTGAAATCTCTGTTGGTCGATTAGGGTGCATCTTTAATTCGTCCTTTAAACCTCGATAGAAGACTTCTGCCCTCTTATTCTCCGGCCACTCTGTCTCCACTACTAACTTGTTGAATTGGGCCAGATAAGTGACTAGTTCCGGAATTCCTTGTCTCAGTTCTAATAATTCATTGTCCGTGGCCTGTGACGCCTTTCTAATGTCGAATATTCGAAGGAACTCCTTCTTAAATTCCTCAAAGTCGTATAATATCGGATCATCCTTTGTCACTAAGGGCATAGACAAAAACGCCCCATCTCCACTGAGATATGACAAGATGAAGGCAACTCGAGACTGCATCAGGAAAAATCGTTGGGCGGCACATAAAATGTAGGGAACATTGTGTCAAGAAAATTTGGGCCTTTTGAAGGTCTCCATTGAAACGTTCAGGAGGCGCTAAAGGAATTACTGGAGATAGTGAGTGGGTGACTTGGGTTGGGGCAAAGAACATAGAACTGGTGTTGGGTCTCTGGTTTTCTAAAGTTGGAATTTTTGGGTTAGCTCCTGAAACAATTTCACCCATTCTATTAGCCAACTCTGTTGTTTCTCTTATAGAAGTGAGTATTTCTAATCTAAAGCTTTTATTCTCCTCTCTCACTGCTCCTAAATCTTTCTGAATGTTTCCAAAAATGTCTCCTAAATTTTTAAAATCAAATCCCTCCGCCATTCTGCTCGGGTGCAATGAACCACGTGGGCACTTCACTCTGTCAGGGTTAGTATGGTCTCTAAGTTGTTACTTGACTTGCACAGGAGCAGAACGTTGCCTAATTCCCAATGCCCTTCCTATGTGCCAAGGGGGGAAAGGGGATGGGGAAAAGAAGAGAAAGCCAATTGGTAGTGTTCAGCTAGCAGGCTTCTTCTATCGTCTGCTATCTTCTTTTGTTCAATCTTTCTTGTTACGAGCTGAAAACATAATAACAATTTTTACTATAACATCCTATTTCTATATGTTAGTCTGTATTTTCACCTTCTGTTTACCAACTCTTACCAGTACAACTCTAGCTATTGCCTCTCTTCTGATGTGTGTTATAGTCAGTGCTTGTCATTCAAGCTTGTAGTTTATATCTTCAGTACATAAAATGAATTTAATAACATAACCTTTTTATTTTCTTGCAGGGAGTATATGTGTCTCAGAAGTGAAGACAACTCTGTGCTTTTCCTCTGGTCGAGTTCTCGGTAGATTCAGGTAAGTGTTGTGCAAGTATTTGCTTCTTCCTCTTTGACTTCTTGCCTCTTACTGGATATTACTCTGATAACACTCAGTACTTCTATCTTTAACTATTCCAATATAATAGGTTTTTAATTTTTTGGGAATAGCTAAATCCTTGGTTAGTTCGTAGAAATAAGGGTTAGCAGATTTTTAACTTATTCACTACGTATTTTTGTTTGCTCACTGAGAATCTAATCAGACCGCATATACGCGAGTCTCTTGAGAAATGTTTAGTTTAGCGAACGCTATGTCATTTCATAGAAGACACCAATGCCTCTTACTTCACCTTAGATTTTACCGACCTGCTCAGAGAGTGAGACGCTTCTCCCAGCAGCCCGATCTTGCGCAGAATTGACTGACCTTAACTCTGGAACACTTCCTCAACAGGAAAGACCGACGGCGCTATTTCGATGCCCGTCGCTTCTACCCTCCACTAACTAGCACGACGAAGAACAGGACCTAAGCTCCTATCCACAGGAGTTCTCTCAGGTGAAGTGCGCGTTAGAATGGAAGCGTGCGCTTCACATTCCAATCGTGATTCGAATGCAAACACTAGAACGCTGCTACGAAAGGTGAGTTGGCAGACATCTTTGAATTCCAGCGCTGCCAACTCGTCCTCCAGTCTTTTCCTTTTAGGGTTTTTACTCCTCTCCTGGGATGCTTATTAATTAAGATAGTGGCAATTGTTGGGTTATGAGGAGGAAACCTCCCAGGGATCCTGACATCAGCCTTCCATACTAAATGAAGAGTCGGTCAGACAGTAGAGAATACAAACCAATAACTGTTTATTCAGAATACACTCAGAGCGGAGCCCAGTCTGCCCAGTCACTAGGAGTGCTGCAGAGGGACTGAAATCGACAAGCATAAAGATACATTATGTAAATTTCGTAACTGGGCTAGAACACGCCCATAGTGGAATTTTCCAGGCAGGTGCTGCAAAGCAATGGAATGCAAGAGAAAAACAATCTCAGTGCTCATATCTTACACTAAGTTACAAAGTCCAAGGATGTTCCAGTCAGGCCCGTCACTAGACAAGTGGGAGAAGGGCTCTCTCTAGTGAGAAAGGTATGCGCTAATAAGAACAGTCTATTCATTAGTGAAGCAAAACCCAACCTTGGAAAAACAAAACCTAGCAGAGGCCTTTTCTCAGAAATAGCGGAGGATTAGTTTTAATCATGATTCAAAATGGCGTCTAAACAGAAAATGGTGCCGCGAATGCTAACTTACATAGTATAATGCACAAGCAGAAACATTTCTATTCTAACAGACCCTCCTTTTAGCATGAGCTAAAACATATTCTAACAGCAACAAGAAAAACATAAAATTAGGAAAACAAAAGACCATGAGTATAACTTCTTATGAACATTCCATATTCTCGGTATCGGGAAGGGAGACTGTAAGGAGGGAAGAAGTCTCGAAAATGCCCTCATCTATTCGCATTAGGTCGTCTATCTCTTTCTGCACCATTATTGCAGTTTTGGTATCATGAATCGATATTTTCCTCTTAGGAGTGAGAAGGGTGGTGCAATAAGAGCAACAGAAGGGGAGGCACTGAATAAGGGCACAGCAAAACACCAATATCACAATCAAGTAAATCACCTTTTCAAGAATCCAACCCCAGCCACCAAAAAGAGACCAACTACAATTTCCACTTTCCATTCCCTTGACATTCTAGATGATGTCTAATATGTGTTTGGTAATGTTCTTTTCCATATTTTTAATCTCAGCTACACACTGGTCTCCCACTACCGCGCACACACCACCACTCTTGGCTAGAATAAAATCCACTGCGTATCTAGCCTGTTCAGAATATATTCGCATACTCTCCAACTGAGTAGTGATGTTGCGCAAAACAGCCACGGTAGTGTTAGATAAAATTTGTAACTTGCATCCAAAATATTCTCTAGCTTTCTCACCCCGGACCATTGAGGTACCACCCAAAGTGAAAATAGAAGAAAGGATGTATCCAAAGGTGATTCCATTACTATAGTTATTCACCTCTATATCAGTCACTCCCTCACAGAATTCTTTGGTCAGAGTCCTCTTAACCCAACGGACATTGGGCTTAGCGTATTTACAGGGCACACCTAAGGGCAACACCATCCCAAGGGTGACATCGTCAGTACCATTATGAACATTAGAATAAGTACCATTAGACAAAAAATAAAACCCCGGGTGTGCATAAATCGGTCCTTCGTAATCTACTGTGGCATATCTGGAGTTCATTCCAAACGTACTCGGATCTTTATCATTCACCAGGGGCATTGTATTTTTGAACAGCACTATCCCAGAACAATTGATAGACAAAGAAGTGTTCGTACTATTCACGATGGGGCAACAAACAGGATAATAACCAGCAGGGGCGTTTCTAGGTGTTTTGCCGCCCTAGGCGAGAATTGAAAAATGCTGCCCCCACTCTCAGCTGATGTACAGTTCTCAGTGCAGAACTGGTCACGGTGGTACTGCTATGCATGTATGAGGGAGGTGTGCGTGCCCTAAACACCACCTGCTCAGCCTCTAGTCCCGGACTCAGAGCAGGTGTTCATGAGGAGTTTTATTGTTGTCAGGAGACAGCAACAATTACTGGGGGCCCGGGCTGGGGCACAGGTTGAGGGTGGTGGATATCCTGTGCTATACATAAGCTATAATGCACTTTCGTGAAGGGCTAGAGTGCCTTTCAAGTTCAACAGCATGGTATTATGTCTGTTTATCTAGGAGAAGTGTGTACAACCAAAGTTTGCAATATATTCATTCAAACATGCATAGTTTAAAGTTGTTACCAGTTATTTCATCGTAATTTGCACAACACAGTGTTTGGCTCGATGATCAGAATGGCTTAAAAACATGAAGCTTTATTTTTTAACCACATGCTCGCAAAAAACAGCAACATTGTATGCAAGGAAGCGAGAGAAAATGAAATTGTGAAACACGCTATCATGCGGGGAAGCGAAAGGCTGCTTCACAATAGCTTAAAAGCGCATTTCAATTAACACCGACCTCTGCAAACACGGCTCCACTTCACCAATTCAGCTGTCATGATTTACAAGCCAGGAACGAGAACCTTCCGTTTTTGGACAAAGGAAGCACTAAGCACACATTCATTTGAAATGAATGTGTGCTTAGTGCTTCCTTTGTCCAAAAACGGAAGGTTCTCTGCTTAGTGCTTCCTTTGTCCAAAAACGGAAGGTTCTCGTTCCTGGCTTGTAAATCATGACAGCTGAATTGTATGAATCATTTCTATTGCTGCAGAGTGATAAGCATCACTCTAACGCACTTTGAAATACAAAGGTTTTCAAAATGCACGCCTCAAGCTAGGGAACCCCGGGGTCAAGTGTACTGCCGCCTGCTATTATTAATGACTTGCGCGGGTCTCTACACACCCGGAACCTGCTGCGCAGTCAAAAATCGGGTCCTCCCGAGAACTCACTGGCAACTTTAGTTTCCAGCAACTCCATCAGATGAGCTGGGTGGGCAAAACCACGGGGAAAGGAGAGGGCCAGGGGACAGCAGAACAGCGGGAGGGAGGAGCAGGAGCAGGGCACAAGCACCCTTGCGGCTCCTCCTGCTTATTGCTATTTCCTACCGCCGAATTGCAAGGAAAACTACTACTGCAATTACTTTTGGATAAATACAGTCTGCTGCTCACTCTGGCACTTACTGATGATCATGCAGGCTCGGCGGCCCTGTCGGCTGCAGTCAAGTCGTGCGGCCAGGGCAGGATCCCATCCACATGATTGTGCCAACTGCTGGCCGCAGAAGCTGGCTCTCAGCCTAATTCCCTTTCCCCGGCCCCCCCCTCCACCCCCCGCATTTGACTCACACCCCCCACTGACCTTAGACTATAACACCTCAACAAGCAATGATTGGCCGGGCAAAGACTGACTTCAGCTACGCTCGTGTATCGGGCCGGGGGGTGGGGGTGTCTAACTTGGATACATTGTTGTAGCGAAGAGAGCAGTGCTCGAGAGCTACGAGCTGCCAGCCCTTTAGCCTGCCGGGAACAGCGCGCATCGCGCTACTGCTTCTCAGGCTAGTCATGATATGGTGCATTATAGCAGCACTCTGCATTGACAGCTGAGCAGCGCTATAATGCGTGACTAATGCATTCAGTGCGGTGATGCAGATCACCACACTGAAATGCGCTAGACTAAACGCCCAGGGGCCCTGATGCGTGGCACTTGTCAGGACTGTTTGCCGCCCTCCCCCTTTTGCCGCCCTAGGCGGCCGCCTAGTCTTGCCTAATGGCAGAAACGGCCCTGAATATATTCATTCAAACATGCATAGTTTAAAGTTGTTACCAGTTATTTCATCGTAATTTGCACAACACAGTGTTTGGCTCGATGATCAGAATGGCTTAAAAACATGAAGCTTTATTTTTTAACCACATGCTCGCAAAAAACAGCAACATTGTATGCAAGGAAGCAAGAGAAAATGAAATTGTGAAACACGCTATCATGCGGGGAAGCGAAAGGCTGCTTCACAATAGCTTAAAAGCGCATTTCAATTAACACCGTCCTCTGCAAACACGGCTCCACTTCACCAATTCAGCTGTCATGATTTACAAGCCAGGAACGAGAACCTTCCGTTTTTGGACAAAGGAAGCACTAAGCACACATTCATTTGAAATGAATGTGTGCTTAGTGCTCTTTGTCCAAAACGGAAGGTTCTCTGCTTAGTGCTTCCTTTGTCCAAAAACGGAAGGTTCTCGTTCCTGGCTTGTAAATCATGACAGCTGAATTGTATGAATCATTTCTATTGCTGCAGCGTGATAAGCATCACTCTAACGCACTTTGAAATACAAAGGTTTTCAAAATGCACGCCTCAAGCTAGGGAACCCCGGGGTCAAGTGTACTGCCGCCTGCTATTATTAATGACTTGCGCGGGTCTCTACACACCCGGAACCTGCTGCGCAGTCAAAATCGGGTCCTCCCGAGAACTCACTGGCAACTTTAGTTTCCAGCGACTCCATCAGATGAGCTGGGCGGGCAAAACCACGGGGAAAGGAGAGGGCCAGGGGACAGCAGAACAGCGGGAGGGAGGAGCAGGAGCAGGGCACAAGCACCCTTGCGGCTCCTCCTGCTTATTGCTATTTGCTACCGCCGAATTGCAAGGAAAACTACTACTGCAATTACTTTTGGATAAATACAGTCTGCTGCTCACTCTGGCACTTACTGATGATCATGCAGGCTCGGCGGCCCTGTCGGCTGCAGTCAAGTCGTGCAGCCAGGGCAGGATCCCATCCACATGATTGTGCCAACTGCTGGCCGCAGAAGCTGGCTCTCAGCCTAATTCCCTTTCCCCGGCCCCCCCCACCCCCGCATTTGACTCTCACCCCCCACTGACCTTAGACTATAACACCTCAACAAGCAATGATTGGCCGGGCAAAGACTGACTTCAGCTACGCTCGTGTATCGGGCCGGGGGGTGGGGGTGTCTAACTTGGATACATTGTTGTAGCGAAGAGAGCAGTGCTCGAGAGCTACGAGCTGCCAGCCCTTTAGCCTGCCGGGAACAGCACGCATCGCGCTACTGCTTCTCAGGCTAGTCATGATATGGTGCATTATAGCAGCGCTCTGCATTGACAGCTGAGCAGCGCTATAATGCGTGACTAATGCATTCAGTGCGGTGATGCAGATCACCACACTGAAATGCGCTAGACTAAACGCCCAGGGGCCCTGATGCGTGGCACTTGTCAGGACTGTTTGCCGCCCTCCCCCTTTTGCCGCCCTAGGCGGCCGCCTAGTCTTGCCTAATGGCAGAAACGGCCCTGATAACCAGCCTCCCGGGTAACTAACAGTTCCTTATAATGCCAACCCACCAGTGTGACATTCTAGTCTTCCATGTAAAAGTTATCGCAATATGTATTGTTATCACACCTTGGATAACCCATTCCCACTGGCTTTCTATAATATAGACAAGGACCTGGATAGCCAAAACCAAATACTCCCTTCACTTCTGTAAATTGCGGTGGACGAGTATATGTATAGTTTACAAGAGATAATGGGTATGCAATCCATAAACTAGTGACAGACTCAGTGGGGTAACAAGCGGTCCCTTCTCCAAAAAATCTCTTATGTGTATCTAGAAACACATTGCTCGGGCTGTCCTTTTCTTTCTTGGTGGGGAAATAGCTTTAACCTTGGTACATAAAGGCACATCCTGATCATTTTCCAAAACCCATGGCACCCCAGACAATATTATCAGCAATAAAACTACAAGAGCAACACACATTATTTTCTTCTTGCGGGTCCACAGTCCACACCACATTATGCTGGGCTACAAGAATCACTGGCTGCTCTTCCTCAGCAACCAACCTACCAAAGGGATGCATAACGAATGATGAAATGGGGGCAAAATATGAAAGAAATATACAAGTTCCCAGTGTCTATCAGAGCCTCACTGGTACAGGCTCCTATTGTTCATCAATACGTTGGCGCTCTTGAGCTCTGTCCTAAGCTCGTATCCCACGTCGATCACGATGGTATACCTCTACGGTATACTTTGGTCTTCCCTATCTAATGTTCAAACAAATAACTAAAGTAAGCAGAAATCCTTCACCAAGCTTAATAAATCTCCGTTGGTACTATAACTCAGTATAGCCTATCTTACGCAGTCCATCCCTAATCTCTTTTCTCCTTAAATGCACTTTCCCTCAGCCGAGGGCACAAATTGTACCTGGTAGCCCCAGGCACTGTAGGGTCAGTGAACAACGGCTCTTGGATAGCTCATATTTCTGGAGGAACAGCCGCATTCAACATGTCGTTATTTTCCTTATCCGTCTGAGTCCAAATTAGTTAGGCATCACTGAATGGGACAAACCGAGGCACCTGCTCGCACTCGGAGTCCCCGATGCCGTCTTTGACCCACTGATCGTAGGGTAGGGGTAAAGGAACCCTCCGACAGTGGGTGGCATGCACCCAGTTCTTATGGCCAGCAACCTTTACAGCAGTACGTGTTACCAGCAGGACCTGTTCAGGCCCCTTCCAACGCGGCTCCAAACTTTTATTTTGCTAAAAGTTCCGGAGGAGCACAAAATCACCAGGCTGAATGTCGTGGCTGGGTCCCTCTGGTGTAGAAGGCAGGGACTCCTGCACCTGTTGGTGAATAGAACATAAACTTTCTGTTAACTGACCAAGATAATCCAACAACACAGGGTACTCAATATCAGAGAATCGACGAGGGCGTGGGACACCCCAGACATTTGCTGGGCGTCCAAACACGACCTCATACGGTTACAATTCTGTTCTAGAATGAACTGTCGTTCTTGTTGACAAAAGTGCTAATGGTAAAGCATCTGCACACTGTAACCCTGTTGTCTCCTGAATGTTTGCCAATGTCAGTTTGAGATTACCATTGTACTTCTCAAACAAACCCGCTGACTGCGGATGATTGGCAGCATGAAATTTCTGCTTCACATGAAGACCCTCACAAATCAATTGAATCACTTTTGCATTAAAAGGACTTCCGTTGTCACTCCAGATCACTCGGGGCAAGCCGAAACGAGGAAATAACTCCTTCAGGAGTACCTCTGCAGTCGTAATGGCTGTATTATCTTTAGTGGGATAAGCCTCAACCCTTTTACTGAATGCACATACAACCACCAAAACATACTTAAGATTATAGCATCTTTCTAATTCGAGGTAGTCCATTTGAAGGACTTCAAAAGGAAACGTAGGTGGTGCAAAGTTACCGGGTGGTGTAGGGGTACCCTTCCCAGGATTGTGCATCATGCAGACCATGCAGTACTTTACTAAGTGTGCAGCTGACTTAGAGATGTTATCATTCTGCCATACAGGGTCTAACAATTTACAAATGCCTTTTGCACTAATATGAGCTGGACCATGGGTCATAGTAACCACATATGCATCTGGTAACATCCATCTCTGTTTTCCTGATTTATCAATCCAACATCCTTCCTCATTCAACTAAGCTGTACTTTCCTGCCACACCGCTAATTCTTCTATCGTAGCTTCACTTTGTAAATCCTTTACACTTTCAAGGGTATCTTCAAACATGACAACCTCAGGAACCCACCTAGCTGGACTTGCTACAAACATCCTTTTCATTTTTGTCCGGGCCGTTTCCTTACCTGTCTGATCAGCAAGAGCATTTCCCCTGCCTAAATCATTGGTGACCTTCCTGTGGGCACCACACTTTACTATTGCCAATTTATTGGGGAGCGTCAAAGCAGACAAAAGCCTCAATATGAGGTGTCCATGCTGGATTTTTGTGCCATGGGAAGTAAGGAACCCTCTCTCAGCCCAGAGTCACCCAAAATTATGCGCGACCCCGAAGGCATACTGGCTGTCAGTATAGATATTGACAACCAGCCCATCACTCAATTCACAAGCTCAAATAAGGGCAGCTAACTCAGCAGCTTTAGCCGACTGATAGGGGACCCGTGATGTCTCTACCACTGTGCGCAGTGTGGCAATAGCGTAGGCTGCAGTCGTGGTGCCATATGGTAACTTAAAACAAGAGCCATTGACATATAGTTCCCCTTTTGGGTCAGATAAGGGAACATCAGTCAAGTCTACCCGTCCTTTCGTCTCTTCTTCTGTTCGGAAAATGCAGTCATGTTTATCAACTTCATCACTCTCAGAAGGGAGGGGTAGGAACGTGGCTGGATTCAAAGTGGCACATCTTTTGATCATGATGTGTTTAGCAAACAATGTCAATTCATAGCCAGTAAGACGTGCACTGTTGAGGTGCTGTGTCTTGAGTCCAGCCGATTGTCTGATCGAAGTGGCCACAACCGCGACCACTCTTAGACAATTCGGGAGGGCTCTCCAAACTGGATCAAGCACAGCAGATACACACAGTCATTGCTTATCCCCAAATTTTTGTGTTTGGACAGAAAGCGCGCAACCGGCCATCTTATGGACGTAAAGCACAAACGGCTTGCCATAGTTAGGTGTACCAAGCACGGGAGCCGAACAAAGCGCAGTTTTCAATTGCTCAAAAGACTGCTGACATTCAGGCGCCCAAGGCAGAGGCTCATGCACTTCTTTCATTGTTAATGCAAGCAAAGGTTTGATTAATAGGGAGTAATTAGGTATCCACTGGCGACAGTAGGAAGTGATACCTATTAAGGCACGCACATCTTTTTGAGTTTGTGGAATGGGCATTTTAACAATGGTACTGATACGCTCAGGGGTCAACCTCCTACCCTCCTTCGACAGTAGGTAACCTAAATAGGTGACCTCCTGTCGACAATATTGAAATTTAGAAAGAGACACTTTATGTCCATGATGAGCTAAATGCAGCAACAGTTTAATTGTACTGTCTTTACAACCTTGTTCTGTGTCAGAAGTGATGAGTAAGTCGTTAACATACTGCACCAATACATTACCTGAAGGAAGCAAAAGGGAATCCAACTGACTCTTTAAAGCTCAACTATAAATACTCGGACTCTCTGCATAGCCCTGAGGAGCTCGACAGAACCTAAAGCTCCTACCAGCTAGGGTGAAACCAAAAAAATATCTACTATCTGGATGAATAGGAATACTAAAGAATGCATTTTTCAAATCAATAACAGAAAATAATTTAGCAGTAGAAGGAATCATTGTCAAAAGCGTGGTAATATCAGGAACCACTGGAAACTGGTGAACCACTATTTTATTAACTTCGCGCAAATCAATCACAAAACGGTAAATATCCTCTTGATCATCAGAGGAACCTGAGGGTATCCGCTTAAGAACCGGAAGAATAGGACTATTACAAATGTTGCCAAATGTCTTTTCAACTACTCCCTTTTGTATCAAATCCTGAATAATCTGTAGAAGGGCCTGTTCTCCCGCCTGAGGTATCTTATACTGAGGAATACGAGGCAAAATAGCATTGTCTTTGACCTGTATCGAAACTGGTGGCATATGCAGTAGTCCCACATCTGTATCAACTGTCGCCTATAGAGAGGGTGGTACGTTAGTGAATTCAGCAGGAAGAGGGTGAGACAGACACTGCTTAGTACCCACATTTGGGCCCATCATCATATAAACACCTGCCGGGGAACAATAAATAGTAGCATGCAATTTCATCAACAAATCCAAACCCATCAAATTTTCACCACAATTGGACGTCAACAAAAACAGGGAATCCACAGTAAAAGGACCAACAGTCAATGCTAGGGGTCATGAAATGGGGCTTACAACAAGTACACCTGAAAAACCTACCGAAACATTATTACGGCCAGACAGAGCCACCCCAGGGACAAAATGTCAAGAAACAGAACTCTTTGTTGCACCTGTGTCCACCAAAAATTCCTTAGTCGAGCCTTGCAAATCCGCAGTGACATAAGGACCACGCTGATCTACAGGTATCAGAACTGGTCTCTCACTCTGTCCCTGACTATCCTCGCTGTATGACATCCCTGTCACCTCCTCCATATCATAATCATCATGATAATACTGTCCATCATAAGGGTCATCAAAGTAATTGTTATCTGAGCGACCCTGTGAGACTGCAGCATTCTGAGCTCTGTCGGTCCCATGACCTCGTACACGAGAACCTCGCCCTCTAGGGACAGCAACCTTCTGCAAAAGCACAAGACACTCGCTATGCCAATTGCCCTCCTCCTTACAATATGCACACTGATTTGGCCCCAAAGGTGTCGTGGTCGGCTGGCTGCTGGTGCGCGAAAGCTGTCTAGAAGGACCACCACGTCCTCTACCATTTCCCCTAAACGCTTGCTGTAACAGCACCTTCGTATTCAATTCCTTATGCTTTTTATCTGTCTTCTCTTTCTCTTCTTGGTCCTGATGTTCGTAATATTGAGTCATATTCAAAATAACAGAGGTGGAAGAGGTGGACCAAGTACTCTCAGATGCCTTCAAATGAGTCACAATTTCAGGAAGCAGATTAGAAACAAATCTGTCAACAAACAATCAAACTCCTCCCTCGATAGACATATCCTGCCCACTATAGTCCAAAAAGTATCTTCAAACCGAGTAAAGAAATCAGACACACTTTCATCCTTCTTCTGTCGACAAGACGTCAACTTGTCCCAACTCACCTTCTTCGGCGGAATAAGAGAATGCATATATGTAATAATGCGACCGGGCAAAGCATGTATCTCAGCTCGGGGCTTATCACCTGGCTTTCTTTCCTGATCCCATCCCTTAATCTGCTCCCAGGTGCCACCCAACTCCGCAACATGATCTTGAGTATGAACCTGTCTCCAAATATCAACCAGAACAAGAAGACCAAGGAACATGTCAATATCAGCAAGTTACAGTAGAAGAGGCAGCTTCGGTCAACTCGTTATAATAGGCAGTAGGATTTTTCCTAAAATCAGGCAAATGAGTCTTGAGGGATAGAACCTCACTTCTTTTCCACGGTGTATAAACCCATTGTTCCTGAAAACAGGCCGCCACACCTGGTCTGGTGACACTACCGCGCTGATCCGTTAACTCTGGCATTTCAGGGTGATATATAGGATGGACCTCCCTTATGAGAAACTGAGATACGCTTAGGGCTGTTCTCAAACAACCTTCACTTATAAGCAATTGAAGTCGTAATATTCCCAAAAACCTGACCTGGCTCCAAATCTCTAACATACACACGATCTCTAATATCAAATATAATTTTAGGCGCGTCTGTCGCAAAGTGGTGTTGCCAAAGACTTATCAATGTAGCAGACATATGCTTAAGGGCATGTTGTTGTATAAAAGGCTCAAAATCTCGCATAACTTCCCAGACATCCTCCACACTATAAATGGCATTACGAGCCCACTGCGCAGCCTAATCAGCTATTACCTTTTTCTATTCATCCCCCACCCCAGATCGCACTAACGGGCCCATGCGCTCCTTAAATTTTGTCCAATCTCTATCCTCAAATCCCCGTGCCGGTGTCTCAATACTCAAAGATGTCGGAGGATGAAAAACCATGGAAGGAGAAACAACAGAAGTGACAGGTACAATCGTTGCTGGTGCTTGTACCGGAGGAGAGAGAACAGAGGATACAGAAGTCGAGACAGTAGGTGTGCTAATAGTCATAGTTGCCAAAGATGGCAAAGGCAAAGAAGGAACAGGGGGTGCCGTAGCCAAAGCCGTCGAAACAACAGTTGTAGATACGGGAACAGTTGGAGCAGATACAACAGGCTGCTGCGACTGGAAGGGAACAGCAGAGTATATCCTCTGCGGGGCATATGGAGGCGGGGTCGAGTGTCTAGCAATTCCTCCACAAAAGTATCTGTTTCCTCTTGGGCCAAATAAGATTTATCAATATGCAACTGAAACCTCCTATCTTCACATTCAACTCCTGCCTCTTGCTTTTCTCTATTATATGCTACAGCTTTCTGGGTAAATGTTTGCATCTTCCCCTTCCGTGCATCTTTTTCCATCTTCCATTGTCTCTGTCTAGCTGCTTTCGGCCATGTTCTGAAGGAATCAAACATAGACTGTCTACTTCGTCTTTTAAATAACTGTTCCTGTAAAAACCAAATCTTTGGTTCATCAAAAGTGCCCGTCAACGGCCACGGTAACTCAGCATTGTCCCTCGTATATTTGTACCATAATGTACTAAACATAATAGGGCCAAGACCATGCTTCACATACATATCAAAATTAGGGGTGCCTTCTGGAGGCGCCAGCTGAGCTTCTTCTAATCGAGCATCTGCAGAACAACAACGACAACAGAAAGACAAGAGCTTACTAAGACCAGGCATTTTCAAAAAAAGAAAACAAATTTGCTATTTTTGCCTGGCAAAGCAATTGCAAATGCTTTTATCAAAAACGGTCCTCAGACCGTAACAAACTTAAACCACACTAGTACCATATCCACGAAGAACCGAAAAAAACTCACCTGATATGAGTAGCACAAACGAACCAATTCTCCACTGCCGACTCTTCAGACCAAACGGTCAGATCCAATGGTTTTGCCGTTCAGGACTCCAGTCGGGATGACCACTGGGCGAGGCACCGTCTGGCAGGACGGAAGGGGCAGCTGCGAGCAATCGATACTCCTTGGGCAGGGATCCCTGAACCATCAGTCCGACCCGACGATGGCCTCGACCTCCCCCCCCCCATCCACGGAAGGGGATGGATCAATCATCCGGAGTCCCTGTACGGACGCCAACTGAAGGAAGTGGCCCGATTTGGGTCACTCAGGTCACTAATGACCACCTCTCAGCCTTCCATACCAAATGAAGAGTCGGTCAGACAGTAGAGAATACAAACCAATACCTGTTTATTCAGAATACACTCTGAGCGGAGCCCAGTCTGCCTAGTCACTAGAAGTGCTGCAGAGGGACTGAAATCGACAAGCATAAACATACATTATGTACATTTCATAACTGGGCTAGAACACGCCCATAGTGGAATTTTCCAGGCAGGTGCTGCAAAGCAGTGGAATCCAAAAGAAAAACAATCTCAGTGCTCATATCTTACACAAAGTTACAGAGTCCAAGGTTGTTCCAGTCAGGCCCGTCACCAGACAAGTGGGAGAAGGCCTCTAGGAAGTGAGAAAGGTATGCACTAATATGAACAGTCTATTCATTAGTGAAGCAAAACCCAACCTTGGAAAAACGGAACCTAGCAGAGGCCTTTTCTCAGAAATAGCGGAGGATTAGTTTTGATCATGATTCAAAATGGCATCTAAACAGAAAATGGTGCCGTGAATGCTAACTTACATAGTATAATGCGCAAGCAGAAACATTTCTATTCTAACACAGGACAAGTGGACTGGACCCTAGTCCATTCTGGAGAAAAAGGGTGAGGTCACCTACTTGGCGGACCTTGACATCCCAGGATTTCACACCTGGTACTCTATGTCAACAAATTGAAACCCCACCAAGACAGGGTAGATATGACCATGCTGATGGTCACAAATGAAGGAGGGGGTAAGAGAGCAAGCCTCTGCCCGATTTCCCCTCCACCAATGAACACAATGGGTCAGTGGAAGGAGTAGTACTCTCTCCCAAGTTGACAGACCAGCAGCAGAAAGACTGCAGACAAGTGTTGGAGCAGTTTGCTGGGCTGTTCTCCCTGACCCCTGGACTCACCACCTGGTGTGTCCATGGCATTGACACTGGTGACAGCCTATCTGTCAATAACAAGTTGTACAAGTTGTCTGACCAGGTCAAAGCCAGCATGAACGCTGAAGTAACCAAGATGCTGGAGTTGGAGGTAACTGATCCCTCTGACAGTTCATGGGCCAGTCCAGTGGTACTGGTGCCCGAGCCCAATCCCCAAGGGAGAAAGATTTGAGGTTTTGTGTGGGCTACAGAGGTTTGAATGCAGTCACCAAGACTGATGCTTACCCCATACCAAGAGCTGATGAGTTCATTGACAGGTTGGGGGTTGAAAAGTACCTGAGTACATTTGATTTTATCTCAGGTTACTCTCAGATTGCTCTATGTCCAGTAGCACAGGAGAGGTCAGCATTTTCCACCCCAGAGGACCACTTTCAGTTCAAAGTGATGCCCTTTGCCTTGAAGAATGCCCCGGCCACCTTCCAAAGGTTGGTGAACAGAGTCCTGTCTGGGATGTCAACTTCCATTGCAGATTATCTGGATGTTATTGCTGTATTCAGTTCTTCCTGGGAGGAGCACCTGGTCCACCTGAGAGAAGGGCTTCAGACCTTGCAGCAGGCAGGCCTGACAATCAAGGAAAGCAAATGTCAGATAGTGCAAGGTTCAGTGGTGTATCTGGGCCACCTTGTAGGTAGAGGCCATTTACAACCTCTCCAGCCCATGATCCAGACCATCCTGGATTGGGAAGCTCCTAAGACTCTGACACAGGTCTGGCTGGGTATTACAGGAGGTTTGTGAAGAACTACGGGATCATTGTAGCTCCCATGACAGAACGTACCTCAAAGACGCAGCCCAAGAAGGTTATTTGGACCCCAGAGTGTCAGAAGGTCTTTAACACTCTGAAGGAGGCTGTGTGTTCATGTCATGATTCTCCATCATAAACTGAATCCTGAGAGGTGAACGACTAGCACATAGAAGTCCCATAGACCCATCACCCATGTGATTAAGTGTGTGTGAGGTGCGAGTGTTAGTAATGACTATGATGCACTACACAAATTTAGACTGTGACTCCCAGAATACACCGGGTAGCCAGCTCTTTTAGATCCAATCAGGGTGGCTCTAATGTTATATAGAACACGCCCTAGAAGTGGGCAGGTGCTTGTCAAACTGTATTGAGTATTCGTTATATTGGGATTGCCCCCTGTGAGATCTACGCTTCGCATTCAGGACCGAACGCTTGATGCCGCTCTCGATCCTGCTCTTCACAACCATTGCCTTTTAGGACGCGTTCTGGACCAAACGCTATCTCAGCATGTTCCGGCTGCGCGCCTTGTTTCCGAGGTCACTGCTTCCGTTGGAATTGAATCGTTGTGCCTCTCAGTGAAAGAGGCAGTTTTTCCTCAAGGCAGTTTTTCCTCAAACGGGCCAGTATTACTTTCATTATTCTTTTGTTGTGCTCTGACATACAGACTGAAATTGTGTGGAGCGTTAGGCATTAAGAATCTTCCAGACTTCACAGAGGTGTTTCTGCGTGTCAAGCGGACCAAGAACGGCTCGCCTGTTTTCTACTTCCTGCTTCTGTGAAGATTAACAGACTAACAGGAGGAGAGGATTCGCTATTGTAGGAAGGCAGATAAGTCTCTGCCATTCTCATGTTTGTTTTGTCTTTATCATTTTTTGTTGCCACGTTCTAGTGACTTTGAGACAATCACGTGGCTTTTTGGTTACTAGTGGGTAGCAGAATGTACTTGTGTTTAACCCTCGGACTTATCCTGCACAAGATACGGGAGGGTCCAAGCTACATACGACTCAGGAGTAGAATGCGTGTGAGTAGACAGGTGCTTTTGGAGAAAAGCTATGAATGGTATGCATTAATGAAGGGCAATATCGAATGTTAATGCAATGTTGTTTTTTCCCCTCACATACAGGGTCTCAAGTAAAACGTGCTTCTCAGTAGAGAAAGAGTTATTTCTCTTAATGAAGAGAGAAGACTGAGGAGGCCTGCCAGTGGCGTTCTGCTGTTTCTGTTGTTTTATCCCTTTCCCTTTTCCCTGGTGTGCAGGCTTACAGAGTAGTGCTGTCTTGCTCTCTGTGGTTCTGAACGGGGAGGAATAGGGAAACAGTCATCACCCCCGCTGGTTAGTTCCTGAAGGTTAGTGGTTTGGTCTCCGATAAACCTGACAAATTGACAAGCCACTATAGCTATCAAGCCTTCGCGATGGATACTGCTACCATTCTTACCTCCATTCTGGAAATCATGTCCGCCATGCAGATGGAGGTCAATGCTTTTCGGGTGGAGAATCAGGAGTTAAAGAAGGAGATGAGTTCTATAAGAAGAGAGGTGGCCGGGTTAGCAAGAAAGGGTAAACAGCATAATAGGGGTGGGTTGTACATCAAAGTTTGGACGTTACCTCCACCTACACTGACAGCAGTCCCTCAAGTAGGGCAATCCGTACCGGTCGCAACAGAAGGGAGGGACCCTGGTACTGGGTAGGTTTCTGCAACACACAATCCCCCACTGACAGCGTCAGGCCCTGCATCTATTCAGGTTATACAGTCACCACAAATACCCTTCGCAGCACCAGAACGCTTTTTTGAGGATCCAAAGAAATTTGGAATATATTTACGTTATTGTAGACTACACTTCCTGTGCAAATCCACTATATTCCAAGATGATCAATCCAAAACCGCGTTTATGATGTCTTGTTTGAGTGGGAATGCTGCGAGTTGATCCCCTTGATAGACAGTGATGATCCCATCCTCTATAACCTCTCAGATAACTGCACGGAGATGTGCAAGATGTTTGATAGGAAATCACATCTCCTCACTTTAGACCGTGAGCTGATTCCCCTTAGACAAGGATCACAGGATCTACTGTCCTATATCACAACGTTCAATCGCCTTCTTGTTGAAACTGATTGGCCTCAAGAATAAAGAACCACGCTCTTCTATCAAGGACTAGGAGGGGAGTTAAAAGACCTTCTCGCACAGGTGATCCATTTACCACAGACATGTGAGGACTTGATAGATCTCACAGTACAACTTGATCATAGAATACAGGAAAGAAAGAGTGATAAGAACCGTGGAGATCGTAAATACTTCCTTCCTCCTCCGAGGCCGGTTTCTGAAGAAGTGGCAAGATCATCAGAAGGGGTGGAACCTATGCAGATAAATGGGATACATGGACCTCTTACTGTGGAAGAACGAGACAAAAGACGTAAACAGAGACTATGTATGTACTGTGGAAAAGGGGGTCACTTCATCAAAGAGTGTAAAGTCATGACCCGAGCAATAGAGAAACAACCCTATTTTGAGACGCAGGCAATAGTACAAAAACAATGGAACAGAAGCGAGGAGTCAGAAAACTAGAGAACGCGAGCCAGCAAGAGATCCCTTGCTTGGGGGTAGAAGATATGGTGATCTCACCTGTGTTAGCTAACCCCATACAGTCTTCCGTTCCTCATATCAATGTAATGGTGACCCTTTGGTTAACAGACGGGATTCAGACACAAGTACCTGCTTTGTTGGATTCAGGAGCGACAGGTAATTTCATTGACAGGACGTATGCCAGAGATATAGGGGTACCTTGCCTCAAGAAGGACTTGCCTAAACCTGTGATAGCAGTTGATGGAACGGCATTGACTTCTGGGCCTGTACGGTTTCATCACATCACATGATCATGCAGTTCGGCGAAGAACATTATGAAATCATACAGTTTGATCTGATATATGCTCCACGCTTTCGTCTGATTTTAGGTATGCCATGGCTGACCCTGCATGATCCCACTGTGAGATGGGCTGCTTGTTCGGTTACTATGGACTTTTCCTTTTGCAGGGAACACTGCACTCGAGAAACTGTGGGTCAGCAAGGGTTAAAAGACTCATCAGCACATCTTTTGGCAACTGGGAGTGAGAAGGAGCTGGTATGTTGTGTTACGTCTCTGCCTTCGGCTTATGACCAGTTTCGCTCTGTCTTCAGCAAGCAAGAAGCCAGTCAACTCCCTCCTCACAGGGAGTATGATTGCAAAATAGAATGAATTCCAGGGGCTACTATTCCATGTAGTCATATATATGCCTTAATGGAACCAGAAACACAACGTTTACGGGAGTATGTCGATGAGACTCTCGCAGACCGGATTTATACGTCCCTCATCGTCGCCTGCCTATTCGCCTCTCTTCTTCATACCAAAGAAGGAAGGAGATCTGCAAACTTGTATCAACTACAGAGCAATCAACAGAGTAACCATAAAAAACTGATACCCGTTGCCCCTCATACCGGTGTTGTTGGATCAATTGAAGGGAGCAACGATCTTCATGAAGCTGGATCTTCGAGGCGCTTACCATATAGTAAAATTGAAGAAGGGGGACAAGTGGAAGACATCCTCTCGGACAAAGTTCGGACTATGCAAATATCAGGTAATGCTCTTCGACCTTTGTAATACCCCCGCAGCATTTCAGTACTTCATGGATGAGGTACTTCATGGATTATTGGACGTCTTTTGCATTGTATACATTGACGACATTCTCATTCGCTCACCCAATCATACCGACCCTGTGAATCATGTGCGAGCAGTACTCGATAGACTACAGAAGCATTCCTTGTATGCTAAATTGGAGAAGTGTTCGTTCCATGCCTCTGAAGTGGAATTTTTGGGGTATATCATAAATGCCAGGGGAATACAGATGGACATGAGAAAGGTCAATACTATAACACAGTGGAGGTCCCCTGCAAGTATTAAGTCCTTACATAGCTTTTTGGGATTCGCTAATTTCTACAGGAGATTTATTAGGGATTTTTCTAAAATCGTTCAACCTATGATCCAATTATTACGAAAGGGAGTTCCTTAGTTTTGGTATGAAAAAACAGACAACGCCTTTAAAGAACTCAAGGCCCGTTTCACCCAGGCACCTGTACTGTGACACCCAGATGCTCATTTGCCATTTGTGGTGGAAACCGTCACCTCACACTATGTCGTAGGGGGTATTCTGTCACAAAGGCACCCTGAAACCGGACAACTGCATCCTGTGGCCTTCTATTCCAAGAAACTCACTCCTTGTGAATTAAACTAAAACATCACCAATAAGGAGTTGTTAGCAATCAAAGCGGCATGTGAAGAATGGAGATACCACCTGTTATAGGCCAAGCACACAATAGAAATATTCACAGACCATTGCGTTGGTCCCTTTTCTTTTCCGACTATGATTTCATCATTAAGTACCAACCAGGTCCCTAAAACAGCAAGGCTGATGCACTGTCCAGGCAGGATTCCACAGCTTCGGAAGACGTACAACCCATGAGTGACCCTCCATGTATACTTCAAAATGCCTCATTTTTAGAGAAGGAAATAGCACTGGTTACTACAGAAGACTTCTTGGAGGATTTAAAGGTATGCTTATCTAATGTAGATATGCAGGCTTGGGTGGCAGAAGAACCCGATAACAGAGTCGAGAAAGACGGGCTGTTCTATCACTACCATGCTTTATACCTACCTGACGAGGCCTTGCAAGTACGGTCTTTTACTTGGGCCCATGATTCTACATTGGGAGGACACATGGGTATCTATAAGACCATCGCTACTATTGAAAGGTATTTTTGGTGGCCTTTGTTGCGTCAAACAGCCAAAAAATACGTAAAGAGATCCAGCGCGGCTAATATAAATTTCTCCTTTGGACACGAATCCAGGTAAAATCATTCACATCAACTATACCATATGACGGTGGGGCCCATAACACCGCATATCATACACTCAGTCGTTCACTGGATTACACAACAAGGAGAAAAATGAGTTGCTGGAGGAACGGGATACCTTGTTAAATTTGACAGATTAATACCTTAAACATCATATACATTTAGGGGCATATTTACAAGCCCCTTGCGCCACTTTTTACGCCGCCGTTGCGTCACGCACGTGACGCAGCGGCGACGCAAACCATGCGCCGCGTTGCGCAATATTTACAACGTGACGCATCTAGGGAGATGCGTCATGTAGTAAACCCCTGCGCCACATGAAACCTGCGTCAGGTTTCATGTGGGCGTTCCTGCGCAGGGGGGGCGTTCCGGCGCAGGGACGCCTCGGAAAAGTGACGCAGTGAAATCTACGAGATTTCACGCAGTCACTTTTCCGACGCTGGTGCGTCAAATCCTTACGCCTGCTTGAAGCAGGCGTAAGGATTGACGCACCATGTTAGGGATAGGAAGGTTGGCACAGTGCTGGAGTTGCGTCGCGCTTGCGACACAACTTCAGCACTGCGCCAACTTCTTCGCCGGCAGATGCGTCACGCATCTGCTTATCCTTGCGCCACGATGCGCCGCATTGTAAATGCGGCGCATCGGAGGTGGCGCAAGGGTAAACTTGCGTGACGCATTTTCCCTGGCGCATCCCTGCTGATTTGCAGAGATGCGCCAGGGAACGTAAATATGCCCCCAAGCTTTTAATCCTGTCGGTTCTAAACATCAAGGTACTCCGCTCTTTGGTCGATGGACCAACTAGTAGAATAAGTTGATGGTGATTAAGACCAGCTCAATCATTTAAAACCCTGTTAAATGTCAAACTTATTAATGAACTAAAGAACCACAGACTCATAGTTAATTAGAATGACATTTTATCTAAATTCTTGCTTGCACGAGTGAGATTCTTAGTTTATTAATCACCTTAATACATTCATAACATTTATATAAGAAATTTTGAAAAGAAATTAAATTTATGCATTACCCATTTAGATGCAGATAGGAATGGTTCACCAGAAAAGAAGATAAACCGTAGATCACAGAATAGACTCCCAAACTGACTGACTGTCCCGCTAAATGGCCTCCTCGACGGGACCTCCCGTACAGATTTCCCGCAACGGTCTCGTTCCTTCCCCAGTCAAGTTCGAAGTCAATGGCAGCAATAGGTTCAAAAATCAGCATTCACCTCAGCATTAACCCCAGCAAATAACATCAACCCCAGCAAATAACATCAACCCCTCCCACATAAGAGCAGTCCCTCTTATACCCTACTTCTAGCTTACTACACAAAAAGTTGCAATCCTTGGGGGGAGGAATCACGCTAATTGGTCCATTTGAGGGGTGGCGAAGATCACCTGATCGCCTGCCTTGTTCAAACTGGTTTCGGGGATGGTTAAGAGTTCAATGTTTCCCATGTCCTTTTGGTAAAAGCAGTCCAAATTGACTATTCATAATGTTGCGATTCTGATGGTCACAATTTTGTCAGTCCATTGTTTCTCAATACTTTCTTTTCCCCATTCTCACGGATTTGTGCTGAGTCTTTCTTGCCACTCTCCTCATGATAGGTCAATGTGTCCTTGACATCTCTCACTCCGTGCACAGGCCGTACCCACGTGGTTCAGCTCCATTATTTCTTGCGCTTAGAGGCCAACTTTGATTTCTTGCATGACCTCATCTGTCTCGGCAGCCATTTTCGCAGCATGTCCTAACAGGCCCGAACGAACTATAATAAGAACAAACACAATCAAAATTAAAACAAAGAATATAAGCCTTTCTGTTTACCACCCGTCATTCTAAGAACCCGTGTTAGGTGTTACCTAGCAGAAGCGACATTTAAAGCCATTTTACTTACCATCCGCATTCTTTGCCACAATACAATTTTACTACATAGCATAAATCATGCGATTTTACTCTAATTAGTACGCAAATCACAATATTAGTATCAATTTACTTCACAATTGTAAATAAATTAGATTTTGCACAAAATGGCAGTTACCGTATATGTAATGTTTATTAAAGGTGCATTTGTTGGTTAATTCATCAAACAATTAGTACAGTTAATTTATTATTCTTATCAAGGGGGTTACACATTTATTTTATTTACCTTGCTCCTTCAACTCCCCCCTTTGGTGATTTTTAATATCACCACAAAAACCTTGTTATACAATTTATCAGATAAATGTTTCTTGTCCACTTGCTTTTGTTAGTTCACACACCAGTGTTTTTCTCATCTTGTCTTTTAGACCTTTTGTATATGTTCTCTTTCAATTCTTCCAATTCTATTTCTCCCATTTCCCGTTCTCTTTCTTTATTTTTCTCATTTTCTCTTTTTATTCTATTTTGTGTTTTTCTCCTTTTAATACACACATATGCTAACTTTGCTGACAACATTGCTAATATTATCACTGTTACAGATATTAGTTTTTTTCCAATAAGTAAACCACCTATTTCTGTGAACCATTTCTGTATTGAGGAAAAACTCTTACCCAGTTTCTCCCAGGCACCTTCAACCTCCAGTGGAGCAATTTCTATGTGCAAATCAGTAATATTCTTTATATACTTCTGTATATTCTCACTTTTATCTGGAATGTAAGTGCAACAATGTTGGACTTTCAGCATTCCACAGACTCCACCCTCTTTTGCCAAAAGAATGTCAAGGGCAAGTCGATTTTGCATTACCATAGCTCTCATGGCAACCATTTCGGTATTTACCATCAAGAACCCCCCAGCAGTATTCGTTGATAAACGATCTACTACTGTGGACAATTTCCGAATCTTAAATGCATTCAAAGATATACCCACTGATGGTATCAATGCTCCAAAAATGTCACCTACTATCTCTGAAAAACTTTCCCTCCTTCTACGTGTTAATGTTTTACCCATCTCGTGTATTCCTTTTTCTCCTCTCTCCACATGAAAAATCTTTGGAAAGACCAGGCCTAAATAACATGACCCATACCAGTGGTCCAGCAACCTATAATAAGCTCCATTTCCACAAATATAATAGATCCCTGGAAATATTGGATCTTTTCCTCCTTTAAATCCCCATCCTCCTAAAATTTTATATGTATCTCGGCATTCACTGGAACCCACGAAATAGTTATCATATATAGTCCTATTTCTACTAATACACAACTTTCCCTGTTGGGGCCAATCCAAAACCAAAGCTGCATTTGTCTCTCCTTTGTCATGATTTTTCTCTTCAAACTCCCAAAGTGGTGTTTTTGTCTTTTCTTCTATTACCTTTCTTTGAAACTTAACTCTTCTGTTTTCTACCATCTCCAAGAAGACTTTTTCCTCTTTCTTTAATTCACAGGTAAGATTGTGTCTAACTACATAATCTAATGTTAAATCTTTATTTTCTAAGAAAAATTCACCAAACATTTTTGCTTCTTTCACCTTATTTAGTTCAGGAATTATAGGAACTTTCGCAAATTTAGTGTTTATGTCAGTGTAATAATACTCTAATCTACCTGTTTTATAAAGTAAACTAGCTAGAACACTACAAGTTATCCCATACGTCAAAGGAAGGTGATGATAGGTCACACCTTCTGTGACAGACGCAGGTAATTGCATACAGACATAACAATCCCTTACATCCATTGTCTCTACATATTCATACAACAGTTTCGTGAAGACATTTTTGGAGAAGTCAGTTATAGACTTATCCTTATGTAAATCAGTACTATCTACTAATGCTGCAGTGTTTTGTGTGTTAGCTTCTTTATCCTTTTTCGTGTTATCCCCTATTACAGATGTTTCTTCTACAACTAACCTCAATGGAATTATTATTGCTAAAATAAGCCAAATAAACATTATTAATCCTGTACAAAAGAAACACATTCTATACCATCTACGTAAAAACTCACATCTAGAATTTCTATTCTCAATGTCTACCATTTTGTACTATTATCTAGCTATCTATATATTTGTACAGAAAATGTGTCACCACACCTCAGAATGACTTCTCAGCCACTCTACCCTTTTACTTTGTCTCGTTTTGGTGCTTTCTTCAGCTCCTTTCAGAACTCTTTCTTGTCTCGTTCAGGTTTTTGTGTCCAGTCCGGGTTTCCTTCTTTATCTTTTCACGTTTGTTGCACTTCACTTTCAGCCATTTGTTTACAGCTTTCGTCTGGGCTCTCGTGAGTGTTATCCTCTTCTTTAATGTCGGTCAATGCGATGTATAGCCACTCAGGTGACTTATATTTCAATTTAGGTCTCTTCACTCTTTTTGTTTTCTGTAATTGTTTTCCACTTTGTTTCCCTTGTCCCTTTTGACTTGTTATCTCATTTACTTGTTCCGCATCATTTCTGTTCAAATTTATTATCTTATATCTCAGTCTTTTAACTTCGTGGGGCCAATTGTCTCCTTTTCTTGGCCTTTTTGGTTCGCTTTCCTTTTCCTCTCGTTCAGCTCTCCAAGTTCTCTTTCTTGGTCCTAGTCTTTGCTTTCTTTCTTCTTCGCTTTCTTCTGATTCCGTTTCAGACCTTACTTCACTTCCTCTAACCTTGAACCTTATGATTTCTGTTTCGTTATCTGAATCTGAACCTTCTTGTGTCTCCTCTGTTGGGACGTTTGATTCTATCCCTCCTCGATTGTCTTCCGAATTTTTATTAATGTTTCTGTCTGAATCTAAATTTCCCTGTGTTTCTTCTATTTGTTGATCTGTCCCTACTACTCCTTGGGTTTCTTCCACTTCTTCCTCTATCTCTCTATCTGAATCTAAGACTCCCTCAGTTAGTTCAACTATCTCTGGAGGAATTCTTCCATAACTTGTACTTGGTTGTTCGCTATCACTGTCTCTTGGTTCAGTTTCTTCGTTTATAATGTCAGTTCTTGTTTTTCTCTTTTGTCTTTCATCAAATTCAGGTTGGTCTGTTTCAGATGCTGAACTGGTATCTGATATTTCCAGATGTTGACTTACAGGTCGAGCTTCAAAATCTGGAACTTCGATTGTTTCAGGTTCTTCTTCAGTTGTCAAACTTGTACCTTGTTCTTCCAGATGTCGACTTTCAGGTCGAGCTTCAGGATCTGGAACTCTGCTTGTCTCAGGTTCTGCTTCGGATGCTGAGCTGGTATCAGATATCTCCAGATGTCGACTTACAGGTCGAGCTTCAGGATCTGGAACTCTGATGTGTGACTGGCATGCACCCAGTTTTTCACTCCTGCAAATTTGACGGCAGTTGTTGTCACCAGGATCACTTGACGTGGCTTATCCCAGCGAGGAACCAAACAGTTTCTTCTTCTGTGGACTTTTATGCGGGCCCAGTCTCCTGGACTCAAATCATGAGCTGGTTTTCTCTCAAGAGTGGTCGCATCTGGTCCAACCTGATGAAACACAGAATGTACCACATCAGCCAATCCTTTGCAATAGTCCAATACGAGATCATCAGTTATAGTCAGCAGTTTGTTGACAGGTACATGTGCTTGTCTCATTGCTCGTCCCATAATTATTTCATGAGGACTTAGACCTGTTTTTCTGTCAGGTATGCTTCTGATAGTCATCAGCACCAATGGTAGGGCATCAGGCCATTTGAGTCCTGTGGCTTGACACATTTTCCCTAACCTATTCTTTATTGTTCCATTTACTTGTTCTACCACTCCAGAAGCCTCTGGTCTGTAAGCACAGTGCAATTTCTGTTGAATGTCAAGAGCTTCACATATCAATTGGATCAGTTCATTTTGGAAATGTGTTCCTCTATCTGTTTCGATCGTTACTGGAAAACCATATCTCGGAATGAATTCTCTCAGTAGGAGCTTAGCTACAGTAACTCCATCATTCCTTCTTGTCGGATAGGCTTCCACCCAACGAGAAAGCAAACAAACAACCACAAGAACATATTTCAATCTATTGCTCAGGGGCATTTCAATAAAATCTAATTGCATTCTAGTAAAAGGACCTCCTTCACGTCCTATTGTTCCTAGACTCATAACTGTTTTCCTTCCTGGATTTATCTGTTGGCATGTAAGACATCTTTGACAGAGACTTTCAGCTATAGCTCTAAATTTTGGGTTGTACCAAGTCTGTCTGAAAAGTCTGATCATGGCATCCCTACCAATATGAGCTTGTCCATGGTACATCCGTGCCATGTTAGAAATCATGCTATCAGGCATAACTGGTCTTTCATCTCTATAAACCCAAACGTCATCTTCTTCTCTTTGTCTGCAACCTGCATTTATCCAACCATCTTTCTCCTCTTCGTTTGCTTCTTCCTGCAATTGTCTTACCTCATCCCATGTTTCGACAATGTTAGTAAACAGCAAGGGACATGAAACATTCTCTTTTTCTCTCCTCCTATTCAGTGAGACCATATTTCTGGCACAATATTGGGCTATTTTGTCCGCATACTGATTTCCCATAGTAATATAGTCCGTCCCATTTTTATGTGCAGCGCACTTCACCACTGCAATCTGTTTAGGCAGCTGTATCGCCTCAAGCAATTTCTTCACAAACTCACCGTTCCTAATTGGAGTTCCTGCAGACGTCAAGAAACCTCTCTGAGACCAGATCTGTCCAAAATCGTGGACCACTCCGAAGCCATACTGGCTATCTGTGATCACCGTAATTCGGACATTCTTTCCCAGTTTGCACGCCTGAATCAGAGCAATCAGCTCAGCCACTTGGGCTGAACGTATCCCTCTCAAACAAGATGCTGCCATTATGGCAGCTACTGTACACACAGCATACGCAGCACTTAAAACTCCTTCACTTGTTCTCAGACATGATCCGTCCACAAACATCACATAATCTGATTCTTTCAAGGGCTCATCTTTAATATCTAGGCGAGGCTTTGTGCAAAATTCAAGCACGTCCAGACACTTATGATCGACTTCATCCTTAACTCCTACATTTTCTTCGTCTGGCAGTGAAGTTGAAGGATTCACACTTGTGCATCTATCAATGGTTACATTGTCTGCACTCAAAATCACCTTTTCATACCTAGTCAGCCGACTATGCGTCATGAATTGGGTTTTGGTTCTGGTCAGAAGAATTTCAACAGAGTGTGGAACATATATTCTCAGTGGATATCCCATTACAATGCCTTCACTCTGTTCCAGACTCACACAAGTAGCAGCCACTGCTTTCAGACATCCAGGCAACGCCTTTGCTACTGGGTCTAAAACAGCTGAAAAATAAGCAATGGGTCTTTTCATTTTTCCATGCCTTTGCACTAACACTGAAAGTGCACATCCATCTCTCTCACTACAATACAGCTGAAATTCCTTTTCATAATCAGGCATTCCCAATGCAGGTGCTTCACACAACTTTGTTTTCAGTTCTTTGAAAGCTTTAATTTCTTCCTCATTCAACTCAAACGGATCTTTGACATCTCTTTTTGTCAATCGCTGTAAAGGTTTTGCAATTAATGAAAATTCACGTATCCACTGTCGGCAATATCCAACCATTCCAAGGAACATTCTCACCTCTCTCTGTGTCATTGGAGCTCTCATTCCTCGGATAATCCTTATTCTTTCTGTCGTTACCTTTCGCATCCCTTTCTCAATCTTATGACCTAGGTATTGTACTTCCTGTTGACAAAATTGCAGTTTTGATGGAGACACTTTGTGCCCTCCTTCTGCCAAGTGATTCAATAAAGCGATTGTGTCGGCAACACATGCTTCTTTGGTCTTTGATGCCACTAATAGGTCATCAATGTATTGGACCATTACAGATTTTTCAGGCATTCTTAAATCTTTCAATGATTTCTTTAGGATCTGATTAAAGATTGATGGACTTTCTGTATACCCTTGAGGAATTCGGCACCATGCCAAAATACGCTCTCCGAACCGGAACGCAAATAATGGCTGGCTGTCTGGGTGTAACGGAATAGAGAAAAATGCATGGCATAAATCAATAACTGTGTACCATTCTGCATCATGTGGAATCTGATACAGTATTACAGCGGGGTTTGGCACAATTGGACAACAAGGAATAACGATTTTATTTACCTTCCTCAAATCTTGCACTATCCTATATATCCCATTCGGCTTTTTCAATCCCATTATAGGTGAAATACATGGGCTACTCATTAATTCTTTCAAAATTCCTTGTTCGATCATTTTATTAACTACGGGTGTTATTCCTTCAATAATTTCTGGCGTTAATTTGTACTGTGGAGTATTTGGGTAATTTGTTCCTTCTCTTACAGTGATTTTTACAGGGTCTACTCCTCTCATTAACCCAATGTCTTCACCTGTGAAATCCCATACATCAGATCTGACTGTTTCTTTCAATTCAATTGGGATTTTCTCTATGTCAAACACAGGAAACATGTCATTTACTCCTGGTTCTAGTTCTGCCATTGTCATTTTATACAAAACATCTTCATCTGGTGTCTGAAAAGCAATACCATCTGGGGTACAATAGATGGTGCAATTCATTTTACAAAGCAGATCGCGTCCTAGCAGGTTTACAGGACTGCAATCACATACCACAAACCGATGCATCTCTTTGAATGGTCCAACTTTTACTTCTACTGGTTTGGTAAGAGGCGCTTTAATCTGTTGGTTTGAAATGCCTACAACTTGGATATATTCTCCTGAGAGAGGAAGGTTTGGAATCTCCACTGATCTAACAGTAGAACAGGTAGCTCCAGTGTCCACAAGGAATGTAACATTTACACCATTCACTTCTCCATCCACAAATGGACCTGACTGATCTACCTCTAGAGTTGCGCCAAGCACGCACTCTTCCTCCTCTCCTAGGCACCGTCATAAACTTTCATCCGATTCATTTCCATCCTGCCGTAACCAATACTGCGATACTGCAGCTGCGCGGGTAATTTTGTTACCTGCTCTCCTCCGTAGAATCCTGTCTCTGCACTGTATCTCTGGGGGTTTACACTCTTGGGAAGAGGTGGTTGTGGCACCTGACTCTGTTGAGTAACTACCTGCGGTTGTTGCAGCTATTGGTAACTCATCTCATTCTGCACCTGTGGATTTAATGGTTGATTTTCCGTATTAGCTTTTGGAGGAAATTTACACTCGTTTCTCCAATGCCCTAACTTTCCGCAATTATGGCATGGCCATTTCTTTTTAGCCTCTTCTATACTCATTTGACCTTTTCCCTTACCTATATTCGGTTTGGATTTAGTCTGTCCTGCATCACCAGTCTGATTATTCATTTGAGCTTCTTGTTTTTCTGCAACCTTTACTTGTGCCCACATCGCTTTTTCTTTTAGTTTACGTTGTCTACACTCGATGTCATCACTACAGTATTTGGCATACCTTAATACTTCATCTACAGTGCTATTCTGCCAACACAACATATGCTGCTTAATCATTTCACTTATCTCGGGCTTCAATCCATATACAAATCTATATATGAAATGACTCATGTCCTTTTCACTCAAAGTCTCATAACCACTATACTGTTTGAAAACCAAAAGTAACCTTTCATAGTAGGTGTGTACAGATTCCTTACTCTCCTGAGTCGTTCTATCAATCTTTACCCAATCTGTCTCTTTTGGTGGAATTTTATTTTTCAAAAACGTGATAGCCTGCTCATACTTTCTCATCACTTCTGGACCTGGCGCTCCAGTTTTTGAATCTCTAGGATATTCTTCCGTTGGCTAATTAATTGTAATCTTACATTCTGTCCATAAATCTGCTGGTACTACAATGTCAAACAATCCATCCAGATCTACCCACAACACCTTTGAAACTTTGACAAATCTTTCCACTTGTCTATACCATTCTACAGGTTTCTCTCTCAATTTCGGGAAATCATTTGTAAATGACAATATATCTTGTCTGGACCATGGAACATGTACATAGCTACCTCCTGGAGTTTCCCTCATTGGATATTCCAGCACTATTGGTTCCTTTTCTTTCACCTGAAAAGCCAAAGATGCTTTATCGGTCATTCCCTCCTTTCTTCTTATCCACCTGCTCCTCCATCTGTCCACATCTCCCCATTTTCTCAATAACACAATCAGTTCCTTTATCTGTGTTAATCGTCCTGATGTGTTCAGATTTTCTATATCCTTTTCACTAAAATCTACCCTATACGGTTTCTGCAAACCTCTGATTTTCCCAAACTCTACTCCCAGTTCATTCGCTGTTTCTTCCAACTTTTCATGCAAATTTCTAGCTCTCCAAGTGATACTCTTACACATAAACATAAGCTCTTCATCCTGATAGGATTTCAATCTTTCTGTACCAATAGTCCCTAAAATCAACTCTTCCATGTCTATCTTTAGTCTGATTACATCCAACGGTTGTGGTTCTGCATCTTTCTTCTGCAAATTCCTCATCCACTCATTTAATTCTTCTGGAGTCGGACCTACAGGGGTACTATTTATTTCTATCCAATTTGTACTTCTCTCTGGGGTCTCAGTTGCTGACTCAGTACCCATAGGAATCCTATTTATCTGACTCTCATTAACTGTCAAATTAGTAGGTGGACTCGATCTATATGAGCCAACCAGATCTCTTGTCTCTCTAGTTTCTGGAATTATCCCTTCTCTCATTCTTTGTATATTCGAGTTCATCAGAATTGTCAAGGAATGCTCATCTATTCTTTGGTTTTCAAATACCGGTATTACTGGTCCTATTGTCACTGGCACAGTTACGGCTTCCATGTTCATAATTAATTCTCTTATTTTCTCAGTCAATTCTCTTGTGGTTCTTGCTAACTCAGCTGTATTACCACTATCAGACTTCTCATTCTGTGGAGTTTCTGATTTTTCATTTGACCTATTTATTTCATAACTTCGTTCAGGGCTTTGATTCCTCCCAGTTTCCATTGGTGGTGCATTCGGTGTCACCACCGCAGAATTCTGTTGATATGGAGGTGGTTTTCTGTTTAAAATGTCTTCCATCAATTCATCCTCTGTTTCACTACCTCCATACCCACACCTTTCCGTTACTACATGTTTCTTTTTCTCTGTACACTTTCTCCCTCTAACTTCTTCAACTGTTCTGGCTGGAAACAAACCATCCGTCATATTAGCATATCTCCATCGTCTCATCCTGTCTTCATGATTCACTACCCATACTCTTCCATGAACTAAACTATAATTCTTTGCACCTCTGTGTCTTTCTCTTTCATACATCTCATCTTCCCATTCACCTAACGCTTCAAACTGTGTTGGTCTGGGTCTCGGTTCAAGTTTCATCATTTTCTCTCTCAAATTCCGAAGTACAGCTGTGCTAAACAAACCGTTTTCTGGAAAAGCCAATACTCCATCGTTCTGAGTATATTTTGTCCAATTCTCCAACCAAATGCAAGTATGATAACCATATTTCAACATCATATGAGAAGCTGGCGTTTTTGGTGGAGGAAGTACTTCTCCTTCCCTAGTCACTATCTTCTTGTCCTTCTTGAAAAAGTTTTTAATCTTCGCCATCCATGACGGTTTCTCTCTACAATACTCATAGTAAGCCATATTGCACAATTCTCTCTTTCCAACAAACTCACAACTCTATTCTTTTTACTGTTTGCTATTCGGACCTATCCCAGCACGTGTCACGCCAATGCACCAATCCGAAAGCTCTACGTCACTCTCAACTGGCCAATACCAGCGCGGTCTTTGTCAACGTCAGTTCTACTCCTGACCCCTCCTTTACAAAAATTATCGGCAGTTTTTTCTTGACTGAATTTTATTAGTTACAACGTAAAACACATTACCATTGTCTGTTTTCGCTAAACAAAAGAGATAGCTTACTCTATCTTGCAAGAATACTGTTTTGTTCGATAAGTGTAGCACTTCCCTCTACCTTACCCTTCTCTCAAGCAAGGGTAAACCCGTTTCTCTGGGGATAAAACACATGTGGAGACTACACTGCTCCTGAGAATTAAGGCCAGAGTTTCACAAGAAAACTGGTTGCTATTTCACTCATACGCGTTTTATACATGAAATGTCCCTATCATAACACAATCCTGTGTTATCACCAATTTTGAAAAATCAGACAATGCACAATTCCATGTGACTTCTCTTGCCACACGTGTCCACTTCCTACTTCCGGAAGCTTCAAAATTTCGACTTACACATAACATAATACAATTCGACACGAAGTGTTAGACATGAATAATCAATAATCAATAATCAATGGTCACCAAACTAATCTATAGTAACCATAACTCTGCTACCAAGAAATCTGATCCAGCGCGGCTAATATAAATTTCTCTTTTGGACACGAATTCAGGTAAAATCATTCACATCGACTATACCATATGACGGTGGGGCCCATAACACCGCATATCATACACTCAGTCGTTCACTGGATTACACACCAAGGAGAAAAATGAGTTGCTGGAGGAACGGGATACCTTGTTAAATTTGACAGATTAATACCTTGAACATCATATACATTTAGCTTTTAATCCTGTCGGTACTAAACATCAAGGTACTCCGCTCTTTGGTCGATGGACCAACTAGTAGAATAAGTTGATGGTGATTAAGACCAGCTCAATCATTTAAAACCCTGTTAAATGTCAAACTTATTAATGAACTAAAGAACCACAGACTCATAGTTAATTAGAATGAAATTTTATATAATTCTTGCTTGCACGAGTGAGATCCTTAGTTTATTAATCACCTTAATACATTCATAACATTTATATAAGAAATTTTGAAAAGAAATTAAATGTATGCATTACCCATTTAGATGCAGATAGGAATGGTTCACCAGAAAAGAAGATAAACCGTAGATCACAGAATAGACTCCCAAACTGACTGACTGTCCCGCTAAATGGCCTCCTCGACGGGACCTCCCGTACAGATTTCCCGCAACGGTCTCGTTCCTTCCCCAGTCAAGTTCGAAGTCAATGGCAGCAATAGGTTCAAAAATCAGCATTCACCTCAGCATCAACCCCAGCAAATAACATCAACCCCTCCCACATAAGAGCAGTCCCTCTTATACCCTACTTCTAGCTTACTACACAAAAAGTTGCAATCCTTGGGGGCAGGAATCACGCTAATTGGTCCATTTGAGGGGTGGCCAAGATCACCTCATCGCCTTCCTTGTTCAAACTGGTTTCGGGGATGGTTAAGAGTTCAATGTTTCCCATGTCCTTTGGGTAAAAGCAGTCCAAATTGACTATTCATAATGTTGCGATTCTGATGGTCACAATTTTGTCAGTCCATTGTTTCTCAATACTTTCTTTTCCCCATTCTCACGGATATGTGCTGAGTCTTTCTTGGCACTCTCCTCATGATAGGTCAATGTGTCCTTGACATCTCTCACTCCGTGCACAGGCCGTACCCACGTGGTTCAGCTCCATTATTTCTTTCGCTTAGAGGCCATCTTTGATTTCATGCATGACCTCATCTTTCTCGGCAGCCATTTTCGCAGCATGGCCTAACAGGCCCGAACGAACTATCATAAGAACAAACACAATCAAAATTAAAACAAAGAATATAAGCCTTTCTGTTTACCACCCGTCATTCTAAGAACCCGTGTTAGGTGTTACCTAGCAGAAGCGACATTTAAAGCCATTTTACTTACCATCCGCATTCTTTGCCACAATACAATTTTACTACATAGCATAAATAAACAGATTTTACTCTAATTAGTACGCAAATCACAATATTAGTATCAATTTACTTCACAATTGTAAATAAATTAGATTTTGCACAAAATAGCAGTTACCGTTTATGTAATGTTCATTAAAGGTGCATTTGTTGGTTAATTCATCAAACAATTAGTACCGTTAATTTATTATTCTTATCAAGGGGGTTACAAATTTATTTTATTTACCTTGCTCCATCAAAAGCAATGTGCGTTTGTGCTCAGGGCAAGGCCAGTCACATTAAACCAGCTGGACTGCTTCATCTTATTCCGAATCCCCCAAGTTCTTGGCATACGGTATCAATGGATTTCATTGTGGAGATGCCACCTAGTGAAGGGTATACTGTCATCCTGGTTGTAGTGGATCACCTAACCAAAATGGGTCATTTTATTCCTATGAAGAAGATCCCTACATCCTCGTAACAAGCCAGAACCTTCCCACAACATGCTGTAGGTGTCCCGGGGGTACCAGCAGTGCTAATTACAGATAGAGGGTCCCAGTTTACCTCCCGGTTTTGGCAGGAGCTATGAAAAACCATGAAAGTAGATGCTCGCCTATCCACCAGTTACCATCCGCAAACAGATGGAAAAACAGAATGCCTGAATCAAATGCTGGAACAGTACTTACGATTTGTCTCTTTGCAGCATGCAATGGAATAGAGCACTTTGTTATGGACAGCAGAATTTGCATACAACAATGAAGTGCATGCTACCCTGGGATGTTCTCCATTCTTCTGTTTGTATGGATACAATCCAAACATGCTTCCTTTTGAATGGCCAGTCACTGACAAGTACCCATCCATACATGAACATCATGCGCATCTCCGTGCAGGCCTCTTAGATGCAAAACACCATCTAGTCAAGGCTCAAGATGCATGTAGGCATTTTGGTGACAAAAAAATCTCAAAGAAACCTTCATATCAAGTGGGGGATAAGGTATTGCAAGCCACAAAAACTTACGTCTAAAAGGGGTGAATTAATTGAAACCCAAATTTGTAGGGCCGTAACCCATTGAAAAGATAATAAATCATGTAGCCATGAAACTGGTTCTTCCCCGTTCCTGGCATATACATCCTGTATTTCATGTGCCCCTGCTGCATCCTTGTCCTCCACATACCAGGCTACTCAGTATACCGTTGCCCATAGAGGCAGAAGACCAGCCGGAATATGAGGTATGGAGTATCCTAGACTCAAGGCTAAGGAGGGGGAGGGTGTACTATCTTGTAGATTGGAAAGGATTTGGTCTGGAGGACCACACTTTGGAACCAGTTGGTAACCTTAACTCTCCTCTACTTCTCCGGTATTTCCATGTCCTATATCCTTCAAAACCTGGACATCCACTGAGACGTCCGTCGTTAAGGAGAGGTACTGTCATGGTTCTCCATCATAAACTGAATCCTGAGAGGTGAAGGACTAGCACATAGAAGCCCCATAGACCCATCACCCATGTGATTAAGTGTATATGAGGTACGAGTGTTAGTAATGACTAAGATGCACTACACACATTTAGACTACGACTCCCAGAATACACTGGGTAGCCAGCTCTTTTAGATCCAATCAGGGTGGCTCTTATGTTATATAGACCACACCCTGAGAGTGGTCAGGTGCTTGTCAAACTGTATCAAGTCTTCGTTATACTGGAATTGCCCCGTGTGAGCTCTCCGCTTCGAGTTCAGGACCGGACGGTTGATGCCACTCTCGATCCTCGTCTTCGCAACCATTGCGTTTCAGGAGCGTTCTGGACCAAAAGCTATCTCGGCATGTTCTGGCCGAGCGCCTTGTTTCCGGGGTCACTGCTTCCGTTGGAATTGAATCGTTGTGCCTCTCAGTGAAAGAGGCAGTTTTTCCTCAAATGGGCCTGTATTACTTTCATTATTCTTTTGTTGTGCTCTCCAATACGGACTGAAATTGTGTGGATCATTAGGCGTTAGGAATCTACGGGACTTAACAGACTAACAGGAGGAGAGGATTCGCTATCGTAGAAAGGCAGATAAGTCCCTGCCACTCTCATGTTTGTTTTGTCTTTATCATTTTTTGTTGCCACGTTCTACTGACTTTGAGACGATCACGTGGCAATATTGAATGTTAATGCCACATTGCTTTCTCCCCTCACATACAGGGTCTCAAGTAAAACGTGCTTCTCATGAGAGAAAGAGGCATTTCTCTTAATGAAGAGAGAAGACTGAGGAGGCCTGCCAGTGGTGCTCTGCTGTTTTTGTTGTTTTATCCCTTTCCCTTTTCCCCGGTGTGCAGGCTTACAGAGTGGTGTTGTCTTGCTCTCTGTGGTTCTGCACGGGGAGGAGTAGGGAAACAGTCATCGCCCCCGCTGGTTAGTTCCTGAAGGTTAGTAGTTTGGTCAACACTAACCTGACAGTTTAGCACCAGTCCTACTGGCCCATGACTACACTGATAAGTTTGTGGTACAGACAGATGCTTCAGAGCAAGGGATTGGGACAGAACTGGCACAAGTAAATGAAGAGGGCCAAGATCAACCAATTGCCTTCATTAGCAGATGATGGCTCCCCAGAGAGCAAAGATGGAGTGCCGCTGAGAGGGAAGCCTTTGATGTGGTGTGATCCCTAAAGAAGCTGAGGCCATACCCGTTTGGTACTCACTGCCATGTTTAAACTGACCACAGACCTCTCATATAGCTCATGCAGATAAGGAGGGAGAACCCAAAATTGTTAAGGTAGTCCATTTCCCTACTGGGGATGGACTTCAAAGTGGAACACAGACCTGGTACAGCCCATGCCAATGCCGAATGGACTTTCCAGATGTTTTTACTTAGATCATGAGGGCTAATAGGGTGTAGCTTAACTGCCCATTACCTTTCATCTGGAGGGAAGGGCATGTAGGGAATTCATCCTTTCTGCCCTGATCACCCAATTTTTTGGCTGATGCTGGTGATTACTGACTCTGAAAGTGCACTGGGCTCTGCTAACCAGGCCAGAACTGGTGCTCTATCCTCTAACGGTAAATGGTAATTGGTATAATTCTATTTGACCAAGACAACCTACCTGTAAGTCACTGGTACATGGTAGGGCATGTAGGTGTAGGGACCTCAGTGGACCTAATGCACTTAAGTGTGCACTGCTATGGTGTCTGGTGTCATGTTAAAGCCAGGCCTGCCTTGCAGGTTGGCTTTAAAATAAATGATGTCCAAATTCGACTTTGGAATTAAAAGTACTTCCAATGTCCAAAACTACCTTTTTATTACTTATGAGTCACCCTTAAGGTCTGCACTAGGTGCCCCAAGTGTAGGGTGCATAGCTATAAAAAAGCAGGGACAATATAAAAGATGTTTTATATGCCCTGGTAGGGAAAAAAATCCTAATTTGTTTGTCCCTATTGTAATGCTGCTAGCCCCATAGGCTAACATGGGAAGGCTTTATTAAACTTAATACAGTATATCTTTGCTTGAGAGATAGCTAGAAATATCATTCAAAGTATCAAAAGGATGGTTACAATGGATCCAACAACTTGCCAATGTCAGATTTATTATAACTATTAGGAAAGTAGTTTTAGAACTTACTATCTTGAAGTTACCTAAAGCAGCCATGTAGCAGCAGCTTCTGATTTGTCAACCTTTGACAGCCTGAGCCAAGCTGCTTCCTGAGTAGGTGTGAAGAGACCTGGGGCTGTAACAATGCAGCTATTTGTTGGGAGGAGATTTGCTTCGTGGAGAAGCGAGGGAGAGGAACGGGGCCGGGGATATAAGCTAGACTTCAAAGGCAGGAGAAGAGATGTCACAGGATACAGGCAAGCCCCCACTTCCTTGATCTGCAGCCAAATGGGATCCCTCCTAATTAGTTTAGGAGAGGGGCTGGAAGGGAAGTGTACCATACCTTTGGGTTTGATTACACAGAAACACACACCAAGGAGAGATTTTCCCCATTTTGATTTATGTGAAAACAGTGCATTCTGGGTCAAAACTTTGCCACACTTCACACGAAGTGCTCATATAATCGGGAGGTAACTTTACCACTATCGGTTGGGGTTTTGACCCCTCTTGCCTGCCCAGAATGAAGGATACCTATGGGAGAGCTGCAGGAGCTCCTCAGATTGCTGCCTGGAAAAGAAGAAGAGAAGAAAGATTGCCCTGCTGGACCCCTGGACTGCACCAAAGAAAGGACTGCACTCTGAAAGACTGCATCTGCTGCACTCACAAGGCTTCACAAAGAAAGGATTATGCCAGATTCCTAAAAGAGAGGAGTAGGCTCCCTGACCAGCAACAGGTACAAAAGAGTTGAAGAAGTCACCTGCAAAGCCAAAGAGAGAATGCCCCAGCTGACCAGTGGTAACTGGACTTGTCCTAGACTGTGCAAGTGTGTTGTGGGAGACTGAGTCCTTGCCCCCAAGTGGCAATCCAAAGCCTCTGAACTCTTGGCCAGGGTTAGAGGACACGTATATCCCCAAACTAACCAAGAACTAGCTGGCAGCCTCATCGGAACCAATGTGAAATGACGCTCAGCTTCATCAGAACCGATGCAGTGCACTGCAGTCCTCGCAGCTCTCCGGAACTGACGCTGAATGACAGAAAGCCTTGCAAAGCAACACGCAGACCGGTCACCAAAGACATAAGTTACAATACTCAGCTGCCCTAACTTGGTCCTGTTGTCAGCCTGTGCTCCATCGCGGTTAGCCTACAACTTTGATTTTGTCCTGGCCCAGCGTGACCAGATAGCCGCAAAGGGAGCGTTATGCTTTCTGGTGCTTGGATGCACAATTTTTGATTTATTCTTTCAAAATTTCTACGTCTGGTTTCCTACATTGGATCTTTGTTGTTTTGGTGTCATTTTAAAGATAAAAATATTCTTTATTTTTTCAAATTGGTGTTGGATGTTTGTTATATTGTGTCTTTTACTTATTTACTGTTCTGGTGATATCAAATGCTTTACACATACCTGTCTCCTAAATGAAGCCTGGTTGCTCGTTTGTTAAGTTACCAAGGGTTGAGCAGGATTAATTTACTGAGACTTAAATAGGACCTATTAGTGACTGTGGGATTATTACTTACTAAGGGTGAATACCCCCACCTACTAATAATCCACTTTCCTACAACGCACAATTACCAATAATTATGCAATTACTCCTCCTTGCATAAATAAGAGTAATTGAAGGGAAAATATCCTAACACGAGAGCACATTTAGCGAGTGCGGGCAGTCTCCAGTGCTCGCTATTTGTCTTAAATTGCATTTAGAGCTATTTCTTAGCATAAAATGCATCCTCAAGTCTATTTTGGAGGCGAGGGTGGATTTCTGCACTAAACGCAGAATTACTGTGCTCGCATAATTCAAGCATAATCTTGCTGAATTTTCAGGTAATTCCATGTGATTATACTACTCTGAATTAAGCAGGTTACTCCCACCCCTAATTTTAAGTCACAATTCTGAAAATGCCACTATAAGAAAGTTGGCATTTTCTTACCTTAACCATTCAGTGCCTGCTGCCTGGGTCACATTAGTAGATGTAGTTGACAGTTGGCCTTTGTGTATTCCTCCCAGATATCAGCGCAAAGGGAGACTAGGTGATGACAAGATGGGCCATCCTGTCAAGATGGTTGGGGCAGAGGTGTTCTCATCCTCTATTACATTTCAAAGGGCTGCCCCAGCACACACACAAAGGAACCCGACACAAGCTAATTGAGACCTCGACAACTTGGAACCTGGTAAGGGAAAGTGAGGAGGTTTTAAGAAAATAATGTGTGAGTGGTATAGGTGTTTCCCCCACTTCAGAAACTAGCACCAGTTATAAATATTGGACCTCTTGAGCCACTCAGGAGATCACTTCTGGACCTGTGGAAGGATAAGAAGAAGTACTGCTCTGCTGCCCTGCTACTGGAAGGACTGCCCTGCTGCACTTGGAGTCCAAGAATATTGTGGGCCTGGAGTGCAAACATCAAGGGGGACTGAACATGGAAGAAGAAAGGAGGGTGCATTTTAATTTATGATGTTTGTTCCAGAGTAGAGTCTCCACTGAAGTGAATGAAATCATACATTTTTAATTGTTTGTAGTTATGTGCATGTCATATAGGTTATCATTCGCAAGGAACTATAAGGAGTACAAACTGTATGGAGCATGATATGGAGGGCTGTCTCAGTATTGTCCACTATGACATAAAATTATTTGTCCTACTTAGGTGGAAAATTTGGAGAGTTTGTAACACATTAAAACCTATGTTCCGTTTTGGGTGCATGCTTGGACACGCACCCTGCTTCCTCGAAGCACCCAGAGTATTTTACAGAGCGCGCAGACTGATCTAAAAACAATTAGCATTCCGGTGTAGATGCACATCTTTAACAAGCATTGGCATAGCCAATAGGTCTCGCTTTTGGGACCTTATAAGTATTTAGTTATGCAGCACAATATCCTTGGTGCAACAACTGTTGCATGGCTAAACACTTATAAGGTCCCAAAGGCGAGACCTATTGGCTATGCCAATGTTTGTATATTATGTTATTGTTATTTGCAGGCCCACTGTAATTATGAGATTCTGTGCCGGGGCTTATTTCGCATAATTATGGATTTGCCACATAATCCATCTGCGCCATAATCTGCAGGTTTTTAACAAATAAAAACGTTTTTAGCTTAAATGGATCCAAAGTTAATAAAAACGTGGCCACATGTGTTTGTGAGCAGTGGTACTAATGACTTGAAATGTTTGAAACTGTATTACCATATAAAAATTACAAAATAATGACGTAAAACTATCAAAAAGCTGCATTATGCTGCATAATTGTCCTTTACTTGCCACATAATTTAGTCAACCCAGGTTCCGCATCATTTGGTGCTCCACTCTCTCATAATTCCAGTGGCCCTGGTTATTGGTCTTCAAGTGTACATCCCTGAATACAACGTCACTTCCTACGGAGTAAGGCGAGTGCCCGATTGATGGTGCGAAAGTTCTCCTGCTCATCTCTGCCTCGATCTCTCTTTAAGAAAAAAATGAAGACCGGTCTGCTTGGCTAACGAGTGAGTTCTTATGAGCTGACTGGGTCTCTTGGCGCCATCTAAATTGTCAGTCAGTCCCCATATAAATTCCCACTTAGCCATTACATCAATTATTGGCTTGTTTACGTCTTGGCAACCTATGGCACTCAATGTCTGTGTGCAGAGATGGGAACCTCTCAAATATAATTAGATGTATCTACAAACCAGGCCACGTGCACTTACATCAGGGAGTTCAACCAGAAGTAATGGTTGGGCATGGAACCCCCACAGTGTGCGTTTCTCTAGATGTACAGACCTCAGTGTGTGTGCATCTCTTAACTGGCACCCAGTGGCTAACAGGTGCTTTCTGAGAACTACTTGTATGGCACACAAGGCCCTTCATCATAACATGCCATTCGAGCTGAGAAATGTACAATTATAGGAAAAAGCTGAAATTCCAGGAATAAATAAATTAGGTCTCTATAAATATCCAGATACAAAAGACAAACAATTCTTAACCAGTAGTTTCGGGGGTGACACCAAAAATGTGGAACGCCGTCCCATCGGCGCTAAGAACAACCTCGTACATGGCCTCTAAGAAGCCCTACTAGATACTACACTCCTCAATAGAGGGAGCGTCTTCCAGACATTAATCTTCCTTTAATATGTGAAGTACATTTACGGAGGACATGAAAAAAGATAATCGGTGTTATGTATCGTTTTCTGCAAGTATTTACGGTCTCCTTATTAATCTGTACGGTTGTTTTTATGCTTTTACTTAAATACTGTCACGTGTCTGTCTATTAATAATCTATCTGACTGGTATTATGCAAGGCCGTTATGAGGTTTATATGTATCTATACCTTCTTTGTAAAGCGCTCTCCTGCCGCGAAAGACGTGGTCAGAGAGATACAGAAATTCCAAAATAGAAAATACGAGTGTTTAATATTCTGGGTGTGTGGTTGTTAATTCTCAATGCATGCCTTGGCCTGGTAGATAGTGCGTGTATACCGGCACGTTAGAAGGTACGTATAAACGGATGGCTAATTGTACAGTCCTGCGAGCGTGTGGATGGATGGGTAATCATCATAGTGAAGATGTTTGTATGCAACTCTACGATAGTCTAGGTGAGTAATTCACTGCCCACTTCCCCGGCAGTGCTTCCTGCTGACCCCGGTCCTACTCTCACCTTGCCCAGGCTCCGGCTCGGTGCCGCGGTACCGACCGTCGGACCTGGAGTCCACCACCTGGAACCTCTTGGTCTGCAGGTTGTCCAGCATCTCCTCGAAGCTCTTCACCAGCCGCCCGTCCAGCGTGGCTTTGAACTGGGCGGGCTCGGGCCTGCTGGCCTCCGCAGTCACGGGGTGGCCCTCCTGCACCCAGTTCCGGAAGCCGCCGTTGAGCACCGACACCTGCCGGTGCCCGAAGGCCCGGAACATCCACCAGGCCCGCGGGGCGTAGAAGGAGCCCACCTGGTCGCCGTCGTAGACCACCACGTGCGTGTTGTTGCCCACGCCCAGGCTGCCCACGTAGTCGCCGAACACCTGCTCGCCGGGCAGCATCACCTCGTATGGCGAGGCCTGGTCCTTGCACACCTCGATGTCGAAGAACGAGGCGCCCGGGATGTGGCGCTCCAGGTACTCCTGGCGGGCGTAGCGCTCCCCTGGCGGGTACCAGGAGGCGTCCAGAACCCGCAGGCCGGGCCCCACCCATCGGGCCCCGATGGCCTCCGCCAGCCACTTGGCCGAGACCAGAGCCTTGGCGAAGAGCTGGTTGGCCATGCTAAGACCTGTGTGTGGTTGTCAGTGAGAGGACCTAAAGATTCTGAGCGAGGTATATGTGTGACGAGCGTCTATGCCGTGAGAGCGAGCACGCTGCGTGGCGCACCTGTGTTTGAAGTATGGGCTAGGCGAAACGCTAAACTTAACTCCTATGTGAACATTTGATTACCACATCTACACTGTTTAAGTAGCTCAGAGCAGACATGGGACTTGCAGTTGTCCTTAAATGACCACAGCCAATCACCCTTCCTCGGATGGGGGGGAGGGACGGCGCGCGCCCCCGCCCGCCTTCTGCAGACAGGATTTAGCTGGCAGTCGTTAAAAAAGAAATGGTGGCCGCGCGGTTTAAAAAAAAAATAAACAGTGGTGCGCGCGCACCACAGAGGGAGCGGAGGGGGGGGAGGAAAAGCGCGCCAGCATGCTCAGCTGACCAGACGCTCGTGCGTCATGGCCTTTTGCCGGCATGTGTTTACAATTATCGCGCCCGCGTCTGGGCACGATAATTGGAAACACATGTTTGCCGCGCGTACCCATCTCAAAAAGGCCAGCCACGACGCACGAGCGTTTTTTGGACTGCTTTCCAAACTCGCTTACTAAAAGTCTTCGCCTCTAAGCAGCGCTTGCGCGCTACTCGAGGCTCGACCTAAAAAAGCGTGCATGTGAAAGGCATCATGTCTGTTGTTGAACTGCACTCCAAGGAAGATAAAGGAAACCAGCTGGAGAAGACATGCCCTGCCCTGTGATGGGAGTGCGATAAGCCTGGAGGTGACTAACATTTGGGAGGGGGGGGGGTTTCTGAGAGAAACAAAAGGCGGCTCTCTCTGTTTGATGCACCATTAGATGTTCATGAGGCAATAAATTAAGTGGAGCAGAGCAGAGTTAATGGTCTCACTTCACACAAGCACAGACCTTGAAAAAGTTAGATGTAAGTGTAGATCAAGCAAAAAAAGAAATATGATAAAACTATTCAAAATTTGAAAAAATTGCATTTCTTTAACATTTCACCTTTCACTGCACTGAGATACATTTACTAAAAGTGATCTTTTTAAATGAACTTAAACACATTCAGGCCTCTCACTCCAACAACAAATCAAGAAACCAGTCAGTTTTCTTGTGTACCCAGCATGTACCCTAGACTTTTATTACACATGACACAACTTTATAGTCTATTAAATCAAAACACAAGAGGATTATGTGAAGCTCACATACTGATTTCATATTTGAAGCTACTGTCATATGTGATACACAGTTGCATAAAATCCAGTGCTAGGCTTGGAAAAAATTTACTTTGGGAACCCATAGATGAGGGTCAAGGTGTGGCAGAGGAAAAGGGGTGGAGTCACGAAGGTCGGAGCTTGAAAATCAGAGTATGACAGTTGACTAATACATTTATTTCTCTGCTGCATTGTGCCAACAAGGAAATATGTAACTACATCTATTCTAGATTACCTAATTGGTCACAAAGAGGCTGCATTTTAAAATATCTTTTGGGGTTAAGACACCTGCTGCAGAGATCATTGGGCGCCCAGACATTCTGAAGGGATTATAATAGTGGTAAAATATATCTAGTGGTTAACACAGTTCTGGGAGAGTTCTGTGTTTTTTTCCAGTCACAGTTTTGACTCCTAAAAGTAGAGTAGAGGGTTAATATACCTGCACATCCTATAACATGCAGATCACAGATTTGTATTTTATTTAGAGAGGTAAGTGGGTTACTGCTTTTGAAGCTGAGATAATTTTGTTATTTCCAGTTCATAAGTTGCAAGCCTTCTAAAAGAGCACAGTGATCTGTTAATGGGCATTAAGGAGCTGCCTGCAAACTGTAAATCATGGGTTTAGATCCTTATTGTTTTTCTCAGTCTGTTGTTATTATAAGTTTGCAAAGAAGGGTTCATTTGGGAAGTATAAAGTTTTGTTAGTACAGACAACCACAATCCCTATGTTACGTTTTAGATCTTGACTTTGTGTTTTTATCCAACCATTCACTCTTTACATATAAAGTCTACATGTATGGATGATATGTAATTCCTACAGCTTACAACCCTCATTGTCTTATGTAACATTTCCTGTACATTGTTTATACACTTGTATGATTTATCGTCCCTCTGTGTGTGATGTAAAAAGCTCTGACACCCTACACTGGGATGAGTAGCACTATAAAAGAATGTAATAAGAAAACTAGTAAGCACTATATATATCAATATTGAAGTAACAAAATTAGAGGGAACATTGATTACAACACTTCGTCGCCCACTGGGGCAGGACTGAGTTTGGACAGCATTGTGTCTCCAGAGTGGAAAATGATCCAAATTGTTCATAATATTTGGGCTCACTTTTGCAGAAATTATGCCAATTGATGGATACAATATACATTAGGAAAATGTGTACAAGGCCTTACATGGGTAAAAGGCCTTACATGTTATATCACAAGCAGGTAGCAGAGTCTGGTGGCTTAGTGGACTAATGCATTCTCTGTAGGTGCCTCTGTTTGACACCTCATGGTCACAGGTTCAAATCCTGGTGGGTCCACACAGCATTTCATACTGCTGAGGTTGATAATATGAGTACTGTTGGGTAAAAATAAACATCTGCTATTCAGCACCTAGAAACCCTTGGGTGAACGTGTGCTTTACAAATACATACGTTATGTTATGAATCTAGGGCCTGATTCACAGAACTAACTTACGTCAAAAACGTAAAGTTAGTACTTTTGGTATTCACAGAATACACTTACTCATTTTGGTATTCACAGAATGAACTTACTCATTTCGGTATTCACAGAAGTTAGTAGTCCTAACTTTAGGACTTCTAAATGCCTTCTGTGAATACCGAAAGTCTTAAAGTTAGGATTTTTCTCAGTTTAGGAGTAGTAAAGTTAGAACTCCTAACTTTACTACTCCTAAACTGAGAAAAATCCTAACTTTAAGACTTTCGGTATTCACAGAAGGCATTTAGGAGTCCTAAAGTTAGGAGTCCTATCTTTACTACTCCTAAACTGAGAAAAATCCTAACTTTAAGACTTTCAGTATTCACAGAACGCATTTAGGAGTCCTAAAGTTAGGAGTCCTAACTTTACTACTCCTAAACTGAGAAAAATCCTAACTTTAAGACTTTCGGTATTCACAGAAGGCATTTAGGAGTCCTAAAGTTAGGACTACTAACTTCTGTGAATACCGAAATGAGTAAGTTCATTCTGTGAATACCAAAATGAGTAAGTGTATTCTGTGAATACCAAAAAGTACTAACTTTACGTTTTTGACGTAAGTTAGTTCTGTGAATCAGGCCCCTAGAGTATGGTTCATACAGGCTGCAGCACACAATTTTTCATAGATTGATATCTGGTTGCCCACTGGGGCAGGATTGAAGATTGATCATGTATTGTTTTTTCCAATATCAAATGTGATTTAACATTTTGTACTCTCGAAGGGCCCACCCATGCAGAATTTGGAAGGATAAGTGGATGAAAAATGCATGTAGAGGATTGATATAAAGCACAAAGCACATGCATTTTCTTTGTAAATGCTATAATTTATAATTGATTGAATCTGGTATACTTATTACAGCATTTTCACTCAAACCATCATGCACAATTTGTGTCATTTTGTTGGATTAGGAATATTGTGGAGTAATAGTGATACAGACTTGTACAGAAAATAGGTTGCAATAGCCACATCTTAAATTGGCGGGACCATTTGTGCTCCGAACAACAGTCTGTCATCTATGTCCAAATGAAAATGCACTGTTGCTTTAAAAGATGGTGGTGGTAGCACTCATGTTATCAACTTGACAAAGGCCTACAGGCACAAGACCGTTTTTGGAGCACGTTGTGGCCAGTGGCATAACAATAGCCCCTGCAGTGTGGGGGCCCCTAAGCTCCAGGGGGAGGCCCTAAGCTCCAGGGGGCCTCCCGCTGCCTCTCACTGTGCACAGGCAGCGGGCCCCTGGAATAAGCGCTCCTGACTGGGTCCGAAGCGTAGGGAGCCCCCTCCATGTACTTTGCAAGAGGTCCCCTCTAGTTTTGTTAAGCTAATGGTTGTGGCTTTAAAAAAACAAAACTTGGAGCCCAGCAACTGTGGGGTGCACTGTATGTTGCTCTATGTATATGAAGCAAGGGTGCATCCGTTGTGTAAGCAGGATTGTTATTGTGCAAGAAGGGGCACCGTCCTACACAAAAACAATCCCCTGAGACATCTTCATCTTTCTATGTGTGCAGCAAATTGCAGCACACAAGGAAAGAGGAAAAAACAAGGAGAAAGAAACACATTTCTCCTCGTTATGCCTCACCTGGGGAGGCATATCAGTTTTGACGATTTCCGAGGTCTAACACTTATGTTAAATCTGGGAATGCGTCAAAATCCATGGGTGTTGCTTGAGAACACCCATGCACCACTCATGGAACGCCTCCCTGGGGCAGAGTAACGCAACGCAGCAATTTGCTTTGCGTTACTCTAGATTTATCAAGCCAAACAGGGCCTCCTAAGGTGGCCTTGCGTCGCTTGATAAATTGCACTTGAGGGTTGCATGGTGCATGCACTCAGTTGGGTGGTGCAAAAGCGACCTAACCCTATAATAAATATGCCCATGGGCTCTTAAATCATGCAGCACTCCTTTGGGCAATCCTAGCTTTTTAGTCCGCAACATTTTGCATTTTAGGCTTTTAAGCCCCTACTCACAATGTTAAAGGAATAAAAATCCTTTTCCTGGTGCCAGAAGTGGCCTGAGGTGCCTTACAAGATAAGGGGTAGCTAGGCAATCATGTAAAAAGTTTAAAAATCAAATTATAGTTTCCGATATTTGCATATATTCTTGGAAAGAATGGTAAATTAATCAGAGAAGCGGTGAAAGGACAAACATTTCATTTCATGTGCAGATGTTAGAATCTCAAAGCTAATGGCAAACATTCACACTCCTGTAAAACAACGGGGCTAGCTAAAAACACTACTACACTGTGCCTGTACCGATAACAAAATCCCACCGCCCACTAAGTAATATTGCTCCAGGCCATTACATCGTGTTTGGACAACCCTAGACTGTGCCAATATGTAGCGGATCCTGGCACAGACAAGGGCATTGCAGCAGTTCACCAATCTAATGGTGCGGTTTTCAGAGCCCTTCCTATTTCAGTAAGCCCGTGAGATAGAGCAAATGCTGCAGACAGAGCATCCCTGAAGCATGGAGTGATGGGTCTGCTCTGTGATCCCCATGCAGTTCTGTCTACGGTGCCTGCTCTGATCCATCTGTCTGTGCCATGAACACATGAGCACGGGTGCGCCATGGACAGTGCACCCGCCGTTATATGGCTTACGGTTCTGTATCTTGAAAGCATGCGCAGGTGCAGGATGCAGCTCTCCGCCTATTCCTGAACGTAATAGTCCTGCCTACTGTGCATACATATATTTATTATCTCTGAAATTGTCCAGGTTAGTGTATGAAGTCCGGGTGTCACAGCTCGGAAAACACATAGGGACAATCCCAGGTCGGTATGTCCTGCTGTGCTGTTTGCAGCTCCTGCACTGAATTGTGTAGCGGTCTAGATGCCGCGCGTACATCTAGCATGGACCCTTATCCCGGAAGGGCATGCACACATTGTAGCACTCTCTGGCCAGGCGTGGCCAGAGAGCATAAATAAACGGGCGGAGGTCGCTCGTGGCTTCCGGCCCAGACCAGTACACTGCGTGCCTGTGTGTTTAATTAGCTCCCCAGTGCTAGGTCCATTAGCTCTTATCGAGCAACGTTACACTGGTGACGAAGGTGGGTGTCCATCGTCCACGCACGGCGACATACACCCCCACTGCCTGTCTGGCACCTGCTCACTGACTGACGGCCCCGCGGAGTGAGGAATGACACTTTCGCGGTATTGCGCGAGGGCCACGTGCCGCGATAATCTGGCCCCTGCCGGGTGTAGGACCTCAAGGATAGGTGGAGTTTCATCGCCGCATCTGGGTAAGCCAAAGACCCCAGCGGCACCAAGCTCGCCTGCCCGAGACCCACGTCACTTCAGCAGCGCAAGGTACGACGTGTCACCTGCCCCCCCTACCTGGGCCCCGCACGTCTGCTGGGAGGCCGGGCGAAGCTGTGCGCTCCCGGTGTAGGCCCGGTCTGATCCTGCTTTGCTCGCGCCGAGACACGCGCATGCGCAGGTCGCCCCTGCTGGTCTCCAGCGACAGCGCGCACATGGCATAGGTCCCACTGCCGCTCCCGAGGATCAGAGCCCTCACCGCACCAGTATCCAGCAATTCGGTGGGATATCTAGACGCAGCCTGCGAGGGGGTGGCAGCCTCACGATCGAAGGCCAGTCAGCTGAGGAGAAGTCGAGGCCACAGCCCGCAAAGAGGGTTATCACAGTGTGGTTTGAGGAAGGGAGGCCTCAATCTACCTCAAGGCACCACCTCAGCGCCACACCAGAAAAACACTGCACAAGGCACGCGGTGCACGTGTGGAAATGACGGTCAAGGCAGCACAAGCTGCGCCGCAACACCTACCACCTGCCCAACAAGCTGGGCCCCCAGCTGTGCAACCGACGTCACAGCACTCCCAAATCAATGCGTTGCCCCATTCAGCGAGCTCATAGACCCAGCCACAGCTCCCAGATGGACACTCTGGATCAGCAGGCTGGACAACTACTTTACAGCAATGCGGGAAACGCAGTAAAGAGGTCCCTACTGTTGCACTTCGCGGGCAAGGAGATATACAAACTGTTTGCTCATCTACCGAACACCGGAGCGCCCAACGACTACAATGCAGCTGTCAGGGCCCTGAACGCGCATTTCGATCCCCAGTTGAACCCGGATTACAAGAGGTTTAAACTGCGCCAAGCGCGCCAGAGGGAAGGGGAGTCAATGGACGCGTTCCATGTGCGGCTGCGAGAGCTGGCGAGCACATGTACAGACGACGACCAGAACAAAGAGGTGAGGGCCCAAGTAATCCAAGGATGCCGAAACAAGAACCTTTGGACACTCATCCTGCGCCAACCAGGCATCACCCTGGAAGACATCCTCATCATGGCCAGGTCGCACGACCTTTCTGACACCAGAGCAACAGCAATGGACATTGCCATAACCCAACAAGCGGAGAAACCAGTCACAATCAAAACGGAAAGAGCGGATGTGGTTAGCACCCAAAATAGAGGCGCCCTTGGGCAGTGGGTAGGGAGAAGCACACAAGGATCATGCTGCCGATACTGCAGAAGGGAGGAGCATCCGCAGAAAGAATGCCCGGCACAAGGACGGACATGTTCGAAGTGTGGCACCCCCAACCACTTCGCAGTGGCGTGTAGAGGAGGCCAGCGGAATCAAGGAGCCTGAGGACGATGACCACCGTCAAAGGCAGTAAAACACCTTTCGCTCGAGGATTCCGAAACCCCGAAGACAGCCCTGACATCCGCACGACAAAACACTACCTTGAGGACTCAACAACAGACGAGGAAGGCGAGTGCTACCTTATCTCGTTCGCAAGTGACCTCAAATGGAAGAGGCGCCCACAACCCACGTGCGCCCTAGAAATTGCTGGATCCCAGGTCAGCACGCTGATCGACACAGGAGCATCCGTTAACTTGATGGGGTGCCAACAATACAAGCGACTCAACCCAAGACCTGTACTATCCCTGTCGCATGTTAGGATCCTCACGTATGGCAGCCAAACACCACTACCACTCAAGGAGAAGATGACTGTCCAAGTAAAGGCGGAAGGTCACGAGATCACCACCACCTTCCACGTAGTTGACAGGGAAGCCGACATCCTGGTGGGGAGCCACACTGCCAAGGATCTCGGCCTGATCACATTTGCCAACGCAGTCAAGACCCTGCAGACTGAGGATGTCCTAGAACTCTTCCCACAACTATTCGAAGGACTTGGATGCATAAAGAAAGCCCCGATCAAATTACACATAGACAAAGCCGTGAAGCCAGTTGCCTTAAGACACAGGCGAATACCTTTCCACCTCAGGCCACTCGTTGAGAAAGAACTCCAGAACCTAGAACAACAAGGAGTCATCGAGAAGGTCACCGGACCGACACCCTGGGTCTCTCCTATTGTGATCGTGGAGAAACCAAAGCAGCCCGGCAAGATCCGGCTATGCATCGATATGCGCCTACCTAACCAGGCGATCAAACGCGAAAGGCACTTGACACCAACCGTTGATGACATCCTGGCTGATCTGAACGGGTACCGCTGGTTCTCCAAGCTCGACCTCAAAGCAGGATGCCACCAGTTGAGGCTAGCCGAGGAGAGACGGTATATCACGACTTTCTCGACCCATATGGGCTTACGCCGCTACAAAAGACTCAATTTTGGCATCTCGTCAGCAGCAGAAATCTTCCAGAACGCCGTCCGGGAAGTGCTATCAGGACTCCAGGGAGTGCTAAATGTCAGCGATGACATTCTGATACACTCAGCAACTATGGAGGAACACCATCGCCATCTCCGGGCCACGCTCCAACGTCTTGCCGAGCATGGAGTTACCCTTCACCGGGAGAAGTGCTCGTTCTTCCAGAAATCCATTGACTTCTTCGGTTACTTATTCAGCCAGGACAGAGTTAGAGTGGACCCAAAAAAGTCACAGGCCATACAACAAGCCCCTGCCCCGACGAGCGCGTCAGAGATCCGAAGCTTTCTTGGGATGGCCACCTATTGAGGACGGTTCATAACGAACCTAGCCATGCTGGCAGAACCACTACCCGCCCTGACGAAGAAGGATGTAGCCTGGAAGTGGGACCAGGAAGAAGAAGACGCCTTCCAAAGGATCAAAGCGGCGCTTCTGGGGAAAACCACCATGGCATACTTTGATACCACACAGATGACGGAGCTCCTAGTGGATGCCAGCCCAACCGGGCTAGGAGCCCTCCTGACCAAGGAAACGGAACCAGGGAAATGGACTCCGCTCGCATTCGCGAGCAAGGCTCTCACGCCTACAAGCGTATTCCCAGATCGAGAGGGAGGCATTACCTATCAAGTGGGCCTGCAACCACTTCCATTTGTAAGTCAGCGGGCATCCTTTCCAAGTGGTGACTGACCACCAGCCACTAATCCTGCTGTTCAGAGGCACTGCACCACATCCTCCACCAAGGATCGAGCGCTGGGTGATACAGCTGCAGCACTATCAAATGGAGCTGGTATACCGACCTGGGGCAAAAAACCATGCATGCACTTTTGTCTCGGCACCCGCCAGAGGCAGCTGGAGAGGGAGGCGATCAGGAGCTCAAGATGGAGGAGTACGTCGACATGGTGTCTCAGTGGGCCTGTCCGTGAGCCCTCACCCTGGATGAGATCAAAGCAGAAACCAGCACTGACGCCGTACTCATGAGGGTGCTGAAATCACTCCGAAGAGGATCCTGGGAAGACTCTCTGCACGGGGAGAATGGATGGAACGAAGCAGACAAGGACTGGCTAGGAAAGTCCTGGAAGGTGCGGGATGAGCTAAGTGCCGCAGCAGATGGAGTGATACTAAGAGGCTCTCGAATAGTCATTCCCGCAAGTCTACAAGAGCGAGCCACCACCCTAGCCTACGAAGGACACCAAGGGACCATGCGGATGAAGTCTCGCATGAGGTAAAAAGTGTGGTTCCCTGGGCTCAAAGCTGCCGAGGACACCCTGGTGAGAAACTGCACACCATGTCAGCTCACAAGCAGCCAAGAACACCCCGCTCCAGTGATAACAGAAGTCCCGGCAACATCCCTTTGGTCACGTATAAGTCTGGACTTCGGGAGCTTTCCAGATGGCCGAGTAACCGCAGTGTTAATCGACAGCTACACGAAATACCCCATAGTCGAGGTGATTGCGTCCACATCCTTTGCCCACCTGCAACCAGTCTTTGAGAAGACATTCTCACTCTTCGGGTTGCCTCACGAAGTCAAGACCGATAATGGGCCCCGATTTCAAGAAGCAGAGTTCAAAAACATGTTGGCGCTGTTGGGAGTTCATCACCACCGCATCACCCCCCAATGGCCGCAAGCCAACTGAGAAGCTGAACGCTTCATACGGACCCTCAATAAAGTCCTGCGGATTGCAGTCTCCGAGCAAGCCGACCCGGAGGTGGCACTACACAGGTTTCTGCGGGAGTATAGCAGTACCCCACACTGCACGACACAGAGATCACCCTGGTCCCTGATTCTGGCCAGGCCCCGGCGGGATACCATCCCCGCAGCCGACGGCTGGGCCCCAGAACCCTATGACCCCGCTAACACCCAAACACGACAAACAACTACCAACAAGCGGGCCAACAAGAAAAGGAGAGCCAAGACCAGGATCATCGCGCCACGGTTCACAGTCCTAGTAAAGAACCGCCGCAGCGGAGGGACGTTTCGCACAGCATATGAGCCTGGGGTGTGGACCATGCTGAAGATCAACGGGACCACCATCACAGCTCAAAGAGGTGATGAGAGTATCACCCGAAATGTATCCTGGTTCAAGCGAGTACAAGACTCTAGCACAAACCGGATACCTCCTGGCCAGGCGGAGGGTGGAGACACAGCGGCAGAGGGCCTGTTACCAGGTCCGGTTGAAGAACAAGCCGTGGTGAGCCCACCTTCACCCGTGGCCACAGAGACCGGGATGACTATGACCACCAGTACCTCGTCACCTGAGAGCCTTCGGGCGAGGCGAGGAGGCTGCCAACAGAGGTACGACCTGAGACCCAATCCGAGACCAAGTCGAAGGCTCACAGACTTTATGTGTTGATTCTGTTGCTTTGTTTGAACACTGACTTGGGATGGGATGTAGCGGTCTAGATGCCACGCGTGTATCTAGCATGGATTCTTAGCCCGGAAGGGCATGCATACATTGTAACACTCTCTGGCCAGGCGTGGCTAGAGAGCATAAATAAATGGGCGGAGGTCACTCGTGGCTTCCGGCCCAGACCAGTACACTGCGTGCCTGTGTGTTTAATTAGCTCCCCAGTGCTAGGCCCATTAGCTCTTATCGAGCAACGTTACAACTTGGACCATTTCTGAGTTAGTACATAAGTTATTAAAGTGACTCTGTAATATCATCTCTGACAGAGGTAAATTTGTACGTGCTTTTTCTTCTATTTTGATTTCGCTTGTACCCAGTTTGTTTAAATATTTTTAACACGCTATTCTATACTATGTTGAAACAGAATGTAAACAGCAAGGCAGAGTCTCATCGAATGAATATACGGATATTTATATCATTTTTTTTGCCACACAAATTACTGTAGAGCATTTCTGACTCTGAAGCATAATATGAGATGCTAAGAAGTTAAAGACGGGATGTCACTAAACATTACCATTTTGTCTGGTTACAGCCCATGAAACCAGAGAAAAAATATCCACCTAGCAGATATCTGTGTCACTACACAAAGCAGTCCCTTTCCTGGAATAATCATGTCAGCTTCTGTTATTTTTAAATAATTTTCCATCCTTTGCTCCTATTTTTATCTCAGGCTCAGGTGACAATTTAAAAGATACGATAGCATGTTGGCATATGCTGAGGTCGCAGTCATCACTAATTTCTCCAGCAGTGAGCTTGCCTTCTTGCCTTCAGCTAAGGTTATGTTCAAAATCTATTTGGTTTCTTTGGTCATTTCCCATATTGCTAAAAAAAATAGATAATGGCATACATAATATGCTGTTACAAACTCAATGCATTGGAATGATACAATGAAACAGTGCTTATTGACTGAAGATATCCGAGGTGGCATTCTAAACCTCTTATGCCATTACTGTCTGTGCTAAATTTCTTCCTCTCCACTCGAACAGCAGCATGGTGGCTATACCTGTGCTGAATACAAAATTGTGCCGGCAAGAAACTGCAGTGAAATGTTCATTTTAAAAAACAAAACATTTCGGTATGCAAACTTGTCTCCCTTTTCGACTGCAGTAAATGGCGACGTTGGTTGTTTTGGAATTGCCATAAATTAACATCAATGCACTAGCACGTTGAATTGGATTTTCTGAACTTCTGCCGAAACAGAATGCGTAGATATAGTTTACACGTTGATTGTGGATTTCAGAGAGGTGCTCCATTAAAGTTTTGTGATAGAAAGAACCTACCTCTATGGCCATAATTATATAAAATACTCATTCGCTTATTTATTGGGCCATTCTCTTGCATTGCCCTCTCATATGAAAGTAGACATCGATTTTTATTAGCATAAGTGACCTCGACTCTACTTCTTTAATGGACTTTTTAGCTGAGGCCCATGATGAAGAATATAAATTAGAACATTGTAATCTTGGCATCTCTGTTAAGGACAGTGATGTGGCAGAGGGCTAACAATGACTTGTGGATGCCTTCAGCTCAGACAGTTCAATGTTTGTCCTTATATTTCTCCCTGTACAAGATAAGCATGTAAGAATTTCTGCCCTCAATAGGTGAAATGTTGTAATAGCATTAAACCCATTTTTCCTAGGGCTATGCATTTTTCATCTGAGAAGAACCAGGTTGTAGAAGGGGAAGTGCTCCATTTAGAATGATGGCACACAACCCAGAAAGCATAGTATATTATGGCTTAGAAATGCATATATTGGGTATTTGTCTTCTCTTGTCGGTGCAGCTTACCAACTGTGTGCCATCTAATGTTTTGCTTACCACCCTAGGTCTTTGTCTTTATGTCTTTGCAATATGTGTGTATTATGTGTGTAGTATTATGTTGCAGGTTCGGTTGTTTGACAGTTGCTGCTATGATGGAAAACTGATAGGGCCAGCTGGCTCTCATCTGCTGTCTTCTTTTCAGTAAACCTTGTCATCAACAATTTCTAGTGGAGAACATCCTCATAGTGGCAACAAGAATGGGCTAGGAAGCCGCGCTACTTAGCAACTGCTGGTGTGAGGAGATTAATGCTCAATGTGACATACGCTGCCTGGCAATAGCAGCACTAATAAGAAGAGACAAGTTAAGCTACACACTCCATGCACTGCCACAAGAGCATGGCATACCCTCCAGTACGCGAGTTATCCAATGGAAACACCAAGGGGCATATTCACAAGGACCTACCGCCGATTTATCTCCACCTTAACCCATCAAAAGTAGAGATAGATTTAACACCCCTTTCACAAGCGGGTGAAAACTGCAGACATCGCCAGTATTCCCGCGATAACTGCCCCAAAATTTATCTCCACGTAGGACACCACCAACTAACCCTAATGAGATGCAGAGTAGGCGTTCCCGTGCAAAAACTCACGAAAACACAACAACACCACTTTCACAACGAACTGCGAGATCTGCGATGCGAGTCAAAACCACGCGATAAGCCGCGGTAGCAGCAGGTATTTAACACCTGCCTCCTGCTGGTGTGGAGAGGTGTGGTGCAGCGGCCAGGGCAGCTGAATTCGGAGCACAGGGTTCACGGTTCGATCCCCGGCTCCGGCGGCAGCTCAGCACCATGTGACTCTGGGCAATAGCTCACTTAATTTCCACTCCGGCCCCCAGCGCCTTGAGACCCGTAAGGGTGAGTAGCTGCGCTATATAAAAAACGGACTTTAAAGCCGGACGACTACCTGCAGTAGGCAACGGAGCCCCGCACACAGCCACACCCAAAGAACAACCGTCGCCATGGAGCTACTCATCATGCAGCTCGGAGCCCCAACAGGGCCACAACACCCACCGCCACCACCCCCGGGACCGCCACCCCCCCCAGGACCCGGACCCGCACCCCCCCCTCGGACCACCACAGAGGCAGCGCAGAATAAGACAGCGGACCTACCGAAAATGCACCAGTCTCACAGACCTAACGCCCGAGGAAGTCATTGCCCACTACAGGCTCAAAAGGACAACCATCATACGCATCATGACCCACATCGCCCACAGGTTGACGGTCCCAACCCAGCGGAGAACCAACATCCCTCTGCAGACAAAGCTGCTGGCTGTGCTGCACCTGTTGGCCTCTGGTACCTTCCAACCAAAAACTGCCAGAGTCGGAGGAGTCTCACAGCCAGCCCTATCAAAGTTCATCACACCTGTCCTGGATGCCATCATCAGCTTCATACCCCAGTACCTTCACTTCCCCCACACTACGCAGGAACAGCTGGAGACAAAGCAAGGCTTCTATGCCTTTGCTAGCTTCCCACACGTGTTGGGGGCCATTGACTGCACACATGTCCCACTTGTGCCCCCTGCGGATACTGCACACCACTACCGCAACCGAAAGCACACGCATTCCATCAATGTGCAGGCAATAGTGGACCACCGGGGAATGTTCACCAATGTCGTCGCAAACTACCCAGGCAGTGTGCACGATTCCTACATCTTCCGACAGTCCATCATCAACCAGACCTTCCAGGATGGCATCTATGGAACTGGACTGCTCGTTGGTAAGTGCCAAATCAACACACCACACACCTCAAAGTCACCATCACACAACGCACAACTGTGGGAATGCACACGTGACCAAACCACATACAACATGTCAATCAACATGCCCACCTACCAGACATGACAACACAACTCCATGGTGATCCTGGGCTTCCCCTGCACACAATACAGCTATATCATGGCACCACAGCCACACAACAGCTGAACGTGTGGAGATGCGGAATGCAGCCATGTGCGAAGGATGCAAGTGACCCGTGAATGGGAATGTACACAACGACAAGTGAGGCGTGGATGTGCTGGACAAACATGGGTATGCAAACCACAGATATGTCCATGCAGACATCAACTGCTGGTAACTGGAGAGTAGTGAACAGTGGACGCAACCATGTCACCCCAGGCCGTGGGTCAGATCGCGGAAATGTCGCTCGCTGCGTCCCCCCCCTGTGTGCGTGAGCATAGTGGGTGGGGCCGGAGTACGCCAGGCCTGCGCAGGGGTGTGGACAAAAACCCTGTGGCGCAGAGCGTGGTTCTCTCCCGGAAAGGTCAACATCACTACCAGGGCAGCGCCTCGCAGTCCGCCACGAGGCCGACACCATGAGCAGCGGGGCCTGCGAGCCTGTGCGCCTGCTGCACCCCAGGACGCTGATACCCAGACCAGGCCTGCCCGCCCCAGCGCTCCAAGGCTGCACTGCTCACCTGCCGACACCGTCGTGCGTCATAGAGGGCCCACCACGTGCTGGTGCTAGCTCCAAGACCCATGCCCGCGACCTTGGCGGCCTCCTCAGGCCATCGCTGTCCTCTGTGACACAGGCCCCCAGGGGTCCCCATTCGTTGACATACTCCACCGCTGCAGCTGGGCTACACTGCAGTCCAGCATGTCCCACACCTTGAACTGAGTCATCATTGATCGATGGCAGGGTCCATGCCAGTGTACGCAGAGGGAGGACTGAGAGGGAGATGCGTCACAGTCCGGTGGAAACACGGATCACGGTTACGGAGGACGTCAACCAGTAGCAAGGACTGACCTGGTGCCACTAACCCTGTGCGCCGTGAGTGACCGTCAGCCTCCGGCGGAACATCGTTGGTGTCTGAGCCTGTGGCCTGGGGGTTGTCATCAGCAACGGGCAGGTACGGCCTTGGTGTCTGGCATGAGTCTGTGGCATTCATATCCGCCATGTTGCCGGACAAAGCTGGCATGTGCCCGCTGCATCATGCCCTGGGGGTACACCTCCCATTCACCCCCGAGACACTCCGTGGAAGGCACCTCTGAGACATACGAGACCCTGCTCTGCCCTCATGACCCTACCCCAGTCTCCCGCAGGTCAGCGTCCCATGGCGGTAGGCCTGTGTCGTCCGCTGTGCATCCGGGGCCACTAACCCTGTGCAACACAAGTCATGCTCCCTTGTTGTTCTAACATTGCATTTCTGGGTGCCTGATGATTGTTGGAGTTGTTGCCAGCACCAGCTACTCCCTGAGGGCTGGCTTACACTCACCCCACACACAGCCAGCACAGGCGTCACTGGATCAGTGGGCCTGCCATCACATCATGCCGAACCAAGTATTGACTCTTTTCTCTCTGCACTGTCCCAGGTGATCAAGGATATGCACTCTGCCCTTGGATGATGACACCCCTCCGAGACCCGAACGCACCCGTCCAGAGGCAGTACAATGTGGCCCACATGCGCACCAGGGGCATCGTTGAACGCACATTTGGCGTGTTGAAGTCACGTTTCAGGTGCCTGGACGGCACAGGTGAAAAGCTCCTGTACAGCCCAGACATCGTGTGCAAGATGATCGTTGCATGTTGTGGGTTGCACAACATCTGTGTACGCACCAATGCCCCATGGATCCCAGTTCCAGAAGTACCGGACGATGATGGGGACGATGGGGCAGGTGGCCCACATCCCACTGCAGCTGCGGCAGGAATGGCCCGTAGGAACACCATCATTGCCAATTTCTTCTCATGAGAACGTCACATTGTGGCCGTCCCTGGCAATCATGGGACAGTACAAAATGTCCACAGGCACAGCATGTGTGAATAAAACATATTTGCAGGTTACAGGTTGTACTTGTACATTGTCATGTCACAGTTTCCTGCTGTGCCAGATGTGATTTGCCATGTTTTGCACATTTGCGGCACCAGTTGTGTCCTGTGTTCTGTTGTGGAGGTGTTGCTGTTTGTACCGGGATGTTGTCAATGTCGAGGTGCACTTATACTTATGTGCGTATGCTGCACGGTGGGTGATTCGCTCCTGCGGCTCTGATTTGTCTACCACTGATCCCTTTCATGCGGTGTGCCTGTCAGTTCTGTGCTTCCACGGTGCTGAGATGTTGCAGACTTGGGTAACTTGTGCTCTTTGTCGAGTTGTGACTCTTGGGCATGGTTTGTCCGCAGATGTGTCGTTGACGTCAGGGGTTGTTTGTGCAGGTAGTTGTGTCCGAGTGTGACCTGCTCCTTTTCGGGTGTTGTCCGCACTCAGCCACCTCAGTGTCGTGCCATGTACATTGCCATGATGATAGGACTGCAGCCAAGCTACTCGTCATGTGGTGTCTCTTGCATTGTCAGTGTGGCTGACGTATGTGCATGTTTGCTGTGTTTCGCACGTGGGCATGTGTTGGTTGTGTGAATGTTGATGTGTTGGGTGGGTGCCCCTTTGGGCACATGGTGTTCGTGGGACTACTTGGTGTTTGTGTGTGTGCTGAAGTGTTCCTGTGGGATCAGGGACATGATCCAGAGTCATTGTGGGTGTGCAGTGTGCCCTGCTTGATTGTGCATGTGTGCCATTGTGCCCATCTCCCCACGTCCCCCCACTCCCAGGTCGCTATGCACCATGTTGATGTAATGTTGGGTCATGTTGGGAAGTGTCCAGATCCCCAACTCATGTCACCGTCTCCCGACTGGTCACTGTGGCCACCATCTTCTCCATGTCATTCAGCTCCTGGTGTTCTGCTGGCCCCCCTCCTCCGGGGTGCGTTGCTGCTTTCGTGTTGGCAGCTAGTTTCTGCTTGGTTTTGCCATTCACATCAGTCCAGCGCCTCCTGTGCTCTTCCATTGTCATCCTCTACCATGCGACTGCATTCACATGGTCCGAGGTGGTGTGCCATCTTTGCCTCTTTGTTGCCAATGACAGGTTGGAGGTGATGTACAGTTTGTGGTGGTGTTCTGTCTCATACATGGCGATAATCGGGTTTTCCTGCAGACTGTACCCCATCTTCCTCTTCCTCTTCTCATTGCCCTTCCACGAGCCCTGTATTCCTGGGTCTTCCTCCGTGGGGATTGTGGGGTTCATGTTGTCCTCTGCAGTCGGTCAGGGTGCATCCGTGGTACTCTGCAGTTGATTTAGTTTTTAGTGGCATTTTCCGTATGCTGTTCTTGTGCTTTTTCCTGCATTACGCGTGGGTGTTGCTGGCCTCTCGCTGGTTGTCAGTGTTTTCTTATCGCGTTTGGGCACATTGCGTCTTTTTACGCGTTGGGGTTTGTGTTTTTATCTCCATCGCAGTGGTTGTATCGCGGACATTGGCCATGTTTTCGGGGGACTATCGCATGGTACCGCCATGTTGTGAATTCCACGTTTACATGGGGTTATTTTCCCGCGATAGGCTGCGATGTGTAAAGTTGCGTTAACATTTTTTGGAGATGTTTAGCGCACGTTCTTGTGAATATACCCCTCAGTGAGATACAACGGTTAAAAAAAGTGACATTTTGACTGGCAGTGATAATTTAAACCTGTACACCCCAAACCCAAAGTAACAAATTACAGCAACACTTCCACGCTGTTACCCTTGAAGGAACACGAATGAGTAATTTATGTGCAGTAAGGATGTACAAATGTAATTATCTGGTGAGGTTAAACATTTAATGCCTGCAACGTTCTTGAGTGTTACCACTTGTACCATTTGATCTGGTCTATTACTGTGAAAACTGTGTACAAGACATCAATGTGGAGCAGCTTCTAACAAAAAAAATAACTAAACAATAAACGTAGAATGAAGTGTGACAATTCTTGTGGAAAAACAGCAACTTCATAACACCCCCCAGTGTGCAATCATGTAAGGGAAGAATAATGGAAGGGGCTGCATCACCATTTTTCTTTTATACCCAGACCCACCTCCAGTGAATTAGATCAATCAAAGGAAGTCTTTGAAGTGCATTTGAATGCTCTAAATTGTAATGGTTTTAGCTTCAAGAGGAAAAAAGCCTTACTTATCTAGATCAGGAAGGAAGAAGGCTCTTGAAAACACTGCCTGTACAGGAACAAGGTGGGAGGAGGATCAAGTGTGGGTAAAGTATATATTGTTTAGGTGATGGATAAATATACCATCATCATAAAAATATGGATAAGAGATTCAGTCCCGGCCGGAATGAATTACTGGAGAGGCAGAAATTCTAGCAGGTGTGCAACAACTTTGAGAGCCGATAAATGCACTCGTAGTAGAACTGGGGAAACTAGCTGCCACATTCAACGATCATGACTACAAGATTATCAGAGACCAATTAATAGAAGGAACCAATAGCATATAACTCAAGAGCATTTGCTATCCACTGAAGATCCTGATTTAGAAACTGCCCTCAGCATAGCTCATGGTATAGAATACTCAGAAATGTATATGAGAGACATGGAGAGTACAGGAGAGGGTCTTTCATGAAGGAGGACGCGAAAAGTGGGACAGGAAAGGAACAGTGTAAAATTTCCCTAATATGAAAGAAAAGTCAGAGAAGAAGGAAACAAGTGAGAAAGTGTAATGTCAAGGTGCGTCTTGCATCATTGCAAATGTGGTCAAAGTGTGAATAAAGGTGAGTTTGCAAGAAACAATATTAACAACATTAGGTAACAGAAGGAGTCTGGCGAGTTTCAATGTGTGGGTTGCATCCTATTGATAGGTGTGGACAAGGATGATGAGTGAAAGGTGGAGGAAAGCGTGAAGAGAGGGGTAGGTAGAAGGAGCCTTATTACATAACAGTGAGTAAGAAGAGTGTGAGAGTTATTGGGGAGTCATGTTCCTTAAGTATGCTAATCAGCAAAGAAGATTTCAAGAAATTTCCAGAGGTCAATCTAAGGCATATCAAAATATTTGTATATGGCAGGAAGAGGATAAAGATAGTATATGAATTTGATACTGACTTAAGCTTCGAGGACAAGAAATTCAAGAAGTAGTGAATGGGGCAGAATGTCCTTTATTCCTATTAAGATGGGATGATCACATTGAATTAGAGATAATATTTTATCCTAGTCGTCCTGATCAAGATGACTAGGATGCAAGAATAGGCTCATAATACAGAGTTGACAAAAGAGTTACTGAAATTGGGCAAGCTGGGAATCACTGAGGAAGTTGAAAGTTTGGAGTGGTTGGTGCCTGTAGTTTTGGCATGCAAACTCAACAATTCATTGAGATTGTGTGCCGACCTGTGCAGTCTCAACCAAAATATCTGGGTGGAACCCCAATCCCTCCCCAACATTTCGGAAATACAGGCTAGGCTCAGAGGAATAGAAACGTTTACTTCTTTAGGCATCAGCCCCATATCACAAGATAAATCTATGCAAAGGCTCCCACCTTCTAATTTCATTGGTCACTCGAGAAGACGCCTACTATTACAAAAGAGTGCAATTCAGTCTGGTATCAGCTTCCACTGTATTCCCGAGAGTAATGGGCATTTTGCTAAAGGACATAGTTAGAGTGTCATTTTTTCAGGATGACATTCTGGTGCATTGGAAGGACATAAGACAACATGATGAGAGTCTGAATGCTGTTTTAGCCATTTTGAAAGGCTCATTTTTGCCCTTGAAGAAGGAGAAATGTAAGTCTGCTGAGGATGCGGTGAGCTACCTGGGTCACCACGTATCAAGAGAGGGTGTGCAACCTAAAATGAAGTTGTCTAAAGCAACTGAGGATTCTCAATCCCCAGTCAACAAAGATAGACTTAGATCATTTTTACCGAAGAGAACTCCTCTTCCCAGATTGGAATGTTGGAATTGGTAAGGAAGTGCAAAGACACATTTAACTTTATTATAAATGATACAGACAAACATTTGACTCAAAAGATGAGAGCTTGACTATGATGGAAGCAAGTTACAGTGGATCAGTTGCAGCCTTGTTGCAGAAGAGAAGAATGTGAAGGAAGAGAATGTGGCATTCACCTTCAGCGTAATGTAAGAAGAACCCATGTAGTTCATAATTGAAAAAGAGGCACATATGGTGTATAGTTCATAATTAAAAAAGATGCACATGTGGTGCATCGGGCAATATTTTAAGACATATGTGGGGCACTGAGTTTACACTGCACACGGATCATAAACTCCCCATCGATTTTTTCACCCTACAAGATGGGGAAAGCCACACATCTATAGGGGAGTGGCAGCACAGGTTGCCATAGTATCATCATCAATTGAACCAGGTTCACTGAGAAAGAAACTCTGTAGTTGATTATTTGTCCCATGTACCCTTCCCGGATTAAAAGGGGGATGCTGACTGTGATGTCAAAGAAGGATCTGCATGGTGAAAAACGTTAGTATTGCTCTTGCAGGGGCTTTGTGTGCGGAAAAAAGGAAGAGGTGTGTGGAGGAATTTCAGGTTTGAGGAAGGTAAAGAAATGTATTATACAGGGCTGGCCTTTGAAAAGGAAATTGAATGACGAGTTGGATGTTTAGGAGAAAAACTGATGTGATGGTGAATTCATAAAGCATAAGGGGTTATTGGTAACCCCAGACCCCATGTGCAGGAAAGTGTTGGAACTTGCTCACACTGGAATTCATGTGCTCAAAAGAAGAGTGCAAAAGGAGTTTTTGTGGACTGGGTTAAACAAGGCTGATGAACACTTTATGAGGGATTGTACCATATGTGTACTGAGTAACAATACTAGGTAACATCTCCGTCATCAATAAACCAGTCAAAGTGTTAATTCTACCATGGAATAAGTTGGAATCAGCCTTTTGGAGTCTTTTGCATTGATGATGATTGACTATATGTCCAGATAGCCTGAGATCAGATTTGTATGCGAAAGCAGTACAAAGTCAGTGATTGAGTTTATGTATTCAACAGCAAGGGCTAATCATAAGAATTGGTTACTGGCAAAAGAACCCACTTAACCTCTTCTGGTCTGGAAAAATACTTGAGGTTGGGTAGGGTGAACCATACGAATACTTTTTTGTTCCATAGAGGGAGTAACGACCTAGTGGGACATCTTAACTGGGTAATCAAAGACCAACTGCAACTATCCCTGGTGTTTGGGTTGGAAAATAACAGTGAAATAAATGCTGTGGACTATGGGAACTATACTACATGTATGAATGGGAGTTTGAAGTTTGTTTTGCTAAGTGGTACAGTGGGTGGAACTAGCATGAACAAGCAATAGAGGGAATAGAAAGAGGCGAGCATGAAGACGAGTGGTCACTTAAGCATTGGTGATTCACGATTTTTTGTACCCAAAGAGGTTGTTGAGGTGAAGAAAGATGCAGTTTTCTTAAAAGTTGGTAATGTTTGGAATAAAGACAAATTGTCTGTGGTGCTGAAGGCGAAACATGACATGATGTGCAAGAATTTGGTGGTTAATGGATATCAGGAGATTATCACCCCCCCTACAAAAGTGTTGCTATTTGCACAGTGTTCAGGAATAACTCATTATGTGCCAAATTTCCTGAAGGATTATGCTACAAGATGAAGGGTATTTGCACAATGATGTGGTATTGTAATATATGTTTTTATGCCTTAACTCATATTCACGTTTGGGGGTCTGTTCATGGAAGGGATATACGTTGGATATTTGTCTTCCCTGGTATTTGCAGCCTACCTACTCTGTGCAGTCTAACTTTTTCCTTACCACCCTGGTCATTTGTGGTGTGGATGGATTCGAGGAGTAGAACTATTTTGTAAGTTCTGATGTTTGACAGATGCTGTTCTGGTGGATAGCTAGCTAGTCTTACCTGTTATCTTCTCTCAATAAATCTTTTCATCGCAACTTCGAGTGAAGAACATTTTTATAGCAAATCAGTAGCAAGAATGGTTCTAAACAATTAAGTTGATAAGGATTTAATTAACACACTTACTGTATTAAACTGCATGTCTGAGGCCTTTTAAGGAAGATTATATATCTCATTCAATCTCAAAATGGTTAATTGGAAAGTAATCCAAGAGAAGTGAAAGTGTAGCATGCAGAGGTCAGTCACAGTTTCTCACTCTTCAAGAGTGAACGATAATCAGATGTATGAAGGGGCTCTTTTCAACCACCCACAATGTGTTAGAAGGAGAATCTGTGTGTAATTCCACTGGCAAATGGGGTTTTGGGTGTTGGAGGTGCTACAGCACTCCAGGATAACCCAGTTTTAATTTTTTGCAAAGTCTTTTTTTTAAATAAATGATCTATGGAATTATGAAAGAGTAGTTATCAATAAATTGGTGGTTTTCCACAGAAGGTTTGAAAGTAACATCAAACAGACCGCAAGAGTGAAGCTAGAGATGTCAATCATGTTAGTTGGCACCCTGAGAAAAACTCCCCACTATTGACAGCTACCATCCACATATTTATGATGTGCGGGCCTTTAACTCTATTTCCTGCTGAGAGCAGTAGCTTGTGTGTAGAGATGTCATAACAGTACACAACATAGCCTCACTTCCCTCAGCACTGTACCTGGTGTCTTGTCATTCACCCCACCACCCTTTGGCAAACCTTCTGCTCCCTAGACAAATCCAAAAACTACTTGTCATCCTGCCATCCTCCCCATCTACCACTGGCAATAGTCTCCCTCACCCCCATACAAAAATATACCTGGCCTCTGTCACTATCAACCACCTCTGACAGGAGACCCCATTTGTTTGTTCCCGAGCCCAATCTAAAAAACGTTCTTTTGTCCTGTCACTATCCCCATTTACCCTCATCAATACCCTTGCCTCATCATCCTCCAAAAAATCACTCTTCAAAATCCTGTCAATCTCCAATTCCACCACCATCTGCAATATCCACCCGTCACCTTATCCCTAAAAAAAAAACTATCCGCGTACTGCCTCCCTGCCACACTATCCTCTACTCAGTCCCTTCCCTCCAGCCTGAAACTGTGATCTCTTTTCTAAAAAAAAAAAGAGAAAGACCTGCTGTGCTGACCATGATACTTGAGAGACGCTTGTCAGTGCAGCCTTCATTGCCCTATCAACAAGGTTCTAAACAGACACATTTCTGACAGGAGAAAACCCCGTCAGTGGCACAAGAGTGACACCCATATTCCATAATACCCCCAGATCTCAAGAGACCGATTGGAGGTGGTGGCCTGTCACCATCCAAAGCCCAGGCTTCATTGCCTTGTGAGTCACTGCTCTGACGTCAGAGCACTGAAAAATCAAAAGTTGTTTTTTGCTTTTCTGGTGTCAGAGTATTAAATAACTAGGTTTCAAACCCATGTTCCAGCCGATGTCTTCCTTTTGTAGCCAAACCCACCATCTTTCATTGCCTTTTCATACTTCTGAATGAGGGCATTCTGTGATATGAACCCAAAGACTGACTTGCTATGAGCTAGAAGCTTTTCATTAAACATTCCTTCTTCCTTTCTAGATTTTAAACACATTTGAAAATATATCATCTTTGTGAGAAGTATAAAAACTGTAGTTTGCCATTCATTGTTGAGATGTAGAGGAAACTACAATTCTCAGAAAGGTGAACACAAACCAAGACAGATTACTATTACATTGTATAAGTTACATAGGCTGTCCTGTTTTGAGTGTGTATTTTATGGGGATTTCAATGGTGCTTTCTCAGTGTTTTCTAAAACCTTTTGATATCAGTACTTATCAGTGTTTATTCAGCTTCCTAACCTGCAAAATAGACAAATACTGTGTTGTTTTCAGTATTTACAAAACATGTTGTCTTTTTTTGTCAGTATGTGTATGGGGGAGAACATGGCGTCTGCTAGTTGAGCAGCCACGCGTGTCCGTGCTACTGCCCCTTGCCGTGTAACAGTTGGTGATATGTTACCTCACGTTTTGTAGTAGTACCTTTGTTGGTGGATCCTTCCTGTGTGTTCCTGGGGTCGGAGGAGCTGCGGTTGAGCCCCGAGGTTGGGCGGAATCGGGCGGTGGAGGGAGACGAATGCCCTTGAAGTCGGACGGTGCCTCCCGCCCGCCTTGTTTCCTGCCCTGGTGTTCAACCGCCCTGGAGCTGAGGCACGGCCGCAGAGCGGCGGCTGGCGGGCTCCTCCGGGTCGGCAGCACCAGCATCGGGCGCTTTTTCGGAGCAGCGGGCGCTGGCGGGGCGGGGAGTGTCGGCGGCGATATTTCCACGGAGCGGGTAGCTCCGGATTCCACACTCGCCATAGCAGCATCAAAAGAATTAAAGGCACCTCCAGGCAGAGTGGAGGACGTATCTCCTGCCCATTTCCTGGAACTTCAAAGTGCAAGCAAAGAAAACAGCGCGCAGATAGGCGCCAGAGAAGACGTTGGGGACGGTGGAGACCGAGGTAAATCGGGCGGTAAAACAGGAAAAAAAGGTAGGAAACGCGGGAGTGTGCCTGGAAACAAAAAAGGCAAAAGCAAAGTAAAGGGAGAGGAGAGTGAAGGGCTAGGAAACCAGTCAGAGGAGGGGGAGGTTCTGGAAGCCGTAACGGCAAAAAACATTCCTAGTGCCCCTAGTGCCTCTAGTTTGTCCAGTGAGTATCCGGCTTTCCAAAATTGTCAGACCAAGGCCAGAAGTATAAAGGGGGGGAGAAACAAGACCACTTCTGTACATAACAAGGTTAAGATTGCCCCCTCGTTGAGGTCTTTTTTTAGGGTGCAACCGGAGGTTCTGACCATTACAAAGCAGGGAGCTGAATACAGAGAGAACGCTGGTATAGGAGTATCTGGCTTATCCGGCTTAACTAGCATATGTGGCCTTACGGATTGTATATCAGGAGAATCTCGGGGTATGATGGAGTCCACAGAAACAGTGCCTATTGAAAATGAGGCATTAAGGGAGCGAATAGAAGAGAGATCAGAAACAGGGTTTACGGGGGTGATAGAACCGGTGCCTCAGAGTTCAGCTGCAGCCACCAATTCTAGTACAGATGGAGGAGGGCTAGGTCTAAGGCCGCAGGAGCAGCAGCGGGAGCAAATTGTCCCCCCACTAGAATCGATGCAAGCTCTGTTCACCTCATTAAAAGAAGACATCAAGCAAGGCTTTGCGGTTTCAGTAGCTAACCAGGGAGAAATAAGGAACTCAAGCGAGATCCTAGAAAAAAAGGTGGACCTCCTAAATGCCAGAACCGAATCTCTAGAACACTCTGTTGATGAGTTAAAGGCCAACTTAGGGACTGCAGAAACCAAAATTCATGAACTACAAAGAGGGGAGGCTGCCCTGCGAGAAAGAATGGAGATGCTGGAAAATAATTCCCGTAGGAATAATCTTCGTGTTTTGAATGTCCCAGAAGGGAAAGAAGGGTCAGACTTCAAAACCTTCATGGTTAAACTGATCAAGGAAGTTCTGCCACTGGAAGAGGCTACCGAGTTCCTGGAAAAGGACATACAAAGAGTTTACAGGGACCCCTTTTGTCTGAATCCGAGCAGGACAAAACCTAGAAAGATTCTTATTAACTTCCTTACTTACGCAGTAAAGGAAAAAATCTTGAATTTGGCCCTAAAATCAAAATCATTAAGAAGCAAGGATTTTACCTTTGAAGTCCGCTCGGATTTATCAAGAGATACTCTAGAAAGGCAGTGGGAGCTTGGTAGAAGGATGGATAACTTCAGGAAAGCTGGAGCTGTGGTACAACTTAAATTCCCAGCTTTTCTAAAAATTATGCATAATAACAAAATGCACAATATCAGGTCGATTCAGGAGGCAGATGAATTGCTGGCCACTATCAGCGAAGGGGTCCTCTAGGCTCCTACCTTGGGAAGCATAGGAGGGAGGAGAAGAGAGTGGTGCAGAATAGTGTCTTCATGAGCCTTATAAATATAATCATAGGTTTACAATAAAGAAAGGCCTGTTAGGCCGGGTAAATAGTATGAGTTCTGCATAACTTAAGCTAAGGGTAAGCATGTCCAAAAAAAAAAAAAAAAAGGATGAAGATGCAAAAAAAAAAAAAAAAAGGGAAGAGAAGAAAGGCTCTTTTTGAGTTAGATAAATAAAGCACATTTGGTATATTTTTTTCTTTCTGATTTATATCACTCTTTTGTTTTCGGACTGGAAGATATACTTTTGTATGGTAACACACACATTCGTGTAGGGGGTTGAGGGAGTAGTTCACGGACACCATACTTGGACAACAACTAGTCCAGTTAAATGGGGGTAGGGTTCTCCAAGGGGTGGGGGGGAGGGGGGATATGCGAGCACGGGGGAATAAAAATTAAAATCACCTCATTCGCCTTGATCTTTTTAGGTTGCTTAGATCTGCTAGTCTTGTTCAGGAGGGAGTTGGCCGATACGCTAAGATTTAGGCGTCGCCTCTGCCTCGGTCAAGGGAGGGCCTGGGGTACTGAGCCCTAATAATATGACTATATTTCAGATGTTGTCCTGGAATGTGAATGGCCTGCGTGTGAGGTCATGCAGAGCAAAGATTTTACAATATCTAAAAGATTCCCCAGGGCAGGTCATGGTCATCCAGGAGACACATCTTATTGAGGCAGAAACTAAAGAAATATTAAGATCTCAGAAATGGGTGGATTCTTTTGTCTGCACCAACCAGACGGCTAACATTAGAGGAGTGCTGATTCTCTTCAAAAAACCAGCTAAAGTACAGGTCCTACAATATAAGGGGGACCCTGGGGGAGATGGCTGATATTGAAGATCATTCTAAGGGGTATCCTTCTTACTTTAGTTGGCTATTATGGTCCGAATCAGGACGACCCTCCAGTCTCCATACCATTTCCTCGCACTTATTGGATTTCCCAGAGCCTGTGATTTGGGCAGGAGATTTTAATATTTTTCTGGATCCTAAACTAGATAAATCTTCTAACAGCAGAGCGATAGTTCCTTCAAGATCTAGGGCGTCCCTTTTGACAATAATGTCCCAATTGGGGCTCAGTGACATCTGGAGAGAGAGGTCAGGACAACAATATCCTATAGGAATTTTAAATATAAACATAATTCGCGAATTGACTGCATCATACTCAGCTATAGTCTTAGGGACAGAGTAAAGGAAATAAAATATCTGCCATCACATTTGTCTGATCACCCTGGTATTTTGATGACCTTAGATTGTATACAGACACAACAGGCTAGAACAGGGTCCTTCGATCGTACACTGTTACTTGAAGAGGAGGAAACAAGTTTTCTCTCTAGTGAAGCAGGTCTATTTTTAGAGGCCAATATGGGTACAGCTGATATTAATATAATATGGGACACTCTTAAAGCTTTTTTGAGGGGTATTATATTTAATAGGTCGAGCTATAGGCTCTCAGCTCTTGAACAAGAAATGAGGATAGTAGAGGCAAGAATGAATAGCCAGGTGGGAATAGGCCAAAAGGAAGATCTTGATAGGTGTAAAATTTTGAAGGAAAAGCTAGAGAGTATTCTTCAGGGGAGGATTGTGCGTAGATGGGAGGCTAGCAAGATTGCCCACTTTGAGTACGGGGAAGGAGCGGGGAAATTACTTGCCTGGAAAATCAAAGCAGACCAGCTCCGTAACCACATAAAGGAAATTTCTGGGGGTAACGGGGCAGCCTCCACATCCTCGGATGAAGGTATTGGGGAGGCCTTCCTGGAGTACTTTCAGGAGATATATAAAGAGACCTCCATAGAGGATAAAACTAGGGTAAGAACATGGCTGGAAAAAATCACCTTAAAATCTATCAGCGCTGAGCAACAGTTAGACCTAGAACAGAGCATAACGCAAGAGGAAGTAAGGAAGGCATTGGCAGGCGGTAAAAGTGGGAAAGCGGCTGGTCCCGATGGACTACCAGTTGAATTATATAGATCTTTCCGGGAGAGTATAATCCCAACACTAACTCGTCTATTTAATAAAATATTTCTGGAAGGATCTAGTCCACCTGCATCATTGAATGATGCTACAGTAGTCCTGATTTTAAAACCGGGTAAAAATCCCTCTAGCTGCGGTTCATATCGCCCCATATCACTTTTAAACGCCGACTATAAAATCTTTACTTCCATTTTAGCTACTAGGTTGGGGGTTGTGGCGAAGGATATCCTTCATCCTGACCAAAAGGGTTTCGGGAAAGGGAGACAATTGGCAGACCTCACCCGCGATCTGGTCGGCGCAATAGACATCGCTTCCACCTACTCACTTCCCCTGGCAGCTTTAACCCTGGATGCCACTAAGGCTTTTGACAGGTTTAATTGGATCTACCTGTAAACTCAAAGAAGAGGATCTCTACCTATCTAATTCTATGGACACAGGATGTGGCTAATAGATCAAAAGGCCCGAAAGCGAGAAAATGAATCCACAAGAAAACAAAATGAAGAAAAGAATATTTATAATTCAAAATTCAGTTTATTAGCTATAATGTACATATTATCAAATTTTTTTTTTTATAAATGGCATGAAAGAATCAGACCAAGACACTTCCCACAAAACATTCATTCAAATCACAATCAAACCTACAATCATACTCACAAGTGCTTCAAACCACCAATCAACCAACATTGTATAAAAAGCGACAATAACAAAATTCATAATAGAAAACAGTACCCCTATAGATACAGATAGACACATATATACATGAATAACTAATATCTGTGTCACAAAAGGGAAAAGTGAATCAAAAGAGAATAAAAATAAAAATAAGACAAGTGACTCAGATAATACATAAGAAAATTATAAAGAAAAAAACTCATTTAGATTTTGACAGATAAATATATAACAAATCACAAAAAGTATATAAAGGGGCTGAAATACAAGGTCAAGCGCCGACGCGCGTTTCGGTGTAGACCCGGATGTGGTCGTCACCTTCTTCAGGGCGCACAGACAAATGCATAGACAACAGTGGGAGGTGCCTGAGTCAGACATGTGGTTCAAACGTGTAAACGGCAGGCCAATAGATGGTATATAATGGGCTAACTGTCTCAGTTGAATACATATTACATCATACACGACTGTTCAAGAATTGCAGAGTTGCTCTGAACCCAAATATGTAAGTCAAGATTGTACGCCCGTCTCGTGGAAAAAATGATTCATCACAGGTAAATAGTGGAATAATAAACGGATGCGTGGAAGGGAATTCCCTTTAGATGTAAAACATTGGGACCCAAAAATGAAATAAGACTCAAATAAAAGTTCTCAATGCCACGACAGAAAATGACTTTCAACGAAGTATGGAATGAATATACTCTTCTTCCGAGCAAGGATGGAGGAGAAGACGAGAAAACCACAACGCAAACCGATATGAAGTGATCTCGATATGAGACATGCGGCTGAACACACAAGACGAGTAAACTTCACCAGGAATGATTTCCGTGAGGCATTGGCAGGCGGTAAAAGTGGGAAAGCGGCTGGTCCCGATGGACTACCAGTTGAATTATATAGATCTTTCCGGGAGAGTATAATCCCAACACTAACTCGTCTATTTAATAAAATATTTCTGGAAGGATCTAGTCCACCTGCATCATGGAATGATGCTACAGTAGTCCTGATTTTAAAACCGGGTAAAAATCCCTCTAGCTGCGGTTCATATCGCCCCATATCACTTTTAAACGCCAACTATAAAATCTTTACTTCCATTTTAGCTACTAGGTTGGGGGTTGTGGCGAAGGATATCCTTCATCCTGACCAAAAGGGGTTCGGGAAAGGGAGACAATTGGCAGACCTCACCCGCGATCTGGTCGGCGCAATAGACATCGCTTCCACCTACTCACTTCCCCTGGCAGCTTTAACCCTGGATGCCACTAAGGCTTTTGACAGGGTTAATAGGATCTACCTGTCAGAAGTTATGGGAAAATTTAATTTGGGTGTCAAGTTTTGTCGTACCATACAGTTGCTATATCAGGCGCCATCGGCCAAGCTTTTGGTTAATGTTAGTCTTACCAAGGCATTTAGTATTACCAGAGGGACTCGACAGGGCTGCCCCCTCTCCCCCCTGTTGTTTGATTTGTATATTGAGCCGTTTGCACAGAGGCTCAGAGAAGATCTTGACATCGTGCCTTTCAGACACGGGGATTGGGAGAGGAAGGTGGCACTGTATGCGGACGACATTCTGAAATTATCAGCTGATTTGGATACAACTTTCCCGGCAGTTGTCAAATTGGCAGAGGAATTTGGGCAGGTCTCAGGATACGAGATAAACGCCGGGAAAACAGAAATTATGACCTGGAACATCTCGGGTACGGTACATCACACAAGTCATAATATGCGTTACCTTGGGGTCAGAGTTGTTCAGGATGTAGATAAACTAGCAAATGTCAGCTTAACACGAGTCCTCCGAGAGTGCCACAAACAGATTAAGACATGGGCCCATCTTCCTTTATCCATCTTGGGGAGGGTGAATCTTGTTAAAATGTCAATACTACCTAAGGCCACTTTCCTTTTTAATACAATCCCTCTACATTTTGACAAACGCACTATAGAAAAATTTCAACGAGAAATAAACTCTTTTATTTGGGCATGCAAATCTACTAGGATAGCCTGGAAAAAGCTAAGGCGTAGGAGGGAGAAAGGAGGTCTCGCGTTACCTGATCTTCAATACTACGCGTGGGCTTTTCAACTTACATACTCTCGGATGCTATTAAAAATGCCTACTGACACAGGGGGAGGAGATATGCTATTGGCTATGTTAAAAGGGACGGGTCTACCGGAGGAGGGTTTTATGTTTAAATTTGGTGACCAAATTTTTTTTAAGAAAGTCAAACTAAAGGTCCTACAGGGATTTGCCAGAATATGGGCAAGATTAAAAAACCTGACGGGTCTCAACTATTTTTCTAATTTAGCGCCACTCTGGGACTCTCCGGGCTCGCCAGAATGCCTTCGGGACAAGCTGGCGATGCTACTTAAAGATGCTGGATTAAGAGTATGGGGAGATCTTGTTAGTAATAAATCGTTTATTTCATGGGAAGATCTAAAGATGAGAGTGGGCAGTGGTCTCTCAAGATTCAAGTATATTCAGCTACAAAGCTGGGTACAGTCCCAGATTAGACAGTAAAAATCTATTGGTGAGGGAAACAGCCTAGAGCAGCAGTTGGTGGAGAGGCCAGTAGGGAAGAAGGAGTTCTCATATTGGTATTGGGCCATAGAAGAGGTGGTGGATGGGGAATTTAAGCTGGCTCACGAGCTCTGGAGCGAACAGATGCCAAATGTACAGTGTGATCTATTATGGCAGGATTCTTTCAAAAATTTCTTCAGCATAGTTAAACCTGCATGGTAGAAGAGGAATCATATTTTCACGGTCCATCGAGCATACTTATCCCCCCTTAGGCTCTCCAAAATCTTAAAAGGCTCTCAAGTCAATTGTAAAAAATGTGGGTTGGCAGAAGCATCGGACTCACATATGTTCAAAGACTGTCCCTCAATTGGCGCATTTTGGGAAGAGGTACGGATAACAATGGAGAGTATTCTGAGAGTACCAATCCTAATGGACCTGACTCTGATAATTTTTGGTCTCAACAGCCATATTGTAGGACCAGCCAGATCGCTTTTATTTTATTCAATTTTATTGGCAAGGAGACAAATTTGTATACAGTGGGTAGACCCTGTCCCTCCCAAACATTCGGACTGGCTGACTTCTTTATATGAAACATCTAAGATGGACTTGGCTAGATCTGGTAGTCGAAAGAAGATTGCATACTGGGACCTGCTGCTTAAATGGAAATAGTTTAAGAAAAATCTTCATATATGTCATGTTACTTCCATCTTGAATATGTTATAACAAAGGGCGGGTCCGATGATTATGCCTATTGGATACTCCTTGGACTATGCTGGGTCTTCCCCCGGGACATCGAAAGAGTCCATCTGGTCGTATAGATCAAGTGGGAGTGAAACCTATCCTCTTTTTCTGAGGGAAAGTAGCACGTCGGTCTGGAAATATACCCCTACAGGCTGAAGGTATCGAGAGAATCCATCAAAAAGAGCCGGTGCTATCCCAGGTCGTTGAGTAGGGGTATGAACAGACGGTTTGTCTACTATGGTTAAAGGCGAATGAGGACAAAAAAAAAACATGTTGTCTTTATGCAGGGATTGTTAAAAAGCATATCTTTAATTTAAACAAGAGGCGATGCAGGGTATGTAGTGCCTTCCCATTGACTTTATGTCCAGTGGACTAATATCAGACTGTTTTAAGCATAGAAAGTCTGAATATTGGACTCTCACTCACTTTCACATCTCATTGGAGAGGTGTGGTGCAGCGGCCAGGGCAGCTGACTTCGGAGCACAGGGTTCACAGTTCAATCCCCGGCTCCGGCGGCAGCTCAGCTCAGCACCATGTGACTCTGGGCAATAGCTCACTTAATTTCCACTACGGCCCCCAGCGCCTTGAGACCCGTAAGGGTGAGTAGCTGCGCTATATAAAAACGGACTTACATTTTATTACCCTCTCTCATACTCATGCATACAGTATTGTGTCTGGTTTACAGCACTATTAATGGATTAAAAAAATAAGAGTGCTATATGTAAATGTTTGAATAAATACTTTCTAAACTCAGTTAGCAGTCATTCACCTACTCCTTACTGAATATTATGACATTGTAGGGGTGGTCAACTCTGCCAACGGCATAATACCTTATGAAAGCTTTAAAAGTTTGAAGTACACCAGATTAATTTGTAGCCCTGCATACTAAGGCACCTGAAGGTTGATGGTTTAAGCATACTCACCACTGCTTTTCTGCACTCTTTGCCTGACTACATGAAGGTGGTGCTGCTGTTGAAAATTCATAGCTGTCAAATTCCTCACTTTAAGTTAATCCTGACCTTTTAACAGACATCGCATTGTATTCTGGAACCTGAAAGTCTGCTGTTAACATTGTAACCATGGACTCAAACATCCCAGCAGTAAAGTACAGTTGTGTAAAAAGCTAGGATTAGCTGAAGGTATCACACATAACTATGGGACACCCTGCGGCTATGAATTTTATTGGTATGTGGAAAGTCCTGTGTCATGTTTTCACCAATATCCCAAGTGCATGGTGACAGCACTCTTTTCACAGGTATCAGTCACTAAACCTTGCATTGACTGTTTAAAACCTGGGGTGTTGACATTCGACCTGCTATCAATATTTACTTGCTAGGAAAGGAGGCTGATGTATCAAAGAGTGTAGTTAATTCAGTGTCTATGGGCAAATGTGATAGTACATATTGACCAAGATTCTTATGAGATAGCCTTTTCACTAATGAGTGAAGGAATTACACTGCTAAAAGATCAACTATGATTTAAATATTCCCAGATTCTCTGCAGTGTAGAAAATAAGTAGATCAACCAAAAAAAGGCTTCTGAAGTCTGCACCATTAATCTAATCACACAAAACTATAGAAAAAAAAAGGAAGGAGAACCAATATTTAATTTTAGTGACATCCCTAAACAACAAAACTAAGGCAGAATAATCTTAGAGAAATCTTTTGTACTGCTATCTTGTATAACAAAGTTACTTTGTGTTAGCCCTTTCAGGAAGAAATAAAAATGACTCATTCTTTCTCACTTTCATTTCCTTGAATATCATTTTAGTTTGTGGTTGAGTAGGTGTTTATAAGTGTTTGTATGTTTACACTGATGAGGCCTGTTTTCGTTTCGGTGGGGTTTTAACAGTTATTATAGTTTTAAAGCTAAAACATAATAGCCCAGAAGCACCCAAATCTCATGCCACTCTTTTTAAATAATTGTTCTTTGTAGGGTACAAGCAACATTAATGCATATCCGCACAAGATTGTATTTTGTGACCTCTAAAATATTATTTTTACACTCACTTTGGTAATTTCCCAAGGTTTATAACTTTTACATTTTGCATAGCTTACATAGCAGCAGCATAAATCCTCTCAGCAATCACACAATTACAACACTCAACAGCTGTTTAAAACTGGATTTGGAACCTTGAATGTGATGCTATGAGTTCTTGAAATTAAATAAGATGTCAAAAACTTATGGGCCTATTCATATAAAAATCATATAAAATGCTTGATGCTTAGAACTGCACATAAGCACTGCAGACATTTTCCTAAGTTCAATAAAGCCTGCGTATACTCCAAATGAATATATGATTCACATATATTTCAATGTACACAGGACTGTTGCCAATTCTTACACCTGTGGATTGTCCTAGACCCGAGTAGTATAAACAATTCTCAACTGCAAGCATAGGGAAAATGTGACTAACTTTTTGATCTCCTTTTTTCATACGGAATACATTTTTCATATAATAAAATTCCTTTCTGTTTATGCATTTAATAATGGAGGTTTCATGGGCACTGTATGGCATGATCTGTCTCCACCATTAGCACCTACTTAATGTGTTCACTGCATTTGAATTATTAATTCCATTGTTTCAGCTGCAGGTCTTATCACTTTGCTTACCTACCCCTTGGCATTAATTGAGGAATGATAAGTGTGACCTTCATCTGAAGTGACCGTACCTTTCCAGAAAATAGCTAGGATGCACAGGAAAGCACACAACATGGTGACAAAGAATATGCAAAAGGAATCCCAAGAAGAATGGAAACTGGAATGACAAGGGCCCCTTAATGAAAGGAAAAAGGACATTTTAGAAAAGAATCTATCAAGAAAGACAATGCAAGAAAAGTATAAGATGGACATTACAGTAATTTTATAAGAGACATAACAAGAACAGACATAAAGGGAAAACAAGCGACTGAAATGCAATGGAAGATAATATCAACTTAGGGTTCGATTCCGATCTCGGCCGGTAGGGCACCTAACAGTATTCGTCCGGAAAAAATACCAGCCGAATGCGTGTTTCCCGACCGATTCGTACACTCGTCCGGACGAACAAGTACGATGCGTATAACAACTCATTTTCCGAGCGAGACATACTCACCCAATCCAGCTCCTGTTCCCCGCCCGAGCCGGATCCGTGAACGCCGAATCGAGCCGCACGGAAGCAAATACACAGCACCTTCCGGCCGGACTAGTATGATGCGCAATCCTTACGCGCCGAACCCGTCGCTACGTCCGGCACGTTTGAGCATCCGGGCGAGCCGAACATAAGCTCCGTTTCGCGCCACAAGACGATCCACGGCTACGAGACGAACAAGCCTGCTACGAGTACGACTCGAAGACACGAGAAACCCGAACGAGACGATCCAAGCATGAATCCCATTGCGCAGGTCCTACCTATACTCTACATCTATTACCGGGACCGGCACGGACGCGTACGGCGCAGACGGTAAGTCAAGCACCAACAATACAAACAAACGACACGTACCCGAAATATGTCACACACACATAGGGATGCACAAATAACATACACTAGCAACAGCAGAACCATAGGGGTGGGATGGCCAATACCAATGCCATACACACCCATAGGGGGATGGATGCCTACCACCAACAACACCCTACCACCACCCCTACTCAGGGGGGCCTGGATGCCTGCCACTACTACCATCCCCACCCTTAGGGGTATGGATGCCTACCACTACCACCATCACTACTCAGGGGGGTATGGATGCCTACCACTACCACCACCCCTACTCAGGGGGGCCTGGATGCCTGCCACCCCTACCATCCCCACCCTTAGGGGTATGGATGCCTACCACTACCACCATCACTACTCAGGGGGGCCTGGATGCCTGCCACTACTACCATCCCCACCCTTAGGGGTATGGATGCCTACCACTACCACCACCCCTACTCAGGGGGGCCTGGATGCCTGCCACTACTACCATCCCCACCCTTAGGGGTATGGATGCCTACCACTACCACCATCACTACTCAGGGGGCTGGATGCCTACCACTACTACCATCCACACTCATGGGGGATGGATGCCTACCACTACCACCACCCCTACTCAGGGGGCCTGGATGCCTGTCACTACTACCATCCCCACTCATAGGGGGCTGGATGCCTACCACTACTACCATCCCCACTCATGGGGGATGGATGCCTACCACTACCACCACCCCTACTCAGGGGGCCTGGATGCCTGTCACTACTACCATCCCCACTCATAGGGGGATGGATGCCTACCACTACTACCATCCCCACTCATGGGGGATGGATGCCTACCACTACCACCACCCCTACTCAGGGGGGCCTGGATGCCTACCACTACCACCACCCCTACTCAGGGGGGCCTAGATGCCTACCACTACTACCATCCACACTCATGGGGGGATGGATGCCCACCACTACCACCACCCCTACTCAGGGGGGCCTGAATGCCTGTCACTACTACCCTCCCCACTCATAGGGGGCTGGATGCCTACCACTACTACCATCCCCACTCATGGGGGATGGATACCTACCACTACCACCACCCCTACTCAGGGGGCCTGGATGCCTGTCACTACTACCATCCCCACTCATAGGGGGATGGATGCCTACCACTACTACCATCCCCACTCATGGGGGATGGATGCCTACCACTACCACCACCCCTACTCAGGGGGCCTGGATGCCTGTCTCTACTACCATCCCCACTCATAGGGGGATGGATGCCTACCACTACTACCATCCCCACTCATGGGGGATGGATGCCTACCACTACCATCACCCCTACTCAGGGGGGCCTGGATGCCTACCACTACCACCACCCCAACTCAGGGGGGCCTGGATGCCTACCACTACTACCTTCCCCACTCATGGGGGGATGGATGCCTACCACTACCACCACCCCGACTTAGGGGGGCCTGGATGCCTGTCACTACTACCATCCCCACTCATAGGGGGCTGGATGCCTACCACTACTACCATCCCCACTCATGGGGGGATGGATGCCTACCACTACCACCACCCCTACTCAGGGGGGCCTGGATGCCTGTCACTACTACCATCCCCACTCATAGGGGGCTGGATGCCTGCCACTACTACCATCCCCACTCATGGGGGGATGGATGCCTACCACTATCACCACCCCTACTCAGGGTGGCCTGGATGCCTACCACTACCACCACCCCTACTCAGGGGGGCCTGAATGCCTGTCACTACTACCATCCCCACTCATAGGGGGATGGATGCCTACCACTACTACCATCCCCACTCATGGGGGGATGGATGCCTACCACTAACACCACTCCTACTCATAGGACGGGTAATGCATGACACAACTAGCATACTCCCACATAAGGAATGACAGAAGATTACATCCCCCCTACACCATGACAAGTGTGTGTAGTCTGTGTCAAATGCCTACAACACTGAACATGACATTGAACATACAATGTGACCCCTAGCACATGTGTCACACAGAAATGTGTGTGGCCTCCACAATGCAAGCCGACCATGGCCACTGTGGCAATGGGCTCGAACACCCCATCACCACAGTGACCAAAAGGAAGTGTGGTGTCCATAGCTGATGCACATTTTGAACAGTGTGGCAATGGGGCCTAAAGCCCCATCACCACAGTGACCAAAAGGGAAGTGTGGTGTCCATAGCTGATGCACATTTTGAACAGTGTGGCAATGGGGCCTAAAGCCCCATCACCACAGTGACCAAAAGGGAAGTGTGGAATCCATAGCTGATGCACATTTTGAACAGTGTGGCAATGGGGCCTAAAGCCCCATCACCACAGTGACCAAAAGGGAAGTGTAGTCATGGTAAAAGCTGCCAAAGCCAAACTGCATGGATGAATCCTGGTCACACAACAACAAACACATCAGTGGCATAGTAGTGCTTGTGTCCCATAGCAACATAGATTGGTCGAGGGAAACAGTGCAGTGTCACTGAAACATCGTTTTGGCCATGTGCATAGAAACATCACCCATGGGGGCCCACATTGTCAACATTCACAAATAACACAATGACAGAAGTGACCATCATAATGCTGACCCACATATCTGCACCAATGGACACACACATGTAGATATCCTGTGGAGACTGTAGATGTCAGGTGAACAAATACCATACCATGGCAGCAATGGGACATACAAACCATGATTATTGTGCTGACTGATGACCTAGGATTCCCAGGGACAGCAGGGGAAAGCCACCAAACAACATACAGCCAATGGCACACTCAAGATATGCCAATGCAGTGGTGCAAAGGCACAAACACAAACAGGCAGACTCACACTGCATATCAAACACAACAGGTGATGGGGGTGTGTGCCAGTGTCCCCAGGCAACCACACAACACATGAGGAGGCCTGAATTCCAACCACACAGATGTGTATACAGTGCCATACAAAAGTTACTCATGGATCAGATACCCCTATGTGGGCAATCAAGCATTGTTAGATAAGAGGGAGCACAAATTATACATGTCACAGAAGCTTGTAGGAACAGCAACTAACACAGCAAGAGACAGACCCACCACAGCACTACCCCCAGGGACCCCACATTGTGCTGACACTAGCCTGCATGATAATCCCACTGTGATGACAAAGTTAGATGTCGTTCACACTGTGAACCACAGCCATGTGTCCTGAGCAACTAACTACCATCACACCTACACAAGCTCCAATCAATCAGCACGGCCTGCCAGCCAAGGCCAATATGGAGGTAGGGGTCTAGCCGTGCAACAACTCACTTTTGCACACACTCAACACCACACACCCTGATCTCCACCAATGTGCAGCAGTGAAGCTCACATGGACTGGTGACATTGGACATGCACCCATGACAATACCAGGGGTGGTGGTGGGAACTAAGGTGCAGAAACCCATCACACATGGCCAGTCAACAAGACTCGTCAATGTCTGACACACAGCACAGTATGCCGTACATGGGCATGATGTGAAATCCACCACAATCAATGGGATCCTGGCCATAGTCACACACCAACGAAGAAGCCAAGGTGACACACGAAGAACACACGTACACAACTTCCAACATTGCAGCTCTGACCCTGAGGAGTTGCAGCAGTCACACACACAACGTGTCACAATCACTGAAAGCTACCACAAACTGTAAATCACATGACTCGTGTAAACAACAAGTGCCAAGGGGAATCCTGAATGTGTCCCATCTGCGTTTGCCCACATCCCCAGCCCTGACAACAAAGACAACCTGGTATGACAACCTCATCAACATTAGTTTGCCATGCACCCACATCACGGAGAAACCAGGTCCAAGATGCTGGATGAACACTAACCCTGGGCGTAGTTCGCGAAGTAGCGCTACGCGAAGCTACGCGAAGTGCACTTTGCACTACGCGAGCTACGCGTAGCACTACGCGAACTGCGTAGTGCGCTGTTCGCGATGATTGCACAGTGCTGGATGCTTGTCCGCACTGTGCAATCATTGAAAACGGCATCTTGCACAGTGCGAGCTGTCTTTACTGCCGCTCGAGTAGATTTTTACTCGAGCGGCAGCTTTCTCAACGCGGACTGGTAGTTTCTCATCGCGAGCGGTCGCGAGCATACGCGACCACTCGCAATGAGAAACCTGACCTCCCGCGTTGAGAATCTCGCTGGGAGGTTTATTTTCCACGCTCGCGATCGGCAACTTGATGTTGCTGATCGCGAACGAGGAAAAAGTCTCGCCGGGATGTCATTTTGCTTGCTCGCGGTCGCCAACTTGACGTTGAGGACCGCGAGCAAGCAAAAAATGACCGCTGCACTACGCTACGCTACGCGTGTTTGCACTGTGCTACGTGCAATTCGCGTAGTGCGAAGTAGCGTAAACTTCGCAAACTGCACGAGCGTAGCGCTTTGCCCACCCTTAATGAACAGAGAACAACTCAGCAAGCATCACAAACAGGAACATCCCTAGGGACACAGCCTGTGTAGGAAAAGGGAAGGGAACACGCACAGACATGCTTACACAACACACAACACAGGCCCACGCAATGTCACCGGATTACACACTGCCATGAGGGCACTCCACTCCTGTGGAAGGTCCGCTGTGCCAAACCTTGTCTGTGCACGACCCAAACATGTCAGCAGAACACTCCGTCAGTGAGTCAACAACCACAACACACAGAAGGCTCTGCTCACATCAGCCTGGTTACGGGAGTGTCACGTCAGTCATCTGCACACACACAAAACACGTGTCAAGCAAGTTGCACTGTATACACAGATGAGTCCTTCGACATTGATGTGCAAAACTGCATGTCCAGTGGAGCTGGGCACACAGTCAGGGAAATCGGAACATTGAACAGTGGTAAGCCCACCAGATGTGCATCAGTGTAAGACAAAGATGTTCATTTACAAATGCAAAATGGACATCCCTGTGTCAAATGCTGAACATCACACCCTCAGACTGTAGGAAAGGATGCCATAGATCCAGACTACAACAGGACACATATCCCATGGACCACATGGAGTCCATCACTGCAACACTTCATTTTCCTGATGTGAAAACTATTACAACTGCAAATGCAGGATGCTACTCATCCACATCATGTACATCAAAAGAAAACCCACAAGTAAACAAAAAGAGGCTTTATTCAGCAAATGTCAGGGTAAACACGGAAGTCCAAAAGAAACTAAGGCCAATGGCCAGTCCAAAATCACAGTCCCAACAGGGTGAGAAGTGACAACTGGTCACACATTGCTTGCCTGCACTGGTACGGTTAGGGGACATCCCCCTTGGAGGGGCATACAAGGGGCAGGCCAGGCACCGCAGGGACAGGATCAGGGGATGGCAGAGTGAGGCAGTGAAGGGGTGGTGGGTGCAGGAGTGTCACCAGCAACTGCAGTGGAGGTGTCTGACTCAGGGGGGGCCGGCACCACTGTGGTACACAAGTCAGTTGGTGTGGGTGCTGCAACCACTGCAGTGGGCTGGACTGATGTAGTGGACTGGGTACCCACTGCAGTGCCCGAGTCAGACGTGGTGGTTGTGGACTCCACTGCAGTGCATGACTCCAAGGGAGTGGAAGGGTGGGCAGATGAGGTGGGCAGGACAGAGGGGGGGACCCGGTCTCCACAACAGTGCCACTAACAGGCAGAGCGTCTGGGTTGGGGGTGGAAGAGCAAGTGGCAGGGGGAGGGCCTAAGCAGTCTGGGGATGCGGTATCGGTATGTGGGGAACCTGGGGCAGGGTGTGGCGGGGGAACCTGTGCAGTGGTGGCCTGGGGGATGGAGGAGAGAGACTGGGCGGTGGAGCTGCGTGGTGGTGGGGTCTTGCTCTTCCTGGTCCGGGGGGACTTCCTAATGGGGTCCTGTGTCTGCCTGCGCCTGGGGGAGGGTGTCCGGGGGTGAGGGGCACTCCCTCTGTGTGGGTGGACTTCCTCTTCCCCCGGTATGCTGGATCAGCAGGATTGGAGGGGAAGAGGCCGAGGTCACACAGGAAGATCTGCTGTGTAGGTGGGGTAGCAGGCGAGGCAAGGGAAGGGGTCTTGGAGGGAGAGGATTTGGAGGACTGCGGAGTGAATGTGGATGCCTGTGTGTGTGTGTGTGTTCCCCATCCCCTGTGTCTGTGGTATCAGTCCCCTGAGGATGCTTGTGTGCACGTCTTGCCTTTCTCTTGGGTGTGTCTGTGCTGCTCGTGTCTGTGTGCTTGGGTGACTGTGCAGGTGTGCATGTGCTTTGGACAGGTAGGGGGGCAGGAAGTGTGGATGGGGCAGAGGTGGGAGGGGTGAGGGACTGTTGGAGGAGGGACACTGCTGCCGCCAAGGAGGAGTCCATGGACTTATTGCTCCTCTGTAGGGCAGACATACCCGTCGAGATGCCCTCCATGAACGACATCAGCTGTGTCAACAGAGTGGTGTGTGCATGGAGGACACTCAGCATTGCTGTCTGCCCTACATGGAGCTGCCGAAGGAGGTACACAGACTCCTCACTCAGGGCAGCAGGGGACACAGGGGCAGGGGGTGCGGTGCCTGGCCCGAAGGAGACACGCTCCCGAGCACGGGAGCCTCCACGGACCTCAGGAATGGGAGCCAATGGGAGGGCGGTGCTGGTGGTGGTGGTGGCAGGGCCAGACAGACTAGCTGGCCTTTGGTGGCTGCTGAGACCCGCCTCCACAAGGGAGTCATCCTCCGAGCTGCTGTGGTCCTCAGCTGAGGTGGATGGTGCTGAGGACTCCTCTGTGTGGCTCCCCTCGCCCTCCGTGCCACTGGGTCCCTCTGACCACTCGTCCGATGCTGACCCAGTCTGGCTCCGCTGCTCCTCCTGGTCCGTGGAGCTGTCCCCTCCTGTGGCCGTGGATGTATCTGCAAACAATTAGGGAAACAGACAAACATCAGTCACCTGCACTGACCGCACACACCACAGTAAGTACAGCACATTGCAGAGCAAGCCCTGGCATCCTTAGTTGAACATTGCCTAAAGTCCTCACACAGATTTGGGGAAGCCAATTGTCAGTCTGATGGTCAACCATGGGACTCACACCCCTCCTGCCCTTGCACCCATCTGTCTGGTGCCTGTCTGATGGTAAGACCCCAGTGTGGACACATGCACCACCTACACAGTTGTTGGACATTGCAGGGAACACGGTGAAGTATGTGAACATGCACACATCACATCTCTTGCCACTGAGTCAGTGCAGGTGTCCGGATAAAGGGATGGCCAGAGTCTAAATAGAAATGCATGTGATGCATACCAGCACCAGACACCATGATGCACCCATGTCCGGATAATCAATGCCACAATGGGGTGCATGTTGCACATGTCACTCCCCTGCAGGATCAGTCCCAGGAAGTTTAATGCCATGACACAGGAATGCGTGCAAAGTCATACATTACTGTCTCAAGTCACATGGCCATGGCATCCAGCCAACAACATTCTGCACTGTGTCACAATCCGAGGGCATGGGGAATGCAAGTTATGTGACTGACAAGTGCACATGTCCATCCCCCAAAACCACATCATCTGTACTACTATTTGTCCACGTCATACCAACTGGACATATGGGGGACATGAAACACAACTCTCTGAACATGAGCACCTCACAGTGTGCTGTGAATGAAAATAGAGCTGCCTGAAAGTCACAGTCGCAAACACCTGTGTGCACAGTCAAGTGATCAGACACCTATAAGTCACAGAAGTATCGTCTATCATGGTCACATCTCAGATGGCATGCTGAGCCCTAACCGATAAACATACCAGTAGTCCTGACAACGAAGACACAGCACAATGAGACAGAGGCAGACACCTGAGGGTACATTTCACTGATCACAACATGCCAGATGATACACGGGAGTGGGAGTACAGAGTGTATTGTATGCCCTGGAGTAGGCATGACTGTCCAGCTTCACCTGTAAGAGGGATGAGTCCTGGACAGTAGGCAGGTGGCTAAGCATGTGTGACACACTGGATACACATACTCCTGAGGCTCAAACATTGTTCCCACCAGCAGCATGGGTGTGTGCCAAATTCCCCAGGGACATGTGGTGAGTCAGAGCAGCAAGCGGACCACATATCAAAGTTACACCCAGATTACATGTCAGAACTTAGGCATTGTGTAAGCAATTTACCCACCCATGAATCGCACAACATAGTCACGGGAACAAATGCTGTCCCCCACCTTGAGCAAAGCTAAATGCAATGACACAGTCCCCAAATGACACAATTTCCTGACTATAAGTGCCACACATATGCGTATCAGAGGAGAAGTGGGCATGTCACAAATGAGGGACATGGGTCCTGGACCACATGACTGATGTACTGTGGAAGTTTAACCAGGCCAGAGGAGGGCACATAGCATGTCAAACAAAGTGCACAGTGCAGTCATGGACTCACCCCCTCCTTGCTGCTGTCTGGCCTTCAGCTGCCCATCCAGGTCAGGGAAGACCACCGCCAGGATCCGGAGCATGTGGGGGGTCAGGGTCCGGTGTCCGTCCCTCCTGCGAGGAGGCGACAGCTTCAGCTGGACCCTTGCGATCCTCCGGATCCAGCCCCGAAGGTCCTGCCACCTCTTCTGGAAGTTGCGGATCCTGCGCCTGTAGACCCCCACGGATCTTACTTCCCGGGCGATGGTCAGCCAGATTTCCTGCTTCTGGTGGGCATCAATCTGTGAGGATGACAAAGTGAAAAGGCCATTACTACTCATGCAACATATACGTGCATCACACAGTTGGATATACATGTCTCAATCACAGGGGCATATGATGTACACAGGCAGTACAACAATGGCTATGAACAGTTTGCCAGCAGTCACTACATGGTATCATTGCATGGGAAGTAAACCTAGTTGGAATGCACTGTTACTGCACTGTACCAGTTCAGTGCATGTAACTACACACTTTGGGGTGTGACAACTACTCAGTGAGCATGCTAGCCAGTGGTGTGCACACTGAAAGTCCTGCTAGTCAGACAACATGCACAATTAGTAAGGCAGTGGACAGCACACTCACCTGCTCCCCTGGTTTCCCATACAGCTTGCTGTACTGTGGAAGGAGGCTGTCCAGCAGGGCCTGGTTCTCCTCAAGGCTGAAGGCTGGGGCTCTCTCCACAGTACGTGCCATTGCAGGAGCCAGAGGATGCATAAACAGCAGCAGTGTTGGTGGCAGATGTCGTCCTGGAGCATGTAGTGCAGGCAAGTGAGCTCTCAGGGGAACAGCCAGCATTATATGTGTGCTGCAGAGGCAGATACTGTCCCATGTGTCCAAAGTGATAGGTCCAAGTCGTTTGCATCTTCTGAATCTGACCAATACATGGAATAGCAGCACTAATACACGCCCACAGCATCCTTCAAATCTTCAACTTCATGACACCCATGATTTTGCAACATTGTTGTGGCTGGCCAACTGAATTCACTGCATCAGACTCGTTGGAGCTTCGAAAACGCATCTGTTGCCATGCCAGGCCCCAGCCAATGTGTGCGCACCGATCGGTCCATTGCTGTACAACGCGTATTTTGGGATACAACGCATACCCGCACCCATCATATGCAATGGGCCGGCCGGGCACACCGATCGGTCCATTGCTGTACAACGCGTATTTCGGGATACAACGCGTACCCGCATCCATCATATGCAATGGGCCGGCCGGGCACACCGATCGGTCCATTGCTGTACAACGCGTACCCGCTCACAACACATGCAATGGGCCGGCCGGGCACACCGATCGGTCCATTGCTGTACAACACGTATTTCTGGATACAACGCGTACCCTCTCACAACACATGCAATGGGCCGGCCGGGCACACCGATCGGTCCATTGCTGTACAACGCGTATTTCGGGATACAACAGATGCAATGGGCCGGCCGGGCACACCGATCGGTCCATTGCTGTACAACGCGTATTTCGGGATACAACAGATGCAATGGGCTGGCCGGGCACACCGATCGGTCCATTGCTGTACAACGCGTATTTCGGGATACAACGCGGACCCGCTCACAACACATGCAATGGGCTGGCCGGGCACACCGATCGGTCCATTGCAGTACAACGCGTATTTCGGGATACAACAGATGCAATGGGCCGGCCGGGCACACTGATCGGTCCATTGCTGTACAACGCGTACCTGTACAGGTCAGTTGCATATGTCACCATGCTTGTCACTGGTGAACGTATGCCAGCCACATATACCTGCCAGAGACCCAGGAGCACACCTACAACACCACACCCAGTCACACTGTTTCCTGAGGCTTGTAAGGCTGCATTTCCTTCTCTGTGTATGGGGGTTAACATGTGGTTTCTGTGGTGGCACTTGTGGGCAGCCACACCCAGGCTGTGCATGTGATCATGGGGACAGGGTCCTTGGTGTGTTGTGCACATGACCACTGTGATGTGCAACAGTTCATTTTGGAGCATGTGGCATGGTCACATTTCCAGGTTGTGTATGTGTATGACATGTCACATCCCCCCAGAGTCCCATGTGGGAAGGCATGTACGTCACAGGATGACCCATTGCCACAATAGTGATGTCCCTCCACAGTCTGTGTGCATGTTGTGTTTCCGATGTCACTGATTCCATGTGCATGATGGGAGACAGTCTCCACATCAACGTTGTTTGTGCATGGACTTTGATGTTGTGCGTCACTGGCGTCCATGTCTGTCCTGTGGATGTGACAGGGGCCACTACCTGTGGGAGTCAAGTTTGTTTTTCTGACATGTACATGATACGCCATGTCATGCCAGTGTCCATGTGGAAAGACAGGGTCACTGGGAATCTACCTGTCAATGATCTGTGATGCCTGTGGCGCATCTGTCCAGACAGGTCACTGTGGTGTGTGTGTGGAACGTGACAGCAGTAAATGGGTACTGTGACACAGCCTAATGGTTTCCCATTGCACAACCTGGTACCTGTTGTGCACACATGTTGTACTGAGAAGTTAGATGATGGCCATGTAGGTGCGAGTTATGTCCGACAGAACGGCACACACATCAAGTACTTGTGTCACGTAGTGATGTATCATGTGAAATTGAGTATGGTGAATGGCACATATGTGGGGTGACTGACAATCTTTCTTTCTTCATCCTATGCACTGCAGGGCTCCAGCTGTCCATAGACCATTCCCTGACCTGGCAACGATGGTGGATCGTGACAGCATCCGACGGTACCGCTTCACCAGGCAGCTGATTGAGGATTTGGCAGTGCGCTTGGCACCACATTTGCAACCTGGCCGGACGTACCCTACGGCGCTGACCCCCAAGGTGAAGGTAATGGCAGCCCTACACTTCTTTGCCACCGGTACCTTTCAACACACTGTTGCGACTGCCGGTGGGATGTCACAGACTATGTTCAGCCGTGTGCTACGCGATGTTTTGGAGGCAATGTTGAGATGCCTGAACCAGTACATCTATTTCCCAACACGTCAACAACTCACTGACGTCAAGAGTGACTTCTATGCCCTGGGGAGGATGCCACATGTCATTGGCTCCATTGATGGGACACATGTGGCTTTGATACCACCACAGGCACATGAGCAGGCATACCGGAACCGTAAACATTACCATTCAATCAATGCTCTGGTGGTATGTTTAGCAGATATGAGCATCACACATGTGTGCGCCCGTTTCCCTGGTTCAGCACACGATGCCTACGTGAGGAGGAGTAGTCGCATCCCGAGGATGATGGCACAGATGCAGAACCAGCGTGCCTGGCTTGTCGGTGTGTACTGACTTTGTACCATTGTGTGTGTTCTGATCTGTAGTATTCCACCCACTTTTACAAATCAGCTAATGTGCACTTGTCTGTCCGTAGGTGACTCCGGATACCCCAACATGCCGTGGTTGCTGACACCCCTCAGGAACCCTGTGACACCAGCCCAGATGCGCTACAATGAGGCACATGGTCGGACCAGGAGAGTGATAGAGCGGACCTTTGGTCTCCTGAAGAGCCGCTTCCGCTGCCTGGACAAGACAGGAGGGGCCCTCCCATATGCCCCAGCAAAGGTGTGCAAGATTGTCATCGTCTGCTGCATGCTACACAACCTGGCAGTGCGGAAGGAGTTGCCTCTCATCCTGGATGACGATGACCAACGTCCGCCACCTGTGGAGGATCCTGGCCTGGACCACGATGCCAGTGATGATGATGATGGTGATGTCCGCACACAGCTCATCACCAACTTCTTCAGCTGAATGTGAGTATCCAGGGAGATGTAATGTGAATGACGTGAGTTTGCATGATATGTGTGGGTGGTGCTCTGGTGCTGTTTGAGTGTGGCCATGTGCTACTTGACTGGATGCGTGCAGCAATGTGTCCTTCCAGGTAGTCTGAACTCCCCAACAGTTTTGATATGCTAACTTGGTTTTGTGTAGTTGTCTTGTGACATGTATTGGGCATGAGTATTGCAGTACTGTCCTGTTCTACAGTGATTTTAACTGTGTGTCATGTCTGTCCTTCACAGGGTGCTTACTGAGTACTTTGGTCAACTTGGATCCCCCGACACCATGATTCAGCTTTCAGGGTGGCAGCAGTAGTTGGCCTACAAGTGATGTGCCACACACCCCTGGACTTCATATCTTCTGCACTTGTTGACTGTGTGGCCACTGCCACGTGGGTAAACCTTGCATTTGTAGTGGAAACAACATGTTGCAAATGTGTAATAAACCTGTGCTTCACTTTGGGATGTGCGTTGTCTGTGGTCACACATCTGACTGACATTTGCTTACTGCACCTGTGGGCTAGTTGACACAGACTCTGAAAAGGTGTGGTGTCTGTGCATTCCACTGTATTTCCTGGCAACATCACTGTGGGCGATGAGTCCGATGGCTCTGGTGTCTGTGTTGTGTAGCCCTAGTGGTGTGTCTCCCTCATATGTGTCACGTCACCATGACTCACACGACGGTGTTGTACTTGCTGTAGCAGTTAGCATACACAGTGTAATTTAGCAGAACATCATCACCATAACAGTATCCACATTTGAATAACAACAGTGGCAAGTATGGTGTACTAGTGATTTTATTTACAGAAATGTGTGTGTGTGTGTATAGTGCACAGGATGGTGGGTGCTGTACATTGGGATTGTGATCCAAAGTTCCCAGATGAGTTGGAAGTCTTGGTAGCAGAAATGTCCTGAGTGAAGTCCACAGTCATATGATACATTAGTCCAACTTGAACTCCCCATGTCATGTGGGAAAGTAGTGTTGCATTCGACAGGGTGAAACGTTTGCACACAAAGGAGAATTTCCGGAACAGGTGTTGGCTTCCTGGGGGATGTACGTGGCCATCAACCTCTCAGTTTTCCTTCCTCGGACGACTCCTCTTCTTTGGGGGGGGACCCTCACGTGCAGGCTGCGGCGGTGCAGGGGACTCTCCACCAGAGTCCTCCTCCCTCCCTGTGGCGGTGTCAGTTGTTGCAGCACCAGATGTTGTGGGCACACAGGGAGGTGTGGCCATGTTGGTGCTAATCTGGCGGAGGCATGTCAATATGTCCCTATGCACCGCTGTGAGTTCTTGCAATGTGTCCCACTTGGACTCCATGCCGAACATGTGTGTCTCCACACGGGCCATGTGTGTCTCCACACGGGCCATGTGGGAGTCCAAGCGGGCATGATGGGCAGCCTGCTGCTGTTGTATGTCCTTGAGAATCCCCACGACCTGTCTGACTTCTCCGGTGCTATCCTGGTACGCATCAGCGATGCGTGCCAGTTGTGGGTCATCATGCAGTCCAGACCCCTCTGCAAGCAGCGACCTATGTCTACCACCCCTCCCACCACCCCTGGCGACACGTGCAGGACCTGCGGTGGCATGCACAGGTGACCCGAGGCCCACTTGGGGGTTGTTAGTGGTGTTGTCATCCGTTGCTCCACGGTGGGCCTGGGGCCCTGTGCTGTTGTCAGCGGTGGTCCTTGGTCTGTCTGTGTCGGCGGGGGTGGTCTGTATGTTGGCAGTTGTTGGAGGGGTGGGTGCAGGGGGTGCAGATGTTGGTCCAGCTGGTGCTGCATGATGACTCACACCGGAGGGGCCAGGTAGGTCTTCGCCATCCGAGGAGGGCAGAGGCTGTTGCACACCAGTGAGCTCTGTGTCCCCCGGAGCCTGGGACAGGGACTCCTCCTCCGCCTGCTGCTGTGTCCCCATCATCATCACCTGTATTTGGAAGAGACACACATTGTATGTAATGTTTCTACAGACATCAATGGTTCACACACCTGACAGTTGTGACTGTACCTCTGGATGCGGGCATGTACATTGCATTATCCTAAGTTGTCACAGTAAGAGGTTGATATTGGTGTAGCACATTGTCATGCATACCTGGGGCATTTCAATATGAATGTTAAGGTGTGTGCATGGCCAGCATTGGTTGTATTTGGTGGACATCCGGCCATCCTTCTCCACCTGGCCCAGTTATCCCACCATGTAGCATGCCACCCTTGCAGTGGGTTCAGGTTGACTCTCAGGATGTCATTCAGTGGTGTTGTGCTGTTTGTTGGTGCACAGTTCCCAGCAGGGCCTTGTGCTCCCCACAGCAGTAGCCAGTGTCAGCCATCTTGTCAGTCCTTATCCACTCCCTGTGATGTGAGCATGGTTGAGAGTGGTGTTGATGGGCCAATTGTGAGGGTGAGCAGGATCTGTGACTAAAACTCCCATCATGCTATTGCCTACACCCCCCTTCCCAGCATGCCCGTACTTCCTTCCTTTGGACTGTGCTTCCCTGTGGGGTAGTGTGCCTGTGCTGACAGGAAGGCTGACAGTGTTGTCCTTGCGTTTGTTTGGCTACAAGTCCCAGGTGTGTCCCTGTGCTTCACACAGCATTACCCAGGGTGGTGGTTCTTTGTGGGATCTTCATTTGGTATGTGAGGCATTGCATTCTCCCAGGTGGGTTATGTGGAGTTTGAGTTGAGGGGGTGTGTGAGGTGAGCTGCTTGTAACTATGGTCAGTGCTGTGAGTCCTCCTTCCCAGCCAGCCAGATATCCCACCATGCAACGTGCTTGCATTGCAGAGAGTGCAAGTTGGCTTTCAGGATGTCAGGCAGTGGTGTTGTGCTGTTTGTTGGTGCACAGTTCCCAGCAGGGCCTTGTGCTCCCCACAGCAGTAGCCAGTGTCAGCCATCTTGTCAGTCCTTATCCACTCCCTGTGATGTGAGCATGGTTGAGAGTGGTGTTGATGGGCCAATTGTGAGGGTGAGCAGTATCTGTGACTACAACTCCCATCATGCTATTGCCTACATCCCCCTTCCCAGCATGCCCGTACTTCCTTCCTTTGGACTGTGCTTCCCTGTGGGGTAGTGTGCCTGTGCTGACAGGAAGGCTGACAGTGTTGTCCTTGCGTTTGTTTGGCTACAAGTCCCAGGTGTGTCCCTGTGCTTCACACAGCATTACCCAGGGTGGTGGTTCTTTGTGGGATCTTCATTTGGTATGTGAGGCATTGCATTCTCCCAGGTGGGTTATGTGGAGTTTGTGTTGAGGGGGTGTGTGAGGTGAGCTGCTTGTAAATATGGTCAGTGCTGTGAGTCCTCCTTCCCAGCCAGCCAGATATCCCACCATGCAACGTGCTTGCATTGCAGAGAGTGCAAGTTGGCTTTCAGGATGTCAGGCAGTGGTGTTGTGCTGTTTGTTGGTGCACAGTTCCCAGCAGGGCCTTGTGCTCCCCACAGCAGTAGCCAGTGTCAGCCATCTTGTCAGTCCTTATCCACTCCCTGTGATGTGAGCATGGTTGAGAGTGGTGTTGATGGGCCAATTGTGAGGGTGAGCAGTATCTGTGACTACAACTCCCATCATGCTATTGCCTACACCCCCTTCCCAGCATGCCCGTACTTCCTTCCTTTGGACTGTGCTTCCCTGTGGGGTAGTGTGCCTGTGCTGACAGGAAGGCTGACAGTGTTGTCCTTGCGTTTGTTTTGCTACAAGTTCCAGGTGTGTCCCTGTGCTTCACACAGCATTACCCAGGGTGGTGGTTCTTTGTGGGATCTTCATTTGGTATGTGAGGCATTGCATTCTCCCAGGTGGGTTATGTGGAGTTTGTGTTGAGGGTGTGTGTGAGGTGAGCTGCTTGTAACTATGGTCAGTGCTGTGAGTCCTCCTGCCCAGCCAGCCAGATATCCCACCATGCAACGTGCTTGCATTGCAGAGAGTGCAAGTTGGCTTTCAGGATGTCAGGCAGTGGTGTTGTGCTGTTGGTGCACAGTTCCCAGCAGGGCCTTGTGCTCCCCACAGCAGTAGCCAGTGTCAGCCATCTTGTCAGTCCTTATCCACTCCCTGTGATGTGAGCATGGTTGAGAGTGGTGTTGATGGGCCAATTGTGAGGGTGAGCAGTATCTGTGACTACAACTCCCATCATGCTATTGGCTACACTAACTTCACCAGCATACACAGAATTCCTTCATTTAAGTGAGCTTCCCTGTGAGGTGGTGTTCTAGTGGTGGCAAAATATCAGGCAGTGTTTGTTGGTTATATTTGTGCCACTGCCTTGCTCTATTTGTTGTTAGGTTTGTACATGTCATGACACAGTTACATATCACTATGAGATGGCATGTATTGTGTTTATCTAACTGACATACACATCTTGGGATGATTATCTTTTGGTTGCTGTTGATTTGCTAGGGGTGGATGGTTTGACTGTCCCCTTGACAGTGATGTGTGTGTATTGGCACATAATATTGTGTATATTAGTTGTGTACTCACCAGGCTCCGGGATGTCTGTTAGTCCATATACGCTCACTGGTGGTAGGATGGCCCGCACCTTCTCCTCCCAGGGCCTGAGGTATACTGGTTTTGCAGGAGGGCCACTGCCGGTGTGCTGGCTTAGGAGGTAATCCTTCTTGAGTAGGTCTCTGACCCTCCTGCGCACATCATACCACCTGTTCTGGATGTCTTCCTTTGTGCGCAAACATGGTGATTGTGCGTTCACCCTGTCCACGATCCTCGCCCACATCTTGGTTTTCTGCGACATGGGGGTCTGTTGGACCAATGTGCCAAACAACTGTGGCTCTACCCTCAGGATCTCGTCTACCATGACTTCCAATTCACTATCTAGGAACTTTGGATTCTTCTTTAGGGGCATGGTGATGGGTGGTGGTGGTGGTGGTGATTGATGTGTGTGTGTGCAAGTGAGGGTGTGTGTGTGTAGGTTTTGCTGTGTGAGGGTGCTATTTGTTGAGGTGCTAATGGTGTGTGGCTTTTGTGTTGGATGAGCTGTGTGTGTGTCTGTGTTTGCTGTGTGATGGTGTTCTGTGCTGGCAGGTCAGTGGGATTTGCAAAGGATCATGGTAGGGATTTGTGGGCTTTATGTAGGTGGAGTTGGGGGTGTGTCCTTGTTCCATTTTTTTCACCCCCTCTATTTATTGGCTTTGTCATTGCTTGTTTGGCCCTTTTTTTTGTATTTTTTCATTTGTGATTATTGTGCATGTAAGAGACGTTCTTCTGACTGAGTAGGACGTTGCAGTTGTCTTGTGCGCGCCTCTCCGAATCGTTCCCGCTGTGTTTCAGCTCAGTTTCATATGCGGCTTACGCGTCGGTCGCGGAGTATTGTATTTGTTCGGCTGGGTTTGGTATGCGTGTCGGTCGTACGGCTTGGGCTCCGTACGAATCGGTCTGAATTTGCACCCATTGCATCGTACTGCGCGGGTCGGAGTTCGCGGGTACGTTTCGCTCGGGTTATTTCCTGATGCGTGTCGGTCGGTTCGATTCGCGTGGTTTCCCGGCCGGATAGCTTGTTTCCGGCCGGGTCGGTCGTTCGCCTTGTGTTCCGTGCGAGTCGGTCGTGATTCCCATGCATTTCATCGTACTTCCCAGGTCGGGCAACGCCGGTACGTGTCGGTCGGACTATAATCCCGTACCGAGTCGGTCGGTATTTTTTCCGGCCCGAATCGGATTCGGCCCCTGAGACTCAATATCTCAGAGCATTGTGATGCAAAGTGAACCTCCATTACTCACCTTTAAGTAGCGTTCCTGTATTAGCACTTCCTGGCATCACCTGGAAGGAATTGGCTTGAGAAAACACATACAGCAAAACGGTAGACATGAGGTGTGAGAAATTGGGTTTCTGGTTGGCAGCTCCTGTCCAAGCAGGAACCACAAACCTAGTCAGAGTAAGTCAGGTGCACACCATAAATTAACCTGTGCTCACCCTGTAGTTGTGTGGCACAGAGCAGGCAGGCTTAACATAAGAGGCAATGTGTAAAGTATTTGTGCAACTCTTCAAACAGTAACACAATGAAAGCACCATAAAAAGACTCCACATCAGTTTAGAAAAATAGATTTTGATTTTATAAATAAAACAATTCCAAATCGACAAACATCCAATACGTAGAAGTCGAGATATTAATTTTTAAAGATTAAATGTAAAAATAACACGTAGAAGCAATAAGCGCCTATTGGGACTATCTGGTCATGCTGTACGAGGGCAAAGTGAAGAGTCCAGGCCAACCGCAATGGAGCGCTGGCCGGGTACATGAGCCACGCAAGGCTCGCTGAACAAAGTACCTTGATCCTGGTCACAACAGTGAGATGCAGGGTCCAACCGAGCGATGCATATGTGTCGATCCCGCAGTGGAGGTGATGCGTCAATTTTCTTTACACAGTGGTGGCGATGCGCAGGTTCCAACGATGATGCACCAAGCTGAGATACATTGGTTTCGTAGATGATGCGTTGGGTTTCTCCACGCAGTCAAAGGGATGCGTTGATCTTCCCACACTGCAGCGGCGGCGATGCGTTGGTTCCAATGCGTCGGTTCTTTAAGGTGATGTGCTGGTTCCGAGTGAAATGTGCTGATTCTGCTCCCGCGTCAATGAGTCGGTTCTACTACATGTAGAAAGGAGATGTGTCGGTTTGACTTGAGCAAGCACCTGGGTCCATTTCCAATGGACCAGGCACAGGAGCAGGTGGTAAGACTTTGATATCCCTGAGTCTCAAAAACAGGAGGCAAGCCAATAAGCCCTAGTAGATCACTCTGGGTTGAAGCAGAGTACAGATATTCCTCAGCAGGGTCAGAGGGAAGCAGGCAGCAGGGCAGCACAACAGAAAAGCAGTTCTTCTAGAGCTGCAGTCCAGGAGAGTGACAGTCCTTGTAGCAGCACAGCAGTCCTTCTTCCTGACAGAGTTTCTTTAAAGGTCCAGAAGTGTCTGCTTTGGTGGGGTCAGACACCCAGTACTTATACCCAGTTGTGCCATTGAAGTGGGGGTGACTTCAAAGAAGGGTATTTGAAGTGCACAGAGGTCCTTTCTTCCTAGCCCTGGCTCCAGACTCACTACATGTGGGTAATCAAACCTTTGTGTGAGGACAGGACACTGCTTATACAGGTGTGTCAGCTCCTCCCTCCCATGCTGCCCAGGATGAGATGCAGATGGGCAGTCAGGTACACCTAACCTTCCTTTATGTGCGGCTGGCTAGAGGGAATGCACAAAGGCAGGCTGTCACCAACCCCAGACATGTATTGGAGACAGGCTGCAGGCACTCAAAGCTTTAAGAGCAGTGAAATGGCATCTTTCTAAAAGTGGTATTTCTAAAATAGTAATGTTAAATCCCACTTTACCAGCAAAAAGGTTTCATCATTACCATTCCAATGATATAACACTTGACAGAGCTACTCCTTTCCTATAAGCTACCTAGGGCCTACCTTAGGAGTGACTTATATGTAATAAAAGGGGAGTGAGTATAAGGCTTGGCAAGGGGTTTTAAATGCCCAGTTCACATGGCAGTAAAATGCACACACAGGCTATGCAGTGGCAGGCCTGAGACATGTTTAAAGGGTTACTTGTGTGGGTGGCACAGTCAGTGTTGCAGGCACACTAGGAGCATTTAAATTAATTATCCCAATTGCGGATAAATCAGTGTAACCATGTTTAGGGGAGAAGCACATGCACTTTAGCACTGGTCAGCAGTGGTAAAGTGCTCAAAGTTCCAAGGCCAACAAAAATAAACAGAAAAAGAGGAGGAGGAAGGCAAAAAGTTTGGGGTGACCCTTCAGAGAGGACTATTTTCCAACACAAGGAATGTTATGCCAACAAAAACACTAGTGATCGTACATACCAGATGTCATCTCAGCAGCAAAAATGGTTGCACACTGGAGATGAATCCTCAGTTCCAGGCATCAGGTAAGGTACTATAGTTCCAGAAACAGAGCAGGCTGAAGGTAGCATGACCTGTAAGATGCTTAGCAGATGTAATTGAGCAACATGTCTCTCTGCCTGATTGTTCTGCAGGGAGCAGACATTGAGTGAAGCAGAGCATACGTAGGCTTAGGTCTGGCTCCAGTGACATTCTGACTCCACTGAGGCATGGAGGTCGCTATGCAGATAACACATGCAAGAGTGGGTACACTACAGCAATGAGGGAGACACACTCTGGCATTGACGCATCCTGATGGTGTTGTGGCATGGCACATGCATTCCCTTCAGTAGCATATAGTAGCACCATGGGAAATCCCATTCTTCATGGCTTGGTCACACTTAACTGCTACTAAATCTGCCCATCTTTAGGCATTTCTGCTATAATTGCATCTTTGCATACAAGATGCTTGCAGATCATGATTTTGTGAATCAGCATTTGGAATTGGTGCCTATTGTATGCCTGTTGACACTCTCTGTATTTCCATTTTCTATTGCAATTTGAAACTCAGACATTCTTGATGATGATAATGATGATGAGAGTTTTTTAGAGTGTGCAGCTACCCTATGAAAGCATATCCAAGAGCTACCAGAAGATTGAAAGCCCAGACCTGACCCTAAGTCTGAGCCTGAATGAAATCATTAAGACCTATAGGAGCATTAAACAGCGACAAACAAAGTGGGTAACTGAGAAGCACAGGGAATGTAAGTTACTTTTTTTGTTTTTCAAATTAAAGTGGCCACAAAGACCATTCCAAACAACTTCAACTGTAACCACAGCATAAGCTCGACCACTGACATGAGATTTCAAGAATGTTGAGATTTGAGCTCAGGGTGCTGGAACAAAGAGTCTGACTAGCAGTGCAGGTGGGAAAGAAAAAGATGAGATAGTTTTTGAATGATTTTCACTGAAAAGCTTTGTGGCAGAAATATACAGCTTCAAAAAGACAGTACCTATCTACTGGAAGCCAGTGTAGATTGCATAGATGAGAAGAAACTCTATTCTACTTGAGGCTGAGGATGAGGTGGGTAAAAGCATTTTAAATGTGCTGAGGCATCCCCATGAGGAAGGCGAGAAGCTCTGAGAAAATTTAATTTCAATAGTCTATTGTGAAGAAGATAAGAACACGCACTAGTGTTTTCCTGGATGATTCAGGTAAAGGAGCTTAATATTTATGGTGCTTTTCATCAGGAGAAAACAAGTAGGCTTGATTTTGTTCATATGTGAATCAAAATTCAGTTTGTCATCAAAGATGATGCCAAGATTGCGGGCAGAAATGACAAGAAATAGAGCAGGACCTAGAGGCTCTCTCCACCAAGCAGAAAGCAAGGCAATGTAATTAATAATTACAACAATTTCTATTTTCTTACCTTGTAAAGGAAGATAATTGAAATTCTTCCATCTGGCTCAAGATGAAAATTACCATCTTTTGTATGACATTCCGCCAAATTTTTGCCTTCTTTTACTGGACTTGTTTTTGTTGGCCGTATGATTCTTTACTCGCTGCTAACCAGTGGAAAGGTACTTTAAACATGGTAAAATTGACATCTTCAAATTGGCACATTTAATTTACTTATTAGTCCCAAGTATATGGCAATAGCCTAACTCCCCTTTTCAATTTTTATTTGTTACCTCTAAGGTAAGGCCTCTAAGGTAAGTCCCTTGATTGAAATATTCTATGCATTTCATAGGAATCCTTTTTTTTAAAGAAATTCCTCTCCTATCAAATGCATAGAAATTTTCAATCAATGTGTGATGCTCTAACACTATGAATATGAATACTTTGAATTGAATAAATGAAGATTTACAATTCAAGAAATTGACTACATAATGATTACTAACTGATTGAACAATCACACAAATACGTACAATTTGTACACTTTTCCAATTGGAGTGCAAAGTGGGGACGTTGTTCTGTTGCAGGACAATGCAACTTGTTTGTGTGGATTTGACCTGCACCCAACACTGTTTTACAGATAAAAAAGACACACAGCGTAACATTTCTGAATACTTTTAAGGAGTGCGACAATTTCTATTTTGCAGATATGGGAGGATACCAGAGTTACCTTGGTACACTCCCCACACACAGGTCAGTATAGAAATACTTTGCAATCATAAGCAGTTTAAATACAGTTTGAATGCAGTGAATTAGTTACAGTAGAATTACTTTGTATTTTCAGATAGTCAAAATTACTTTGCAATTACTTTTCTAGCACAGCCAGGTTTCTCTATATACAAGGCTGGTACAGTTCCTGAGGAAGCGAAAAATGAGTCAATGCGTTTTGCAAACTTAATACAGGTTTACAGTATTACTCACGAGCCACATTTAGTCCTGAAAAGGCAGAACTGAGTTTACTGGTCCACGGGAAGGATTTGGTCAAACGGGCACTCGAGTCGCACCGCCAGCGGAACAGAGGCAGCCGAGTGCAGAGTGCAGGGACCACACGTTAGCCAACAGGCTAAGCACGGTCATAGGCTTTCGGACTGCGGCAAGCAGGCCACCAGATTGGGGAACAAAAAGCTCCTGGGGTAGAGGTCAGCACTGTAGGGCCCAATGGCCAACACAAGAACTACACCACCAGCGGCACAGGGGCGGCCGGATGTAGGATACGGTCTTGCTGATGCTGCATATTCGGTCGCGGTTCCCTCTGAATTGGTCAGCTGCTGTTAAGGTGAATGGGGCCTTGGGAGTCGTTGTCCTGTGACCGCAATCATGCAGTGACGGAGTCGGTCGGATGGTCACGATTGCTCTTTCTGGACCACCTCAGTTATGGAGTTGGTCAGGGTGTTGCCTTCGGTCGCCATTGAGGGGACCTTCTAGTTGTTGGCTGCAGGCTTTATTTGGGAGCTTGTTGAGGTTCAGGGGTCCCTGGGATCCAGGCTAGGATCGCTGGGTGGACCTGCTTAGGGTGTTGGTTCACTCAGGCTCGCGGTGCTGGGAGCGAAGTGGGGTGGACTCACGGAGTCGGCCGGAGTCAGATGCGGTTACTTTTGAGCATGTCCGGTACTCACAGGAGACAAATTCCTTTTTAGTCGCAGAGGCAGGGCAGGGTCTCCGGGTTTTCGAGGACTGCGGGCTGCAGGACACACCGAGGCTCTGTTGGAGGAGTCTGAGGTCAGGACAGTCCGGTAGGGCTGGGGCCAAGTCAGTTGGTGTCCTCCTCTTCTTCTCTCCGCACGGCTGTTCGGTCCTTCTTCTTCTTGTTTCTTCTTTTTGGCTCTGGTCGGAGGAGGCAAGGTTCATGGTTGCCCCTAAATACTAATTTTAGGGGTGTTTACAGGTAGGTACAGGTCAGGAACAATGGGCCCCTTCCTTGGGGTGGATACACCCCCTATTATGCCACCCTCCAGTGAGAGGGGGGCATGAGCCTCACTCAGGTTGGTTGGGTCCCCTCATCGGAAAGATGGCGGGAAATTAGAGTTGTGCTTCACCTCACCTCCCCCACCTGAGGGGTGGGGTTGGCAAAGGTGGGCACACCTCTCTTCCTATCTTGGTTTTCCCGCCGATTCTCCCACTCAAAGTGGGGGTCAGAACCGGTAGGGGCCAGTCACTGAGAGCAGAAAATGGCTGGGGTAGCTCACAAAGGAGGTAATCCTTTGAAGCTTCCCCTTCGTGGACCCTGCCCATCCTGGGTGAGGAGGCTTGGCACCTCGCCCACAATGTGCTTTGTTTCAGGACCCAGAGAGACATGTCTGGTGGTGGCAGCTGGTGAGCTGTCACTCAGCCAGGACACTAGACTTAGGTCGTTTTTTAGGGGGCATCTCTAAGATGCCCTCTGAGTGCATTTTTCATTAAATCCCACACTGGCATCAGTGTGGGTTTAGTGTGCTGAGAAGTTTGATACCAAACTTCCCAGTTTTCAGTAAAGCCATTACGGTGCTGTGGAGTTTGTAATGACAAACTCCCAGACCATATACTCTTTATGGCAATACTGCACTTACAATGTCTAAGAATTGACTTAGACACTGTAGGGGTACAGGGCTCATGCACCTGTACCCTCACCACTGGTATAGCGCACCCAGCTAGAGGGGTGGCTTACCTATGCCAGGGCATTGGATTGTAGGCATGGCACACAGGGATGTGTGCCATATCGACTCTTCACTTTGTTCTGCACCAAAACATGCAACCTGCAATGGTAGTGTGTGGGTGTAAAGGTACAGGGCCTCTAAGGGTGGCACAATAAGTGCTGCAGCCCTTAGAGACCTTCCCTAGTCACAGTGACCATGGTACCTAGGGTACCTCTTACAAGGGACTTACATGTGGCCAGAGAGTTGCCAATTGGGTTTTGCAACAGTACAGTTTGGGGAAAGAACATAGGCCCTGGGTACCTGGTTGGCAGGAACCCAGGGCACACTGAGTCAAAGTACATCAGCAGTAGGCAAAAAATGGGGTGCAACCATGCAAAAAGGGGCAATTTCCTACAATATCCAGGGGCCATTCCACCCACTAGCTTGTGGCAGGCACAAGGTGTGGCATCTTGAGGTACCAACTTCAGAACAAGTTTGGATGTGAGAAAGATCAGAAAAGAACTAAACCTGCTGTCTGCAACCTGAGTAGAGCCTGGTGGACTGGACCTGCTCTCTCTTGTACCCAGGACAAAGATGTGGACTCCCAGGATCATAAGGCTGACCTTATGTTCAAGCTACAGGAATAAAACAAGCTCCAATAGGCCTTTTCTGCATCTACCCAGCTGATCAGTGCCACCTGGATATGAACTGGACTCTGCTTGCTACCCTGTGAGTGTCTAATTGCCTCCCCTGAGATTCAGGGGGGCTTTAGATGTGTACTACTGTAATGCATAGGGACTTAAAGGACTAAAGTCAGAAGATAAAATCTTTGACCAGGATGAACCTGGCTAATGTATCCCCTCACAGTCCATTCCGGTCAGCATCAAATTATTTTTAGGTCCTGGTCTATTGAGACCATTCACTGTCATTGGCACCCTTATGCTTCTTGGTGCTTTCTAGTCTTATCTCTAGTTTCCCTTATTGGATTTTCTCCTTTTGGTGTTATTTTGTTTATTAAATTGTACGCTATATTATAATTCAATTTGGGATTTTTATTGTTTTGCATTTCTACTTATTTCTACCTGGGGGTTGAGGTCAGGTTAATTTGTTGCCTTTAAGGGTTTACCCTGACTAGGATTATTATTACCTGACTTCGGTACCTATCCCTCTCAACTAATAACTGAACTTCTTACAATTAGTTTCTTTAGTTCCAAGAACTTTGATGCCTGTACTAGTGTGCTTATCTACCCCTCCATCATGACACACTGCTGCATGTCTAAGGTTGTGCTAATGCTAAGGGTACTTGGTCCTCGGACTGTACCAGTTAGTAAAGTGACTTTGTCGACCCCGGCAATGAAAAAAAATGACTAAATAGTTTTGGTGTTGCTGTTTTTGTCAGTTTAAGTTTCTCAAAAGTCTAATGAGTCTCATGGAACTTGGAACAAAACCAATCTGAGGGTCAGAGTTTTTGTTTGCTTTTTTCAATTTTAGAGAGACTTCATGCTTTTGGAAGAAAGGCTAAAAGGCTGTTGAAAATCTGATTGACCTTCTCAATACTATTGCACGTGAACAAAATTTGTGGATTGTCATTGCTTTGTCTATTTCACTTTACAGTGCAAAGTTTAATATTTTTGTGCTGTATTGTAGATTGAAGCTCTTTAATGTTCTTGTGGTCAAAGGGGCCAGATGATGCTTTATTCTGTGTCTAGATGCACCCTCAGTAGCTTAGTAATGATGTAGTAGAGATCATAAGGGAGTCGTAAGCAATGGAAGGTGTAGTATAACAAATGCCGAAAACAGCTGTTGCAGAGATAGCTTTATGTATGTATGCAGCATCCAATATGCAATGGGATAGGAGAAGATCAAAAATAGAGCAAAGCTGCAGGAGCAGCCAGAGGGAGCCAAAGGGAGGTGGCCCTGTGAGGTGCGATGGAGGCCAGACCACATTCAGCCACTTAACTGGACTTGCATTGCAGTGTGTAACCAGTCGAGGGGGAAGAGCGCTCTACCAAGGCTTCCTCAGCGAAACTGCTACTGAAGCGGCTTTGTATAGGAAAAGTTGCCCACTGGTGAAGTTGGTAAACCTTGCAACTTCCCAAAGTTGTGAATTCTGCAAAATTTGGTCAGTGGTTAAAAAATCCTTGCAGCCCTCGTTTCAACCCTGGCCAATTGCAGTGGGGGAATTCTGGCAATGGCTTTGCTCACAATATGTAATACCATTTGAGTGCTCTGTCTGTCAATATTTTTCTCCACATTCGGAGTATTGCTCAGGATGCAAGGCTACAGGGTACACACTTCTGCTCGCTTAGCAGTGGCTTCCTTCTGCCCATGTAGGTTAACATGGGAAAATCACTAGCCCTGGTGGGGCCTAAGCAGCAAGGAGAAAAAGGCGTAGCAATGTGATAAGCAGGGTGACACCACTTGGAGTGGAAGCATAGGAATAGAAAGCAAATATGAGCAATTTGAATAACTAACATTTAATGTGTATCTTTTCCTGGCAACAAGTTGTCAATGCCACAAGCTTTCTAATAATTATCAGTGGAATCAGTGGCGTAGGAAGGGGGGTGCGGTGGGTGCGGGCCACCCCGGGTGTCATCACTGAGGGGGGTGACAAAATGGCAAAAATATGTGTTTTAGACACATACTTTTGCCATTTTGTCAAGCCGGCGGTGACAAGAAATTTTCCGCACCGGGTACCACCTGACCTTGCTACGCCACTGAGTGGAATGGCCGGAATCACACACTGATTGGCAATTAGGCAGTGAGCATTTTGAAACTCAATATAGATTGAAGCTCAATCCATATGAGAGGGTGGAGTCAGCATTAAATCCCCATATTGGCCAGACTCCAAACATGGAAACCATATCTCGCCCTCCATTTGTACTGCTCACAACCTAACGCATGATGCAACACATAGGGGCCAATTCGGATTCGGGCTGGAAATCTCTCTGACCGAGCCGGACCCGGAGAGATTTCCGACCGAATCGGACCCGTGCAGCCCGACCGAACCAGTACGATGGCGTCCGTATGCTATCGTACTCGAGTCGGTCGGACTCCCATTGAAGTCAATGGGAGCCGGTCGCACAACGCGTACGCGGGCTCCCATTGCCTCAATGGGTGCGAGGCGAACAAGGGCGCCCCTACAGCGGGTACGCGGCGAAGCGACTCGCGCCGTACACGCACAGGTAGGGGGGACCCATGGGTCCCCCCTGTGTGCGACTCGTGTGGCTATGCGTACAGGGGGGTCCGACACGGACCCCCGAAGTATGGCTCCGACTGCTCTTTCGAGCCGGACGGCGGGTGTCGGTCGGACTGCTCGCGGCGCGCATCGTACTTACCCGGCCGGGGAACATCTCCATTGCGCGGTGCGAGTCGTGTCCGAGCGAGTCGGTCGGTGCGGTTAGACCCGGGAACGAGTCGGTCGGAGCGGTTGGGACGCCCGAACGAGTCGGTCGGCGAATTCGCATCGTACTCGCTCGTCCGGACGCGCGTACGAATCGGTCAGGAAATAGGGCTCCGAATCGGATCCGGTTATGCCGAATCCGATTCGGAGCCCTACCGGCCGAGATCGGAATCGGCCCCATAATGTCACAAATGACACCTATGGTATCACTGGTGACATTACATCTCACCATGGCATTGACATTGATTTTAGGTTGTACATTTCTGTAATTAATTGTTGTCAATATTGTGAGGTTGCAAGCCCGTATTTCATGAGCGAATTATGGTTTTCATGGTGGGCCAGTTTCAGGGGCTTTTCTATTTTATTTCATAACTGTAACTGTACTTGTACTGTGTGTGTTTTTAAGATATTTCAGTGGCTATGTAATAATATGTTGCAATTTTATGAGCAGAAAAACCATAACATAAGTGTTTTCAGTGGATTTCTTTTTGGACAATCTTGTACATCCATCATCCATGAAAGCAACTATCAGCAGACCTTCAATCCCCTCTGTAGATAGTCAATGCATAGCCCTGTACTGAACCCTACTTAAGCAAACACACCAAGCTACAGCCTGCACCCAAACCCTGCCACCACACTTCAACAGATAGCCAAATCTGCCTAAGTCTATGCCCTGCACCAGAAAAGGATGTTGTTGTTTTTTTAAAATGCAGCTCTACGTGCAAACTGACCTAGGATTGGATCCCTGAATCATGGAAGAAAAATGGTAGAGTGCAAAATGTGAACTACACTGTTGCAAAGTCATCCTGTGTGCCCTGTGCACCCCCATGTTTTGCGACTGGTGGTAACTGACTCTGACTGTCACTGGGCTCTGTCTAACCAGGCCCAGGCCCAGTGCTATGTTGAAAACATAGTGAAAACACAGACATTCATTAGGGTACACTATGTGCAGGGTACACCTATAATTGGCATGACTTACCCTATAAGTCCTTAGTAGATAAGAGGGCAGGGAGATTAAAACCACCTTTAATAGGGCATGGCAATGTAGAAGCCAGTAGCCTTTTCTGCAGTTGCATGTGTGCACTGCTGAGAGCCTGAGGTCGTTATAAAAGCAGCCCTGTGCTGCAGCACTGCTTTTAAAAGTACATTTACTGCAAACTCAACTTTGGTGGTAGGGGCACTTAAGAAGTGATCATCTACAATATTTTGGCATATTCAGAATCCCAAGGTCTCTCCTGGATGTCCCAGGGGTGGGGTTCATGCAATTATAAGGAGGGCCATTAAGACATTTTATATGTCCTGGAGATAGAGAAATTGCACATTTCACTTCCCTCATTGTAGTACAGTGTCTCCCAAAATCGACTTTGGTGCTATGGGCACTATGGAGTGTGGATCTACATTAGTTTTGCATATTCAGAACCTTCAAGGTTTCTCCTGGGTGTCCTAGGGGAGGGGGACATGTAACTATAAGCAGGGTCCTTATAAAAGATGATTTATATGCCCTGGTGTTGGAGAAATTGCACATTTCGTCTTCCCCATGTAGATCCACAGCCACATAGGATAACATTGCAATAGTTTATGAACTCATAAATATTACTAGGAATCAAAGAAATTTCATTCAAGGACTTAGGAGAATGGTAGTGATAAATCCAACAATATGCTATTGTTGAATTTATCCTAAAATATACAGAAAAAAAGTTATAAGACGTTCCTGTCTGTAAGCCAAAATTCAGCCTTCCTGTGATCTTTCCTGGTTGGTCAGAGTTGACAGGATTAGCCAGGCTGCTTTCATGAAGTGATAAGTGTCTCACCAAGAGAGAGGCTATCTGTTGGAGAGAGCTCTGATACACAGGAATGCTAGAGCAGGGGGGTGGGGTCATAAAGCAAGAAGCTTCAAAGGAAGAATAGGACTGGCAGAGAATGCCAGGCCCAGCTGCCCCCGTCCCCTCTGACCCAGCCAGATGGTAGGCTTAAGGAAGGAATCTGAAGATACTAGGGGCGGGGGGGGAGCTATGGAAATGAGCCATACAGGAGGTTGCTTTAACTAGTTCTTACTCCTCTGCTGAGAATTCAGTCATACTGAATTTTGGAACTAAAATGCTTTCTGGGAGAAGATTATGCTACACTTTGGAAGTAGTGGTCATGCACTGGGGTGTTGCCTTGCACCTCATTGGACAGGAGTGCTCTTCTGCTTGATCCCAGAGAACACTGAATAAATATGTGAGAGAAGCAGAACCTCTCAGATCTGCTGCTTGAAACCAAGAGAAGAAGGAAGATTGCCAAGCTGGAAACTTGATTTGCATCATCAGGTCCTGCATTCTGCCTGCTGCATTATCTGAAACTACAACCCTATGGGTGTACCCTGATTCAAAAGGATTAAAGAGTGGACTCCCTGCAGGCTACAGGTTAACAGAGCTCACCTGGACTTTCACTACCAAGAATCCCCTGCCTGGAATGAGTCCAGTGGATTTATTAATTTAAAAAACAAACGTTTTGTATAGCGCGAACAAGACCCAATCGGGTATCAGAGTGCTTTACATAGGCAGGTTGACAAACAAAGCAGGGCGACAATAGGGGCAAAGCAAGAATAAATTACAGTAACAGTAATGTACAACAGTAATAACATGAACGTAGAGAAGGATGTCGGAGCCTTGCCATTCCAGAATATCATAGGTAGTCAGTGGTCCAAACAGGTTGGCCGGGTCTGCACTTTAGCCCAGAGAGGAAGTCATAAGTAAAGTTTTCACTTCCCTTTTGAAGGACTCTGTTGATGGAATCAGTCTAATTTCCGTAGGAAGGGAGTTCCAGATTCTCAGGGCGACACCTGAGAAGGCACGATTGTAGTTTTTTTTTTTTTTTTATTTGTTAGGTTTCAACAGCAAGGTGCTGGAGCTCCTAGAGGAGCGGGTACCTCCCGAAAGGACTAGCTTATTTGCAAGGTATAGAGGAGTGTTGAAATGAAGTGCTTTGTGGGTCATGCATGCCAGTTTTAGTTGTATCCTTGCCTCGTATGGTAGCCAATTTAGAGCTTTCAAAATCGGGGAAATGTGGTTGGATTTCTTGGAGGCCGTGATGATCTTTGCCGCAGCGTTCAGTGGGGCCTTGAGAGGGGCCAGCCTGTATCTAGGTAGACCACAAGGGGTTGTACTGCCATAGTCGAGTCGGGAAAGCACTAGTGCTTGCACAGCAGATTTGAAGTCCTCGGGGGCAGAAAGGGTTTGAGTTTCCTAAGAATGCTCAGATGAAATTTCGCTCCTTTGGTAGCAGCGCTGATGTGCGCTTGCATGTTCAAGTTTTTATCCAGCACTATTCCCAGGGATCTCGTAGAGTCTATGATATGTGGTGTGCAGTTGAGAGCGGAGAGAATATTTATAAATTTCTTCACGATGATGTCTTGCTTAGGCGGGGAGATAAGGAGGAATTCTGTTTTGAGATGGTTGAGGGTTAACCAGTTTTGGATTTTGTGCAGGGTTCCATTGAGAGTCGTGATATCATCCGGTGAAGAGATTTTCAGGTATAACTGCGTATCATCGGCATACATGTGGTAATGTATGTTAGATGCTTTGAGTATTTCAGTAAGAGGTTCAATGAAAAGGTTGAACAGGGTGGGGGAGAGAGATGACCCTTGGGGTACCCCCAGAGTGCAAGGACTGGGATTGGAGAGGGTTTGATTGGTTTTGACTCTTTGAGATCTGTTATGGAGTAATGAGGCAAACCATTTTAGAACTGTGCCAGAGAACCCCATCCTATGTTCCAAAAGGTTTAGGAGGTTATCATGTTTGACGGTGTCAAAAGCTGATGAGAGGTCAAGTAATATTAAAAGGCAGGATTCGTGCCGGTCAAGCATAGTAAGAGCGCCGTCCACTATATGTGTGATGGCCATTTTGGTGCTGTGACCCTGACGGAAGCCAGATTGGAATTGATCCAATAGTTAGAATTCCTCAATGTGGTTACATAGTTGTACCGGAACGCATTTCTCAAGGAGTTTTGCCAGAGTGGGGATGTTTGTGACAGATCGGAAGTTGTTCAGATCCTCCGGGTCAGCCGATGGTTTTTTAAGAATAGGGAGCACCAGACCGGACTTTAAGCAGTCCGGGATTTCACCTTGGAGAAGGGAAGCATTAATAATCTTGGACCAGAGAGGGACTAGTGACCTTATCAGATCTTTGAAGAGAGAAGAGGGGAGGGGATCATTGAAGTGATTAGAGGGTTTAAGGGCAGAGAGAATGTTGTAAATGGATGTGTCATTGAGGGGGGTGAATTGACTCCAACAGGCATTGTTTTTAGGGGAGTGACTTGCAGCCATCTGGGGCTGCGAGGGGAGGGGGTGGTTTGGTACACGTGATAGGTCGACCAGGGCCGAGCTTAGCTCCGAATCGCTCTTGTTAGCTTTTTCGAGGAAGAAGGCAACAAAGTACTCGCAATTTGGTTGTGTACTGGAGCTGAGTGTTGTCTGGGTGGTAGTGTTGTTGGATTGATGTTTAATCAGATCAAACAGCATTTTGGGGCGGTTTTTGGCATTGTCCAGTTGGCATCTGAAGAAGGACGCTTTCGCCGTTCTGATGTGTTTGCTGTACATACTCCTTTTTAGCCTCAGGAGCTTAAGGAGTTCCGGCAATGGAGAGGCTCTCCATGCGCGTTCTGCAGATCTCAGGTTGCGTCTGTCCAAGTTTAAACTGTCATTGTATCATGGGTTGGACACTTTGTTGGACTTTCTTTTCAGTTTTAGGGGAGCAATTACATCAAGGACTTTCAGTATAGAGTTGTTGTAGTGTTCAGTGAGTTTATGAATGTCTGACATAGATGTAGGAGGAGGCAGGGCCAGATTACATCAAGAGATAAGCTCGTTCACTTTTGTGTTTTGCAGCATTCTTTTCCGGTGTCTCTGTTTTTTGGGTTGGCCATTCTTAATGTTCCAACATTATAAAATGAGGAAGGTGATATAGAAGTGGTCCGACCAGTCACAGGGGGTAATTGAGTCCAGCTGAATGGAGTTGGGGTTTGAAATGATTAGGTCTAGGGTCGCGCCTAGGTTGTGCGTTGGGCTGTCACAGAATTGAGTAAAATTGAGGTCCATCAGGAAGTTTTTAAGACTGTTCACCGCCTGCTCATTTGGGTCATTCCAATGAAGATTGAAGTCTCCCAGAAATATCTGGGGACAATGTCGCCCCACGTTGGATGAGATGGTTTCCATAATTTGTTTGACTAAAGGGAGGTTGTCTCCCGGGGGATGGTAAAAGATGTGAAGGTTGCATACGGTTGTGTGTTTGCTGATAATGTCTATAGAGATTTGTAAGGGTTTTTCCAGGAGCATTGTAGGAATTGTGGTCCCAAACTTTCAAGGACCATCTTGGAGCTTCCAGACCCTTGGATTGTGTTATGGGCACTTTGTAACCTCAAGAGGAACTTCAGGAAGAAGTTCCAGGAATTTTGAGCAACTTTGGAAAAAAGCTCCATAAGGGGACTGACTCAACCATGAGAGCCAAGCCGGCCACCTTCAACCGCGAGCCGGCCTGACCTACTGGTTTGTCCCGCTGAAAAGCTCCAGAGGTCCGACTTCCAGAGTTTGACCAGGAACTCCTTGAAAAGCAAGCCAGTGAACCCGCACCGAATCTGGCTTGGTGAAGAGCATCAATGGACCCCGGCACAAAAAGCTCCAGAAAAGTTTCTAAGTAAGAAGGTAAAATTTTGGCCGAGGCCAACCGCAAGGGGCATCTGAGCAGGGCTCCATCACAATCGGCCTGAAACTTTGACTTTGTCCCAGTCAAGCACGACCAGATGTCCCATATTGGCGCTAAAGGTTTCTAAGTGCTAGAAAGTGTTAAATCTTTAAAAATTCATATCTCCATTTCCCTACATTGGATTTTTGTCATTTTAAAGATAAAAATATTTCCTATTTTTATAAATTGGTGTTGGATTTTATTTGTGTGTGGTGTCTTAATTGTTTACCGAATTGGTGTTTTTAAATGCTTTACATACCTGTCTCCTAAGTTAAGCCTTCCTGCTTGCAGCCAAGCTACCCAGGGTTGAAAATGGGAATAATTTACTGAGACCAATTCTGAGCTCTAACCTGTGTTAGTGGCCTTATTGCCAGTGTTAGATGCATATTTACTACTACTAATAACCCACTTTCCAACATTTGGTGTTCAGCGGTGTGGATGTGGACTTGTGTTTAAAAGTACACCTTTCAATGAAGTGAATTAAGAGTTTAAAAATTCTCTAAATTGTCTTAGAACAAAACTTTTGAGTTTTGAATTTTTTGAATTCTGACTAAATTGATTTTTAATCCATTGTTTTGATTTTTCCAATAATGTTCTAAATCTGATTTATATTTGTTGAGACCCAAAACTAGGGATACCATGGAGATAGACCTAGTTAAACTGACTAAACTCAAGATGACTGAGCTTAGGGCACAGTGTAGGCTTCGGGGGCTACCTGCATCCAACAAGATTAGGAAGGCGGGGTTGCTTAAGTCTCTGAAGGCCTGGACTAGGGCAGCTGAAGAGATTGAAGGGGAGAGGAAGGATGACTCTGACAGCATTATCCAGGAGGGTGAGGATGATGCCTCCTTCATTGCTTCCAGTAGTATCTACATATTTCCAGATGGTGGAAGGAGGTTAAGGTTCCCTACACAGGGTCCCCGATGTCCATTGGAGAGAGGGAGCTAAAGGCCCAGCTAGCTTCAATCACCTTGGAGAAGAAGAAACTGGAATTAGCTAGGGAGCAGTGGGAGGAGAAGAAAAGAAAAAGAAATGGTGGCAGCGAAAATGATGAAGAGATTGAGATGTCCAGGGGTGGCAGGTTTGACCACAAGCTTCCCAAGTGTATAGTACCCAGATACACAGAGGGGGATGACACTGACACATGGCTGACTGCATTCGAAAGGGCCCTTGAGATGTGGGGGGTCCGCGCCCCAAGCATTGGGTTCACTCTTTTGGGAACTGATTTCAATAGCTGGGAGGGATATGCTCCTGACCCTGAAGGTAGATGAGGCAAAATCCTACTCTCACATGAGGCAATGCTTAGTAAAGAAGTTTGGTCTGACTCCTGAGCAGTACAGGATAAGGTTCAGAGACACCCTGAAAGTGAGCACATGGTCATGGGTGGATTTTGTAGACATTTCAGTGAAGGCAATGAGAGGCTGGATTGTTGGTAACAAAGTAGACACATGTGAGGGATTGTATTATTTGTTTTTGGGAAAACACTTTTTGACTCATTGTGCTGAAGAGAAGTTACGGCAGTACCTAGTGAACTCTAAGCTGATAGACCCCAGAGAGCTGTGGGAAGCAGCTGATGAGTGGGTAAGAACCCGGGTTTCCAATCTGCACCAGGATGGTGATCAGAAGAAAAGAGGGCAGGCCCACCCCCAGGGGAAAGCCCAGGGGAAAGAAGGTAAAAAACAGAAGGAGTCTTCAAAAGACCCACAAAATCCTGAACAAGGAGGGGGGTCCTGAGCAAACCCAAATTCAAAGGGAGGGGGTATCAGAGAAAGAATGGTAGGTTCTTTGATCCCTCAAAGGTGGGAAAGTGCTTTGACTGTAATCAGATAGTGCACAAAAAGGGAGATGCTGTCTGCACAAAGAAGCCCCCCAGTAGTGAGCCATCCCCGGGGATTGCTAGTGTAAGTGTGGGGGTATAGAGTGCCCCAGAGAGTGGAGGGAAGTGGTAGAGGAAACCTTAGTGTCCCTGGTTGGGGTGAATATTGTAACCCTGGCCGCCTTACCTACAAACATGGATAAGTACAGGCAGAGGCCTAAAGTCAATAGGACTGAGGTTGAGGCACAGGAGCTAGTGTGGCTATGGTCTTAGAAACTCTGGTGCCTCAAGGGAGAATGCTACCTGGTGAGTTTCACCAGGTGACCTATGCAGACAGCAGTACCAAACTCCATCCCATGGCTGAGGTGGATTTGGAATGGGGAGGTGTGACAGGCCCTATGAAAGTAGCTGTGCCTCCTGTACTCCCAAGCATCCCAGGACAAGGGCACTGGGTGTGGTGAGCCAGGCCAGGCACCTCCAGAAGTGCAGGAGGAATCTGACCCTGATGGGGAGGATCTGACTTCTGAGGAAGGGACCTATTCTTGCCAGATCTGTCAGACTTGGCAGAATTGATAGGGGCTGGTGGACCCTCCAGAGAGGAGTTTTGTAAGGGACAGAGATACTATCGCACCCTTGAGAGCTTGAGGCGGATTGCCTCTAAGCAAGAGGAGGTGGATGACAGTGGATTTCATAGAATCTACCAGGAACATGGATTGCTTTATACTGAGGCCAGAAACCTCAAGGAAGAGGCTACCAGGAGGTTGGTGGTGCCCCAAAAGTACAGAGAGTTCATCCTGTCCTTGGGTCATGATATCCCCATGGCAGGACATTTGGGACAGACTAAGACTTGGAACCGGTTGGTGAACCATTTCTACTGGCCCCATATGTCTGAAAAGGTAAAGGAGTTTTGCAGCTCCTGTGTCACCTGTCGGGCCAGTGGCAAAGCAGGGGGCAAGTCAAAGGCTCCCTTGATACCACTACCAGTGGTTGAGACTCCCTTTGAGATGGTGGGGATGGACATTTTTGGTCCCCTGGACCCACCTGCTACATCAGGGAGTAGGTATATCTTGGTGGTAGTGGATCATGCCACAAGGTACCCTGAGGCAATACCTCTTAGGACGATAGCTGCTCCTGTAATAGCAAGAGCACTACTTGGTGTGTTGACAAGAGTGGGTTTTCCAAAATAGGTTGTTTCAGATAGGGGCACAAACTATATTTCCAACTATCTGAAAGTGATGTGGGATGAATGTAGTGTTCACTACCCCACATCACCCCTAGACTAATGGTCTGGTGGAGAGGTTCAACAAGACCCTAAAAGGCATGATCAATGGGTTGACTGACAAACTCAGGAGGAGATGGGATGTTCTCCTCCATACCTACAGTTTGCCTGCAGGGAGGTCCCATAAAAATGGGTTGGTTTCAGTCCCTTTGAGCTGTTGTTTGGACACCCTGTGAGTGGAGGGAGTAGTACTCTCTACTAAATTTACCGACCAGCAGCACACAGACTGCAATGAGGTGCTGGAGCAGTTTGCTGGCCTGTTCTCTTTGACGCCAGGTATCACCGAGTGGTGTGTGCATCATATTGACACTGGTGACAGCCCACCTGTCAAGAATAAACTGTACAGGTTGTGTGACCATGTCAGAGCCAGCATCAAGGCTGAGGAGGCTAAGATGTTGGAGTTTGGGAACATTGAGCCTTCTGGCAGTCCATGGGCCAGCCTAGTGGTGCTGTTGCTGAAACCTAATCCCGAGGGGGGAGTGAAGGGGTTAAGGTTATGTGTGGACTACAGAGGACTTAATGCAGTCACAAAGACTGATGCTCACCCTATACCTAGAGCAGATGAGCTCATTGATAGTTTAGGGGCTGCTAAGTACCTGAGTACATTTGATTTGAGTTCAGGCTACTGGCAGATTGCCCTCACAGATGGAGCAAAGGAGAGGTCAGCATTCTCCACCCCAGATGGACATTATCACTTCAAGGTAATGTCTTTTGGCTTAGAGAATGCTCCTGCCACCTTCCAAAGGTTGGTGAACAGGGTCCTGTCGGGGTTGGAGCAGTTCAGTGCAGCATATCTGGATGATTTAGCTGTATACAGTTCTACCTGGGGGATCACTTAAGCCACCTGACTGAAGTGCTTCAAGCCATGCAGCAGGCAGGCCTGACTATTATGGCCAGTAAGTGCCAAATAGGGCAGAGCTATGTTGTGTACCTGGGCCACCTTGTAGGTGGAGGCCATGTACAGCCTCTCAGGCCACAATTCAAACCATTTTGGATTGGACAGCTCCTGCTAACCAGACCCAGGTCAGGGCATTCCTTGCACTGACTAGGTACTATAGACGGTGTGTTCAGAATTATGGGGCCAAAGTGGCTCCCCAGACAGAACTTACTTCTAAGAAGAGGCCCAAGAAAGTTGATTGGACCCCAGAGTGTCAGAAGGCTTTGGACACTCTGAAATCTGCTATGTGTTCAGCACCACGTTACTGGACCCTGACTACACAAAGGGATTTGTGATTCAGACAGATGCTTCAGTACAAATGATTGGGGCAGTGTTGTCATAGGTGAATGAGGAGGGCATTCATCAGCCAGATGCCTTTATTAGCAGGCGACTTCTTCTCAAAGAGCAGAGGTGGAGTGCATTGGAGAGAGAGGCCTTTGCTGTGGTTTGGTCCCTGAAAAAGCTGAGACCATATTTGTTTGGTACTCACTTTTGTGTTCAAACTGACCACAGACCTCGCAGATGGCTCATGCAGATGAGGGGGGAGAATCCCAGGCTAATGAGGTGGTCCATTTCCCTACAGGGAATGGACTTCACAGTGGAACACAGACCTGCAGCTGCCCATGCCGATGCGGATGGACTTTCCAGGTTTTTCCACTTAGCTGATGAGGACTACCAGGGTGTATGTTAGTGATCCATCACCTTTCGTTTGGGGGGGCTATGTTTCAAAGTGATCCTGTGTGCCCTGTGCACCCCCATTTTTTGCTGACTGGTACTAGTGGTAACTGACTCTGACAGTACCTGGACTCTGTCTAACCAGGCCCAGGACCAGTACTATTTTGAAAACACAGTGAGAACACACACATTCATTAGGATACATTATGTGTAGGGAACACATATAAATGTCATTACCTACCATATAAGTTCCTAGTAGATAATAGGGCAAGGGGATTGAAACTACCTTTAAGTGCCTAGTATATAATAGAGCATGGCAGGTTAGAGGCCAGCAGCCTTTGTTGCAGTTGCATGTGTGCACTGCTGAGAGCCTGAGGTCATTTTAAAAACAGCCCTGTGTTGCAGTGCTGCTATAACAGTAAATACACTGCAAACTCAACGTTGGTGGTAGGGGCACTTGAAAAGTGACAATCTGCAATATTTTTACATATTCAGAACCCCCAAGGTCTCTCCTAGGTCTCCCTGGGGTGGGGGTTCATGTAATTATAAGGAGGGCACTCATGAAAGATGATTTATATGTCGTGGGGGGATAGAGAAATTGCACATTTCACTTCATTCATTGTAGTAAAATTCCTCCTAAAATTGACTTTGTTGCTATGAGCACTGCGGAGTGTGGATTTACATTCGTTTTTCATATTCAGAACCTCCAAGGTCTACAAGTTTTTTTTAACTGGAAAACAAAAGTAAGGTGAATTCCGAAAAATGTGGGATTGTGAACTGGGAGGAAAAGTATGACCAACAAAAAAAATGTAATGCCCAGAAGGGCTTTGTGATCTTCTGCCAACTTGCCACGGGCTGCTGCATTCTTTCTGAAGAAAAAATTATTGTTTGCAAATGCAACAGAATTGTGCCTTATTTAAGTAGGCGGGGTTGTTAGTGGCCTGCTTTGCCACATCCTGAGATGGGCCTGGTTGAAGAGACGTAGAGGCACCTGATGAAGCATTTTGCTCTGCACTCCTCTGCATTTCTGTGTAAACTAGATTCTGGGGATGCATTGCAATTAGGGGGCGCAACATTCCTGTAGTCCCCATACTGTATTGTTTTCTTGTGTCCCTACAAAACTCTTTATGCATTTTACATGCTTGGCAGACAACATTTTCCCACTAGGTGCCATGTCAAAGAACTGCCATGCGATCGACTCCTTGGGTAGCTTAGGCGATTGAGATGGTCCAGCTTCTCTCTATTCATCACTGTCAGATGAAACATCTTGTCAGCAAACTCCACAAAAATAGAAGAGTAGATCCTCCTATGGCTTTTTAAAATGTTTCCACATCAAACACCTGCTCCTAAATGAGAAAAGGAGGGTGACCAATCCCTTCAATAATTCTTTGGATTAGTGTTAGCCAATCAAATCTTTTTTCCTGGATGTGTCTCTTCTCTTGTGGTGCACTTGTGACAACATTGTGTTCTCATTAATTTACTTTTATAGTGTAGTATAGAGAGGTTATTCATTAGTCCTATGTGTATTTAATGCAAATAGTGAATAAAGATGTCATTGATCTATCTATATTTTATTTACTTCTATTCTATTATAATTGATGACCCTCGCCAAAGGCTCGCGAGAGTCAGGTACACAATTCCCTGCATGCAGTACGAGGGGCAGAACTTTCTGTTTCACTCTCACGGATGGCTCGTGAGACCATATTTTGAAAGTTGGCATCAGAACAGTATCTAATATTTATTAAAAGAAGTCTGATCCTACCACTCAGCTGAAACTGACATAAAATAAGCATACATGACAAATTTTCATACTTACAATAAGTTTGCTTTGTATTTACGATCCTGCATGCCTCTCCTGAGCCTCTCACGAGAGGCCTGCGAGAGGGCAAACACACCTATGTAAGACTTGTGATTGGTTATTATTAATGCCTTACATTACTGTCAGTAGAAAACCATGTATACAACTTAAGAAGTGGTGGCTTCAGATGTGTAGGTTAGGGAAGCAGACTGCAACCCTATCTATTGCAATAAGGTAGTCTACTGCTCACATTTTAGGACAATCCTTTTTGCCTGTGAACTACTTGACGCAACCTTCTCCAGGTGTACAGATGCCCACAAAACAGTATATATTGTGCCCTTTCTAGTTTTACTTCCAAGTTTATATTTGCTGGTTTCTTTAGTATCTGCTGGATAAAGGTCTGGTTTGTGTGCTAACACCTCTGCTGGGTATGCTTAGTAATTAGTGGAGAATTATTACAGTCTCAGTGAGACGTCTTTCCAGTGTGATGGGATCTACTGAAACTTCTCCTCTGATTGAACACTTTTTGTAGTAGATCGTAGAAGGGAACTCACCTTTATAGTAACAGTAGTGTCTTCAATCAAATGTCTGTAGTAAACTGTGGGAAGAAAATATCTGACCTAGAGAGATATGTCACTACTGAAATACCTCGCATCAGTAGTATATACATATACACTTATCTGTTGTGCGAGAGTCCTACTCAGAATGATAGATCTGTATAATAGAGTTTATTGAACAACTGAGACCTTTACACAGACGTCTCTTTGGATAATACATGTTGATAATAGCATATAGGGAAGAACTGTTATCTGCTAATTCATTTGACAAGCAGGTGCATGTAGTATGTTTTGGACAAAGACAACCCTAATCAAGATTACTTACTATATCTATTTAGTATCGTGTACAAAAATACACAACAATACTCAGTCACCTGTTCTCAACATGATGCTTACTTGCAGTAGAAGTTTTTAATATAAAGTGTCATTAGAGACATACTATTCTCCAGTACAAAGATGAATGTATGTAGTAGAGAATGAGGAGCCAGTGACATTTCCAATAACTTTTCTCCCGAGCATGATCATTGTATGTATTAGAGTTTAGTTAGCAACTTCTGTGTGTGCTGAAAACTGTTCGATTATGGATGTAAAAAAAGGATACAGATAGACACCGGCACCTCTGTTTAGAGCTGTGCCCAGTATTACGACCATATTTAGTAGGGTGCAGAGAAAGACTGTACTCTCAGTAACACCTCCTCCCAAAGTCATGGGTCTGTGTAGTAGTGTATGATGAGGGAGAATTCTATCTACAAATTTATCTCCCTAGGCTCAACCACTTGCATAATACAGTTGTATTAAGAGTGATAGTAGAATAATATGAGTTAATAATGTTGTGTGGGATGAGAAGTGTTTAGATGAGAAGTGTATGAAGTAGAGTGTTACAAAGCAGTAAACTATATACTTAAACCATTTTCTTGTTCATTCAGGTAAGTAGTACAATATGTAGAAAGACTAGGTTTTCTGTTGAGAGTTCTTCTCAGAGTGTTGATGGCTTGTAGTAGGGTGTGGAGAAAGAATGACGTTAACTGTGACATTTGGAATCCTGATAGAAAAGAAGAGAACATATTTAGTTATTTTTTGTCTGAATATTTGATGGTATAATAATTAAATGTATTAATTTTTCTTCACAAATTCTTTTTGTTGTTCTCAGAAATTGCATTTACACTGAATATATTCTAATTTAATATTATATTTATATATCTAAATATATATATATATATATATTTCCAAATGAAGAGGCTCACGCTTGAGGTGCCACACACAGCGCGTTTATTTACCTTCTATTTCTGGAGGAATGCAGGACACACAGCATGACCTTAACAGCAGTAACATACGCCAAACGCGTTTCGGGCATCCATAGCCCTTGCTCACTGGCATCTCGTGAGGGGAACAGCTGCTGAAATTTTCACCGCACTCGCAGTGATCTTTAAGTCCAATATATATATATACAAACAAAATTCTCCAATGCCCAAAGAGAAGCTGAGATGCACTCGACTGCAAAGCAAATTTAAATTAAATTCCTCAGGAACATGAACCACGATGTGCCACCTGAAGCGTTGCAGTCAAACGACCTTCTTCATGGCTATCAATGGCAATTTTTTGCAGGTGCTGATGATTTATACCTTAGCTCCTACACTAGTTTAGCCAATCAGAGCAATTCCCAAGGCTTTCCAGTGGAATATAATTAAAATTGGAGAATTTTATTTATTAAGCGGCGTGCCCGATGCTGTTGGAGTATGCACCACCTCGTTAAAGTTGGCTCTGTACCGCTTGGATCATTGAAGCGGTCGGTGCTACCGCAGATTGCTGCGTAGAGGGCCCGAGTTGCCGGATGGGTCACATGTGGGACAGCAAGTACTAAGATTGAAGGAAGGAACATGAAAAGATGACCCAGTGGAGGGTTGAATTGTCTTAAAATGCACTGAATTTTATACTTTAATATACTTGCTGGTTGGAGTGCCTATAATTGACAGAGTGTTTTATTTTAAAACCACAGATACCAGAAAGCCTTGGGAATTACTCTGATTGGCTAAACTCCGTGTAGGGGCTAAGGTATAAATCATCAGCACCTGCAAAAAATTGTCATCGATAGCCATGAAGAAGGTCGTTTGACTGAAACTCGTCGGGTGGCATATCGTGTTTCCTGTTCCTGTGGAATACAATTAAAATTTGCTTTGCAGTCGAGTGCATATCAGCTTCTCTTTGGGCATTGGGGAAATTTGTTTAATAATCGGCATGCCCGACGCCGTTGGAGTATGCACCACCTCGTTAAAGTTGGCTCTGTACCACTTGGATCATTGAAGTGGTGGGCGCTACCGCAGATTGCTGCGTAGAGGGCCCGTGTTGCCGGATGGGTCACATGTGGGACAGCAAGTACTAAGATTGAAGGAAGGAACATGAAAAGATGACCCAATGGAGGGTTTAATTGTCTTAAAATGCAGTGACTTTTATACTTATTTTTTTTTAAATTTATTTATTGAGATTTTACAAACCAACAAATACCAACATAAGGCATTGGATACAGAACTTTGTAGAATGATTTCGATACAGTAAGTAGGAGCAGCATTTCTAAGGTTCCTCGACAGGACAGATACAGCAAAGAACTCTTCTCATGCAAAACAGTACAAACTATGTTATAGCCAAAATAGGGCTGCTTAGGAGCCGGGAATGTACCCGACTGTCATGTTCATGGTAGGCATGGGCCGTGCACTTAGTACCCCGTAGGTGGGCGTCTAGTTCGGGCCTGATTCTCTTATCTGCTGTTACTCACAGATAGGCCTGCTTCCTGGGATGCCCAGATCCGTATCCTGCAGCCTCGTCTGACCCCCTGTGCCTCCCCCAGTCTGCTGTGAACGAGCCCACACCAGGAATGGTTCTCAAATGTCTCTCAGCCTGGATGCAGGCGGCATCAGTTCCCAGAATGTAGTTTGTTGTGTATGCCCAAATACAACGTCTCTTATCCAGTCCTGCAGCCTGGGAATTTCCCTCCGGCCCCAATGTATGGCTACCCTGCGTTTGGCGAAAAGCAATAGCATGGCATGCAATTTCCTGTGTTCCGGCAGTGTGTCTATAGACCTATGTGGGGCTTGGGTTCCGCTATTGTGTTTATGATATCATGAATCGCGCGGAAAGCCTTCACCCAGAATTCAGCCAGCCCGGGGCAAACCCATGCGATATGTATGAATGTGGCCGGGCTAAATCCACATCTCCAGCACCTACCATCCGCCCTAATCTTCATTCTGTGCAACTGAACTGGTGTTCTATAAAACCGGTGGAGGAATTTAAAATGGATCAACCGCAGTTTATAGTTTGACGATAGAGCGGTGAGCTGCCCACAGCAAAATGCCCATTGCTCGTCAGTTATCGGGGTTTGTAAGTCTGAGTTCCAGGCCTGTAGTGCCTTCGGTGTAGTGATGGGGGCCGAGTTCTGCATATTACTATTCAGACGTGTGATTAGTCTACGAGTAGATGTCGTCTTGATAATATTCTCAAGTGCCAGCAAAGTAGGTGGGGAATCTGGGAAAGTCTCATGTAGTTGTTTACAGGTGGAGCATAGTCTTTAGTATAGGAAGAGCACCGGAATCAGCCCTGCCCTCCCGGTTATAGTCTCCGGCGGGGCTCTAAAATTGCCATCAGGGTATAAGTCCTCGAATGTTTGTAGGCCCATTTCACTAGCTATAGATCTGCTGGCTCCTTCCGACATTACCAGAAGCATAGGGTTATTAGCTATAGAGATGGAGGGAGCGTATATGATTGACAATTTGACTCTGTCTCTGAGCTTCTCCCACGCCCATCTCAGGGTTTCGACTGTGTCGACACCTTCACGCGGCCGTGTGTGTGTCTGGTATACCGCCACTTGGAGGGGCACCGGTGCTGCTATGTCCATCTCTACTGCGACGTGTGGCTGGAACTGGACAGGGTGTAACCAGAAATGTAGGAACTGTGCTTGTGCACACCAAGCGTATAATTGAAAGTCCAGGGTGCCCAGCCCTCCCTGCATCAGTGGTAGCGTTAGCAGTTCCCATGTAATGCGCGCCTGCCCTCCCGACTATATCAAGGTGATTAATAAGGATCTGAGCTTGCCAAAAAATGTCTGTGTGAGCGGGATCGGAATATTAACGAATAAATATAAAAACTTAGGCAGGACCACCATTTTAGTTACTGCAATCCTCCCAGCTAGGGAAAGGGGTAGTCTAGCCCAGGCATTGACTTTTCCCTCCAGCCATGTAATGGTTCTCCCAAAATTCATGGTCCATATTTCTTGCACCTCCCAGCTAAGCCATATGCCCAAGTATTTTATCGGTCCGTCAGCCCATTGAAGGGGATATTCCACAGGGAACGAGGTGGTGGCGTCTGTTAGTGGGAATATGATGGACTTTCCCCAGTTTATGGAAATACCAGACAGTCTGCCAAAATGTATAAGTTCGCGTATTAGGGGGTAAATGTTCTCCTCTGGGTTATTTATGTAGAGTGTAATATCGTCTGCATATAGCGACATTAATAACCCCCTTGTACTGAAGCCCAGACCTCTCGCTGCGTGGTGCTGTCTAATGCGTGCCGCCAATGGCTCCATGGCTATAGCAAACAAAAGAGGGGAGAGAGGGCAGCCCTGCCTCGTGCCTCGAGTGATAGATATGGTGCTCGATAGCATGCCGTTAAGCCAAATCCTAGCGGTAGGTCTCGTATATAGTAACTGTATTAATCCCATGAATAAAGGACTAAACCCCATCCTCGCAAGTATGGCAAATAGATACCCCCACTCAAGTGAATCAAACGCTTTAGTCGCGTATAAATATACGGCAGCCGCTTTCATGTTGGGGTGGAGATAGGGTAGGACAGTGAAGAAGGTGCGTAGATTATGTGCCGTTGATCTATCCGGTATAAATCCAGACTGATCAGGGTTTGCAATTAATGGGAGCAACGATTGAAGCCTTTGCAAGTAGTTTCGCTAAGATTTTAACGTCCACGTTTATTAGGGAGAGTGGTCTATAAGAGTCCACTTCGTCACTAGGCTTCCCGGGCTTGAGCAATGTGATAATAATAGCTTCCCGCATTGAGGGCGGTAGGATCCCGGTGGCTTGCGCTTCTTCAAAGACTGCAATGATGTGCGGAGCTAACTCCTCGACGTACGTTTTATAGAATAATGTGGTCAAACCATCCGATCCTGGGGCCTTATCAGAGGGTAGTCCTCTGATGACCTGTGCAACGTCCTCCACAGTAAAAGGGTTATCCAAATACTCCCTCTGTCCCCTGCTCAACCACAGGAGTTCGAGAGATTCTAGGAAAGGCTGTAGGCCTTCCGGTTGTGTCTGATGCGTGGATGAATATAAATTAGAGTAGAATGCATGAACCTATCTAGAATTAGTGGTGGGTCTCTAAGCAAGGTTTAGTTCTCACCTCTAACCTCCGTGATGTATGCGGCATTCCGTGGGGTTTGTAACATGTTCGCGAGTGTCTTACCTGGCCTATCCCCCTCCCCATATCGTCTAGCCTGTGCATGTTTGCCCATAAATTTCACCTCCTGTTGTGCCTCCTCCTCAAACTCCAGCAGGTGTTCCTTGAGTTGAGCCAATATAGCGGGGTCGTTCATTGTGTAAAATTGTGTCTCGAGAGACCTGATTCGGGTTTCAAGTGAAGCAAGTGTGTTCCGGATCGCCTTCAACACCCCTGCTTGGCGTGCGATACATTTCCCTCTAATCACTATTTTGAATGCTTCCCAAAGGGAGGCCTGTGTCTCAACAGTGCCGGAATTTAACTGAAAATATTCTTCTATGTCACCTCTGATCTCTTCTTTGAATGCCTCATCAAGTAAGGCATTTGGGGGGAGCCTCCAAGTATACAACCTGCTGGGCGCATCAGGTATGGACACACAAAGCAGACATGGAGCGTGGTCGGACAAGGTTCTAGGGAGGTGGCAGACCTCTCGCAGCCACGACACCGCATCTCTAGATAACAGCCAAAAATCAAGCCCGGACCAAGCCCTGTGGTGTTCTGTTATGCATGTGCCCTCCCGCGTGTCTGGATTAGCTCGTCTCCAGACATCTGTGAGTAGACCGTCTAATATAATAGTGCTAAGTGTGTTCCTTGAATTCGGGTGTAGCGAACGAGACAGTCCCCTCCTATCCTGGGCGTCATCTAATACAACATTAAAGTCGCCTCCCCAGAATATAGTGTCGCAGCTTGTGGAGCGAATCTTCGCTCAAATGTTCTGGAAAAACTCTGGTGTATCTGTATTGGGGCCGTAGATGGCTGCTAAAGTGATCAATTTCCCTCATAGCAAACCCAGCAGGATAACAAACCTCCCTTCGGGATCGATATGTGATTCACATAATTTCCAATCGAGGCCCTGTCTGATAAGCACAGCTACCCCCCTCACGTAATTAAAGTAGACTGCTGAGTATATGTGTCCCCATCGTTTGTGTTGTAGCCTGGTAGAAGGGGAACTATTCAGGTGAGTCTCCTGTAGAAAGCAGATGTCTATTTGATGTCTGAGTAAGTATGCATGCACCTGTCTGGCCTTTTTATGGTAGTTTAAGCCCCGGATGTTCCATGTAAGTAAGTTTAGCGACGACATAGTTTAACTGTTGGTGATTGTGCTAGAATCAGTCCCCACCTAACCATTTTCAGTGCTGTACAGTTGGCTATACATTTCTGTCTAATATCGTCCTGTGTCCCATGTATCCACTTCGTCCTGCCTACCTTTCCCAGGGTAGGATGTACGTCCACTCCTTCATGTATGATAAGCATCTGCATCCCGCCTAACAATGCAACATAAACTTTACCCACCCTCCCCGCATGTAAAGTTGGTGATGCGCGTCTTAGTTGAAGAAAATGAAGAAACTGGAAGCAAGCGCGATCACTTAGATAACTTCTTTATTCAGATGCAGCACTTCACGGGAGCTCGTCTGCTTCCTCGAAAGTACAACTGTAGAATGCAATTCTGCAGTTGCATCTTTCGAGAAGGCAGAGAGAGCGTCCAGTACAATCCTTGAATATAAACATGTTATCATGAGCGCGTGCATATGTCAATGTCTATTACATAGATAGACTAACAGCTGTTGCGAGCAGTAAACATAAAAGGAGGACTATTGTAAACACTACATCATCTCCTTTTTATACAATGTAAATAAAACAACTAAAAACAATCACATTAAATAATAGTCTCTGAATTTAGCAGGTGCTGAACAATTGCGTGTAGGTCTACAAAATGTTTGGTGAGAGGAACAAGAACTCTCAGAAGAAACTGTAGGCACAGAATTTGACTGAACAGGTAAAGATGAGGTATCTGAAATAGATGTCTCCGGATTGATGTGTGAATATGAATCGTGAGATGAAAGATCTGAAGGAGTGCCTATAGGAAAATGAGAGCAATCATCATTGTCATTAAAACGCTTAAAAGTATTAATCTTGTGAGCCTGATCAGTAGAAAGTTTAACAACAACTCTTTTGTTCCACCACCCCCTGCCATTAAGAAAAAGAGAGCCTTTAGAGACCTTGAGGACCTGAATGGGAGAAGAGAATTTAGATGCCCCTTTCATGACTCTTTTGGGGTTCCTAAGCAGGACCCAATCACCAATTTCAAACTGATGCGGGGTTGAAGAGCGTGAGGAATTAAATTGTTTACTTTGCTTAGCTTGCTGTAGCGATACTTTTTCATATATAACAGATTTGTCTTGGCAACTTACACAAGAGGCGTTCTTAGTTCCTTTAAAAGAAATAACCCAATTGGGACAAATGTTCTCACTGGGATTTCTTTTTTTAAGTTGCCTGAAAGGAGAAATGCCTGTGGTGGAGTGTGGAGTAAGAAGATATGACCATATTTTCTTCTTAATGAATAAGTCAACATCTAAATTGGATGCTAAAGCTGACTGGACACCCTCTTTAATGAAACGGTTCATTCTCTCAATTAGGCCATTTGAAGTGGGAGAATAAAGCACAACCTTCAAATGTTTAACATCATGTTTTGCTAAGAACTCTTCCACAACATTTGAGCAAAAATGAGATCCATTATCAGAAACGATTACTTTAGGAGGGCCTTCAGCAAGAAAGACTCTGTTGAGAAACTTAATAACAGAATTTGAATTGGGAGAGTCACAAAATTCTACATCTACCCACTTGGAGTGATAGTCATTGAGGGCAATGACATAGCGTTTCTCCAATGGAAGTAAGTCAAAAGGTCCTGAGAAGTCGATGGCTATCTTCTCCCAAGCTTCCTCTGGAAAAGGAACTGTGTGTAGAGGCAAATTTGTCGACTTCCAATGTTTGTCTGAAAGAAGGCAAATATCGCATTTTTCAATCCAAACATTAACCTCCTTGTCAATTGCGGGCCACCAAAAATGCTCCTTAAGTTTCCTGGAAGTGGCACCAATACCAAGGTGCCCATCATGTGCTTTTTTTATAAGGATGGAGCGTAAGGACGACGGGGGAATAAGTAGGTCACCCCGTAAAATGAGATTATTGACAATAGAGACTTCATCTGCAATTTGAGCATATGACTTTAACGTAGCAGGTAGAGAACGCTCTCTGGGCCAACCCGAAATTATCATATTTTTAACTGCTTGAAGGGTGGCATCTTCAGTGAGAGCTTGAAGCCAGTCTTTGTGTGATAAAGAAAAACACGACAAATCATCAATAGTGGCTACCACACATTCAATGCCATCATATTGTGTTACATGCGAACCATCATTTATGGGTAATCTGGATAAGCAATCGGCTCTGATATTGCATCCTCCAGATATATGTTGTATAGAAAAATTGTAATCATGCTATCTGGAGATGATGCGTACTAATCTAGAAGAAGCCTTACCGGTGCCATTGCCGTTTAACAAATGCAGAAGGGGTTTGTGATCAGTCAACAAATTGAAATGGGTGCCCCAAATAAAACTCTTGAATTTCTCGACAGCCCAGGAACACGCCAAAGCTTCCCTCTCAATAGTGCTGTAATTAGACTCAGCTACAGATAGAGTTCTAGAGGCAAAACCTATGGTGTGTTCCCTGGCGCCAATCCACTGGCACAACACAGCACCCAAACCAAACTGGCTGGCATCCACAGATATAGAGCATTTAACACCTGGGGTGAATGATGATAGAGCAGGAGCAGCAATGATGACATCCTTGATAAGATTAAAAGCATTATTACACTCTGATGACCATAAAAATTTCACATTTTTTTTTAACAGACAACGTAAAGGATTTACAATTTGTGAGTATCCTTCTATGAAACGTGAATAGTATTCTGTCATGCCCAGAAAGGACTTTAAATTGTCTTTGTCTTTGAGTATCGGAACATTTGATATGGCTTTAGTTAGTGAAAGTTTGGGTTTGATTCCATTCGTGGATATGGAATGACCTAGGTAATCCACCTCCGATTTGAAAAATTTGCATTTGTCTGTACCTAACGTTATACCAACATCTTTAAATCGAGAAAGAACTTCTTTTAGGGTGGAAATATGATCATTAATGCTCTTTGAGTAAATTAGGACGTCATCCTGGTATGCCTGAACGAAATTAATACCCTCTAATAAGCAGTCCATAAATTTTTGAAATACGCTGGCCGCAGAGGCTAAGCCAAAGGGCAGTCTCAAATACTTAAAGGCGCCAAAAGGAGTGATGAATGTGGTTAAGTCAGTGGATTGTGCGGCTAAGGGGATCTGGTGGTAGGCACTGCGGAGATCAAGGAGGGTAAAAATTTTTGACCCATTAATGCCAGTCAATAACTCTTGTATTTTAGGAAGAGGATGACAGTCGATGATGATGTTTTGATTTAATGAGCGAAGATCTGCACAGAGGCGAATGCTAGAGTCCTTTTTTCTAACTATGACCATGGGACTGACCCATTGTGAAGAGTCAGTTGGTTGAATTATGCCATCTGACACCATTTTTTCCCAAATTTTTTTTAGTTCTTCTCTGACACTTAGGGGTATTGGACGGAGTTTATGTGAGATGGGTACTGCTTTGGGTTTAAGCTTAATCATGTGTTCAAATTTCTCGATTTTTCCTATGCGAGTACTGAAAACATCAGGAAATTCGGAAATAATGTCGTTTATGAAGTGTTCATAATCCTCCGAAATGAAGGATATGGCCGTGTCATTTATCTGAACAGGATTGTCTGATCCTGGAACTAATTTGAGATTGATTTTTGCAAGGTCTCTCCACCCTATGATATTTTTGCCTTTAACAGCAACATATACTTTAGTAAAAATGCACCTTCCCAAACAGGTAATATTGGAAGTGAAGAAACCTAACATGTCAATGTCCTTATCCCCATAAGCCTTGGGAATAATATCCAGGGGTGTAGAGTTTCACTTGATGCCCAAAAGTGGTTAAAAGTGATATCTGAAATGATAGTGACTGGTGCACCAGAATCGGCCGTCATATTAAAACTCTCATTTTTGATGAAGACTTGGCAGGTGGGATCTTTGATATTTTCAGAATTGGAATCTTCACCAACAGAATCAATAGAGAGAATAATTTTCTTTTTACAACCATTAGGTACTATATCAACTGTGTTGATATCAATGCTTTGAAATTGAGAATCTAAAGAAACAGTACTGTCAGGAAGATCCTGTGAAGAAATTGAACTTACACGTATTACTTTTTTGCTTCTACATACAGTATAAAAATGAACTGTTTTACGACAATTTGTGCATCTTTTCCCATGAGCAGTACAAATAGGACTATTACCGAGATGTGACCTTGAGCCACATCTAAAACATATAGGGGTCGATTCCGATCCCGGTCGGAGGCGCACCTAATACCATTCGGCCGGGAAAAAAGCCAGGCGAATGCCTGTTTCCCGACCGATTCGCACATACGTCCGAACGAGCAAGTACGATGCGCACAACTGCCCAAATCCCGACCCAGTCGTACTCACCCAATACAGGTCCTGTTCCCCGACCGAGGCGGATCCGGAAACGCAGAATCGAGTCGCACGGAAGCCAAAATGCAGCCCCGTCCGGCCGGACAAGTACGATGCGCTTTCCGTACGCGCCGAACCCGTCGCTACGCACGGCACGTCAAAGCATCCGGGAGAGGCGCACATAAGCTCCGATTCGCGCCACAAGACAATCCACGGCTACGAGACGAACACGCCAGCAACGAGGACGAGGCGAAGCAAAGAGAAAGACGAACGAGACGAACCAACCGTGAATCCCATCGTGCCGATCCTACCAATATTCTACATCTATTACCGGAACAGGCACGGACGCGTACGGCGCAGAAGGTAAGTCAGACACCAACCACAAAAACAAACTACACGTACCCGACATATCACACACACACAGAGGGATGCAGAAATTACTTACACCAGCAACAGCAGCACCATAGGGGTGGGATGGCCATCACCAATGCCACATATACACATAGGGGCCTGGATGCCCACCACCACTACCACCCCTACTCAGGGGGTGCCAGATGCCTACCACTACTACCACATCTACCCATGGGGGGCAGGATGCCTGTCACTACTACCACCTCTAACCATGGGGGGCTGGATGCCCACCACCACTACCACCCCTACTCAGGGGGTGCCAGATGCCTGTCACTACTACCACCTCTACCCATGGGGGGCAGGATGCCTGTCACTACTACCAACTCTACCCATGGGGGCTGGATGCCCACCACCACTACCACCCCTACTCAGGGGGTGCCAGATGCCTGTCACTACTACCACCTCTACCCATGGGGGGCTGGATGCCCACCACCACTACCACCCCTACTCAGGGGTGCCAGATGCCTACCACTACTACCACCTCTACCCATGGGGGCTGGATGCCCACCACCACTACCACCCCTACTCAGGGGGTGCCAGATACCTGTCACTACTACCACCTCTACCCATGGGGGGCTGGATGCCCACCACCATTACCACCCCTACTTAGGGGTGCCAGAAACCTGTCACTACTACCACCTCTACCCCTGGGAGGCTGGATGCCCACCACCACTACCACCCCTACTCAGGGGTGCCAGATGCCTACCACTACTACCACCTCTACCCCTGGGGGCTGGATGCCCACCACCACTACCACCCCTACTCAGGGGGTGCCAGATGCCTGTCACTACTACCACCTCTACCCATGGGGGCTGGATGCCCACCACCACTACCACCCCTACTCAGGGGGTGCCAGATGCCTACCACTACTACCACCTCTACCCATGGGGGCTGGATGCCCACCACCACTACCACCCCTACTCAGGGGGTGCCAGATGCCTGTCACTACTACCACCTCTACCCATGGGGGCTGGATGCCCACCACCATTACCACCCCTACTTAGGGGTGCCAGAAACCTGTCACTACTACCACCTCTACCACTGGGGGGCTGGATGCCCACCACCACTACCACCCCTACTCAGGGGGTGCCAGATGCCTACCACTACTACCACCTCTACCCCTGGGGGGCTGGATGCCCACCACCACTACCACCCCTACTCAGGGGGTGCCAGATGCCTGTCACTACTACCACCTCTACCCATGGGGGGCTGGATGCCCACCACCACTATCACCCCTACTCAGGGGGTGCCAGATGCATACCACTACTACCACCTCTACCCCTGGGGGGCTGGATGCCCACCACCACTACCACCCCTACTCAGGGGTGCCAGATGCCTGTCACTACTACCACCTCTACCCATGGGGGGCAGGATGCCTACCACCAACAACACCCCCACTCACAGGATGGCTAATGCATGACACAACAAGTACACACCAACATAAGGAATGCAACAAAAAGACATCCCCCCAACACCATGACAAGCGTGTGTAGACTGTGTCAAATGCCTACAACACTGAACATGACTTTGAACATACAATGTGACCCCCTATCACATGCGTCACACATAAATGTGTGTGGCCCCCACAATGCAAGCAGACCATGACCACTGTGGCAATGGGGTATAAGCCCCCATCATCACAGTGAGCAAAAGGTAAGTGTGGGGTCCATAGCTGAAGCACATTTTGCACATTGTGGCAATGGGGTCTAAGCCCCCATCATCACAGTGACCAAAAGGTAAGTGTGGGGTCCATAGCTGAAGCAAATTTTGCACATTGTGGCAATGGGGTCTAAGCCCCCATCATCACAGTGACCAAAAGGTAAGTGTGGGGTCCATAGCTGAAGCACATTTTGCACATTGTGGCAATGGGGTCTAAGCCCCCATCATCACAGTGTCCAAAAGGTAAGTGTGGGGTCCATAGCTGAAGCACTTTTTTCACATTGTGGCAATGGGGTCTAAGCCCCCATCATCACAGTGACCAAAAGGTAAGTGTGTGCTCCATAGCTGAAGCACCTTTTGAACATTGTGGCAATGGGGTCTAAGCCCCCATCATCACAGTGACCAAAAGGTAAGTGTGGGGTCCATAGCTGAAGCACATTTTGCACATTGTGGCAATGGGGTCTAAGCCCCCATCATCACAGTGACCAAAAGGTAAGTGTGGGGTCCATAGCTGAAGCACCTTTTGAACATTGTGGCAATGGGGTCTAAGCCCCCATCATCACAGTGACCAAAAGGTAAGTGTTGACATAGAAAAAGCTGCAACTGCCAAACTGCATGGATGATACCTGGTCACAGAACAACAAACACATCAGTGGCAAAGTAGTGCCTGTGTCCCATAGCAACATAGATTGGGTGAGGCAAACAGTGCAGTGCAAATAAGACATACCTTTGGCCATGTGCAGACAAACATCACCCATGGGGGCTGACACTGTCAACATCCATCAATGACACAATGACAGAAGTGACCATCATAATGCAGACCCACATATTCGCACCAATGGGCACACAAATGTAGATACCCTGTGGAGACTGTAGATGTGAGGTGAACAAATAACATACCATGGCAGCAATGGGACACACAAACAATGATCATTGTGCTGACTGATGACCTAGGAGTCCCAGGGACAGCAGGTCAAACCCACCAAACAACATACAGCCAATAGCACACTAAAGATATGCCAATGCAGTGGTGCAGATGCACAAACAGGCAGACCCACACTGCACAACAAACACAACAGGTGAGGGGGGTGCCAGTGTCCCCAGGCAACCACACAACACATGATGAGGCCTGAATACCAATTACACAGATGCACATACAGTGCCACACAAAAGTAACTCATGGATCCAAATCCCCTATGTGGGCAATCAGGCATTGTTAGATGAGAGGGAGCACAAATTACACATGTCACACAAGCATGTAGGAACTGCAACTAACACAGCAAGAGACAGACCCACCACAGCACTACCCCCAGGGACCCCATATTGTGCTGACACTAGCCTGCATGATAATCCCACTGTGATGACAATGTCAGATGTTGTTCACACTGTGAAACCCAGCCATGTGTCCTGAGCAACTAACTACCATCACACCTACACAAGCTCCAACCAATCAGCACGGCCTGCCAGCCAAGGCCAATATGGAGGTAGGGGTCTGGCCGTGCAACAACTCACTTTTGCACACACTCAACACCACACACCCTGATCGCCACCAATGTGCAGCAGTGAAGCTCACATGGACTGGTGACATTGCACATGCACCCATGACAATACCAGGGGTGGTGGTGGGAACCAAGGTGCAGAAACCCATCACACATGGCCAGTCAACAAGACTTGTCAATGTCTGACACACAGCACAGTATGCTGTACATGGGCATGATGTGAAATCCACCACAATCAATGGGATCCTGGCCGTAGTCACACACCAATGAAGAAGCCAAGGTGACACACGAAGAACACACGTACACAACTACCAACATTGCAGCTCTGACCCTGAGGAGAGGCAGCAGTCACACACACAACGTGTCACAATCACTGTAAGCTAACACAAACTGTAAATCACATTACTCGTGTAAACAACAAGTGCCAAGGGGAATCCTGAATGTGTGCCATCTGCGTTTGCCCACATCCCCAGCACTGACAACAAAGACAACCTGGGATGACAACCTCATGAACATTAGTTTGCCATGCACCCACATCACAGAGAAACCAGGTCCAAGATGCTGGATGAACACAGAACAACTCAGCAAGCATCACAAACAGGAACATCCCTAGGGACACAGCCTGTGTAGGAAAAGGGAAGGGAACACGCACAGACATGCTTACACAACACAGGCCCACGCAATGCCACCAGATTACACACTGCCATGAGGGCACAACACTCCTGTGAAAGGTCCGCTGTGCCAAACCTTGTCTGTGCACGACCCAAACATGTCAGCAGAACACTCCGTCAGTGAGTCAACAACCACAACAGACAGAAGGCTCTGCTCACATCAGCCTGGGTCCGGGGTGTCATGTCAGTCATCTGCACACACACCAAACACGTGTCAAGCACGTTGCACTGTATGCACAGATGAGTCCTTCGACATTGATGTGCAAAACTGCATGTCCAGTGGAGCTGGGCACACAGTCAGGGAAATAGGAACATTGAACAGTGCTAAGCCCACCAGATGTGCATCAGTGTAAGACAAAGATGTTCATTTACAAATGCAAAAAGGACATCCCTGTGTCAAATGCTGAACATTACACCCTCAGACTGTAGCAAAGGATGCCATAGATCCAGAATACAACAGGACACATGTTCCATGGACCACATGGAGTCCATCACTGCAACACTTCATCGTCCTGATGTGAACACTATTACAACTGCAAATGCAGGATGCTACTCATCCACATCATGTACATCAAAAGAAAACCCAAAAGTAAACAAAAAGAGGCTTTATTCAGCAAATGTCAGGGTAAAAACGGAAGTCCAAAAGAAACTAAGGCCAATGGCCAGTCCAAAATAACAGTACCAACGGGGTGAGAAGTGACAACTGGTCACACATTGCTTGCCTGCACTGGTACGGTTGGGGGACATCCCCTTGGAGGGGCATACAAGGGGCAGGCCAGGCACCGCAGGGACAGGATCAGGGGATGGCAGAGTGAGGCAGTGAAGGGGTGGTGGGTGCAGTAGTGTCACCGGCAACTGCAGTGGAGGTGTCTGACTCAGGGGGGGCCGGCACCACCGTGGTACACAAGTCAGTTGGTGTGGGTGCCGCAACCACTGCAGTGGGCTTGACTGATGTAGTGGACTGGGTACCCACTGCAGTGCCCGAGTCAGACATGGTGGTTGTGGACTCCACTGCAGTGCATGACTCCAAGGAAGTGGAAGGGTGGGCAGATGAGGTGGGCAGGACAGAGGGGGGACCCGGTCACAACAACAGTGCCACTAACAGGCAGAGCATCTGGGTTGGGGTGGAAGAGCAAGTGGCAGGGTGGGAGGGCCTAAGCAGTCTGGGGATGCGGTATCGGTGTGTGGGGGAACCTGGGGCAGGGTGTGGTGGGGGAACCTGTGCAGTGGTGGCCTGGGGGATGGAGGAGAGAGACTGGGCGCTGGAGCTGCGTGGTGGTGGTGGTGGGGTCTTGCTCTTCCTGCTCCGGGGGGACTTCCGAATGGGCTCCTGTGTCTGCCTGCGCCTGGGGGAGGGTGTACGGGGGCGAGGGGCACTCCTCTCTGTGTGGGTGGACTTCCTCTTCCCCTGGTGTGCTGGGTCAGCAGGAATGGTGGGGAAGAGGCCGAGGTCACACAGGAAGCGGACTGCGGAGTGAATGTGGATGCCTGTGTGTGTGTGTGTGTTCCCCATCACCTGTGTCTGTGGTATCAGTCCCCTGAGGATGCTTGTGTGCACGTCTTGCCTTACTCTTGGGTGTGTCTGTGCTGCTTGTGTCTGTGTGTATGGATGACTGTGCAGGTGTGCATGTGCTTTGGACAGGTAGGGGGGCAGGAAGTGTGGATGGGGCAGAGGTGGGAGGGGTGAGGGACTGTTGGAGGAGGGACACTGCTGCCGTCAGGGAGGAGTCCATGGACCTATTGCTCCTCTGTAGGGCAGACATACCTGTCGAGATGCCCTCCATGAACAACACCAGCTGTGTCAACAGAGTGGTGTGTGCATGGAGGACACTCAGCATTGCTGTCTGCCCTACATGGAGCTGCCGAAGGAGGTAAACAGACTCCTCACTCAGGGCAGCAGGGGACACAGGGGCAGGGGCTGCGGTGCCTGGCACGAAGGAGACACGCTCCCGAGCACGGGAGCCTCCACGGACCTCAAGAATGGGAGCCGATGGGATGGCGGTGGTGGTGGTGGTGGTGGTGGCGGGGCCAGACAGACTAGCTGACCTTTGGTGGCTGCCGAGACCCGCCTCCACAAGGGAGTCATCCTCCGAGCTGCTGTGGTCCCCAGCTGAGGTGGATGGTGCTGAGGACTCCTCGGTGTGGCTCCCCTCGCCCTCCGTGCCACTGGGTCCCTCTGACCACTCGTCCGATGCTGACCCAGTCTGGCTCCGCTGCTCCTCCTGGTCCGTGGAGCTGTCCCCTCCTGTGGCCGTGGATGTATCTGCAAACAATTAGGGAAACAGACAAACATCAGTCACCTGCACTGACCTGCACACACCACAGTAAGTACAGCACATTACATAGCAAGCCCTGGCATCCTTAGATGAACATTGCCTAAAGTCCTCGCACAGATTCGGGGAAGCCAATTGTCAGTCTGATGGTCAACCATGGGACTCACACCCCTCCTGCCCTTGCACCCATCTGTCTGGTGCCTGTCTGATGGTAAGACCCCAGTGTGGACACATGCACCACCTACACAGTTGTTGGACATTGCAGGGAACACGGTGAAGCATGTGAACATGCACACATCACATCTCTTGCCACTGAGTCAGTGCAGGTGTCCGGATAAAGGGATGGCCAGATTCTAATTAGAAATGCATGTGATGCATACCAGCACCAGACACCATGATGCACCCATGTCCGGATAGTCAATGCCACAATGGGGTGCATGTTGCACATGTACCTCCCCTGCAGGATCAGTCCCAGGAAGTTGAATGCCATGACACAGGAATGCATGCAAAGTCATACATTACTGTCTCAAGTCACATAGCCATGGCAGCCAGACAACAACAGTCTGCACTGTGTCACAATCCGAGGGCATGGGGAATGCAAGTTATGTGACTGACAAGTGCACATGTCCATCCCCCAGAAAACCACATCATCTGTACTACTATTTGACCACGTCATGCCAACTGGACATATGGGGGACATGAAACACAACTCCCTGAACATGAGCACCTCACAGTGTGCTGTGAAATGAAAATACAGCTTCCTGAAAGTCACAGTCGCAAACACCTGTGTGCACAGTCTAGTGATCAGACACCTATAAGTCACAGAAGTATCGTCTATCATGGTCACATCTCAGATGGCATGCTGAGCCCCAAACGATGAACATACCAGTAGTCCTGACAACGAAGACACAGCACAATGAGACAGAGGCAGACACCTGAGGGTACATTTCACTGACCACGACATGCCAGATGATACACGGGAGTGGGAGTACAGAGTGTATTGTATGCACTGGAGTAGGCATGACTGTCCAGCGCCACCTGTAAGAGGGATGAGATCTGGACAGTAGGCAGGTGGCTAAGCATGTGTGACACACTGGATACACATACTCCTGAGGCCCAAATATTGTTCCCACCAGCAGCATGGGTGTGTGCCACATTCCCCAGGGACATGTGGTGAGTCAGAGCAGCAAGCGGACCACATATCTCAGTTACACGCAGATCACATGTCAGAACTTAGGCACTGTGTAGGCAATTGACCCACCCATGAATCGCACAACTTAGTCACGGGAACAAATGCTGTCCCCCACCTTGAGCAAAGCAAAATGCAATGACACAGTCCCCAAATGACACAGTTTCCTGACTATAAGGGCAACACATATGCGTATCAGAGGAGAAGTGGGCATGTAACAAATGAGGGACATGGGTCCTGGACCACATGACTGATGTACTGTGGAAGTTTAACCAGGCCAGAGGAGGGCACATAGCATGTCAGACAAAGTGCACAGTGCAGTCATGGACTCACCCCCTCCTTGCTGCTGTCTGTCCTCCAGCTGCCCATCCAGGTCAGGGAAGACCACCGCCAGGATCCGGAGCATGTGGGGGGTCAGGGTCCGGTGTCCGCCCCTCCTGCGAGGAGGCGACAGCTTCAGCTGGACCCTTGCGATCCTCCGGGACCAGCCAAGAAGGTCCTGCCACCTCTTTTGCCAGTTGCGGATCCTGCGCCTGTAGACCCCCACGGATCTTACTTTCCGGGCGATGGTCAGCCAAATTTCCTGCTTCTGGTGGGCATCAACCTGTGAGGATGACAAAGTGAAAAGGCCATTACTACACATGCAACATATCCATGCATCACACAGTTGGATATACATGTCTCAATTACAGGGGCATATGATGTACACAGGCAGTGCAACAATGGCTATGAACAGTTTGCCAGCAGTCACTACATGGTATCATTGCATGGGAAGTAAACCTAGTTGGAATGCACTGTTACTGCACTGTACCAGTTCAGTGCATGTAACTACACACTTTGGGGTGTGACAACTACTCAGTGGGCATGCTAGCCAGTGGTGTGCACACTGAAAGTCCTGCTAGTCAGAGAACATGCACAATTAGTGATGCAGTGGACAGCACACTCACCTGCTCCCCTGGTTTCCCATACAGCTTGCTGTACTGTGGAAGGAAGCTGTCCAGCAGGGCCTGGTTCTCCTCAAGGCTGAAGGCTGGGGCTCTCTCCACAGTACGTGCCATTGCAGGAGCCAGAGGATGCATAAACAGCAGCAGTGTTGGTGGCAGATGTCGTCCTGGAGCATGTAGTGCAGGCAAGTGAGCTCTCAGGGGAACAGCCAGCATTATATGTGTGCTGCAGAGGCAGATACTGTCCCATGTGTCCAAAGTGATAGGTCCAAGTCGTTTGCATCTTCTAAATCTGACCAATCCATGGTATAGCAGCACTAATACACGCCCACAGCATCCTTCAAATCTTCAACTTCATGACACCCATGATTTTGCAACATTGTTGTGGCTGGCCAACTGAATTCACTGCATCAGACTCGTTGGAGCTTCGAAAACGCGTCCGTTGCCATGCCAGGTCCCAGCCAATGTGTGCGCACCGATCGGTCCATTGCTGTTCAACGCGTACCCGCGATACAACGCGTACATGCTCACATTGAATGCAATGGGCCGGCCGGGCACACCGATTGGTCCATTGCTGTTCAACGCGTACCCGCGATACAACGCGTACCCGCTCACATACGATGCAATCGGCCGGCCGGGCACACCGATCGGTCCATTGCTGTTCAACGCGTACCCGCGATACAATGCGTACCCGCTCACATTGAATGCAATGGGCCGGCCGGGCACACCGATCGGTCCATTGCTGTACAACGCGTCCCTGGACAAGTCACTGGCATATGTCACCATGCCTGTCACAGGTGAACATATGCCAGCCACATATACTTCCCAGGGAGTGAGGGGCACACCTACAATACCACAGCCTGTCCACACTGTATCCTAAGGCATGTAAGGCTGCATTACCTATTCCGTGTATGGGGGTGAACATGTTGTTCTGTGGGTGTCACTTCGGGGCAGCCACTCCCAGGCTGTGCACATGTTCATGGGGACAGGATCCTTGGTGTGTCGTGCACATGACCACTGTGATGTGCAACTGTTCATTCCTGAGCATGTGGCATGGTCACATTTCACGGTGGTGTATGTGTATGTCATGTCACATACCCCTGAGTCCCATGTGGGACGGTATGTACGTCCCAGGTTGACCCATTGGCACAATAGTGATGGTCCTCCACAGTCTGTGTGCATGTTGTGTTTACAATGTCTCTGATTCCATGTGCACAATGGGAGACAGTCTCCACATCCATGTTGTTTGTGCATGAACTTTGATGTTGTGCGTGTGTGTGTCACAGATGTCCATGTCTGTCCTGACAAGGCAACAGGGACCACTACCTGTGGGGGTCATGGTTGTTTTGCTGTGGTGTATTCATGATGCACCATGTCATGCCAGTGTCCATGTGGCAATACAGGGTCCCTGGGAATCTACCTGTCGATGAGCTGTGATGCCTGGGGCACATCTGTCCACACATGTCACTGTGGGGTGTGTTTGGAACGTGGCAGCAGTAGATGGGAACTGTGACACGGCCTCATGATATCCCATGGCACAACATGGGACTTGTTGATGCCACTTGTTGAACTGTAATGTTAGATGTTGGCCATGTAGGTGCCATACATGTCCTCACGGAACTGCACACATCATGTACTTGTGTCTCATAATGATGTATCATGTGATATTGTGTATGGTCAATGCCACATATGTGGGGTGACTGACATTCTTTCTTTCTTCACCTATGCACTGCAGGGCACCAGCTGTCCATAGACCATTCCCTGACCTTGCATCCATGGTGGAACGGGACTGCATCCGACGGTACCGCTTCACCAGGCCGCTGATTGAGGAATTGACGGTGCGCTTGGCCCCACATTTGCAACCTGGCCGGACATACCCCACAGCGCTGACCCCCAAGGTGAAGGTGATGGCAGCCCTACACTTCTTTGCCACCGGTACCTTTCAACACACTGTGGCGTCTGCTGTTGGGATGTCACAGACCATGTTCAGCCGTGTGCTCCGTGATGTTTTGGAGGCTATGTTGAGATACCTGAACCAGTACATCTATTTCCCTAGACCTCAACAACTCACTGACGTGAAGAGTGACTTCTATGCCCTGGGGAGGATGCCGCATGTCATTGGCTCCATTGATGGGACACATGTGGCTTTGATACCACCACAGGCACATGAGCAGGCATACAGGAACCGCAAACATTACCATTCGGTCAATGCACTGGTGGTATGTCTTGCTGATATGAGCATCTCACACGTGTGTGCCCGTTTCCCCGGTTCTGCACACGATGCCTACGTGATGAGGAGTAGTCGCATCCCGAGGATGATGTTACAGATGCGGAACCAGCGTGCCTGGCTTGTCGGTGTGTACTGACTTTGTACCATTGTGTGTGTTCTGCGATGTAGTATTCCACCCTCTTTTCCAAATCAGCTAATGTGCAATTGTCCATATGTAGGTGACTCCGGATACCCCAACATGCGGTGGTTGCTGACGCCCCTCAGGAACCCTGTGACACCAGCCCAGATGCGCTACAATGAGGCACATGGTCGGACCAGGAGAGTCATTGAGCAGACATTTGGTCTCCTGAAGAGCCGCTTCCGCTGCCTGGACAAGACAGGAGGGGCCCTCCCATATGCCCCAGCAAAGGTGTGCAAGATTGTCATCGTCTGCTGCATGCTACACAACCTGGCTGTGCGGAAGGAGTTGCCTCTCATCCTGGATGACAATGATCAACATCCGCCACCTGTGGAGGATCCTGGCCTGGACCACGATGCCAGTGATGATTATGATGATGGTGATGTCCGCACACAGCTCATCACCAACTTCTTCAGCTGAATGTGAGTATCCGGAGATGTCATGTCAATGATGTGAGTATGCATGATATGTGTTGGTGGTGCTCTGGTGCTGTTTGAGTGTGGCCATGTGCTACATGACTGTATGCGTGTAGCGATGTGTCCTTACAGGTAGTCTGTACTCCCCAACAGTGTTGACATGCTAACTTGGTTCTGGGTGGGTATCTTGTGACATGTATTGGGCATGAGTATTGCAGTTCTGTCCTGTTCTTCAGTGCTTTTGACTGTGTGTCATTTCTGTCCTTCACAGGGTACTTTCAGAGTTGTTTGGTCAACTGTGATCCCCCAACACCGTGATTAAACTTCCAGGGTGGTAGCTGTCGTGTCCCTACAGGTGATGTGCGCCACACCCATGGACTTCCTTCCTTCTACACTTGTTGACTGTGTGCCCACTGCCAGGTGGGATTACCTTGCATCTGTAGTGGTTACAACATGTTGCAAATGTGTAATAAACCTGTGCTTCACTTTGTGATGTGCGTTGTCTGTGGTCACACATCTGACTGACATTTGCTTACTGCACCAGTGGGCTAGTTGACAAAGACTGTGAATAGGTGTTGTGTCTGTGCATTGCACCGTATTTCCTGGCAACATCAGTGTAGGCGATGAGTCAGATGGCCCTGGTGTGTATGTGTTGTGTAGCCCTGGTGGTGTGTCTCCCTCATATGTGTCACGTCGCCATGACTCACATGCCGGTGTTGTACTTGCTGTAGCAGTTAGCATGCACAGTGTCATTTCGCAGATCATCATCTCCATGACAGAAACAACGTTGGAATCACAACAGAGGCAAGTATGGTGTATTAGTGAGTTTATTGACATACATGTGTGAGTATAGTGCACAGGATGGTGGGTGCTGTACATTGTGATTGTAATCCAAAGTTCCTAGATGATTTGGAAGTCCTGGTAGCAGAAATGTCCTTAGTAAAGTCCACAGTCATCTGATACATTGGTCCAACTTGTACTCCCCATGTCATGTGGGGGAGTTGTGTTGCATTCAACAGGGTGAACAATTTGCGCACAAAGGTGATTATCCAGAACAGGTTTTGGCTTCATGGGAGTTGCGCATGGCCATCGGCCTCTCAGTTGCCCTTCCTCGGACGACCCCTCTTCTTTGGGGGGGGACCCTCAAGTGCAGGCTGCTGCGATGCAGGTGACTCTCCGCCAGAGTCATCCTCCCTCCCTGTGGCAGTTGCAGTTGTTTCAGCACCAGATGTTGTGGGCACACAGGGAGGTGTTGACATGTTGCTGCTCATCTGGTGGAGGCATTGTAATATGTCCCTATGCACCGCCGTCATCTCTTGCAGTGTGTCCCACTTGGACTCCATTCGGGACATGTGTAAGTCCAAGCGTGCATGATGGGCAGCCTGCTGCTGTCGTATGTCCCTGAGGATCCCCACTACCTGGCTGAGCTCTCCGGTGCTGGTCTGGTACGCATCGGCTATGCGTACCAGTTGTGGGTCATCATGCAGTCCAGACCCCTCTGCGAGCAGCGACCTATGTCTACCACCCCTCCCACCACCCCTGGCGACACATGCAGTACCTGAGGTGGCACGCACAGGTGACCCTGGGCCCCCTTGGGGGTTGTTGGTGGTGTTGGTGTCCATAGCCCCACGTTGGGCAAGGGTCCGTGTGCTGGTGGTGGTCCTTGGTCTGTCCGTGTCGGCAGTGGTGGTTTGTGTGTTGTCAGTCGTTGGAGGGGTGGGTGCAGGGGGTGCAGCTGGTGGTCCTGCTGGTGCTGCATGATGACTCGCTCCGGAGGTGCCAGGTAGGTCTTCGTCATCCGAGGAGGGCAGAGGCTGTTCCACACCAGTGAGCTCCGTTTCCCCTGGATCCTGGGACAGGGACTCCTCAGCATCTGCTGCTGTGTCTCCATCATCACCTGTTTTTGGGAGACACACACAATATATGTTATGTTTCTGCAGGCATCAATGGTTGACACACCTGACAGTTGTGACTGTACCTCTGGATGCGGGCCTGTACATTGCATTGTCCTAAGTTGTCACAGTCAGAGGTTGATATTGGTGTAGCACATTGTCCTGCATAATTTGAGCATTTCAATTTGAATGTTGGGGTGTGTACATGGTCTGCATTGGTTGTATTTGGTTGACATCCGGCCCTCCTTCTCCCCCCAGCCCAGTTATCCCACCATGAAGCATGCCACCCTTGCAGTGGGTTCAGGTTGACTCTCAGGATGTCAGTGAGTGGTGTCCTGCTGTTGGTGGTGCCCAGTCCACAGCAGTACCCAGTGTCAGCCATCTTGTCAGTTCCTTTCCACTCCCTGTGATGTGTGCATGGTTCAGGGTGGTGTTGATGGGACAGTTGTGGGGGTGACCAATATCTGTGACTGCCACTCCCATCATGCTATTGCCTCCACCCCCTTCCCAGCATGCCCATGCTTCCTTCCTTTGACTCTGCTTCCCTGTGGGGTTGTGTGCCTGTGCTGACAAGATGGCTGACAGTGTTATCCTGGGGTTAGTTTTGCTACAAGTCCCATTTGTGTCCCTGTGCTTCACACAGCATAACCCAGGGTGGTGGTTCTTTGTGGGATCTTCAGTTAGGATGTGAGGCAATGCATTCTCCCAGGTGGGTTATGTGGAGTTAGTGTTGAGGGGAGGTGCTTGTAACTATGGTCAGTGCTGTGAGTCCTCCTTCCCACCCAGCCAGATATCCCACCATGGGACGTGCTTCCATTGCAGGGAGTGCAAGTTGTCTTTCAGGATGTCAGTCAGTGGTATCCTGCTATTGGTTGTTGCACAGTTCCCAGCAGGGCCTTGTGCTCCCCCCAGCAGTACCCAGTGTCAGCCATCTTGTGAGTCCTTTTCCACTCCCTGTGATGTGAGCATGGTTGAGAGTGGTGTTGATGGGCCAATTGTGAGAGTGAGCAATATCTGTGCCTACAACTCCCATCATGCTATTGCCTCCACCTCCCTTCCCAGCATGCCCATCCTTCCTTCCTTTTGACTCTTCTTCCCTGTGGGGTGGGATGCCTGTGCTGACAGGATGGCTGGGAGTGTTGTCCTGGCAGTTGTTTGGCTACAAGTCCCAAGAGTGTCCCTGTGCTTCACACAGCGTGACCCAGGGTTGTGGTTCTTTGTGGGATATTTGATTAGAGTGTGAGGCAATGCATTCTCCCAGGTGAGTTGTGTGGAGTTTGTGTTAGGGGTGTGTGTGAGTGGAGCTGCTGGTAACTATGGTCAGTGCTGTCAGTCCTCCTTCCCACCCAGCAAGATATCCCACCATGGAACGTGCTTCCATTGCAGGAGTGCAAGTTGTCTTTCAGGATGTCAGTCAGTGGTGTCCTGCTGTTGGTTGGTGCCCAGTTCCCAGCAGGGCCTTGTGCTCCCCACGACTGAGCACCAGTGTCAGACATCTTTGATGTGGCTTTTGACTCCCTGTGAGGTGTGCATGCTTGGGTGTGATCTTGCTGGGCCATGTGGGTGGAGGATGTTGGGCTGTGACTACCACTCCCATCATGCTATTGCCTCCACCCCCCTTCCCAGCATGCCCATGCTTCCTTCCTTTTGACTCTGCTTCCCTGTGGGGTTGTGTGCCTGTGCTGACAAGATGGCTGACAGTGTTATCCTGGGGTTAGTTTTGCTACAAGTCCCATGTGTGTCCCTGTGCTTCACACAGCATGACCCAGGGTTGTGGTTCTTTGTGGGATATTTGATTAGAGCGTGAGGCAATGCATTCTCCCAGGTGAGTTGTGTGGAGTTTGTGTTAGGGGTGTGTGTGAGTGGAGCTGCTGGTAACTATGGTCAGTGCTGTCAGTCCTCCTTCCCACCCAGCAAGATATCCCACCATGGAACGTGCTTCCATTGCAGGAGTGCAAGTTGTCTTTCAGGATGTCAGTCAGTGGTGTCCTGCTGTTGGTTGGTGCCCAGTTCCCAGCAGGGCCTTGTGCTCCCCACGACTGAGCACCAGTGTCAGATATCTTTGATGTGGCTTTTGACTCCCTGTGAGGTGTGCATGCTTGGGTGTGATCTTGCTGGGCCATGTGGGTGGAGGATGTTGGGCTGTGACTACCACTCCCATCATGCTATTGCCTCCACCCCCCTTCCCAGCATGCCCATGCTTCCTTCCTTTTGACTCTGCTTCCCTGTGGGGTTGTGTGCCTGTGCTGACAAGATGGCTGACAGTGTTATCCTGGGGTTAGTTTTGCTACAAGTCCCATGTGTGTCCCTGTGCTTCACACAGCATGACCCAGGGTTGTGGTTCTTTGTGGGATATTTGATTAGAGCGTGAGGCAATGCATTCTCCCAGGTGAGTTGTGTGGAGTTTGTGTTAGGGGTGTGTGTGAGTGGAGCTGCTGGTAATTATGGTCAGTGCTGTCAGTCCTCCTTCCCACCCAGCCAGATTTTCCACCATAGAACGTGCTTCCGTTGCAGGGAGTGCAAGTTGTCTTTCGGGATGTCAGTCAGTGGTGTCCTGCTGTTGGTCGGTGCACAGTTGCCAGCAGGACCTTGTGCTCCCCACAGCAGTAGCCAGTGTCAGCCATCTTGTCAGTTGTTTTCCACTCCCTGTGATGTGAGCATGGTTCATGGTGGTGTTGATGTGCGCATTGTGAGGGTGGGCAATATCTGTGACTACGACTCCCATGATGCTATTGGCAACACTGACTTGCCCAGCATACACAGGATTCCTTCCTTTCAGTGGGCTTCACTGTGAGGTGGTGTTGTAGTGGTGGCTACATGTCTGGATGTGTTTGTTAGTTATATTTGTGCCACTGCCTAGCTGTAGTTGTAGTTGTGTTTGTACATGTGATGACACATTTACATATCACTATGAGATGGCATGTGTTGTGTTTATCTGACTGACATACACATTTTGGGATGATTCTGTTTTGGTTGCTATGTATTTGCTAAGGGTGCATGGTTTGACTCTCCCCTTGACAGTGATGTGTGTGTATTGTCGCACAATATTGTGTACATTTGTTGTGTACTCACCAGGCTCTGGGATGTTTTCTAGTCCATATACGCTCACTGGTGGTAGGATGGCCCGCACCTTCTCCTCCCAGGGCCTGAGGTATACTGGTTTGGCAGGAGGGCCACTGCCGGTGTGTTGGCTCAAGAGGTAGTCCTTCTTCAACAAGTCCCTGACCCTCCTGCACACGTCATACCACCTGTTCTGGATGTCTCCCTTTGTGCGAAAACATGGTGATTGTGCGTTCACCCTGTCGACAATCCTCTCCCACATCTTGGTTTTCTGCGACATGGGTGTCTGTTGGACCAGTGTACCAAACAGCTGTGGCTCTACCCTGAGGATCTCATCTACCAGGACTTCCAATTCACTATCTAGGAACTTTTTATTCTTCTTTGGGGGCATGGTGATGGGTGGTGATGGTGAGTGATGTGTGTGTTGGTGTGCAAGTGAGGGTGTGTGAGTGTGTGTTTTGCTGGGTGTATGTGAGGGTGCTATTTGTTGAGGTGCTGCTGGTGTGTGGCTTGTGTGATGGATGAGCTGTGAGTGTGTGTGTGGTTGCTGTCTGTTGGTGTTGAGTGCTGGCAGGAAATTTGAATTTGCAAAGGATCATGGTAGGGATTTGTGTCCTTTATATGGGTGGAGTTGTGGGTGTGTCTTTGTTCCCTGTTTCCCCACCCAGTATTTATTGGCTTTGTAATTGCTTGTTTGGCCTTTTTTTGTGTGTTTTTTCCTTAGTACTTTTTGTGCATGTAGGAGACGTTCTTCTGACCGAGTCGGACCCTGCAGTTGTCTCGTGCGAGCTTCTCCGATTCGTTCACGCTGTGTTTGTGCTGTTTTCTGTGCCGCGTACGCGTCGGTCGCGGTGTATTGGGTTGCTTCGGCTCGCAGTTTTGTATGCGTGTCGGTCGTACGGCTTGGGCCCCGTGCGACTCGGTCGTGTTTTCCACGCATTGCATCGTACTTGGCAGGTAGGAGTTCGCGGGTACGTTTCGTTCGGGATTCTTCCTGGTGCGTGTCGGTCGGTTCGATTCGCGTGCTTTTCCGGCCGGATAGCTGTTTTCCGCGCGGTTCGGTCGTTCGGCTTGTGTTCTGTACGCGTCGGTCGGATTTTGCACGCTTCTCATCGTACTTTGCGGGTCGGGCTGCACCGGTACGTGTCGGTCGGAATGAATTCCGGCTCCGAGTCGGTCGGTACGTTTTCCGGCCCGAATCGGAATCGGCCCCATAGTGTTGGCATTTTTAGAGAAAGGTTTCGAATATTTGTTTGTGTGAGAAATGGCATTGATAGAAACATCACTTTGAATGGCATTATTAGAAGAAAAGGTTTCATTAGACATGCATTTGGATGAAATAATGGACCTTTCTATGCTTTTGGCCATTTCTATGACCTCTGACAAGGAAGGGTCCCTACAACTCAAAATACATTCTTGTATCTTCTTTTGGTAACAGCTATATACAAATTGGTCACGAATGTACATATCTAGTGATGCACCAAAATTACACTCAGCTGCTAAATTTCTCAAGACTGAAATATATTCCTCCACAGATTCGTTGGGATCCTGCTTTTTTTTCATAAAATTAGAAACGTTCAAGCATGACGTTTGGTTGTTCCAGAAATTTTTTGTTGAGTCTTTGTATGGCATCAGTGAAAATGTTCCAACCATCTCCGTCTCCAGGAGGTGGAATGGAAGTTGGTAAGTTATCGAAAACTTGGCGCCCAGTACTACCTAAATGGTTGTATAATATTGCCAATTTTCTTTTAGGAGTATAATTTTCTGCATCTCTGGCAATTAGGTAACTGTCAAAACTGCGTAGCCACAACTTCCAAGACTCTTTGGGTTTACCAGGTGTAGGTAGAAAATGAGACAATTGAACACATTGTAAATTAGATGCCATGTTGAAAGCGATAATAAAAACAAGGTTCTTGAGACTGGAAATTAAAAATAAAATAAATGAATAAGCTGAGTAGCAATGCTTGTGATGAATCTGCTGGGAGAACAATGAAGATAAGGAAGAACAGCGCTGAAGCAGCTGATGTAACAACAAATGATCGGAGGCAGGCAGGTCAAATGGGGTGAGGAAGCACTGAAGAAAGTCAGGAAATGTTCGCGTTGCAAGCCAAGCAAGTGCGCGGTAGAGTAAGCAGTTTAACTTGTGAAAGAGGGTAAAAACGGGAGAATGTAAGTTTTACCTTTCACTGCGTTGTGGAAGACTTGCCTCAAACGAAGGTAAGAGAATCTCCGAAAAAAAAAAAAATATTCATTGAAGATGGCGGCACGTTGCGTGACGAGGGGTCACGTTTGACGCTATGACAATGTAGCGTGATGACGTTCTAAAGTGACGAGAACTGATTCGTCACTGGGGTGCCAGAGATTGCGAGAAATTGTATAAAATCCATAAGTGGAGAAAGAAATGCCGGTCCGGATGCGGATTTCGATGGAGGCAATGCCGAGATGAAGGGGAGAAAGCGGCAACAGCAAGGCAGGTACAGGAGGTGTGAGCAAAAATAGTGAAGATGCTGCGAAGTATGAATAAATCGTCCCAATCGTCGCCAGATGTAAAGTTGGTGATGCGCGTCTTAGTTGAAGAAAATGAAGAAACTGGAAGCAAGCGCGATCACTTAGATAACTTCTTTATTCAGATGCAGCACTTCACGGGAGCTCGTCTGCTTCCTCGAAAGTACAACTGTAGAATGCAATTCTGCAGTTGCATCTTTCAAGAAGGCAGAGAGAGCGTCCAGTACAATCCTTGAAAATAAACATGTTCTCATGAGCGCGTGCATATGTCAATGTCTATTACATAGATAGACTAACAGCTGTTGCGAGCAGTAAACATAAAAGGAGGACTATTGTAAACACTACACCGCACCCACGCCAACCCCCCAATCAGGTTGCGTGACCCCTTCCCATCTGATAAACAAGCCCAACATATAATACCCCGAATAGCTTCAGAGGTAGTCTTTGGGAGCTCTCCCTGGGGGGGCGAGGGGTCTCTGGCTTACTTCCCTGCCAAAAGGCGGGGTGGCCATGCTTATAATGAAGAGCCAACTTCCCTGAGCATATGGAAGGCCAAATGGACTATGTCTACCCCACAGCCCAAACATAACATGACAGTGCAAATATTAACATGAGCTAACTTGCCACCTGCGCAATCAACTTAGCCTCTGGGGTCATATATATGACCCAAACGTGGACAGCCTGATATGACAAATGTAAGTGAAGATTAATCATTATCACTGAGACCAGTGTCAGAGGAGCAACCAGCCGGCGGCCTGCCTGTGTGTTTCTTTCCCCCTACATGTTTAGCGAATTTTAGCACCGATTTAGCGTCCGTGAACATGTGGGTTGTCCCATCAAATGTCACCTTGAGCTTTGCAGGATAAAGCAGGGCGTAAGGGATCTTGGCTTGCATCAGAATTCGCTTTGCTGGCATAAACTTCCTGCGTGCCGCCTGCACCGCCGGTGTAAAATCTGGGTAGAAGGATTTGGAATTACCCTTATAGTTGATCGTGCCGCGCTCACGTGCTAGTCTCAGTATGGAGTCTCGGTCTTGATAGTTCAAAAGCTTGGCTAAGATTGGCCTGGGTGTGGCTCCAACAGGTGGTCTGGGTCCCAGCGCCCGGTGCGCCCTCTCGACCGTGAACACCGCAGATAAACCAGGTCCAAACAGATCCTTTAGGAGATCTGACACATAGGTCTCCATCTTGCCCATGGCCGTCGTCTCAGGAATACCGTTGATGCGGAGGTTGTTTCTCCTAGATCTGGCCTCCAAATCGTCATTCTTTGCCCTTATGAGAGTTAGGACCTTGTCCATCTGTAGCAGTTGCTCTTTGGTTTCCACTTGGAAGTCATGATTTTCAGTGTTCCGGTTCTCGAGGACATCCAGCCTGGTCTCATGGGTATCTTCTTGTTTTTTTACCGCCTCCAGCTGGGAAGTAAGGACATCCAACTTAGGGGCCGATTCCGATTCGGGCCGGAAATCTCTCCGACTGAGCCGGACCCGGAGAGATTTTCGACCGAATCGGACCTAGCAGCCCGACCGAACGAGTACGATGCGCACGTATGCCATCGGACTCGATTCGGTCGGACTCCCATTGAAGTCAATGGGAGCCTGTCGTACAACTCGTACGCGGCTCCCATTGACTCAATGGGTGCGAGGCGAACAAGGGCGCCCCCTACAGCGCGTACGTGGCGAAGCAACTCGTGCCGTACATGCACAGGTAGGGGGGACCCATGGGTCCCCCCTGTGTGCGACTCACGTGGCTACGCGTACAGGGGGGTCCGACACGGACCCCCAAAGTGCGGCTCCGACTGCTTCTTCGAGCCGGACGGCGCGAGTCGGTCGGACTGCTCGCGGCGCGCATCGTACTTGCCCGGCCAGTGAACGTCTCCATTGCGCGGTGCGAGGCGCATCCGTGCGAGTCGGTCGGTGCAGTTGGGACGGGCGTACGAGTCGGTCGGCGAATTCGCACGCGCTCGCATTGTACTCGTTCGCCCGGACGCACGTACGGATCGGTCAGGAAAAAGGGCTCCGAATCGGATCCGGTTCAGCCGAATCCGATTCGGTGCCCTACCGGCCGAGATCGGAATCGGCCCCTTAGTGTCGATCGTTTTGAGACTAGATCTCATTTCCAGGAGTAGCGAGCGCAAATCTTCTCCATGTTCCTCTGACTGCGACACAGGCTGACCATCGGCATCTACCTCCCCCTCAGTTTCCGTCAGTCTCGTATGTCTTTTGTTTTCGAAGTTGAGTTTGGGTTGTTTCGCGTCAATTTTACCCATGGTGCCAGAAAGTGTACAGCAGCACCGCTTGCGATGGTCCGTGTGTTACGGTGACAAAATATCATACGCCCTAAGGTTAGGCCTTCTGGTTCTCCTGCGACCAAGATAAAGCAAACAGTTCTGTTCTCGGCTAAGGGGACCCAATAAGACGAAGAGCCACGTGGTTGTTTAGCTGTCTACAGCCCTATCTCTTGTATCCTGCTCAGGAGTGAGGCAGCGGCTAACCAACAGCTTCGGGGTCCCTCTGATCAAGCAACGGCACCAGCTCGCGTACTACAGGGTCAGGTCTCCCTCGCTGGCGTCTTTCTCCTCGATGTCTCCCTAGGCCTCTGAAAACATCCACCTTCAAAGGGTCACCAGGACTGGCAGGGGGTCCCCAAACACCCTCGCACCTCACCAGGGCTCATGTCACCAGGGCCACCCCGCTCCACACTTCAGAATCTGCCAGCCAGCCCCCCTCTGGGCCTGTATAACAGCTGCTCCTTGTAAGGGGACAGGCAGCACCTCAGGAGACCTTCGTCGAGAATCCAGTTTTCGCCGTGCCCCCCCTCGCACCCATAGCCGATGTCGCCTGACCTTAATATGGCGTCTCCCCTGCATGCGTCGGGACCTCCCCGCTGTCTGAGCCTCTTCTGGGGTCAACCGAGCCCACACCGGTATATGCGGCCGGTCACCTTGGATCTGCCTCAGGGCACAAGGACATTTCCACGGTACGCCGGCCTCTAGGACCGAGCGTGCCTGATTTCAAGATGGCGGCTCGGTCACAGCAGCGTCAGAGAGGACGGTTCCAGTTCACTGGGGTCCGTTCGTTCGTGACAATGGGCGCCGCTCCTGGTTGGGTCTGCACGTTGCCGCTCCTGCCCAGCGGCCGTCAGGGTCAGCTCGGGTTCTAGTGCCTCCTCAGGCACGGAGCACTCTGATTGTTAAATAGCGGGCCCTCAGCGCTTCTCAGCGTACTCCGCCCCAGGGCACTGCTATGTCAGTTTCCACTGCCGCTACGATACCGGAGCTCAGGTAAATTATGTCTCCGCACCGTTCTCGTCCCGAATCACTGACAAAATATCGAAAGACATATTATCGAGCTACAATTATATCGATACAAAATTATCGATAACATTAATATCGACATCATATACCTATTTAAATAATTACAAAAATATCGAGGATACAATATCGAAGTACATAAATATCTATTTCACAAATATCGCTAACATACTTAGCAAAATTCTAAAATATAGAACTTCATTAAAATACATTAACTAGGTAAAAAATATTGTACACAAAAATATCGACAACACTAATATCGTAAAATTAAATATATCGACTATATACAATTATAATAAATATAAAAATAAAACTACATAAAATTAATTAAATTACTACAAACACAATACTAAATTAATAAATGACAATAACTATTTTACTAGACTAAAAAATTAATTAACACAGCAATAAAATTACTAAAATATTATTAACAACATTACTACATTAAACATTAAAAATATTAAATATTACTATTACAATTCAATTTTATAATATAATACATAACAAAAGCTATTTAAAAATATATACAAAATAATACATAACTTACTACTAATTAGCGTTTTCCTTATTTGGAAACTAACTACCAAAACAGTTTTAAAAAAATACAAATAAACCAATAGAAAAACTGCAAATTCAAACTAACCAATAAAATCGAAATTACAACATCCAACACACTATATAAACAGTTAAACTTCATTCCTATTCCACACCCAAAAGAAAGAAAACTAAAGAAGGAGAAACTCTACAAGAATTCAACTTCAGATATAAGAAGATCAACATATACCAAAAAATTAACTCTATCAAAAGTAAGTAAACTAAATTAAAAGAAATAATACTAAAAGTAAAAAACTTTTATAAATAATATACATAACCTATAAAGTAATAAATGTCTTCTTTCTATTTTATTTTACCACTTCAGGAAACTCTAGAGGAAACTAACAAACTAAAGAAAAGCCTCAAAAAAAGATACAACTAACAAAGTAAGTATCTACCAACAAATCTTAAACAAATAGATTAAACAACAACGCAAAGTCAAAACCAATCCACAATACCCTACCCACCCCCTATAAAAAATATGTAACCAAATAATAAAACAAATGTATTTTTTTTTCAGACAAACAAAAGACAGAAAGAACATTCCACAACTAAAGAATAAACATCGTCAAACCGAAATACATAAAGACCAACTTTGTAAGTATATTGTAAATAACTGTTTAATTGCTTAAATTAAAATACATAGAACAACATAGTTAATAACAATAATATATATTTTTCATAGATTAACCTACATCAAAATGACTGAAGGAGCCGAATTTATAACAAGCCAGAAAGGGAAAATGTTACTATGCTATATGGGATACACTTACACACAAGAAAAACAATTTGGATTAAAAGTTAACTGGAAATGCTGTAAATACTACTCTGATAAATGTTACGGGCGTGCTACAACTAGGGAAACAACAGTACTGTATACTAGAGAACATAACCACCCACCAAACGTAACAGAAATAGAAGTCAGATCTGCATTAGAAACAATAAAAGAAGCTAGTACAAGTTCTCAAAAAGCTACAAGTGTAATTTTAAAAGAACAGCTTCCCAAAATTCCTAAAACTGCTACTACACAAATGCCATCTGTAGCTTCACTAAAGAGAACTATAGCACGTACTAAAAAAATGACTACTACTTCCACCCCAATTCCTAGAACATATAGTGAAGTTATTATAAGTCCTGAACAAAGTATCACTTTAAACAAAGAACCATTTGTCATTTTTGATAATAAAAGCAATGACAAAAGATTAATAATTTTTGCAACTGCAACTAATCTATTAAAACTACAAGAATGTCAATACTGGATGATGGATGGGACTTTTACTATATGTCCCAAGCCCTTTTACCAACTGTACACAATACATGGGCTACATCAGAATTGCAATATACCATTAATTTACGCATTATTACCAAACAAACAGAACTCCACATACATGGAACTATTAAATACAATAAAACAAAAAACTAATGACTTTTCTCCACAAAAAATAATCCTAGATTTTGAACAATCAATGATTAATACTATATTAAAACCCCCCCCATACCTGCATCCAAGACTGTGACTATCATTTTAATCAGTGCTTATGGAGACACATGCAAAAATCAGCACTAAGCATTGAATATGCAACTAATTCTTCTTTTGCATATCAAATAAAAAAATTAACAGCCCTAGCTTATGTACCTGACACAGACGTCACAGCACATTACAACCTCTTAATAGACAGCACCTTCTACAAACAAAATGAAGCAAAAATAAGTCCACTATTAGACTATTTTGAGGATACATGGGTCGGCAGACTACACAGATCTGGCCACAGAAGAAACCCTAAATTCTTAATACCCAGGTGGAACGTATACAGAAGCACATTAAACGGTGAATCCAAAACTAATAATGCAGTCGAAGGATGGCATAATGCCTTCCTTCAATCAACAGGCAGAACAAAACCAACACTAGAAAAATGTATATCATGCCTACAAAAAGAACAGAGTTATCAGGAGTTCCGAATGGAACAATCCATAACTCAATTAACTCCAAAAACATCAAAACAAACTAAACAAATGCATAAATATCTAGAACAACAAGTAAAATTGTACCCTAGTACAAAGGGCCTAGAATACCTAAACATAATATCC